>CM034156.1:530001427-531201427 GCA_019776745.2 Taxus chinensis | reverse complement strand
ACCTCTTACAGTTAACTGAAGTGACAATCCTATTCTTAGCTCACCTCCATGCAAAATGATTCGATCCGATCCTCTAAAGATAGATAATGCATGACGCATGCACATGTCTCTGCCTCATTGGTGTGTTTCTACACGCCATCTTCTAAAAATAGGTCTTCATGCTCAAAATCAGACTAAGTCTTGAATGTTGAACTTGTCCTCATCGCGTGTGTGTTCTTCCATATCCATTCATGCCCTTAAACCTGGCATAGTTTTCCCATGCCTGGACTTCTTATGTGAGTTCTGTCAAGTGTTCATCTAATCAACATAAGAGTAAGAAACAAAATACTCAACACAAGGGAACAACATAGTGTTTCAAGTGGAGGGCATGGAAACCCTCAAAGGAGCCAACAAAACATCACTAAAAATCTACATATATTACAAAAATGGTGCAGTATCCATTCTAGCAACCTAGCACTAACTACACAAGGAGCACCAAATCTCTTAGTTTAGTAGAGCATTCCAATAGCTAAAGGTGGTCAGTCAAACCAACCTCCTACGATTTGCATGAAAGCACCTACTCCACAAATGAGCGTATACGTAACATCCAAAATAGTACCAAACACATAAATCAGCCACCTGAAGTATGTTTTATCTCTGATATTTATGCTGCCACAAATGAGATACAGATCAAAAATATCAGCTCACAAACCATAGGTTGAGATCCTCTAAGCTCACATCAATCATGGACTTCCATCTCTACTTCAAGTCTCCCTCCAGCCACTTGTCTCCTGATTCTAATAGTCCTACGCACATGATCTATTGTTTGATTATTCAAATGCTATCATTTCATCTGACACAACCCTCATAATCTTCCAGGTTGGATACCCACAGATTTACTTGGGGTGGTGAGGTTTGCACTCTTGACCCCCATGCAAGACTAGCTCACAAAATGAGCTCAAACCATTCACTTTTGAAGGCAAGCATTTCTTCTTTCTTACCGAACTGAGAGGTAACGGTAAACCTCTAGTGATAAATTCCACAGGCATCCTAATCCTTTAGTGCGGAACATCCCATAATATTTTCCAAAACATCTACAAATTACTCCTAAGTAGGTGTATCGTCCTTATTCAAGACAACCTTCATTTTAAGATATGAAAATGCTGGAAAACACCATGCATTAGGATGCCAAAAAATTCCTGACAATTTTTTGCTCAAAAAGCCGTATTGGGCTCCAGAGGCCACAGGACTCCGAAAAACATAAAAAATGATTAATAGTTATTCATTTATTTCATAAAACTTGAATCTCAATTATATACTTCAATAAATCAAATTATACTCATTTACATGAGTTACCAGTAGTCCTTTACAAGTCTCACAAACAGTTGTAATTCCTCAGAACCCTTCAACACCCTAGAAACTGTCATATGATCATAACAATGAACTTTGGTACTAGACAAAACCATTCCATGATGAGCACTAAAAATAAATTCAATAACCTTGGGTATAAACAGTGCCTCTAGGAAGCACTCATGGGTATAATTCATCACAACTATCTACTACTCTTCACACCACAACAAGATTTTCCTTCACCAACGTCAACCTGGGCAAAAACTATGTCTCCAAATTGACGAGGAGTCATAAGGACACATTGTATACAAAAAGCCCTCTAAATCCATCTATAAATTTATTGCATTTGATTTCAAATTAATCTATCTAAGAAATTATCCAAGGTGATAGAGTGAAGTTATCACGTGCGTATCCATCGAAGTCTTCAAAAAGTGTGGTGTAACATAATCGTACACACACATCTTAGTACTTGAATTGCCAAAAAACTTATTACTCAAATATTTCCCGTACGTAAATGCCAAACATATGAACTCATAATTAGGAAATAAATATATTAATTGAAAGCTATATATGAATAATATTTCCAACAAAACTTGAATCATCTTAGGAAGGGCACGTATATAGTAAGCTTCAAGTATATCGGCCAAAACAGTGATACCCTAGCTATTTGGAGATCCCAAAACTGCCCTGATAAGAGCCAGTCAACCCGTTTCAGTGAATTCTGAAAACCTGGTCACTGAACATGCCCCCAACATGGTATTAAACCTTCAAATTAAATAACTACTTAGAGGAAATCAACATTGCATCACATGGAATGACAAATTTCAAGTTCATAACTTGAGTTTGTAACTTTATCCTAGCAAACTGAAACTCTTTGAAATAAGCAATTTCTAACGTAGGGCCCATCATATGGTCACTTGCTACAACACATACATTTCTAGAAATCTTGATAGATTCGAATCTACAAAATAAAACTCATCAATCTTATTTGGAGTGAACCAATAAAAATAGGCTAATATACTCACTTTCTACACATAAAAATGTGACTATCAAATCACCTCATTATTTTTCATGGGATAAGATTAAGCATGGTTACATGAAGAATCTATTCCTATCAGATAATGTCTCCATTCATCTGAATACAATTCACAGTAAGCATCAATTAGGCACACACTGAAGTGTTATAAAAACACATTATAAAAATTGACCCAGCTTTTGCCAGAAGACTTACATATCTTAAAAATTCTTCAACATGTTATTGTCCTTTCAAAATTTCCCCTCTTTTGAAAGTAAAAAATTGACAATTTTGAGTTAACACCCTTTTATGGTGTTCTAGTGAAGTGAAAAGTTGAGGAGTTAGTGAAAATTCATGGTTTTGGAGTCATTTTGGTGATTTGCGGGTCTGTCGGACATTTTTTGTCCCGTATGTCCCAAGTTCTGTCGGGACCTTCTGTTCCCTGATCGGCCACTTTCCCTAAAATATTTTAACTTTCGGTTCTGTTGGAACTTTTTGGTCTGTTTGTTCCAAGTTCGTCTTGGGCTTTCCGTTCCTTCCCCAATCAGCCATCATCATTGGGTCTATCACGTACTTTTGTCCCATCTATTCCAAAAATGTATATGCCCTCTGTCCTTACTTTTCCCGCATCATGCACGTGTCAGCCGAATCGCATCTTCACGTCCCTCGCATCCCTTGTGTTTCCAAGTTTTTGAACTATTTGTGCTCATTTGGCCGGCTTTGCCCCACATCGCATCGGCTGTGTCGCGTCTTCACGCCCCCCATGTCCCAAATGTACCAAAGACCATCTAGGCTAGTTTTTTCCACTCTTCCCAATTCTTACCTTTTTTGAGTCAGTGCAAATGAATTTAATGCACATTCATGACCTTTTCTCTCCTAAACAACTATTTAATGGGACTACCCTCTACGCATTTGGCACACTGCTCACTTGTTATCATTCGTTCAAATCCCTGCAATTAAGACCATCTGCTCGTGCTCCCATTCCCTTTGCATTTTTCATTGCGAATTTGATCTATGAAGGCTATTTCCCCGAATGTTGCAAATATGAAGATTAAATTCCAAGGTCAAGAACACATTTCACCACTTGAGTCCTCTGTTCCCGATATCGAGGATAGTGAGGTTTGACACTTAGATTTTGGTGATTTCTGGAACAGATTGATTAGCCCTAATCCTTCCCCCATGGTGCAAATGATCAATGAAAGTGGCCTTGCATATGCTACAGGTTTCCTAATCTCATTACAATGTGCTGACACTGTGCTCACCTGTGGGGTTCACTTTAACCCTGACACCAAGGAATTGTCTAATGTGCACGGGGAGATGATTGCTAAACTAGATGCTACTACCATTATCTATTTCGCTATAGATTCCAGAAGTTGAGGAATCCATTGTTATCACTCAAGCTCAAGCTCAGACTCTATTCGAACAGGATAATGATAAATATAAGGCAAGGATAGTGAAATCATGGTTGAAGAACCCTAATAAGGGAGCATCCAACTTTCCAAGGCATTATTTAGAGCTGATTTCAATGAAGAGTTGTCTGATTTCATTATCCTACTAGCTCGTGTCATGGGACTGCCCTCTACCAATGAAATTCACTTTTGGATGTGCCCCGCTTATCAACATCGTCTGTGCGAGGGGAGTCAGAACATAAATTGGGCAGAAATAATTTGCATAAATTTGATAGAGAAATTGTCCAATGTGCAATAGACTTAAGAAGTTCTATATGACCTTCCTATCTCATGTATACCCTAACAACATTTTGACAGTGTTTTGGATTCACTTACTTAGAGGGTCAAAAGGAATGAACGTATTTATGCATACTACCCTCAATTCACCCTTGAAACTAGCAACAACAACTTGAGGAGGGTGAATGATGCCTTTACCATGTATATTGTGAGGCTGTTTAGAAAGTGATACTACCAGGAAATTTTTCTGATGAAGCCATGAACCTGATAGGAAAGTATGGGGATTTATTCATTAATTTCAGGAGGTGTTAATATAGCAGGTTAGCTGGTTATGAGAACACACCTCTTAAGTTTCCCATGTTTTGTAATGACAAAATGGCTTTGAATGAAGTGTGCATGTAATTGGATAAATTGCATAGAAATTGCATGGGACAAGAAGATCTCTAGTTTACATTTCCCTATTTCATTGGGAAACTATACATGCAAAACATCCTTGGATGCTAAAAATATAGAAAGGGCCCTCACTTCCATCACTATTCACTTTTTCAGGCCTAGGACCTATTTTGATTTGAATAAGTTCATTGAGCGGAATCTCAGGATTAATTATCATCGCAGGTCAGATACTAAGGACTACTAGGCTGATTGTGCTAGATGAATTTGAATAAAGATGGAGGGCATTATGACAGATTCTCTTTGCAACTGATACAAGAGCTCAATCTCTACCAAATTCCTAAAGGGTTCTAGGATGATACTGAAGACTTGTTGTCTTATGAATATGAGATATTGATCAAGCATACTCCCTTAGAAGATTTGGACTGGTATAAGAAGAGAGAAGGATGAACTTGGCTGATATTTTGGCTCCTATCCTTATAAGAACTAAGGTCTGGCTTGACAGAAAATGTTCTGATGAGATTAGGAAGAATCGAAGTGGATCTCCCTCCAAAGATACTTCAACAACTAGGAAGGAATCAAATACTCCTAGCATGGATGGTACCTACACAAACCCCTCCTCCTTACTAAAATAAAGAACTTGAAATCATCTACTCACTCTTCTTCTACTCAAATGTACCAAAAAGAAGGTAAAAGAGGTTAAGCAAGAGCCAATTGAGGAAGAACCCCTTCTAAGAGAATTCAGAACTACCTTCAAAGCAAGAGAACGTTATTTTTCTTAGAAAAAGTGATGATGGTGAAACAGCTAGATCCTACTAGGAACTTCAGATGTTACGATAGAAAAAGAGAAGGAAATGTCTTAGCACTAAACCTCCAAGTGCCACCGTTCTCCTCTGCTCAAGAAGCTCTAGATACCTCACTCACATGTCTACTAGAAGTGACAAGTGGTACATTAATTTGAGTGCCATGAGTTCACCTTACTCTTTGATATCTTGCTCCTCCTCCTTCTTCCTCCACTTTTGCATGGGTACAACCCTTTGTTAATAACAGGAAGAGAAAATCTTCTTCTCGATTGACATGGCCAAAATTTTGATGTTGTGATAACCTTTTTGGGCACTACTCCTCCTACTCCAGCAAAGAGAGCCAAAAAAACTTCAAGGATAGTTACAACTGCTCAAGGCCAAAAATTTCTAGAGGTTACGAAATCTAAGGTTGATAAGGTAGATCAAGATCTATTAACCTCTGATTTGGAGCTTTCTAGGATTCCAATGGAAGAATCTACCTCTGAGAGTGAGGTGCATAACCTCCAGGAAAATGATAACCAAGGTTATTGAGAGAGTAGAAAGGGGTAAACAAACTATAGAACAACTGGAAGAACAACATCAAGTTTTTTCTAGCTTCATCAAGTCATTATTGGTAAAGGAAAATATTTTGGATCCTACTCCACTAACTGCCCTTCTGCCCCCTATGATTCTTAGTCAATATGAAGTTTAAAGAATCAAGGATATACATAAGTATTCTACTTATGGGAGGGATATAGAAGCTATGGTTGATGACATGATCATTACAGGCTTGAATTTCGTTGTAGAGGCCTACAAACTAAATGAGGAGGTGGCCAACCTGAAATAAAAAATCTCCTCCTCAATTGCAACTATGGATAAAGACCTAAAGCTTTGAAGTACCTACATCGTAGATCTTCACTTGATGGGAAAGGATTATGAGAATATATTAACGGACAATAAGGTATTTTGATGATGCCAAAGACAACTTGTCAAAGTCAATGGGGTTTTCAGTGTGGAATGGAAAATAAAAGTCCTGGAAGAAGCCTTGGGGAGAGTTGAGGAGCAGTTGGTAGAAGGTAGAAGCCTTCAAAACTTGTGTTGTGACTACCTTCAAAGATATTCACTGTCATCTTCGTGATGAAATTTCAGGTGTTCATTTCTCTCTCCAAGAAATTAAAACATCAGTTTAGGGCATTTGTTCTAATAAAACTTGATCAAGGAGGAATCAATTACCAAAGAGAAGATAAAGGAGATTTGCTCTCTTCAATATTCTATTTAAGAGGCTAATAAAGAATATCATGCACATACTGATTTTGATAAGGACATGGAGAAATATCTAAGTACTTGGTCCCATGCCAGTGCCAACACATCAGTCCCATGAGGCAGAGAGATAGCTGAAGCATTGAAAAAATTCAGGCAACGGATCCTCAAGTTGGTGGGCCCTCCTCAACAATAAGTAGGTGTTTTCCCTTCTAGATTCTCATCTCCTCCTCCTTTTTCTCAAATCAAGATAATTGTAATTAATTAAGGATCTTGTGTCAAGCACTTTCTTAATTAGCATTTTAGTTAAAAGAAATAGTTACCAAGTGTAATTAATTTGTAAGTTATTAATGGGCTCTCTATGCCGGTTTCAGGGGCTGGAACTCTCTTTATTTTTGAAAGTGTAAAAGGGGTAAACAAGCTATTAATACAAAAAGATATATGTTTATATTTCCATCTTCTCTTGTTCTTTCATTGCTATTCGTTTAAAATTATTGAATCATTAAGGTATATTTTAGTTCAAGAATCTTTATGTTCTTGTAGATGTCATCTCTAGAACTTTGTTTCTGGGAAATAACATTTATGTTCTCAAATGCAAATGATTCTATTCTATATGATTTCCTTCTGGCATGCGTAAATAATTATTTTGTTATCTATATTTCTTGAGAGTGTTTTTTTACCTCCTCCGCTTCCTTAATTCTTCAATCCTTTTGTATTGATGAGCTGTTATATTCTAACACCTCCATGATATCAGAATTCCTCATTAAAACTACATAGTGTAAATTTGTAAATAGGTTTTTTTCCTTTAATAAGGGAACCTATCCCATTAAAGAGCAGGGACTTTCTGTCCCCTGACTGTTGCTTTCAATAAAGTCCTTATTTGACAACCAACAATTTTTGGTGACTTCACTGGGGATTCATTTTGAACGTATTCCAATTTTATGAACAATTTCTTGATCATTCTTTGATCAACTGACTCTTTAGTTTACTCATGGTAGGAGGGCCCTTTGTATTCAAGATTCTCAGTTTTATCTCTTGGAGTAGTAAGGTTTCCCTCTTCCTTCAACAGGAATAAATAGAAGAACTCATTCTGCAAGCACTCCTTATGTTGAAGACATAACCCCTGTAGGTGGTATTCTTCAAGAGCAACCCAACCCTATATCTTTGTGCTTTGATTCTCATTGGTGTTTCCATTCCTCTTTCAAGTGGTATTTACCAAGGATAGTAGTTTCCATTACCTTGGGGCCATCGTGTTGGGCCTCTCACCCTTCCTTAGACCTTTGTATGAGTTACCTGGGGGTAACAGGAAGAAATTCCCCAAGTTCAGAGGTGATGGCAAGGTGCATACTAATGAACATATTATATCCTTCATAATTGTGTATGGAGTTCTTGGAGTTTAACATCAGGATGTCTCGGTGAGGCTTTTTGTAGTAACTTTGCAAGATAATGCAACGGATTGGTTCTACCACCTTCCTAATGGGGCCATTACTAGTTGGACCATGATGAGAACAAGGTTTGAGAACCGTTCTAAACCTACAGAGGATGTGCATGCTTTGCTGGTCCAAATTTCTCAAATAAAGAAAGAAACACAAGAACCCATGAGGGAATTTGTGGCCAGATTCAACAAGTTGATTAAAAAATTCCACCAGACACTCAGCCTAGAGATCAAATTCAAAAATGTTTCTTCCTGAATGCTTGATTTCCTGAGGTTAGTTATGCATTAAGAAGGGCCAACCTTGCAACATTGGCTGAGGATCAGAGATTAGTTGTTAGAATTGAAGATGACTTGATTATATCTGGTAAATTGAAAAGAGATCCTTCCAAATCTAGAGCCTCTTCTTCCTCTTCTTCTACTCCTGGAGCTAATACAGACCCATTAGTACAAAAACTTGCAAATTACCTCATTGCCATCAAGAAACAATTAGCTCAGCATGCTCCTTATGCAGATGTTTCAAGGATGAATTTTTAGCCTAGAAATCATTTACCTTCCTCTCAGACAAGGCTGGAAATTGAGGGGCCACCCATCAAGGTTCCTATTAATACAACTTGTGAGGTTAAAGAAGCCAAAGATGAGGAGATTAATGAAGATTATGAAGAACCTAAAGAAGAGGCTGATGAAGAACTGGAGGAACTTGAGGATCTCGAGTTAATTTCTTCACCACTGAAGGTGCTGATGGAGAGGATGATTATGATGAAGTAGTAGCAGATATGAATAGCAAATCATACATTGTCATGACTCTGGAGCAGACAAATAAGAAAGAGAAAGTGATGCATCCCACTAAGAGATCCAAGGACATTAGTGTATTTTTTTAACAAACTGCCCATAGTTTCTCTTGATGGAGTAATGCCACATGAAGCATGCTCAAAGTGAAAACCATCTGTTGCACACCTAAAATTATTCGGGTGCAAAGAGAGTATGCACATACCCAAGTAGAATAGAAAGAAACTGGATATGAAATCACAAAAAATCATCTTCATTAGGTACATTGAAGAGACTCTTAGGTATATATTGATGGATTCAAATACCAGGAGAGTCTACATCAGTAGAGATGTGTTGAGTTCTTTGAGACTTGAAGGAAGCGAAGTCTCCTCCTTCAGACTCATCTGATGTAGATTCTTCACCAGTTATTAAAATTGAATCTGATGTTCCCACATATGATGAAAGTGATTATGGGGATGATGGTAATGATCAAATAGAACCATGAACCACATGAACTACTCAGTGTATGCCCAAGTGGTATACTAGCATGTTACGAGATGCAAGAATGGATGCTCTATCAGATACATCCACCCCTAGACCACAGACTTGCAGTAAATAAAGAGAAGAAGTGAACTTTTTTTTGATGAGTAGATTTATTGAATCTGATGAGCCCTCTATAGTCAAGGAATCCCTACATTCAAAATCTTGGAAAGATGCCATGGATATTGAATACAACTCAGTGATGAAAAACAACACTTGGCAACTTGTCGATCTTCCACCAAGGAAGAAAGCCATTAGATGCAGATAGATATTCAAAACAAAGTACAAAGAAAATGGGACAATAGAAAAGTATAAAGCAAGACTTGTAGCAAAGGGGTACACACAAAAATAAGGCATTGACTATGAGGAGATATTTTCTCCCATAGCTAAGATCAAAATGATCAGGATGATCTTTGGTCTAGCTACATTGTTTCGTTAGAAAGTCCATCAAATGGACCTAAAAAGTTCCTTCCTTGATGGATATCTATAAGAAGAATTCTACATGACTCAACTTGAGGGATATGGTGTACCTGGTCAAGAAGCAAAGGTATGCAGACTCAGGAAATATTTGTATGGCCTCAAACAGGCACCCTGGGCATGGTACGTCAAAATTGATGATCATCTCATACAACATGGATTTGTAAGAAATCCATACGATCCAAATCTATACCTCAAAAAGCAAGGGGGAGATTGTGATTGTCGTTATCTATGTCGATGATCTAGTCATCACTGGAAGTTTAGTGAGGATGATTGATAAAATGAAGAAAGATCTTGATCAATCGTTCGACATGACAGATCTCAAGCTAATGCATTATTGTCTTGAATTGGAAGTATGGCAAAAGGAGAATCACATCTTTATTTTTTAGATGAAATATACCAAGAAAATGCTCGATAAATTCAAGATGATGGATTACACACTGATTGTTACACCTATGGAGAATAGATAGTAGTTATCTCATTCATATCCATCTCCTACGGTAAATTCCACTCTCTATCGGTAGTTGATTGGGAGTCTCATTTACCTGACCTACACTAGACCAGATATCAGCTTTGCAATGAGCTATCTATCCAGGTTCACACAAAAATCTAAAGTTTTTGATTAGATGGTAGCAAGGCACATTTTGAGATATCTCAAAGGATCAGTGGATCTTGGTCTAGAATACAAGAAGAATGACAACTTCTTCCTGTCAAGATATTCGGATTCAGATCATGTAGGAAACATTGATGACAGAAAATCCACTTCAAGATTTTTGTTCTTTATGGGATCTGGACCAATATCATGGGCAAGCAAGAAACAAAACTTTGTTTCTCCTTCTTCCATAGAAGACAAGTATCGTTCTATAAGAGAAGTTGTCTGTGAAGTGATATGGCTACGTCGCATACTTGAAGGACTTGGAATACCACAGGATAAACCAACCACCATGTATGTAGATAATGAAGGTGTTCTCAAACTTGTTCTCAATCCAATTTTTCATGAAAGAACAAAGCACATTGAGGTAAAATTACATTTCATACATGAGAATGTCTTAAAGCACAATATACACCTTCAGTTTTTTCTAACAGTTGAACAACAAGAAGATATCTTCACAAAATCACTTTCAGATGACAAGTTCGAGTTTTTCAGAGAGTTCCTCTCCTCATCTCTTGAAAAAATACAAAATTAAGGGGGGGAATGTTAGGTAAATTAATTATGCATTGTATTAGGTAATTTATTATTTGGCTATATATTTAATAACCACATTATTTTCATATTTTTTATATGTTGCATTATTTTTGTAACTATATTTATTGTATGAGTTGTTATTGCTTCCCAGATGGTTTTTTTTGGAAGCTTGTTGTAATAAGGGAATATTTTTGGCCCGTCACCATCTTGCTTTTTTTGTAGCCGATATATCTATATAATATCTGTATATATATTATATCTATATATTATATAGATTGTAATATAGATCTGTATATTTCCCCCCTCTCTTCCTCTCTCTATCGATGTAGATCATGTCTCTCTATTATCTCTCTCGCATGTATATATCTATATCTCTGTCTCTATCTAGTATCTGTCTCTACTCTAGTCTCTCCTCTCTGTCTCCCTGTCATCTTGTCTAATAGTATATATGTATACATGTATATACATATAGATACATGTATATATATATATCATGTATACATATATATATCATGTATATATATATATATACATGTATATATATATATACATGTATATATATATATACATGTATATATATATATATCTTGTGTAAATTTTGACTGTGCAACATCTTGCTTTGTTTGTATCCGATATATATATATAATATATATATATATATATATACATATACATATATATACATATACACATACATATATATACATATATGTGTGTGTGTGTGTGTATACATACACACATACATACATATATATATATGTATGTATGTATGTATGTATGTATGTATGTATGTATGTATGTATGTATGTATACATACATACATATATATATATATACATGTATACATACATATATACATGTATATATATATACATGTATACACACACACACACACACACACACATATATCTTGTGTAATAAGGAATATTGTCAAACCTGTGCAACATCTTGCTTTGTTTGTATCCGATTGTCCAATACATACATACATACATACATATACATATATATATATATATATATATATATATATTGCAGCCTGCACCTATCTAAATGATTGATTAATTATTAATAAAATATTAAAGGCTTTTGTCCTTGTTTTACAAAAATTACATTACGCAAGAAGAATACCGTCTCGCATAAATACTTTAGATGATGTTGACTTTGATACCGTGGATGACATTTTTTGGCCTGCTCCAGACAAATTTGAAGAAGAAGACATATATTATTCTACAAAATAAGAGATAGAATAAATTCCAATAAAAAGAGTATATAGACTGAGTCGTGGAGTGTCCCACCATACTTTACTAAAATATTCAGGGTTTGTAGACTTATAAGGGTACCTCTAGAAAATTGGGTGAATATTTCCAAATGAAAAATCTAGACTGGAATCCTTAGATGATACCCTGACGATCAATGTCGCAAGATGGTGGGAAACTCACAAAACTAATATATCTCATTGGAATTATCTCACCACATTACTCAAAACAATATTTTTAGAGAGTGAAGGTTATTACACGGTTATACCTAAATACACTAGTGGAAGTGATCCATAAAGGCACATCTAAATCTATGAAAGACACTAGTGAATCTGCGGAGAACATTCTCCTTTGGTATGGACACAACTATTTATATGGACATTATGATCCATACCACAGTCTTGGTACATACATCAAGAACTGAGACGAGAAACAAGAAATTAGGACCAAGTCGTACAAGATTTTTTCCATGCATTCAATTTCTAGGATGCAGATCTTAACATCCTTTGGGCATTGTAGAAGATTAGGACCTTTCTATTCCTAACCCCAGAAGATGCCACAAAACAACACTCACAGAAAACACCAGAAACTAAAGAACCGCTAAGGTAGGAAAATCTAAACAAAAATCCAGAGATCGCATATTGCTTTGCAGTAGAAAAGAAAGAGAGAGATGAAGGGCCTAAGAATATAAGATATAAAACAATTGAAGGAGAAAGGGAAGTAGCGGAGACCAAGGTAGAAGAATAAAAATACTATTACCAGCCTTTGAAGATAAGAACTGAAAATATTGGCACCAATGGTAATGAGAAGCTTGCCAAGATAGGAGACTACTGGTCAGAAGAAGAAGTGACCAAAAGAGTAGAACTTGTTCAATAATTCCAAGACATACTCCCCAAGGATTTTAAGGAGTTGATGGGTATAAAATAAGGAGTTGGCACTATGAAGATACAAATCAAGGAAGGGTTCAAACCCTTGAAAAAGAGGCCATATAGGTAAAATTTGAACCTAAAAGTTAAATTAAAGACTGAAATATATAAAATGTTGAATGATAGAATCATAAAACATGTTGAGGATTAAAAGTGGATAAGTTCAATGGTTATTCAAAACAAGAAGACTGGGGAAATAAGAATATGCATGGACTATAAAGAGCTTAATAAAGCCTATGTACATAACCCATTGCCGATGCCATTTATAGAAGAAGTGTTGGAGAATGTTGCAGGAAAAGAATACTATTCTTTCACTTATGTTTTCTTTGGTTACCATCAGGTAAAAATTTCCCCAGAAGACTAATCAAATACCACTTTTGCTATGGAATGGGGTTCATTCATGTACAATGTTATGTCATTTGGACTAAAGAATGCACCAGTAGTTTTTAGTAGAATAATTATTAATGCATTCAAGGAATTTATCCACAACTTATTGGAGGTTTATCTTGATGATTGGATGGTATATGGACTACTAAAGAACCATATTCAAGTGTTAATATTGACATTTCAAAGATGTAGAGCATTGCAAATATCTCTTAATTTGAAGAAATGTATATTTCTAACCCCATTTGGCACACTGTTGGGGCACATAATTTGTAAAGAGGGGTTATTAATTGATCCACTAAAGACTTCAATGATTGTCAATTTTCCTCCTCCCAAAACACAGAAAGATGTTAGAAAATTTCTTCGATATACTAGATATCACAAAAAATTGATAAGAAATTATGCGAAGATAAGTGCACCTTTGGAGGAGTTGTTAAAGAAAAGAATGAACAAGCAAATACAATGGACTAAATAATGTGCGGATGCCTTTGAAGTTCTGAAGGATTAAATTTTACATGCCCCTATCTTGATATTTCTAGACTGGAAAATTCCATTCCATGTCCATATAGACACATCTGGCATTGCCATTGGGTTAGTCTTGACACAACCTAGAGAAAATATTGATCATCTAGTAGTATTTGCAAGCAGGAAGTTAGCCAAAGCTGAAAGGAACTACTCAACCACATAGAGAGAAGAATTGAGCATGGTTTATGCCTTACAAAATAATAGAAAATATTTATTGGCTACATATTTTGTTTTCTACACAGATCATGAGCCATTGAAATATTTTTTGAACAGACCAGTGTTGCAAGGTAGAATATGTTGTTAGCTAATGCTTTTCCAAGACTTTTACTTTACTATTGCAATCAAACTAGGAAGATTGAACAATGGACCAGACTATTTGTCAAGAATAGAGATAGGGGAAGATAAGGGACCAATAGATGATGATTTTCCTAGTGCACGCCTATTTAGAGTCAAGGCTATTCTAAGAGAATTTTATGATATAGCCCAGTTACTGACTGCAGAAGAATTTCCCAGTGAATATACAAAACAAAAAAAGAAGAACTTACTAAGTAGGGCATTCCCTTTTACTTTTCTCCAAAGACAACTATATGAGAAAGGACAAGATGATGTCCTTAGAAGAGTGGCCTTAGAACATGAAAGAAATAATATATTAGCAAAGGCTCATGAAGGGATAGTTGGAGGACATAATGGAGGATATCAGATAGCCAGAAAAGTGATGATGGTCGGATTGTGGTGGCCTACGCTCTTTAAAGATGCACACAAACATGTGAGGGCTTGTGATGTCTGTCAGCAGGTGGGAAAACCTAATGCCATAAATGAAATTTCATTTAAACTAGTTTTAGCATCAGCTCCATTTGAAAATTGGGATATAGACTTCATTGGACCAATTAAACCCACTGCAAGACACTCTCAGGAAAGGTTCATAATTACAGGGATAGAGTATTTAACAAGATGGGCATAAGTTATCCTAACTAAATATTGTACTGTTAAAACTGCCGCAAGATTCATTTATGAACACACAATTACCATATTTATCTCTCCTCTACGTATTACTAGTGATCAAGGGAAGTACTTTGTAAATGATACTGTGAGAGAAATTCTTGATTAACCATAATAGAATTATTCATTACCATCCACAAGCAAATGGGATAGTAGAAGATTTTAACAAGGTATTGGAGAAGGTTCTTACGAAAATATGTTCACTACAACAAAGCAGATTGGGATTTGAAGATAGATGTAGCCTTATGGGCTTACTGCACCACATATAAAAGGTTAACAAAATATTCTTCTTTTAGATTTTTCTATGGACTTGAAGTTGCGGTCCCTATAGAGTTTTTACTTCCAAGCATAAGGGTGGTGATAACAATTAGGATGAATGAAGATTCTTCACTGCATGAGATATTGATTGAACTAGAAAAATTGGATGAGAAAAGGTTCCTAACAGCATACGACTAAACCCAATAAAAGAGAAGATGGAAATCTTGGCATGACTGCCACATCAAAAGAAAAGAGTTTGATATTAGAGATCAGGTGTTTCTCTATGAAATTAAATGGAAACATCCATGAAAACTAGATGGATAGGACCTTATATTATTAAAGACATATTGCCTTCAAGAGTAATAAAGCTTCAAACACTACAACTTAAGGAATTACTAGGCTATGTGAATGGATCAAGATTAAAAATATAGTATACTTAAACAAAAAATAATAAAGAGAGAAAAAAGATAATAAAAATAAAAATCTGACCTATTTGAAAATCGACAATTCGGTGAGTATGACGAGGGCTAGGATGAAGACCCGCAAGGGAATCCTCACTCTAATAAACATAAGAAAATAAGAAATATAAAAAACAAAATAAGAAGAGAAGAACCGTGGAGGGAGAATACCCACGATACAAAAGGAAAAGACAAGAAGGGAAAATTGTGGTACAAAAAGGAAAGCCACTAAGGAAATATACCCGTGGAACAAAGGGAAGAAAATCCGCATAACGAAGGGATAAAGGAAAGCCACGGAATGGAGGAAGGATATCCTTGAGATGAAGAAAAAAGATGTAAAATAGGAAAATCCGCCGAATGAAGGAAAAATTGTGTGACAAAGGAGAATCCGCGGAACACAAAAAATACATGGAATGAAGAATAAAAGTCGTGGAAGAAATAAAAAGGTATCCCACCAAAATCGCAATAAATGCGATAGGTATACATAAAGGGGTATAAAAGGGAATTGACTTATAAGGATTAAGGCACCAAAAGCTAAAGTGGAGAAAGAAGAATTCACCAATGAAGTGCGACAAGAAGAAGAGCTAGGAAAAATTAAGGAAAATCTAGAGAGATGGACAATCCAATCGAGCTTACACAAGTCGAGATCCCAAAACTAGTTTTCCACAAGCGGACCCTCAAATCAAAAAAGCATGATCCCGAGGGAGGTTTCTCTAATATCCCTTTCAAAGTCACCCATACACAAAATTTGTAGAAATATATTCATTCTCAAATTTCTGAATACGACCACACACGGCTCGAAGCCAATAGGCAGCTGTTGCTAGAAGAAAATTCCAACACTAAAGCACTTGAATACAAGAAGAATTTAAAATTTATCATTGAATTGAAGATTGATGCATGGAGTCAAATTTTGTACTTTACTAGGGCAGATCATGTGATTCAAGTTCTCTTGAGCTGGTTACATGATCAGATGTTATATTTGGATCAATCGTACCCTATTAACACAGATGTCATTGCTGGGGTTATGGGATTATGGGCATAAGGACGATCGGAAATCACAAAGAAGAAAATATCTATGAAAGATACCACATGGGTGATGGGAGTGACAAAAACAAAGCACGGGGTACACATTATGGATATATCAAATCATGCACTCAGGTATGACGCTAAGGCCATATGCTTAAAAATCTATCATACTAATTGGGAAGATGGTGCTCACAAGCTTAATGCACAAATTTCCCTTAAGATGGTGAATTATCATTCAAAGCATAAATTAATAGAATTACAAGCTTCAGAATTCAATGAAAACAATAGGAAAATAAAATAAGGAAAACATACCTTTTGTTATGTGTCCATATTGATATGCCTAGCTATGTATTTCACGAAAACCATCCCCCACAAATCAAAATTGGTAGAATGGTGGTTAGATACACCTATGGATGAAAAAATTTGGGAACACATGAACACATTGCATGCAGTCACCCAAATTACATCTTTATTGGGGTGGACAAATAAAATAAGACAAATAATTGGAAATAGGGCACGAATTTTAGAATGGATTATGGAACGATATGAGAAGGAATTAATTTTTATTTTTGACATTGATTACACCTTCATTTTACCTACAACTCCACACACATCACACATACCCCCATTACCATATGAGGCCTCTAATGAATTACTAGCTACCTTATTTGAAGCACTCAGAAATCTTCCCATGGATCCCAGAAAACCAACACTTCCAAATTTTGATTAAGTCATTAAAGAAACATGGGAAGAATATAGGGAAAATTATCCAACACAATATGGAAAAACTTATCAAGTAAATCAGGTCCAAAGACATACAAACAAAGATCAGAAAAAGGTCCTAGTGCTTTGGAACCTGCAACTGAACACCAAAAGGCCATCACATTGAAATAAAAACTGAAAGAAGCTCAGGTTAGTGAAGAAGAAGAAGAAGATTCCCAAGAGATAGAAGAAATATTTGATTCATAAGAGGAAAAAATTCCATCTCTCCCACCAGCACCAACATCATCACAAGAACATTTAGGACCTCAATTTTTAGAAGAGGCAGAACCATGGGTGGAAATAGAGTTAACCAAGTTATCTTATGGATATTACAAGAAATGTTTATCTCAAGGCAACATTTTTTACCTAGCCCAAGAATACGAGGCTAGTACATAGAGAGAGAAAATGGCTATAGCAGAAGCCATAGTGCATTACATGGATAAAATTTTCCTATTAATTGGAGACGTTGTTCACTTACTTCTATAAGACTTGGTAAAAGAAATTCAGGAACAAGTAGAGATGGAAGAGACAAACTACCTCCAAGCCCTCCAAAAAGAAACAACAACATTGAAACAAAAGAACAAGAAGACTAATGCGGATCAAAACCGCATAAAGTAAGTGGAAGAACTTATTGGGCTGCTTACTAAAGTAAGGAAACAAAGAGAAGAGGAAGCCACAAAGGCCAAAACTCTAAAATAAGAAGACACAAAGATAGAGGTTGAGGAAAATAAGAGGAAAAGGATAGAAGATGAGCAAAAAAAGCCACAGAAGTGGATAAACAGAAGAAGAAAAAAGAAGAAAAATAGAAACAACAGGAAGAAAAATAGAAACAAGTTGAGGAAGTACGAAGGATAGCTCAGGAGGAGAAAAAAATAAATACATGGAAACTACAGTAAAAATACATAAGGAGAAGTAGTAGAAGGAATAAAAGAACAAGAAACAAGAAATAGATAAAGAGAAAAAGGAACATGAAAAGAAAGAGAGACAACAGAGAAGTAGAAGAAAAACAAGAAGAAATACAAAAGAAAGAGAAGAAACAAAAAGAACAAAAAAAATAGAAAAAAAATGGAAGAAGAAAGAAAAGAGAAAGAAAAAGAGAATGAAGAGTAAGAAAAAGAAGGAGAAGGAAGAGAAAGAAAAGAAGGCTAAGGAAGAAAAAGAAGAAGCAGAAGAAAGGAAAGAAAAAGAGATAAGGGACCAGGAAAAGAAACAAAAGGAGGAAGAAGAAAAGAAAAGGAAGGATAAGGAATTGAAGGAGAAAGAACAAAAAGAATAACATGAGAAGAAAGAGAAAGAAGAGAAGGAGAATTAAAAAGCTGAATAATCAAGAAAAAAGAGCAAGAAAAGAAATCAGATGAACAAAAGAATATCACAAATAAGCAAGATCCCGCATAGGAGACACCATCAGCATCTTCAACAAACACTTCTGAAAGTATGGTACTTGTGTAAACAGCATGAGATTCATTAGCCAAAATTAAACAGGCACTATAACAAAGGAAAAAGATCAAACTATCCAATGGTACACTTGAACAAACTTCCCCCTTCAGAAAATTACTTACATGCATGTGTTGGATCAAAGTGTAAAGCAAGATTAGATGCATCGGTGCATTGATTTGGAGGAAACAATGCATAAAATCGTATCCTATATTTAGGTAGCAAAGCCACACATCATTATAGACTCCAATCTTCAGGTAGAACTAGAAACAGAAAAGGGTGTGAATGAAATATTAAAAGAATGTAAGATTATCCTAGAAGCAAAGAAGAAGAAAATCTGTGAGGAAGCTATGAAGGAATATAAGTAACAAATCCTACAACCATAGATCTTGGAAACAAAAACAGAGGAAGGAAATGCAATTCGCGGTGAGTAAAGTGGAGACAAAAGTTAATAATGTTGTAGCTTATTATACCTATACAATAGGGTGGCACAACGAGACCCAATAAGAAAAGGCAGGTCTTGAAAAATTAGAACAGAAAATACATGTTAAATCTACATAATATGACATCAGCAAAGACAAAGATGGATCTTAGCAAAGCAAGCTTGTTAAACTTACAGAGAAATATCAAACCCAGTAAAGGACGTGGATAGAGAAAATCATAGAAATGCAGGAAAGCAACACTATGATGGAAAAAGCACTCATCAGAATGTAACAAGAGTTAATTTTTTCTCAACAAAGGTTGGGACAAATACAAATGAAACAACCATCATGTGAGATTCTTTCTTTGATCCAAGAAAATTCACAACTTCAAGAATGGGTGAAACAAATTGACATTCATTTAGATTTATGGTACATTTTTTAGAAGAATATAACCCCATAGATTACAAAGTACATCCCCCAAGCTCCACCATAAAGAAGAGTAAGAGGCATGGCCTCCCATAAACCCATTCAGGTGATTCGAGTGAAGGAACTCTTCCTTATTCCAGACATCTAAGTTTATGGGTGTTGATGCCTTTAGCCTCCTAAGTTAGGTGTCCCATAATTCTAGTTGGGTGCGTCAAGCGAGGAAACCTTTCCTTACGCAGGACATTCTTTCTATTCACAATTTAGAATAGTTTACTTTTCCCACGTACATCACTAACAATAGGTTGAAATTTTTAAATCTCACATTGTTTCCAAGGTTTAAGGTCAACAAATACCACTAACAAGATGTAGGTAGATCTTATATTTCCTTAGAGTGTTCGCAAGACACTGATATCTTTGCCACCAAATATCATGGGGCACATCTCTTAGATGTTAAGAGCATCAAGACCTCATCACTGGAGGTTGAGACCCACACTTTGAGAGAGGTTATGATTGCACGTTTGGGTAGAAATGGAGCCTCCTTGAGTAGGAGGGCCCGCATGAAAATGATGCTGACACCTTAGGCAAGTGAGTCATGATGTAGGAGCAAGTTGAGGATCCTTTACCATTACACAATAGGGTCACAAAGGTGGAGCACCAAGATTCCTTCACATCATGCATTTTGAGGATTACATTAGTGACCTTATTTGTACAAAACATTCCAATGTATACATAGAGGCACTAATATGCCCCAATTTTTGTATATTTTTATTTTTGAGCCCAAGCTTGCCCATTTAGTGTAGATGTGATGACTAATTGTATAAAATTTGGTCAAAACACACACACACACACACACATAATAGAATTTTATTACATGATGCTATGAGATTCCTTTAATTATACATGTTTTAGATTTTTTATGTTTATAGATGTATGCAACCTAGCAGATAACAAAGTGGATGTGTAGTATTATAGCTTTTAGACTCATATATGATAATGTAATGGATGAGACATAGATACAGATATATGTTGATTGGTTATTTTTTAGGTGAGATAGAGACATATAATTCCACAAATGATTCTTACAAAATGAAAGAATAAAGAGGCACATGGCCAAAATTATATGTAGGCATGGCAATCATGGTAAGAGTAGAGGGCAACAATGTTGGTAAACAATGCAAACTTAAGCATCTGACTAAATAGTAATCATGATTAGGATTAGGAAATTACTTAGGGATCAAAAGGATGATGTTTCGATATAGATATCTAGTTTGAACCCTTTCGATATTCAATTTTGACACAACAAGAAATAAGGATTATCACTCTCTTCTTGATTACAAATAATTAGGTTTTCTCTGGGATTTGAGAACTCTCGTTACTTCACTTTTTTTTGCCTTTTTAGTATATAATTTCTCTTTTTTGTTTAATAAGACATCCCATGCCTAACCTCATACAGCCTGGAAGATGCATGGGCTCATCACCAAAGGCTATATGTGGGAAAGTAAGGGCATTGCTCCCAAATTTCAACCTCACACGACTAGGAAGACACATGGCTCGTCACTAAAGACTGACAAGGGAGAGCAATGTGGTGGACCTATTGACAAAATGTTCTTCTTGTTTTTGCAATATTTATGTTGTTTTTCTTGTGATTTTTCTCATTTCTTTCTTATTTCATTTTCTTTTTATTTTGATATTTAAGCGAAAAAAAATTCCCATTCCCCATCCCCATGTAATCAATAAGGTAAAAGGGATCACCACCGAAGGCTGAGATAGGCGAGAAATATCTCAGGGGATGAGATATGTTAATGTTTCGTACTTGAAGAGGTATAGATAGAGGTAAAGAAGTGTGTCATGAATAAGCTTCTAGAGACCTACACAAACCAATGTCCTTATGTCCACCTAATGTTTGTTGTGGAACAAGGGAATCATAACACTAAGAAATCAATAACTAAAGTTATGGTAAAGAGATGATTGGAGAGACGATCTTGACACAATAGAATGGTAAATGATAAATTTGATAACATATGAAGAGTGAAGAAATGTCATATAATGAAGATAGACTAAATCTCAACTTTAAGAAACCTCCTTAGGTATAAACATGGTGAGGTGAGATAATACAAAATGTAAACAAGAAATGTAAAGGGCAATGCAAAACATGACACTAAACATAATACCGCTTGAGGTGAAATGAGTTGACTGAATTTCCAAACTCTTAACCTTCAAGCGTACAAAGGTGAAAACCCTCATTATTAAATGACTAAGCAAGGTCCTAACCAATTCAGTTGAAATGACAATCATGTTCCAGTGTTCTTGTCTATACGAATATATTGACAAAGCAAAAGATTATTTATTTGAATAGGGTGATCATGAATGTACTTGTTATATCTTCAAGTCATCCGAGCAGTGTATACCTCGTGATGTTGTATAGATTTGAGATGATTCTCATATAAACTTTCAAAGGTAGATAGGTGTGTTTCCCTATACTCATCCTCATCTAGGAGCCCTTGGAGAGAGACTTGTAAGCCTGGAAGATGAACTTCTAATGGAAGGATAACCTCAGCTCTAAAGACCGATGAATATGGAGTAGCACTTGTAGATGTTTCTATACTAGCAATCGAACATGAAATGTACAATGGAAACCCTAAAGGGAATCTTTTGAAGGATTCAAATTAGAGTGAGAGAAACAATGGGATAAGAAGAGGGGTGAATAAGAAGGGGTTAGAGGATGAAGAAGTGTGAGATCATTAACATTAACCACTTGCATTACCCACACCTTTTTCACGACCGAGATTATTCCTCCCCAAGAAATATCTAGTGTATGAGCTCAACTTTATAGTTGATATCTCGGTTGGACTAATCACATGAATTGGAAGGGTCAAAAATTTTAAAATGGGAGAATTCAAAAAGGTTGGTTTAAAACCCAGCCATGATGTTTGCTTATTGTAGCACCTATTTTCATAACATATGTTTAAATTTTATGGTGGATAACATGATATTCATTTTTTATATAAATCTATATGCAAATTTATATTGATAATTGCAAGCATATATATAGTGTTAAAATAAAATTAAAAATCAAACATCAACATACTTTCCTTACCATTCCTAAAATAACGAAAATTGAATTCATTAGTGGCAGCACTAGAATCCACAAAAGGAAATGGAAGTAGTGAAATGGTATCAAAAGATGTAGTCAACTAGAAACCATTAGGTACTTTGGCCTTTGAAACGTAACCCATTAAAAGGAATAGAAAAATCAGGAAGATCCCCAAGTTTTATTTTCTTCCTCAGAAATCACTTCCCAATGCTTTGCTTTACTACATATTATATGTCATTCCAGGCATTGGATACAAAATGATTGTCAAGAAATGGATTCATAAGAAATTTGCATGTACATTTAAACAAAAACGCTAATAATTTGACTATTTTTTATAGTTAAAAATGACAAAAACGTCTAAATGGGCGTCAAATTTAACCTATGCTTCAGGGTAATTATTTTTGAGCCATCTGATTCAAAAGCACATTGGCCATCCAATTTTACGAAAATGTGGTTGTACGGTCATGTCAAACCCAAGCGATAGGTCTCCCCTTTATATAAAATTCAATACATCGTTGGCGTAACTAGTCTGATAAGCTCGTAACACGGGATATACTTGTAAATGTCAATCCCTTTCAATTTGTTTAACCATTTTAAGTATAATGGACTTTAAATTCTTGTTTTCACGTGGTTTTTCTGTTTGCCTAATGGTAATAGAGAGATGCATTGTGGTGTGAGATAGAGAACTTACAAATTTCATGCATCTCTAGGTTCTTGAAGGATCTCCCATTGTCAAATATTATGACTTGATGGACTCCAAACCTACATATCATTTAATTTAAGATGAATTTTACTATAACTAAACCAGAGACATGGATTCTTCCCATTTCGTGAAATACTCAGTTGTAGTGATGATGAAATTGTGTCCATCTGTAGAGGTAGGAGTCAATTTACCAATTAGGTTGAGGCCCCATGTAGACAGAGCCATGGTGTAATGATAGAATGAATATACTATGCAAAAATGTGTATAATATGTGTGAATTATTGAAATTTGGCACGCTTTCAAATATACTCAATTGCATCATTTTTTAGAGCGGGAAAAAATAGCCCATTCTATGAATTTTTCAAGTCGTCGAGTGGCCACCAAAGTGACCACTACAAACCCCATCATGACACTAGACTAAGACGCACTTAGACTCTTCTTTATTAACACAACAAAGGAACATGCCGTTGAAGGATCTCCTATACAAGACCGTATCTAAAATTACATATTTCACAACAAGGACAAAAGGCATCACCTCTGTTGAGAATTGGTATTTTCTTGATAGGTGTTCTTGATGAAATAAGTAAATATATCTGTGTGCCTAGGAGATGAATGGATGTCAGGATTGTCTATGTAGAAAACTAACTCATTAGGAAGTTTTACGTCCACTAAATCTCTCGAGTTTAAGGGGTATTCAACCAGCCAATTAGCAACTATTTTCCCAGTTGATATAATTCAACTCGAATTTTCCTAGGAGTGTGATCATATGTCCAATTTTTTGGAGAGAGTTGGTTACATTAAAAAGGTGTGAAGTCCTTGAGATTTGAAAATTACCCTAGTATCTTGATTTAGCATATAATGTCTAAGGTTCTTATTATAAAACACTATAAATACATTTTTTTTCAACCTAAGAGTAGCGTGTTTCATAGTCCATTAGAACATAACTAATAAAATTCACTGCTCGTTCTCTTTCATCATCATCTTCTTGAGCAAGCATGCAAGCTAGTAAAACGTCAGTTACACTTAGGTAAAGAATAAATAGTCTATTAGATCATGGAGCCATGAGAGTGGGTGGAGATAACAAGAAGTACTTGTCATATTCGAAGTCTTCCTAACATTATTGGGTCCATTCGATGGTGCTCTCTTTCTTTAACAAGTTGTCAATCGGGTTAACCATGTAGGTGATGTTTAGAATGAATCTTCATATGGCCCGTAATTTCCAAAGGAATGATTATATCCTTGACTCGATGGTTGGCGGGACCATCTCTAGGATAACACGAATATTGGAAGGATCAAAATCAATGCCCCATTAGGATATGATGTATCATGGGAGATTTCCATTGGTTACTCTGAACACACTTTTTTGGGTTCAAGGTAACGTTGTATTTGATAAGTTATGTGATGATGATTCTCAAAACCCCTATATGGTCTTAACTCTTTTTAGCTTTAGCTAAAATTTTATCAATGTAAGACTGGACAATTTTGTGAATTAAGTCATGGAATATGTGGGTCCTTATCAGTAGGTTTCCTTTGTGTTCTTGAGGCCAAAGGGCATGAAATTGTAGCAAAAGTTTCCCCAAGGGGTAGTGAATTAAGTGTTATTAATTTCTTCTAAAATACAAATTTGACTATAACCAAAGAACCCTTCCATGAGTGAGAGGAGTTCATATCCATCCATTTCGTCAACAATCACGTCAATAGAGGGCATCAAAAAATCATCTTTGGGACACGCCTTGTTAATATCATGGAATTCAATGCAAATTTGGATCTTGTTGTTCTTTTTCAAACACTAGCATAATGTAGGATAACCACTTCATATAATCTACCGGTCTAATGAAACCGGCTTGTAGGAGTTTGATAACCTCCTCTTTCACCATTAGTGTTATCTTGGGTTTCATTGGTCATAACTTTTATTTGAGTGATTTGGCCTCAGGTTTTGTAACTAGGATGTGTAAAACAAAACCTATACAAATATTGGTCATGTCAACATAGGAGAAGGTAAATTTTTTAGACAATTTAGTGAGAAAGGCCTTATGGTCTTCGAATTCTTACGGTGAGAGTGAAGACCCAAGTTTTAGGATCCTTGGTTCATCCTCCATCCCTATATTTATATCGATGGTATCTTCAATCAAAGAAGCTTTACCTTTTTCGAACTCAGACAACGCTAGTGAGAGATCTAAGGCTTTTATATTTTCACAAATATTAAGATCTTTAGTGGCCACATCATAGTCTTCAATATTACAATATAGATTTTAGTATTTTCTCCCTACGGAAGATGAAGGGTGTATACACTCAAATTTGAAAATTTGCACTTTGAAGACACTTGATTTGGCAATGCACTCCTGCTATGATAAATACCATCTCTCCATTCCCACTTAGCACTTTTTAAGGTCCATTGTTTAGATTTTTTATCTTTACACACTAACATGTCAACAAAATATAAGAATACAATTCACAAAGCCATAGAAAAACATCATTTGAAAATTTTCAAACTTCATTTTGTATGTTTTATGTCCCTAGTCAAGGTCATACAATTTGGTTGGGAATTTATATCCTGTCCTAACTGACTTATATGGTCCTTGATTGACATGTTCTCCAACTTTGTTTTTAAATTGATGTCTTTTATTAGGTATTATAATTCATCTAGGTTGGCCTTTCTTGGATAAATAACCTATGTGACCATATATAAGTAAGTAAACACTACCTCATTTGCTAACCTAAAACTCCTAAGGCAATACATGATGCTCTGGCATCATTATACTCTTCATCTCCTCTTCACTTCAATTTAATTAAATTCAGGTACTTCATTTATTTTCTTACTCATTTGATTATTTGATCTCAAAAAATGTGATCATCAACAACTCATCTTATAAAGACTCATCTACACCATCACTACACATTCGAAAACATGGTTGAACGGAAATATTGAAAAATGTGTTTCTCTTAAATTTAATCTGGATTTTCCTAAAAACTGGACAATTTGTTTATGAAATATAATACTAAAAACTCATTAAATTTCAAAGTACCCAGATCATAATTATAAAGATACGACCTGTTCTTCATAGGGGTTTAGCTAAATTTTCACAATTTCCCATAAATTGTTTATTTTCCAACTATAACTTCTATTAATATTCACAAACAAGAAACGATACTCATACGACATTTATGACTTTACAATTAAGAAGCAACTTCAAAAATATCTCCAAATATTATATAAACACTCCACTCAAGTCTATTTGACTTTCTTTCTTAACAGTCTATCTGCCCATCATGAGAAAGAAACAATGAAATCTGAACTTTCATTCTGATGAGGGTGAGTAGATTCATCAAACTATAATTTGATAGTTATAATAAAGTTCATGGACACAAATCCCTCAACTTACAGAACTTTTTTTTGGGAAAATCCTTACTCAATTCGGTAGAACTTCTTAAGCAACACATTCTCATATTCAAATCAGGCCACGTATTCTTTATTTAACAACATGGTATGACCAATCACATACAAGATGCAACTCATGAAAAATAACTTAATTGGAACTGCCTCTTAATTCAACCTAGAGTCATCAAATTCCATGCATTGAAATCATACACTCACAGTATTTTCTTGTACTGTTAAGCATGCATTTCATAGCCTTTTTTTTCTACCAGTCATCACAGTTTACTTGCATGGATAATTTAAATTCAATCACGATAAATCTTACCTTTGCACCACCATTGATGACTTTGGCTCTATCAAACAATTATTTCCCATAATGCCATTACTTGAAAACTTAGTCTTTTACTGGAATAACGCAGTAACAGATGTAAATTCATAGTAATATGATCAAAGTACTCACCATATTAAGATTCCGTCTATGTTGTGTTGGACGCCCACTCACACCTCTACACGTTGCTGGTTATTTACAATTTTCAATAGCTGCATTCAACACTATAATACAAATCTAGTATCGCCATATCAATATAAATTACTAGCAGTGCCAAAATAAAATTCTTTATCCCCCAATCAGCATGTGTGTCTTTTATTTTGGCATAATAAAATTGTTTTAATCCTTAAATTGCACTTTGCACTCATCATTTAAGTTACAAGGTATACAAACAAGTGGAGTAGTAATTTTTAAGTCATGAGGTTGCCGAGTTTATTGGAAAAATGGCTCCTGAAATTGCTTTCACTAACCCTATTCTCCTTCGTGATGGCTCTGTTGTGGAGGAGGCGAGTGATTGGTGGCAGAATTATACAGCGATCCAGAATGCAAACAGTGGCAGCAATGGTGGCGGATTTTTGGTGTGGTAACTCCTCTAGCATCGGTTTTTTGGCCACAAATGCAAAAACTTTTTCCCTGGCTGAACATTTACCTGGCCACTACTGATTTCCCAGCTTTGCAGAATGGTCGAGACCACTTTATGGAGGGCATACTTGATCACAAAGAAATGTTCGATATTGGCTATGAATTCGTAGGTGCTCCATCTGTTGAATATGATTCCCTGGCTCACGTTGCCCCCCAGCCGCTCGTGGGCAATACAGAGCATCTCCATATTTTTGTCTGCACGTTTGTTGGTAATACTCTGACCCTTCAAATTCATCAACTAGCTAATGGATTGGATTTAAAACGTACTCTTGCACACAAATTAGGCTATAAGTTGGACTCTTTTGGCCTCATTTTTTCAGAAAAAGAGGCTTGTGGATGATTTTACTCTCTTCTCTTACGCGATAGCAAGGGATTCCTTGATTTTTGTGACTAGTTTTATTTTGGAAGGGACAAAGAATCGTAGCTCTGTCTCTTTCGAGGAGGCACTATTTAAAAATTCCTCTTCCTCGAAAACCCCATCACCTCCGGCTCCCCCTCGCCTCCCCCAACTTACATTGTGGAGCAAGCCTCTCAAACCCCGGTCTTGGAGATCCAAGATTAAGAATATTTGAATATGTTACAAGAAATTAAAGTAAAAGCCCTGATATGTAGATTTAATGGTGTCTAGCATCGTCAAATGCAGTTATTGAGTTGATTCACACTTCTTGGATAGAAAATTGTAAATATTTTCTCTGTGTTTGAGGTTTCTTCATTGTCTTTTTTAATGAAAAACATGATTACCAGAGAGCCATGGACGAGGGCCCTTAGTTCTAGGGTTCGGCAAGACTTTTCACTACTCCTTGGTTTCTATATTTTGACCCGAATACCTTCTCCATCATGCAGGTCCCAATTTGGGTAAGATTACCAAATTTACCCCTTCATTTTACTTCCTCTCTGAAGGACATTGGTAACCTACTAGGGTGTTTCATCAAGGTGGACAGCCAAAGGTTACAGAGTGGCCCGAATACTTTTTTTAGAATTTGCGTTGAAATTGATCTCAGCAACGGATTGCTGGCCAGGATGACCCTTAAAATGGGTAACACTAGCTATTACCAAATTTTAGACTATGAAAATACTACTTTTAGATGTCAAAATTGTAGAGTGTCGGGTCATCTCCATGTTACCTACCCTTAGAAGAAAACCCAAGCTCCCTGAAAAAAAGGAGTGACTCCCAAGCATTGGAGAGCACCATATTTAGAAGAAGAGGAATTTTTAGAGGAAGAAGACAATTCAGACTTGGAAGACCAAAGAGGTACAACTACACTTCCTTTAGTTCTAACTACTGCTCCCTCAGTTGCAGCTACAATCCCTTCTGTTGTAGTTGTTATCCCTATAGCTGCAGGCCCTTCTGATCTCGCTACTTTTACTGCAGTTGGGCAGATATTGGTTATTACTCCCTCCTCAGAAGGACCATCTTTGGCACCGAAGTTGCCTTATGAATCTGATCATTTGGACTCATATAAGGATTGTGGCCTCCCTCTTGTGGGTTCCTTGCCCTTGGACTTAACGGATTGTAATCCTCTTATTTCAGAGATGATTATGCAGGATAAATGGCAATTAGTGTGTTCTAAGAAGGTAAAGAAGGGAAGGCATTGATTTCCCTTTTTTCTATTCCCCTTTCTATCTTGGTGTTCTCTTTCTCGGTCTTCTAGCCCCCTTGGGCTGCATCTTCCCTTCTTCCTATATCCTTTTTTCTACTACTACTAGGTGCAACTGTTCTGGTAATGCTTCTTCTCATTTTGGTCTGTTGCAACTTGCTCCCTCTTTTGGACAGTTTTTTCCCCTTTCTTTCCTTTATGGTGTTTCTTTTCCTCTATGTGTTTTGTTAGGGCTTGTTTCTTCCTTTACTTCTTTTTCTTTCAGGCATCTTATTTTCTGTGCTTAACTAATTTTTTTGGCCTCTGGGGCTTCTTGTATAAGGATGTGGGTCCTTTCAACACCCTCAACTTTTACTATTTCCTAAATAAAAAATTACAAGGTATACACATCCAATGTTTCCCATTTTAACAATTCCAATTCACAAGGCTCACATCAATACCCAGTATAATCGATTATTTAAATCAAAGTTATTTAATTAATTCATGGTGCCTAATATAGGAGTCTTCACACTCAATCTATCAATACTTTTTTGATCCCACACACCATGATATTAAAAGGATTCATTAGTAACTAAACCAAAGGTGTAATGCTACAAAGGACAATAATTAGATTTACTTGGTTCATAGCACACTCCCGTAGATTGGCCAAATCTCTAAAAAAAATTGATGCATTATTAAACTTACCCAATTTGAGAATAAAATCAAATATTGCATACCATTCACATTTGTAATTCTTGATTTCCAGCACTTTTGTGAATACCAGAACATTCTAACATATATTTTAATAAATTGTATTTACATCATGACTTCTCTCTCATTTCACACACCTTGGAATTGCATTCTCTCTCTAACATATTCCTGGCTTTATGAGTTCCACTCAACCCAATCTCTACGAAATAGTAAGACTTTATTTAGTCTTGGTCTTGAAATAGACCCAATAATTTCTCCACTAACATGTATCCCTAATTAACATGTTTTCTTTGTCCGTAGAAAATTTTCTAGATTTTATGACGATAAATATTTTAAACATTTATTAAAGTCATGTTTTATTAATAACTCCTAAACCTCCCAATAACTAGACCAAGTACATTTTTTTGTCATTTAGATAATAGAAGTAAATTGTTTTTCTGATGCTCTTGCATCAATACAATGGAGGACTCACTTCATATACTTGTAGAAGGCATCTAAAGATCCCTAAATCTCGCAATAGCATATCTAAAGTCATTAGAGTAACACCTACATCAAGTCTGAAGCTCCAAACCAGGTGAATACAATCATATCTCTTCTACAAGCACTCAAACATCCTCTCTCTAATTATTTTAGCAAGAGCTAAAGCCAAAGCAAGAATTTTAAAAGAAGTTACCAAATCTAATTAATCTATCTAGATATCATATGCCACGCGGAGAATGATGTCTGGTTCAAGGCCTCTTTATATTAGTGTCATCCTCAGTGATGCACAGGGGTGCCCACAACCCTTCTAGTATTTTTTACAATACTCTTCATATATGGATAGGCTTTCAGACAAAGATCAGTCCATTCATAGAGCTTTTTTGTACATGCGACAACTAGTGTTTGACAAATCCAGGAAGGCAAGTATCACAAAAATTTACAAAAGTAGAAGTAGAGCAAGTATAAGACCATACAAAAGGGTCTAGATTATATGGTACAGTCTTGACCTATGGTGGTTTACAGTCACAGTTCTAGTTTTTAGGGTCATTCAAGATCAAATCACCCAGTTTAAGTAGTGCACAATCCCAAAACTTCCCAAAATCATCTATAGAAAGCTAATTGCACTCATTCCTTTTTGTTTTCAAGTTCATATCTTGTATTGCATGCTTTAGAACACTATTTTTATATTATATGATTAATGTTGGAAGTTAATTAATCAAAATAACTAGTTGTATCTAGCCTATATCCATTTAGTGTAAATTTGACCTCACTAAATCAAATTTAGATTAAAACAACACGTTGTTCTTGATCTAAAATGGGTGTAAACAAAGGGTGCATAGTCATAAAAAAAACCTTTCTTGTGATGTGAAGGAGGTAGGTGTTCGTAAGGATGTAAATACTCTAGAATAGCTTCATTGTTCTGTACTATGTCAAAATTTAACAAAGTGAGGTCATTTATCTCGATGATAGCCTCCATGAGTGGGGACCCTTTTTTGACAAGAGAACCTCCCCTCAATGAGACAACAAAATCAACTTCAGGAATATTTTTGAAAAGAAAATACCATGATAAACCAGTAGCAATGGCATCGGCTAAGCTGGTCTTGACTCCTTGGGATGGATTCAATAGATATGAAATCAAAGTCCTGAACCAACCTTTAAGCTACATTCTTAAGTAGCTACAAGTGTTTGTCCTTTATCTAATAGACTTCTACTACCTAATTGGTAATTAGTTGTGAATTTTCAAGGATATGAAGTTTTTGAATATGAGTCTGTAAGCTAAGATAAGGCCAATCAACAAGGTATCATACTTTTCCGTTTTATTGGTATATTTAAAGTCTAAAAGAAAACCAAAAGGAAAAAAATCTCTTAGGAGAAATCAAAACAACGCCTACCCCTGCCCCTACGACACATCTGGATCTATCATAGCACATGGTCTATAAATTGATCTCAGGGAGAGGGTCATAAGATAAGATGGATGAAGAGACTTGACTATAACTGATTTTGACCATATTCACATCTGCTACCATGGCCAGAGAAGATAGGTCTTTTTTGTTCTCAAGTAAGCAAAAATAGTACATAAAAAGGCCCTTTTGTGTCAAATGAAAGCAAAAAAGGTGAGTATTTTTTAGGATGTTAATAATTTACATTGTGTTCTTTAAGGATACATTCTCAATTTTCAATTTAGGACTATCTATTAGCATATATATTTCCTTTCATGCTTCGGGACCTTCTTTTGTATTCTTTTTGTAAAGAGTAGGGTCAAGAACCAAGAGAGCGGGTTTAGGTTTAACATTAGCCTTTATAATCTAGTTATTATTCTTTTCTGAGGGTGTGGGTGTTTTTAAGTCATTGGTATGTAACTCATGATCAACATGGATTTCCAGAAATATCTTAGTACTGGCTTGGACTATATAAATGGGTTCGGGTCTGCTTTAGCAACGAAAAACATTTCCTAGGTGCAGAAAGTGGATTTCTTAAAAGAGTGTTGAAGGAATGGCCTTTATTCAATGGATACATGGCCTTCCTAAGATCTTGTTATAATTGGTTTCTTGGTCTATGATGTAAAATTTAATAAGGATCATTTTTGGGCTAAGATTTATAGGGATGATGATGGTGTTTATTGATGTGTCTCTAAGACTCTCATACCCACGAAGAGTGTTTTAAATTGATAAGTAGTTAGTATTGTCATACCCAAGCTTCTACGAAAGGGAAAAGGAGACAATATTAATAGATGCCCATCAACCACCATAGCTTATTTTACCAAGTTTTCATATATCCAAATCTGTAAATGGAGAATAAGGTTTCCTCTTCTATTGATTTATGAGTCCACGATTTATTGGCTCAAGTCAAAAAATTAGCCAACATCTCTCATCATGGCCCCTGGAGGGAACATATCTATGTCAATGTGTTTGACATGTGTTTCTCGTACAGGTGTGATGTAAGCTAAGTTCTCGAGTCCCATGGCATATAAGAGTGCAATTTGATGGGCTGAAGAGTTCTTCAAAAGGTCTAAAAATGAAATATGAGAAAACATCTTAGCGAGATCAGTAACAATATCATAATTCCCTAACTCTTTGGGGATTGTGTTGTTTTACACTTCAAAAGGTTCCTGCAAAAGAGAATTAGGAGTTTGATATTCTTTTGTTCTAGTAATTATATTGGCCTCTCCATCAATTTCTAACTCGATGACACCAATCATGCATGGTTGTCTTGGTGTACCTAGACATGGGGCTATAATAGGATCAACCATGTTGGAAGTTGAGGACTTGACATTGTGGTTTCCGACTGGGGTTATTGTTTGTTGTTGTGGCGGTTACTATTGTTATTACATGTTATTTGGAAGGGAATTTTTTAAATGGTTTGGTACAGGATTTTTATAGATACCTAAGTGGGCATTCTAGGGTATAATAAGACCTAAATGAGCCACCAACTAATTGTCAAGGTTTGTTTCCCCTATTAATTATTTGTTAAAGACTTTTCTATGGTTTTCAGAGAGGCATTAGATAAGCATGTTATATTCCCTGTAATTTTTGGTATCATGACCTCTAACCCCACGGAGAAAACTGAATAATTTGGGGTCATAGTTTTTGAGATGATGGTTTTACTAGTTTACAACTTGTTGGAAGTTTCCAAAGTTACTGGGATAGCCACAATTAGGACCAAAATTGTTTTCATATTGACCCTCTGTTGGAAAAATAATTTTTCGTAAGGACAAATTAGGGATTTTCACCAACACTCTAAGACTAATTCCCTCATCTTGTTAATGGGGAGGAACCCATTTATTAAATGCAGAAAAATAAATCAGTAGTTTTTCGTGAAGTTGGGTATCACACAAGGATACTCTACTAAACCTACGGTAAATTTCTTGTACTTAGTACAAGAAAAAAATTCTTAGAAAAGGAGGTAGAGGGGAATAAGAATATAGTGAAGGGAGTTTAATTTTTTGAATAGGAACTTACTGATTTTTACAACATTAATTGGAGTAGATCCACACTCAATTAGAATAATTCAACCATACAAACAACAATGAGATTAACAAACTAGACACAAATTTCCTTTAATGTGTTCCTCAAATGTAAAAATCCCTTTCTTGATCGTTCAAGATCGCCATGTTTACAAAGTTGAGTATGTAAGAAGTAGAGGAAACATAGACAAGAAGGAATGGATGAAAGTAATGTTTTTCTTGTATTTAGTAGAGAAAATCTATCCACTAACAACTCACAATTGAAACCCCCTTGAAATGGAGAATCCATTTCAATTTATAGATTTATAATATGATTTTTCATCTCCCCCCACATGACCTTTCATATTCCTAGGAATAAAGGCAATCCCTTTTCTTATTAATGAAAAAGATCTCTTACAATGTATAATTAAAGGTCACTTAAGTGACTAAGACAAAATAGTGAAAAATTACATTTCCCAATGAAGAATTAGAACATGGAGAGAGAAGGAAGGAGATGGAGAATTGGAAGATGATCATTCTGAAGATGAAGATTAAGCCTCTACCGATGAAAATCCAGCTTATGGAGAACATGGAGAGAAAACTCCTAAAAATATTTCCTTGCCTTTGAATTCCTTACTGAAATGGGTTGTCGTAGGTGCCATTTTCTGTGCACGTGGAATACAAACAAAACTCAAAACATTGATCCAAGTCTCGAGAACACTACCAAGGGTCTTGCATTGGTTGAACTAGACTTTATGATCTCTTGCAATATTAGTGATTAAACCTCTAATTTTCACGAGAGATTCCAAATTATTTTTATTGAATGAGAATAGATCTCTTGCCTCTTTTTTGACTGAATCTTGGAAAGACATAAGGATCTCTTCCACAATCGAATGTTCATTAAGTGGAGGTGACCCAAGCTTCTACACAGTGTTAGTGAAACTTTCCAAGATCTCATATGCATGCTCTCCACAATAATTAATCTTAGAGATAATATCGTTTATCTCATATCCAACACTTATTATTTAAGGCCCAATGGGAGACAAGTTGCCAACAATGGAGGTGAATACATTTTTTCTCACTAGGGAGTGAGAATCAAGGTTGCTCATTTCAAACACCAATGGAAACACACTATCCCAGTGGGATTTTTATTTCTTAATCTCCTCCTTGATCACTTTCAATTTAGAAGTAGTGGCAAAGGTAAATTCAAAAAATTAGAGAACCTCAGGTAACAACAGCTTTCCCTTTTCTAGAATCTTCTCCACCCACTTGTCATTAGCTCTCCCTTGAATTTTGTATCATTGGGCTCTCTTGATCACTTCAAGGTCAAAACTACTAATGGGAGAGATGGCCTCTACAGAAGGGGGTGGAACTGCATTGGTATCTAAGAAATATTGAACATACGCAATGAGATTTCTCACATGTTCCTCCAATTTCTCCTTATTTTATTTATACTATTCGTTCCTAGAAAGCATGCAGGTCGTAGACTCCTTGAACAAGTGTTCATCTCCTTCATGAATGGCTTACCCTAAGGAGATTTAGCTAAACTCATAGTCATCTTGAGTCATCTCTTCCATATTTTTGCAGCTTTTGGTGGGAAAACTCCACATATTGGGATCCAGATGCTCTATAGAAGAAATGGGAGGTTACTTGTGCTTTCTTGATTAGCTTAGTTTTCATGAATTTTGAGATTTCCCCAAAATTAGGTTATGGCTTGTTGCACCTTTCTTGACTCACTTCTAAGAAAATCTTGAATCCGTGGGAATGTTTCCACTTGAGTGGACATGAAGTTAGGCATAGGGGCACTTTCAGGTGCTTAATAACAAACCACAATTTGCTCATGATAGGAAGATTTTTCTACTGACAAAGACACACTTGGATTTCGATGAAGAATAGGAGACTGTGATGGATCAATCTCACCTGGATCAAGAGGCTTAATGGGGCCATTAATGATTTTTCCTTCTTTTGAATCCTCCTAGGAGGATATTCTTTAGTTTTTTTCTCTTCCATCCTTTTCCTCTTAGAATATTTTTTTGAATGAGTGTAGCTTGTTGCTTTCTAAAATGCCTTGAAGGAGGAAGTATGAGAAAATTTCCTTTGTGGAGAGAACATACCACCTGACTCGATGAAGGAACATATATTCCACTTGATCCATTCTTTAAATATTTGGATCACTGTCATGGTCCTCTCTTTGATGTCACCCGATTCCTTGGTGTTCCATAGAGTGGGAGGAAGAGGGGAAGATTGTGTCACTTGATATTCCGGATCAAACAAATCTGACCCATGATTTTTTATTCCATTCACAAACCAATCAAACTTGAAAAATATCATTTGGTCCAATTGTAGTCACAAATTCACACACTTTAGACATTATTTAGTCTCGATCTCATACTACTATTCATATGGTTTTTGAGTGAAGAAAGTACTAATTAACCCCCATATTTTGACCATTTTACTTTAATTCATGTCATCACTACCAACTTCCCATACACACTTGCCCAGTCTTTTTTCATCATTTTCTATCATTTTATCCTTGACTGTGGCACCCATGCTTCTACCGGGCTTCCCGCATGCACCCTAGTCCCAGTTGGGGCACCCTGATCCTTTTCTCACAACTTTTTGGGCACTTTCTAGCCATTTGAGCATTTCATATTTCTTATGTTTGGCCTCTTCGGGGTTAATTACAAAATTATATCAAGGGAACCATATAAATATAAAGTTATGAAACCATAATGAGGTACCAAGCACTAAGCACTACTATCATCATCTAGGTTTGCATCCATGTAAGGCATCTAGAGCTCATTTTCATCCATCTAGTTCCATCACAAAGGCATAAGGGTTGGTTCATCTGCATCACACAAGCATAGGAGGGAAATTTCATTCTATTCCATCCACCATTTTATTACATTTTCTACACATAGTTATTGCTCGCTACTTTCACAAAGTGTGACTGACACAAGAGCAACTAGGGCATGATTGAACACACTTGTACATGGAACTACATCTGGTATGAGATGTAGTGCAGTGCTCAGTTAGTAAGTTCACCATTGGGGCAGTTGAGGTCAATCTGACCCCTTCATATGCATCTTCCTTTTTAGAGTTTGATGTTTGTCTTGGGGTTTTGCAGGTCTCCTCTTCATTATTGATTACCAATGACATACAACGTAGTGCAAAGAAGTTATTCTGACAGGTGGCAAAGGCTTCAGATCATCTAGTGACCCTACAAATCTGGTTTTTGGACCTCCCGCACAAACTAGGGCACCCATAATGCAGACTAGGCCCCCACAAGCACCCTGATCCTCTCCCAGGCGCCCCAATCAACTCAAATTTCCTAGATCTGCAAGTTTCTAGACCTCAACATAGTCATTTCCTCCTATTTCTCTAGTCATCTCTATGACATAGTTCAGCAAGTTCACCAAATAAGCTAAGCTCCTTCCAACCCTTCTTTGCGTATTAGGGTCTCTATTTTCATTAGCATATTTGTTTGGGTCACTTTTTTATATTTATTTACTGTTATTTATTGTTGTTCCTAGTTAGATTAACTACCATTTTACCACATTTTAGTTAATCATTTTGGTGAACCCGTACTCCATCTTCACACCTATAGGATCCCCACTCTTTATCATCCTAGAGCCTACTCATCATGAACATCTCAATCATTGATTTTTTTTTGTGCATCCTGATGTAAGGTATAGAGTCCAACAGCTTCTAGCTACTACCCACATTCATGTTGACGTGCATCCTGAATCAGTGTATCAAAATTTTATAGATGCATTTTCTCAACACTTATCATTCAAATCTAATATTCCCACTGATTTCAACACTTTTGACAATGACCCACCCTTGCATATTATGATTCACACTCTCAATATGGGTATTAAGCGCACTTTAATTGATAACAGTCCTAAAATCAACCTATGTCCCATGTCATTCCTTCAACACCTCAGTCTTTCATCTCATGACATGAGTCTATCTTATCTTTGATTGTGTGCTTATGATGGTTTTGTTCATCCATGTGTTGGTCACATTACACTACCTATCATAGTAGGGCCCAAAACTATCCCCACTGTGTTTTTTGTCATTGATTTCCAAGTCTCCTATAACTTTTTACTAGGTAGACCATGGCTTCGTGCCATCGAAGTTGTCACATCTATTATGCATCATAGTTTTAAATTCCTCCATGAAGGCATTGAATATATGTATTCTCGGCTGACCATGCTAGCCCATTCCAATATTGTGTGCATGATCCTAATACTAGTCTTCATATTCCACGTACTGATACTACAAATGATCCTCAACCTATTTACAATCCACCTCACTTTCCACCACTTTGCCAAGTCATGTCATTTGTGTGGGCATAGATGCCCTTTCTTCTATGCCACCTACTACTACTACTTTATGTATGATTCCTTATCAAGGCATTGACTACCAGTCTATGGACATTTGACTCTATCACCTACACCTTCACATGTACCACCTCCCGTTAGCATCCACTCAGTCATTTCCACTTGCACCTATCTTTTCATGAATGACTCATATTGGGAACATATTCTCATTTGATCAAGCTACTTAGTGATGACACCATTTACTCACACAGATGGTCTATCTCACCACTTTATTTTGCTTTTGAGGGCCTTTATCCTCCTACTCATGCTCCTCATCTATAGCTATGGCTTTCATCACTATTACCGAGAACTGCTTTATGGTATGCGTGTCTTTCATCTTATGGTTTATCTATCACGCACTTCGTTGCCATTCTCCACTCACATTAGGGAAAGTCTTGGCTTGACTTACATGTGGGGCACTCTTGATCCTAATCATACAGACATATCTTTCCCCATGCCCTTTGGTCGTGTCTTTATCTGAGAATAGTTGATTTTCTTGGATATTCACAAAATCTCACTCGTTGGTATGTGAACGGTTGTCCACTTCCTCCATTAACTGATGAGAATATTCCATGGGTAAATGTACAACTTAGGTCCTCAATGTTTTATTACATGATCAACCAAACATTATTGCTTATAAGGTCTCTAATGCTTATCCACATGACTTTGACCCTGAAACTGATGATCTCTTAGATGAAATTATATGATCCATCCTTCATCATCCACACTTGGAGGCATAGCATCCAACATACCCCCAACCTAGTAGCATCATCCATCACAACATAGCATACTTATAGCATACACATTGTGCATCCTCATCACACTTATACCAGCATCATCATTACCCGATGACACATTCTTGAGCTTCGGTTCACACTTGACTGTTGAGGTCATACCACACATAAACCCCACACACTACACAATAATTACTAAACATTGTGTCTATTCACACATCATGCATATTACATCACACATTTTATAATTAGTTTACATCATTTTGAAATTTACACATCTACACGTCATACATCGTACTAGTCCTCATTATACATGTGTCACACTTACATCTAGCATTACATACTACTCATCATACACATCACATAACGTGCATTTGACATTATTAGTCTATCTATAAATTTTTGCATTACATCCTATACATTGCATATCACACATCCTACACATCATATGGTTGTCTATTATCATCACACATACTACATTTTCTTTTACATGTTGCACTCATTACCCTATAACACACTCTAGCCCCTCAATCCCTACTCAATTGCCAAGGGTTTTCCAATAAAATGGACATCATGATACACACATGTTCATCACTTGACCTTCTATCATGTGACATTACTAGGTTAGTGACATACAGTAAAGGCTAAATGGTCACCTATCCCTTCAACTTGTAGTGGTACACGTTTTAGGCTACATCACCACTCCCTCTATTCATCTAGTAGTGATATACACTACATCATCACTCTTTTGATCATCTTGTTGTGATATATGCTTTGGCTATAAGGGTCATGCACACATCATTTATAGGTCACATCTCATCAACACACACATACACATTCATCACAACGTGTTAGACACAGTACACACTTGGACCATTTCCCGATGACGCACTCTCATTTATGGTTCATTCTTGAATACTAAGGGGGAAAACTAAATGAACCTCACTGCATACATTTCCATTCACTTAGGGGGCATGTGGCTCATACCATTCCATACTGCATTCCATTCCATCCATCCACAGCATATTGTAAATCATGGTTGCTTTTAATCTTGGTTGCTTTTAATCTTGCTTCCATTTTATTGTATATGGTCACTTTATTAGACATGATAGTTAGATCTCTTGTATGTAATTTATATATATCATACACGCATGTGCATTCTTTATTTATTTGTGATCGTAAATACAGATATTTTACATGTAACATAGTTTCTCGCCTTCTACCCATCCTACATTGGTCGCTGGGGGCATCCACTTTCATCTCTCACAGGTGTTATTGTTTCATTTTGTACTTAGCACTCTATATTATATGGTTATACACACTTTTGACATATTATTTATCTTTCTCACATGCTAACAAGTGCTTCATGTGCAACATTTGTTCACAGGATTACTTGCTCCTATGGTTATTTGTTGTTTGTACTTATTTGTACATGTTTGTTTTGTTTGCTATTATGTGTGGGCCTTGCCCTTTGTTTAGTGTGCACACTTGTTTGTTATATGAGTCCATGATGGCATTGTGTGTCTTGTGACATCATGAGTGATGTCCCATGTTTGCAGCCCTCTTTGTGCAGCTTACTTTGTCTTCTTGCATGTTTATATTACTATATTGTCTGGTAACTTATACACTGTTTACGTAGCTTCCATTGCATGTTTGTTCATACTCACACTTGTCTTTGGCTAGCCTCTTGTTTATGTGTGCCTTGGTTTCTACCAAGTTCTTTCCTTTCCCCCTACAGGATAGAGTCATAGATTTGATGTGGTTGGTCCTCTTTTGGGGTCACATTCTTCTATTGTCAACGTCACATGCACGCTCAAAGAGGGGGGCATCATTTGGGGTTTTACATAATACACGGTGCTTCTACACAGGTTCAGTTCAATCAATTTCTACCCTTTTCATTTTGGGTTATACATTGAGTGGGTTCAGACCAGTATATGAACCCCATACACAATGGATTTTACAGGACATGGTTGTCCTTAGCATTCTGTGGAGCAGTTACAGGTTATAGGATACAACATAATTCTTCTCCACACTACTTCAGCCAGTGGCATCAGATCATCAGAAAAACCAGGTAGTACAAAGATCTCTTCACACATATTCAGGGAAGCAGTTACAAGTTAGAGAATAATATAGCTTTCTCCCTACACTTCTTCGGCCTATGGCGTTGGATCACCCAAAAAACCCAGGATAGTATGTCCTCTTTCTACACCCTTTTTCTCATCATGGATCAAGTACACATGTTCCATTTTTCATTTACATCTACATACTTTTACATACATATACAACAATGGGGACAACAACAATAACAACATTTTGCGGTAACACACACCACACTAACCATGCAAGTACATTACACACATTGGTAAATACACATGTGTTTCCACCCTAGCTTCACTCTCATCACTTTTTGGCACTTTTTTCATCTTTAGTTTCCATGCTCCATCATCTTTTTAACACTCCACACTTTGTTTAGTCCTTCAGTGCATTTCTACATCACTCTACATGGATTATTAAGTACGCATCTCTATCTACTTTATGTTACCAAGATTTCCACTCACCATCATAAAGTGGGGGCAAATTTAGTCACAAAATCATACACTTTAGAAATTATTTAGTCTCAGTCTCATACTACTATTCATATGGTTTTTGAGTGAAGAAAGTACTAATTAACTCTCACTTTTTGGCCATTTTACTTTGATTCTTTTCATCACTGCCAACCTCCCATACACACTTTCCCGGTCTCTTTTCATCATTTTCCATCATTTTAGCCTTGACTGGAGCACCCATGCTTATAGTGGGGTGCCCACAGGCGCTATGCTCCCAGTCGGGCTGCCTTGAACCTTTTCCCACTTTCCTGCCAATTTTTGGGCACTTTCTAGTTGTTTGAGCATTTCATATTTCTTGTGGTTGGTGATGAGGGTCGTCAATCCTCGCCATTAATAATTTCAATCTAGGTTGGTGTCCGAAGGTTGTATGCATTAAGAGAAGAAGATCTTGGAAAGAAGCTCCTTTAAACACAATCAAAACTTACATAAAATAAATCACACATGCAAAAATTTAAAGGCACACTTGTAGAAATGTAAACACACTTACAGGAATATAAAGGCATGCTTGCATAAAGGAAATCACACTTGCAGAAATTAAAATTGTTGAATTGGAAATAACTGAAAGATAAAAAGATACCTACAGGTTCACAACAAAAATTGTACTGAAGAAGGATCACGTAACTTGAAATCAGAAGTTTACAACAAAAGAAAAATTGTAGAAATAAAGAAACAAATATTAATAAATTGATCCATCTTCCTTGGAATGAGTGGCCAGTGCATTCCTTGGAAGAGGACTTAATTCATACTTTTAATTCAGAACTTGCAGAATAATTTTACTTCAAAAGATTGGAAAGAAAGAACAGATCTTTATTTCTTGGGAGAAGAGAATTACATATCTAAGTGTGGAAGGTTACATTTATAATTGATGCATCCAACCAACTCCTTATTTTAGGAAATACAATCTGATCTTATCTTTATTCCAATCCTAACAACTAATATCTCCATCTCCACAAAATATGGAGAGAGATCTATTATTGCAGTCAAAGTCTTATCTCACTTATTTTAGGAAGATTTACTCCCAAATATTCTCCTTGCTTTTCGATAATAAGAATCATAATGATTTTATTCTCCTACATTATTGGAAGAAGGGTTTTCTAGAAATATGATTTTGACCAAATACCTTTCTCGGATTTTCCATTTTACTTTGTTGTTTTTTATTGTGGAACTTTTGACGCTTGTCTGATACGTTTTTTCCTTGAACTACAGTTCGTTAAAAGTTAGATTTCTCTTCATTGGTAAAAGTTGTAGCAAATCTAAATGAATTTTTTTAAAACACATTGCTATGAACAAAAACTTCTCTCAAATTTTCTGTTTTACTTTTTTATTTCTGGTTATGGAACTTTTAGTGCTCGTCTGATACACTTTTCCTCGGACTGCAGATCACTAAAAGTTAGATTTCTCCTCATTAGTAAAACTTGTAGCAAATATGAATGAGGTTTTTGTTAAACACGTTCCTATGAACAAAAACCTCTCTCATATTTTCTGTTTTACTTTTCTGTTTCTGTTTATGGAACTTTTAGTGCTCGTTTGATACACTTTTCCTCGGACTGCAATGCACTAAAAGTTAGATTTATCTTTATTGGTAATAACTGTAGCAAATCTAAATGAGTTTTTTGTTAATCACATTGCTATGAACAAAAACCTCTCTCATATTTTCCATTGGATTCTCTAATATTTCACAATTCCTCAAAAACTGACAAAATCTGTGAGTTCCAGAACTAAACCTGCGAGTTCCGAAACTAACTCTGCAAGTTCTGGAACTAACTCTGCGAGTTCCAGAACTAACTTAAAATAGATATAACTTTTGCATACGATCTCATATTGAGATGATTATTTTTTGAACTTGCATAATTTTTTAAAAGGAATCTAAATATGAAATCATATTTGAGTTTAGATATACCATCCATGATCAATTCCACTTTTCCCAATACTAGCATTATCTTTCCTTTATGTCCTGCATACATAAGACTTTGCATCTTTTCTCAAATAATTAATAGGATTACTCAACAAAATAGATAACAAAATATTTCTAAAGAATGAACAAGATATGTATCCTATATTCTATCTTATGTAAACTATAAGTTCCTAGATTACATTTAAATCCACTTTCAAAGTTAACTTGGAAGGACAAAATAATGGTAATTTATGGCCAATTTATGGCCTCATCAGTTGACCTCTTAAGGGATAATTATGAAATTAGATCAAGAGAATCATATAAATATAAAGTTATGAAACCATGATGAGGGACCAAGCACTAAGCACTACTATCATCATCTAGGGTTACATTCATCAAAGGCTACACTTGCATCCATCTAGCTCCATCACAAAGGCCCAAGGTTGGTTCATCTACATCACACTGCATAGGAGGGAAGTTTATTCTATTCCATCCACCATTATATTATATTTTCTACACATATTTATTGTTCCCTACTTTCATAGAGTGTGACTAGCAAAAAATAACCTAGGGCATGATTGCACACACTTACACAAAGAACTACATCGGGTCTGAGATGTAGTGCACCGCTCAGTTAGTAATTCCACCATTGTATCAATTGAGGTCAGTCTAACCCCTTCATATGCATATTTATTTTTTAGGGTTTGATGTTTGTCTTGGGGTTTTATAGGTCTCCTCTTCATTATTGATTGTCAGCAACATACAACGCAGTACAGTGAAGTTAGTGCGACATGTGGCAAAGGTTTTAGATCATATAGCGACCCTAAAAATATAATTTTTGGACCTCCCACACAAACCAGGGTGCCCAGAATGTAGACTTGGGTACCCATAGGCTCCCTGATCCTCTCCCAGGCACCCCAATCCACTCAGATTTCTCATAACTACAAGTTTCTATAGCTCGATGTAGTCGTTTCCTCCTCTTGTTTCTCTAGTCAGCTCTACAACATAGTCCAGCAAGTTTTCTGAATCAGTTAAGCTCCTTTCAAGCCTTCTTTGCATATTACGGTTTCTGAAAAAAAAAATCGAAAATTTCTCTGAATTTTTTTTCGAAACTTTTTCCAAAAATTTTAATTTTGGAGTTTCAGGGTTTTGGGGTTTGGAATTTTCAACTCGCTCGACATTTTTAATCCCAAAAAATCTCTAAAATTTTGAAACAGAAATGTCTGAAAAGAATCCCCGAAATTAAACTCCGAAAACTTGATTCAACTCGGCCTACCTCATTCCCGAGCTCTGTCTCCCACTTCGAGCACTCGATCCCTATTAAAAAAAATTTATCATTTTTATTATTTAACAAAGAGGTGAGCCCATTAGGGCTGATTTCCCATTCTGAAACCAACTCAAACCTTCAAGATAAGGAAAGAAGGAACAATCCTAGAAGATCCCGAAACAACATAAAAGGCTCTCAAGGCTTGTAACCTCATTATCCATTTTTGCTTAAGGGGGAAAAATTGACAACATTTTTAGCGACCTCTCGGGGATGCTTGCCTACTAAGCAAGATTCCAGTAGCCTTTTATATTCGTTGGGCATGGAGTCTATATTGAAATCCTGAAGCAATTTGATCCTCTGTGATACATCAGAAAATCCCCTTAAGCATTGTTGATCTTGAACCTCCCTGGAATGCTAAGCATGAAGTATACCGAAGCTGATTAAGTCATGGCATCTATTGAACACTGCATAATTTTGACTGAAGTAGATCATGAAACTCTTATGGAATCCTTAAACCTTCCTTCTCCTTAACACCCTCTAATGATGTTACACTGTGCAAGAGTAACAACAACGCACAACAGAAAATAAAAATACACGAAACAACTGAAAACCATACATGCCCCAAGTGGAACATGTAGGATGTGCATTACATTTATTCTACTTAAAGAAAACCTATACTACGGTACACTAACCGAGAGCATAGGTGAGCTAAACAAACCCTACAAATGGTTGTGTAAAATGGCTCCCTTTCCTCACAATGGATTGTCATGCAAATGATGTGACAATGGACATAGCTGAGAATGTGAGTAAAAAACTGAAACAGGCCCAATTCTCCACTCGGTCTACTGAGACATCAACTAGAAAGAGAAATAATTCCTCTTTTAGTTGCTCTGTATTTGTCCTGCATAAGCATTACAACTGATCCTCGTAACTTTGAAACTCATCCTCACATTCTGAAGTGAATGTGACTGGTTTTGACTTCTCCTTTGGCTTCAATGAAGCCAAGTACCTGATAGGACATGGTCTAACCCATTGAATATTTCTGCTTGCATTTACTTCAATTTTGACAAGAAGTCCTATCGGGAGACTTCCTTGAAAAGAATGATGATCCATGAGCTAACTCTTCTCATGTTTCCCATTTACAAACAAATCTTCTCCCATATAAATGAATGGTACTAAATTGATGTCTCCTCCATTTCCTTTGCCTTTCTTGACAACGAGGAGTTCCTCCATGACATGCGGCTGATTTGGACCACTTACAACCTTAAATGAAATTGTTGGAAAGATAATGCAAGTGTTTGAAGCATATTGATCATATAGGAGTTCCACTTTCATCTGTAGGAAAAGTTGTTTAGCAATTCTAACCTCTTCATCCCACATGAAACCTACAAGATAAAATCCTTTCACCTGTTGTTTTTTGGGAAAATTAAGGGAAGCACAACTTCCTTGGTTTTCTTCCACCATCACTTGTTCCTCAAACAAATCTGGCCCCACAATTGAGAGTAAGAAACTCTCAATAATATCATCTTCACCCAAAACCTTCAAAGTTGACTTAGTTTCTTCCACACACTCCTCTCTTTCTTCATCTAATGAATATTGCAGATGATCCAAGTCTCCCCATTTAAGGAGATAACTTAAAACTACAGGTGTTCCAGAAGTGGGTATTTCTATAGGCTCTTCTATATCCAAAGACTCATCCAAATCTGACAGAAAATATGCTTCTTTGTTCCCCAAATGTGCAAAGGGTTCCACTTCCCTTATGGTGTTTCCTAAATTAACAACTGATTCCCCATGACCTTCCTCATCTTCAAAGATAAAATTTGCAAGATCAAATTCATCTAAGAAAATAGAGTCTTGAAAAGATAAAGAAGAGAAAGAATATGAAACTTCCTGCATGGTATAATCTATACTTGAACCTTATGATTCCATCATGGAAAGAATCCCACTATGATCAATTGGTGTATTTGATGATGATGTTGGAAAGTCACTACAATGCTCCAAAAGTGATGTAATTTCTTGACATGCTTAACAGGTAAGATCATTACACTCATAACAATCAGCTTGTACGCTTGAAATTCTTTCTTCTTCAGCTTACACATTCTCTTCTCCAACAGACTCTGCCACCTTTGGTGATTCAAACTCCTCTGATGGAATTGAACCAATATGAATACCACATTTTGAATAACTAGACTAATGGTCCTCCTCGTTTAACTATATATTTGTTTCTGGTACAAAACTAGTTTGTTCCACTTGTTCTTGAGTCTCAACTTCTACAGAAGGCTTACTCAAGAATGAATTTTGCTTGATTTTAAGTTTTACAGGCCTTTTCTACCTATTCTCTTCAACTAACTCCTCTCGATTTGGAACTACAAGAGGAGGGGTGGGTTGGGATTCAACCGATTCCCTCACTGTTTAAGGAAGAGATTCATTCTCTTTTATTAATGGCTCTTGTAGAAAAGAGTGAATTCTAGAAGGATGAGGCATGGAAGATTCATGATGGAAAGGAGAGATATGAGAGGAAGGAATGGAACTCTTAACATATGTAGATGATGAAAAGCTTGGAACTTGAGGTTTGGACTGAAATGACATTAACTGAGAAACGGAAAGAGAACTTTGAGGTGGTGGTGGTATAGAATCAACCATTTGACAAGATTGCATTACATCAAACTCATAGGCCTCTATTTCTTCAATCCAACCTTCAAGCTGAGGCAAGATTTCAGTCATAAAAGCAAATTTGTCCTGCAGGTTATCAAACTTTGGCATAGGGTCAACCCACGGACAAGGTATCCTGAAGCCAATTTTGAATGCCTTCATTTGTGATGTGGCTCTAGATTGTGCCATGCCTGCCTCTAATTTTTGCATCTTAAGTTGCAACTTTACATCTTCATCTGTAGGATAGCCTCCATCATATGCATGTTCCTGCCCTTGAAAATTTGCATAGTTAGGTGAAAAACCAAACTGATCATGACTTTTCTCAGAGGGATATGTATATTGTTAATTCTCATTATAGAATGAGGTTGGAGGTGGATTACAATAGCTTGAAGATGAAAAGTGTTGCTGCTGGAAGTGGGAATCCCATTGTGGAAATGAAGCCATGATTGCACAACTTCATGAATGGGAGAAAAATGGAAAGATATGAAAGAAAACTAGATGGAAAATGGACAAAATGAAAGTCTGCAACATAGAGAGTAGGGTACTTAGACCAATGGAGTCACCATTTTTGCTTGGGTGTACCTCCTAAGGCTGAAATTTCACTAAGAGCACAACAACTTAATGAAATGAAATAAACACAATACACACACCTATGAAAGATGTGCCTCTGTCCCACCAGGCGTGCCAAAAACTGTTGTCACCAAATCACTACACCCCCCAAATGGCCTGAAAATGAATCACAACATTCGGTGTGATTGGGACACATGGGATCACCTCTCAAGCTGTGGGACTTGGGCTCGAGGTGAACCTCCAGAGAACGTTGGCTTCCTCTTCCTAAACTTAGTGTTGTATTACTCCTAGTGTAATAAAATGACTATCTAATCTTAGACTAACATTTTCATGAGTTTTAGGGAAAGAGATTTGCATAAAAGAAACTACACTAGTCACGGTGATGCACCAAATAGAGGGGTGTTTACACTCCAGAAGGTTTAATGTGGGTAGGATGCTTGCATCGTTAACTGCCCTCACCTATTGCAACTTGAAAGGGTACCAAATACCACAAACCAGAGCATACGTTCCTTTGTTAAACTATAAGATTACAGTAGATAGGTTTCACTTAGTCAAAACATAATCACTTTATCATGAGGATATAACACATGCACTTACAAGGAATTCATTCATCTAATAGACAATGATATCATAGCTTTAAATAACAGAAGGAAAGCTGAAATTTTCACAACTGATATCAATACTATTCATACAATTTACTCACAGCACGAAATAAAATAATCTGAAATAAAGGTATATCAATCATTCACATTAAGGAATTATGCATTAATAAAACATACATGATTAACCATTCACATAATGAAGCAGAACTCTCAAGGCAACATGTTACTCTTGAAATATAATTGAAAGGTTTAAAATATTTTGAGTACTCTTCCAAGCTTGAAGAGTAACCTCCCCCAAAATAATATGTATATATCATTCTGCCCTATTCACTCAACTATTTATAAGCCTTTTAGGCTAAGCCATGACAGTTGGGCCCTTAACTAACACTTAACTAAAAATAGAAATGTCATTAATATTAAGGGAACATGCTCCCATGAAAATAACAGATTTGTTGTAAAAGTCTTGACCAAGTCAACCCTAAAAATTTGACTGATTCAGAGCTCAAATCTGTCCTCTTATGGCTGCTCAACTTGATCTGGGTTCAAACTCAAGTTGTTACTATCTTCAGAAAATGCCTCATCTACTTTAGAAATGGTCGTTTTCACACCTTGTAACTCACCGTATATCTCAATGGCCTACTTCATCTTCTCTTTTTCCATTGATGTGGAAGTAGACATTAAGCTCTGTGTTTTAGAAGCCAAAGATGGAGAAATTCTGAAAACCAAGTCTTCGAAAACGCGAAAGAAAAATCTCCAAAATTCTACAAAGGAAAGTTTCGAAAGAAATCTCCAAAGTCAAAAGTTCCGAAATTCTGAACTAGAAAGTTCCGAAAAATTTCTCCGAAAATTTTTCCGAAAAAAAAAAATTGAAAATTTCTCTGAAAATATTTCCAAAAATTTTGTCTGAAAATTTCTCTGAAAACTTTTTCGAAAAATTTTCCGAAAAATTTTAATTTCGGAGTTTCAGGGTTATGAATTTTCAACTCACTTGACATTTTTAATGCCAAAAAATCTCCAAAATTTTGAAACGGAATTGTTCGAAAATAATCCCTGAAATTAAACTCCAAAAACTTGATTCAACTCATCCTGCCTCGTTCCCGAGCTCTATCTCCCACTTTGAGCACTCAATCCCTGTTAAAAATAATTTATCATTTTTATTATTTAACCAAGAGGTGAGCCCATTAGGGCTGATTTCCCATTCCAAGACCAACTCGAACCTTCAAGATACGGAAAGAAGGAATAATCCCATAAGATCCCAAAACAACATAACAAGCTCTCAAGGCTTGTAACCTCATTGTCCATTTTTGCTTAAGGGGGAAAATTTTGACAACAGTTTCCTTTAGTATCCAAGAGTATGAACTAAGTCATCTAATCTTGGAATTATTTCATTATTTCTTCCCCCATCACTCTACTTAGTAGAATAATGGCTTCAGAATTGGCCTCATGAAATTCATTCCTTAACAGGTTCTTGGTAATATGGAAAGGCTTTTTTCCTTGTTTGAGCCATGAACCGAGTGTTAGGACTTACAGATATGAATTAATTCTCACCCACTCATGTGAATTACATTACTTAGTTATAGTGACCATGTTTCTACTGGTTGGAATTTCCATACACTGAGAAATTCCTTTTGATGTGAAAACTACAAGGATTGAGTTGTCATTTGCCTAAATATTTTGGAATCAACATCATAATGTTGTACACATGTCAGGACTAGTTTAATGCTCTGAACAAATAGTGGGCGACCTCCTGCTCTAAATAGTCTACTTGAGAATATTTTATCCTCCATTAGTTCATGAGGTCCACCAAGCATTCTGGTTTTCAATTCTTCTAGGTCGATGTGGGTGACATCACTATCTTCCACATCAGGGTATTTAGTGATTAGAGTGGAAATTGGTTCAAAACCTGAATACTTGAACTTCATGGTGTCAAAAAGTAGTGAGATAGGAAAAATGTGAGTTGACACAAGTGACTCGAGATCAATGATAAGACTTTATATTTTTAACATGTCCTATCTAGGACAACTATTTTTAGTAAGTTTTCAAAATTTTCACCTTCTAATAGTTTTTGTTTATTTGGAGTATCGCGGGTGCAGAGAATTTTTTATTTTTGGAAACTCACTATATTTGGATGTGTGAAGCCTTGCATGCTTACTATTTTTATATGGAGGTCTTCTGGGTGTTTGATTGAATCAAAATTGGTCTCAAAAGTTTAGGTTTTTCTTCAGGACCTTCTACTCCAGTTTTTGATGTTTTTCATTTGTCAGAACTTCATAGATCTAAAAAGGAAACTTCCCAAGGTGAAAATTTTAGATGGTTGTTGCATATTATACCAAGCATAAATGGAAATTCTCTTTTAGTCATCTTAAAGGTTTTTTTGGAAGGAGTGCACTATTAAAGTTTGATGGAAATCGGGTACACATTTAGTGAGTTATGATCATTTTTCAATTTTGGAGCATGCATGTCTGGTAAAAATTCAACAACATGTCTGGTGAAAATGGAGGTTTTGGGATGGAAATAAAATATCTCTTTGAATGATTAAAAATTACCAAGTGTTGAGAGGAGAGAGTTTGTTATTCCATCTTGCAAATTTGAACTCATCTTTAACCATGGAGCTAAACCGGGGTAGGAATATAGTTAACATGGAGTCACACCGATGTAAGAGATACAAGGGGGAAAAAGGACATAGAAGTTCACTTTGCACCAAATGGTGATAAGTGGAAACTTTTGGTTCCTTGTGAATGAGATGTAGGGAGTTGAAAGTGGTCACCAAGATCTAAAAAGGAGGTTTTGATGTGACCAGGACTAAGTGGTTGGATGGGGGAACACTTTTTTGTCCCCATTTTCCCCTTTACACATAATGAAATCCAAGGGGATAGAAAGGTATTTAAAATTCACCATGGGTCCAAGTACATGAGAGGGGAACAAGTTATAATGTGAGTTTGTGAAACATAGGTGCGAAAGGTGAGCCTCAAGCTGTGAAAAGTTTACCAACATGGTGGAGAGAAATTTGGTTTCCCACTTATACCCCTTACACCTTGGGGACAATCTAAGAGGACATATCATGCTTGAAAATGTGCCAAGGGGTTAGGTTATCATGAAAAGTGGACTTGGCAACTTAACACATTCATACACCCCTCCTAACACATTAAGTCATGTTTTAAGTGACGAAACTTCTTGAAAAGGTGGGAGACCATAATTTTTCTCCCCTTTGTCCCATTTTCACCTTGGGGACAATCCTTGGGTAAAATGCATGCTCATGAATCATCTAATTTTGTTTTATAATGTTGATGTCACCCACCAAGTGCAAATTAAGACATCAAGAGTATTTTCTTTGCCTCGAGAGCATGGAAGGGTGTTTTGGGGTCAAACCTTATATTATTTTGACTCTAAATAACCTATTGATATTATTCTATCCATTACCAAGAGCCAGTTATTCCTAAAATTTTATTTTAGGGCCTATTCCATTCTTGACTCAAAGGGGAAGTTGTAGTGTCCTAAATTATCATAGAAGATTATTAGAACCTGGAACAAAATTGATTTATTAATCATGTAGAGGGTTTCAAGATATTTTAGTTGATTTTTTTTTACCTTCCAACTCCTTCCATTACTCCCTAAATCATCCATACAAGTTAGCTTTTACCATTGGAGTCTTCCTTCCCTATGCCCAAAATAACCCGATCTTGCTTGTTTGATCCCCGACATCAATTTCTTCAACAAATTTTCCCTAAAATGCCTTGTATCACTTCATTTTTAGCCGATAAAACTCCAAAATTGTTTGAACCTTCCTTATTAGCTTCTAAAGGTTGTTTACCAGTTATAAAAAGGCCAAAAATGGTCCTTTTTAGGCCTCCGGAGGAAGTTATTTTCCATTTAATCTCAGTGACTTCTTCAATCACCTTAGGGATACACCCATGTAGATGAAACACACTTTAAAATATTGTTAGAACATTCCTATGAGCTAGAATGAGGGTCAAACTAGGGATATACTAGCTAGAGGAAGAGTTCACAATGATCGGGAGAGGAAATTTTCAAGTGGGGGCTTAGTTGTCATGGCCAAAAAAATTAATTTTACATGTTAGACATTTAGCATGACAACACCCTCTCGGTTCCTATTCTAAAATGGTGGTCAATTTTGATTTGGGTTATAATTCAAATTGGTATTTGCATCCCAATTAAAGTCCACCACATTCATGGTAGGTTGATTGTTCTTGGTGAAGATGTTTCCATTATAATTGTTATTATTTTCATTGTTGGGTTGGTTGACCATATTTTTAAGGAAATTCTACTTTTTTACTAGTTACGGTTAAGCACTTTCAAACCTTGTGCATTTTGGGAGGCTTTTGTATTATTTTTGTTGTTGTTTTGGTATCCTCTAGAGTTCTAGTTAGGGATAACAAGTCTCTGATTTAAACCATAGCTCCTATAACCACTATCTATTATTTCCTAGTTAATTCTTAATGTGCTCTCTAAATATTCTTCATATGAATTATACGAGAACTTATGTACATCTTCCTAGCTTCCCTGTTAAGGGCATGAAGGAAAAGATCACATAGTTCCCTTTCATCCATGTTTGAGGTGTTGATAGAGGAGTAAAGCACTTACCACCATCCCATGATGAAATGTGTGGTGGATTTGTTGCATTCTTTTTTAATATGAAGAAACTCCCTATTACTAATCTTTACAAGTTTTTCATATCGAAACCCTTGACAAATTCAGCTATAAGTTTCTTGAATGAGTGTATGGAGCCTTCAAGCAAGCGGTGATATTAATCGAATGTTATGCCTTCAAGGGTTTTGGGGAATATTTTTGTGACAACTTTGTCCCATGGGATAAATTCATGAATCATAGTAGTGTATACCTTTATGTGGGCATTAGGGTCTCCTTTGCCTTTGTATTTTGGTAACTTGAGAAGAGGGTCAATAAGGAGTGTCAAACAGATGTTGGAATCAAGATGTTCTTTTAGATAGTTTAGATATGTTCCCAATGTGCCAAAATTAGTAGCAGGAATGCTTGTTTTGTCTACAACTGGTTGCAAGTTTTGGAAATTTCTAGTAAAGGGGGATTTAGAAAAAAAGCGTAGGTAAAGGAATTTGATGTGTGGAAAATGGGGAAGAATTCATCAAGTTAAGTGGATTTTGAGTAAAAGTGCATGTAAGGTGGTCTGGTACCCATTGAAGAGGAACTGAAAAACTATTGAGTGGGTTGGGGAAAGGTTTGTAATGACTAAGGAAAATTCTACAGGGGTTGGGCATAAACCTACAGTTGTTGAATATAGGGTAGCATGGGCATGCAGTGTGAACATAGATTAAATATGGGATTTTGCATCGTTCACTATGTTAAGTGGCACAAAATAAGAATATGTGTTATTATATGGTGTGTACATTGAAAATGTATATGACGAGGGCCCACTCATACCTAATGTGTCAGTACTCGTAGGGATGCCTCTTGGGTTTGGTTACATAATTTAGGTTGCAAGAGGGTTTTTTGTGACCATTATTGCATTGGTTAGACATGGCCTTGTTTGTTTAGGCTTTGCATTGTATCCTAGATGATTTTTTCTATATTTCAAGAAGGTAAGGCATTTTCTAGTTCTTGAATTCATCTCAATGGGGTAAAAATGAGGTTCCCTAGTGGGACTGATTGATCTTGTTGCATACTATACTTTGTATTTGGCTGTGAAAGAAAAATGATGATACCCTGTAGTAAATTGTTATATTATTACTTATCCTTTTCATATGTACTTATAGGTCTTGGTGGAGTAAAAGTCACATTATATTATAATTGGGTAGTAGTGTATACTTTTAACCTATCTAGTGACTCGTCTATAGTTTTGATTCAGTCAGTGTTTTGGTCAAACCATGTTAGGAACTCCTCATTAGGCTGCAAGTAAGATGGAAAGGAATCAAATTGCATGTTAATTTGTAGTCTAGTCAAAACTCATGGATAAAGCTCTCATTTCCCAGTAAATTTCATGTTATTAGAGTTGTAGGGTTCCATAGAAGAGCCTTAATAGGTCGATGGTTGATCAATATCTTCAATCCTTACATTGGAAGGGAATCTTGGAATTTGGGTAGGAGAGACACATAGTAGTGGCAAGCTCTTTGAATATTTATCAACCAAGCAGACAAAGAAGGTGATTGTTGAGCATTCATGTGAGCATAATAACCCTCAAGACCTAATATGGGACTATTAAATTCCTGGCCCAATATATTTGGGGGTGTATAAATTCCCTTAGAATAATGGGAGAGGGAGAATGTGAGATGACAGAAACTGAACAGATAGAAATGAGAAGAAACTAGTCCTTCACGTCAAGTTCACCAAATTTATAAATGTCAAAAAGAGTAGGGGGCTTTTATGTGCACTCGACTCCTCGTGATTCTATGCCAAGGTATTCAATGTAGAGGATGATGGGATAGTGTTGGATGAGGGATATGAATAGTGTAAGGATGACGTGAATTGGGATGAAGGAATGCAAGCAAGACAGAAGGATGTCCATCAACATATGTTCTCAAGAGAGAAAGACCTCCTCATTGAGGGAAACAAAACTCCTTTGGACTTGATCACAATGGATGGTGCGCTCAAGGATAATGATGACATAGATTCCTAGATCTATGTCTTGATTAGTGAAGGGATGAATATTAGATTATATTACTCAAGTAAAGTGGTTGTTTGAAGAAGGTCGGGCCTCATTTGGCAAGGTCATATGGAAATGAGGGGTGAAGGATACTAGATGGTATAAACGCACTCAAATCCTTATTGGGATAAGATATTTAATTATATGTTGAATGTTTTTGTTTTCTTGCAGGGATTTACCATTAAGAACAACTAGTTATAGAATAATGTGTGCAGGGGATGATGAGGAGTGAAATACCTCTCATCTAAGTTCAGACAAGATGTCATCATGGATATGTTGTTGTTCTAGTGGAGAGGGAATGTAAGGAAAGTGTCTAACTATTCCTAGGATTTATTTGGATATTCATAGTCATCTATGGTGAAAGGGAAATTATTTTTACATGTGCTTGATATGATCTGGAGTAAAAAATGATGGGAGCCCATAATGAAGGTTGTCTTAAGGTGATCTCAAGCTAGAGTCAAATCCTTAGGGATTTCTTGTGGTATTGTTTGTTCAAAAGTATTTTTTGTTGTCCTATGGATCAGAAAACATCCTTGCCTTATTTTTATCCTCTTGCTCTTGAAATAGTGTGGCTATGCATTGTGTTTGTTGCAATATTGTTTTTAGATGTTTCTAGACTTTTTGGGTCTATAAATTGTGTTTAAAACAATTTTTGGACTTTTATCTACATTTGTTTTTGTTTGGTTATTGAATAAGTTTTTTGAAACATAAATGATTGCAATGCAATGAATTCAAATGCTTACTGGAAAAATAAGTTTAAGATGCTAAGTTTCATATGGAATGCAAATGAATTCTAACAACTAGTTATCTTCTTTTACCACTTAAATTAATGGGAATGCAAACAACAAGGTTTTAGGTATTTTATGAGTTTATTGAATGCAATAAATGTGTAAAATAAAATCAATCTATAGCATCTAGGTAAAATGTTTCTACTAAGATGAAAATGTATTGCAGTACAAAGGAATGATAACAATAGCTATCCCTAGACAACTATTGTTCTCAAATGTACAGCCTTTGCCTTATTTGAATACGGTTTACTAAACTAGATATTGTTTTGAAAAAGGAAAGTTGTGTGAATCAATATCTACAATATAAACCAAGATTAATCTATCCTAAAAATTGAATTTTGATTCAATCTAAAAATGAACTCAAAGGTAAATCTAATAACTAAATTTGTGTTTTTTGGGTTTTTGTGTTTCCTAAAAAATAAGCTCTGTGATTTAATAAAAATAAACTTTTTGGAAAACCCTAATTGCAAAGTAACAAATGTAAACTATGATAAATAGTTGTTAGGTAAAAGAGGACACAAGAAAATAAGCTAACAAATGTGTGATAGAGAGAGCTAAGGACTTAGGTGATTTATGTTGGGTGTCGGGATTGTGCAGACTAGAGAAATTGAGAAATAGGAAGGGTAGACTGTCACAAATATACTCAATAAATTCTATAACTTTCATATGAGCCTGGAATAGAGCACCTAGACTAGGTCAAGGGCTCCTAGGTGCTTAAGACCTCTGTTGGGCGCTTGTGACTGTGTAGGAGATCAGAACCTAAATTTTTCTAGTGTCGTGAGGTTGTCGCAATCATTGTTGGTCACATATGTGTCGTTGGATGATCATAGAATTCACATGTAACCTGCAAATAGAAGATGACCTACAAAATCCTCAAACTACATCAAATCCCAAAAAATAAAATATGCAATATGGGGAGTCAGACTACACCCGAAGGTCACCTAGCTGAGTGAACTTGCGATCAAGCATTGCACTACATCTCAGACTTCATGTAGTTCTTGTGTGTGTGCGATAGAATAGTGCCCTAGGAAGCCATTGTGCAAGTGCACGTGATAACAGGTGATAGTTAGATGTACCAATGTAAATAGATGTGTGGATGGAAAAATGAACTTATCTTCCTATGTGTCTATGAAAAAAAACCAGCCCCTTGTCCCTTGAGTGAGTACTAGATGGATGCCTTTGATACTCTTAGAATGCCTTTGGATGCAACCTTAGGTGGTGATAATAGATGCTTAGAGCTTGATCCTTTACTATAGTCATATAGCTTTTTATTTATATGATTCCCTTGGTTGAATTTCATAATTGACAACTAGAAGGCCGACCCATAAGAAAACAAGATACCCAAAAGATAAAATAAACCCAAAAAAAGTGAGTAAGCTAGAAAGAGGTTGAGGGTGCCCAAATGGACGAGGGCACCTGGATGTTGGCGTCCTGTTCGGGTGCTAATGTCTAGAGTCATGAAATATAAAGAAACAAATTTCATACTATGTTGTAGGGCATAGAAGGCCAGAAAGAAGATAAAAAACACTGATAAAAGCCCAAAAATAGTTATCAATTGTTATTTTTCTCACTTAGGAATCATATGAATGCAAGTATATTTTTAGGACCTAGAAATGTACCCAAGTGCATGATTTTGTGTCTACATTCACCCCCACTTTATGTTGTTGAGTGTATACTTGATAACATAAAGTAGATAAGAATGTGTACCTGATAACCATGTAGAATGTAATGGTGATAGCATTTCAAGGAGACAAATGAAAGAGTGAAGTGATAAAAATAAAGCATGGAAGCTAAGAAAGAGGAAGTGACCCTAGGGGTGAAGTGTGTTGTATTATACCATATTGTACTTGTTGTTGTGCTTGATGTAAGGTTTCCTCTTGTTACATATTAAGGACAGGCCTGTAAAAGAAGAGTGAAAGAGTAGTCAAAGTCATGTATTATGAAAACTCTTGCAAACGCATGTAAAAGCATGTAAAAAGTATGTAAATGTGTGTAAAAGGTAGTAAAAGGAAAGTGTGAACCTGATCCATGCAGAGTGAAAGGGATAGAAAATTTCCTAAACTGATGTAGAAGAGAGATTTTTTCAGGTGATATTACTCCAAGAGTGATTTTTTGGGCGATCTCATGCCAAGAACAAGTTTTTTGGGTGATCTCATACCAAGTGTGAGTTTTTTTGGTGTTCTCATGCCAAGTACGAGTATTTTGGATGATCTCATGCCATGGTAGAAGAGTGTTGGGGAGAGAGGTATGGTTTTACTCTCCTTCCATGACTACTTCCTGAAGAAGCACTGTTGTAGATGGTACATCTCGTGTTTAGTTCCATATTATTCCATGTAGAATATGGAGATATTAGGAGATTAGATGCACTTTTTATTATAAGGCCAACACCTCATCCTCTGAAACTGCTCTGGAAACTTCTGAAAATTATGCTAATCTGAAAAAGTAACTGTAAGTACCTCTAGTTATAGGCACCCAGGAAAGGTCAAGAGCACCCAGGCGCTGGTGTCTATATCGGGGTGCTAGTGGTTGTGTTGACTGAGGACCCTAGTAAGATTCTAGGTCATTTATGTAACTTTAGCATGTTCTATTCCTGTGTTAAACTGTGTTATACTATTGTATGGGGTGACTAATTCACCCAATATATGTCCTCCTCGTTTAGGTTGCATGCGATGTTGCTAGGATAATGCGGCCCAAAAAGAGGACCTGATGCTGATCTAAAACTATATCCTTGCATGGGGAGGGAATGTCCATGGTAGAAACCAAGGCACATGCAAACAAAATGACTAAATACATGTGCTAGTAGAAAAGGGAGCAAGTATGACATAGAAAAATAGTGTAACAAACAAGTGTGCATACAAAAGAGATACCTTGAAAAGTGGGTTTCGTAAATGGGAAACCACTCATAATGTCACAAGACAATCAGGGCCGAAGTGGCCAAAAGCATATAGTTTGCATACAAGACAAAGGGCATAACACACAAATAATAGCATACAATGGAAAACAATGGACAATAGTAGTAATTAAAGTATCAGACAACCATGGTGGCAAATAGTTCCTGCAAGACAAATATTGCACATGAAGCAGCCGTTAGCATGTTAGAAAGATAAAGAGTATGTCAAAGCATGTATAGATCTATGGAAAATAGTGTGCTAGTAAGAATATGAAGTAGTAAATAATGAAACAATAGTACCTGTGATGTGTAAGATTAGGAATGTAGATGCCCCTAGGAGCCTCAGTGGGACAGGTAATAGGTACAGTGCCAAGCATCATTGTTGCGTGCAAAGATATATAGAAAGTATGTATTCACAACTAGAGAAAAAATGAATGCACATGTGTATGTAGAAAATATAATGACATACTGGATATTCTTATAACATAGTAAGCAAAGTGTAACATGTGAATATAAGCAAACAAGAATAATTACAACTGATATATGCAACATGTTGTGACTGTGAATGGAATGGAATGTAAAGTGAATGTGATAGTAGCAGAGTGCCCCCCGAGTGAATGTGAATGAGTATGAGATGAGGTTCATTTATAAAAGACCCCTTAACAATCAAGAATGAACCATAGAACAAGACAACTTCATTGGGAAATGGTTTGAATTGTGTGTGCTAGAAAGATAGATCAATGAAGTATAGAGCATAGAGTATAGAAGAGGATAGTAGGATGTGTGAGAATAGAATGCTAGAAATATGTACCATGAAGTGTGGAGTGTGAAATTTCTAGTGAGTGAGGTTCATTTTAGATTGAGACCCTCATCAATCAAGTATGAACCATGGAACTAGAGTGTGTCATAGAGAAGTGATGATATAAATTGTATCAAGTAGTACACGGAGTGTTTAAGTAGAAATCGTGGACAACAAGTGATTCTAGGGAGGAAATAAAAGTAAGCATAATGCCCCCAAGTGTATAATGATGAGAAGGATCAAGTAACATCGTCTAAGAGGTCATCATTATCATGGTCAAAGTCAAATAGAGAAGCGTCAAAGACCAGGTAAGTAATAGTATGGGGTTAATCGTGTAAACATCTATTGTGGCGCAAATTGTACATGCCCATTGCGTATTCTTCATCAGTGAAAGGTGGTAGTGGAAAACCATATGCATACCAGCGAGTAAGATTTTTTGAATAGCCGAGAAATGAATCATTGCAAATAGAAACACGGTCGAAAGGCATGGGAAATGTGATATCAATATGATCAGGATCCAAAGTGCCACCAATTTAGTCAAGCCAAGACTGCCCAAGTGTAAGTGGAGAAGTGCGAGAAGTGCATATAATAAAGACTATTAAATGAAAAAATTGGAGGCCATAAACAATAGTGATGTAAACATATCCATGATAGAGGTGAGGAGAATGAGGTGGAGGGAGGAGATCATCGAGTGTGAATCCCAACCAAGCTAAACCATCATACGTACAAACAGTATCAGAACTAGTAGGATCGAATGGAATGTGGTGCCAATAAGAGTTATTTATGAAAAGAGTGCATGTGAAAGGAGGTGATATTCAGATAGAGTGAGATGATACTGGTGATATGACATCCAATGTATGGAAAGACCCCTGAAAACTATCATAGTATTAGTAGAAGGAGGGGGTTTCTTGAATTGATATTCACCAGGGCCAATAGCAAAAAATGTATCATTGAAATATGACTCATCTACCTCTAAAGGAGTAAAGTTAATATAGTGTAATGTATTATCATTAAGTTCCATGACATCAACCTCATCATCATAATCATCAATGTTGGCATTGTCATGTTGGATATAAGCATCAAGGATATTAGTAGGAGCAGAGCTAGATGTAGGGGGAATAGTGGTAACTATGGCAGTAGATAAGGTGGGTGAAATGATATCATTAGTAGGAATGGGAATGGATGGTACACTTGTAATGGTGGAAGAAGATTGTGGAGTACTAGATTTTCCAACATCATAAGTACCAATATTGCTATATGGAATGGGTTGTGATGGAGGAATGGGCATAGCAGTAACAAGCTCTATGCGGAAAAATTTGAATGGATTTGGTTCAACAATAATGATATGTTCATATCCATCATATAAGAATTTAACACATCGATGAACTATATAAGGGATAGTCTGTATTGCGTGAATCCATGGTCTACCCAACAAGAGATTAAACTGAAATGATGAATCAATAATAAAGAATACCGTAGGAACAATCTTAGGCCCAACTTGTATTGGTAAAGTAATAGTACCAAGACATGTGTGAGTGGTGGAATCATAGCCATGAATGAGAGTATAAGTTTTTGTAATTAGATCATCAGTAATACCATTTTTCCCAAGAAGGGATTGAGAACATTGATTTATAGCAGGTACATTGTCAATGAGTACACACTTGATACAAATAGTACCAATGGTAGTGGTGATAAGAAGAGGAGTAAATGGATTGTCAACAGCAGATGGCGGGATATCCTCATCATTAAATGATATAGTGTGCAGTATATTTTTGAGAGACTAAATGAGATGTGTGAAGGCCACCTCAAAATTATTGCTTTTAATGTGAATAAAGTGAAGGGAGTCTTCTAATGTTTGACAAAAATCAAGTGCATTGTGCAATAAATCATAACGAGATATTTTTCTAGTGTATTCTTAAGTTGTTTCATGATGTCATAACCATTATAAGTGGTGTGAGGAGTTGTAGAAGTGATAGGTGGTGGAATAGAAACAGGTTGATTTGTATGAGGACAAGTGCAGTGAGTAATGAATACATTGATAGTTGGATCAGCCATAGGATTAATGAAGCGAGGAGGATGTTGAGTACAAACTTGCATAAAATTAGTAGCAATAGTAATTGTTGATGCATAATCACAACACCCCTGGAGTCTGCAACTTGATGGGTTGAGACTCACAGTGTGATTGCATAACATGGAGCATCTCTCAAAGTGTGGGACTTTGTGAATTGAGAGAGCTCTATGGATGAAGGTCGGTTCCTATTCCTTTGTTCAGGTGCACACGTTCATATTGCAAAGGATCTACTCTAAAATCTACTCTAACTTTGCAAGGAGATAAGGTTAAGGAGATGCAAGAAATAAAACCTAGAATAACAAGGGTGATGCACCAAAGGAATATTGAAACACCTCCTTTGCAATAAACACAAACCATAAAAATGCAATACAATCACCATGCACAAATAACTAGGACTACAATGAGAGATCAGAAAGGAGACAATGAACACAAGAGAGGGTTGAAAATTATCCACATACATGCATTATCACTCCAAAAGTTGATACAGTGCATTACAATGGCCAAGAGGCACAAACTTGCATTATAATTTAAATGGGAGGCTTGGACTCCACAAATCCACTTACGGGAAAGAGAAGAAGGGAGGGTGCAGAGAAGAAATGTCCAACCTTTTGAAAAATGCACCTCCTTACAATATATAGGAAGAATGAGAGAAAGAGGTAGAAGAAATTTGGACTCCTGTTCAACCACCCCATAGATGCATTGAATCCACCTACAAAATTAATGGGTCTCATGACACAACCCACACCTCCATACGGCGGTGGGTGAGAAGTGTGACAGCCTCAAGAATGGCGGCGTATATTTACTCCAATCGTAGTTGAGATCATCTAAAGGTCGTGGTTGGGCACTCAACGTGGGCTCTCACAATATTTTCAAGATCCGAGCATTTAAAAATCTTGGAGAGTTACATGATTCACCAAATATTTTCCAAACTACTTTGGGTTTGGAGTTTACCCGTGCGAGATCTTCATGGAGCCCCATGCGTTCTTAAGATTTTGCTACCCCTTTTTTCACTCCTGAAGTTGCGAGGGTTAGATACTTGGTCTCGCCGCGGGCCTGATTTGTTTCTTTATGTTTTGGCTAAGTCGCCCCCTAACTGGTAGAGTAACTATGTCTGACCCTAAACACATGGAGGGCTTACACTTTTTAGGACCTACCTCTAGATTTGATCTTTGAATTTGCGTCGAGTCGACATGTGGCACCTTCCGTTGGCTCTGCCATGTTCAGACTTTTCAATGGCCGGTTCAACTTTTGGAGTTCAGACCACATGGAGGCCTCACACTCATTTGGGACCTTCCCTTTTGATTCTACCTTTGAAGTTACGCAAACAAGGCACATGGAGGCCTCCACAGGCTTTTGGAATTTTCTATGGTCAATGTCCCCTTTTTGGACCTGGGACATGTGGAGGGCTAGTGCTAGTTCAGGTTCTCTCTTTGGGCCGTGCCCTTTGAAATTGCACTGATGAGGCACATAGAATCTTCCACTAACCCTTTTGTACTTAGCTGATTTAGGCCTGCTCCCTTTCTTGGTCCCTGACTATGTGGCGGGATGGCACTCATTTGGGGACTCCTCCTTTGTCACACCTTTGATGTTATGTTGTTGGGACACGTATCTCCTCCCGCGGCTCTGTGACTTTTTCAATGGCCGATGAGACCGTTTTCTTACTCTAATCATGTGGTGGGCTGGCGCATGTTTGAGATCTGCCCCCAACTTTTGATTTTGAAGGAGCGTCAATTAGACGCGTGGAGACTTCCGCAGGCTCTGTTCTATTTGGCCAATTCAGGCTTCGAGTGAACGTTGTCTTTCTCCAGTTTTATCCTAATGAGCTTCTCATCCCCTTTAACATTGTTTGGCCTCATTTTTTGACCTTTCTCCTCCATTGTCGAGTCCGCCTGCCCCTTTGATTTGGGATTAAATATGAGCTCACAGGATTAAACTGACCCTTTGATTTTCTCCTGTGCAGGGGCGTGTTTGATTAATTTTTCCTAAGGGAAAAAATTGGTTAATAGTAACCATTCCAGAAACCTTAGTTGGGGAAAAAGAAGGATAAGAAGATTGATCCATGTATTGAGAATAATAAGATATATTTTGATACATTCTCAGAAGGTAGTGTTTGAATGGACGGGTTTACCAAATGATCTAACAATAATAAACTTTTTATAAAACCCTCATTGCATGGTAACATATGTAAATTATGATAAACAGTTGTTAGATACAAGAGGAAACAAGTAAATAAGATAAAAAATGTGAAACCCTAGGTGCAAGAAAGAGAGTAAAGGACTTAGTTGATTTATATCAGGTGTTGGGACTGTGCAGATTAGAGAAACTGAGAAACAGGAAGGGTGTACGGTCACAAATATACTCAATAAATTTTGTAACTGTCGAATGAACCTGGACTAGGGTGCTTGGACTGGGTCATGGATACCTAGGTGCTGGAAACCTCTGTTGGCTACATGTGACTGCACAAGAGCTCAAAACCTAATTTTTTTGGTTTCTCGAGGTTGACGCTAATAGTCATTGTTGGTCACCTATGTGTCATTGGATGATCACAGAATTCACTTGTAACCTACATATAGAATATGACCTACAAAAGCCTCAAACTACATCAAATACCAAAAATAAAAATATGCAATATGGGGAGTCAGACTAACCCCAGCAGTCTCTCAACTGAGTGAACTTACAATCGAATGTTGCATTACATCTTAGACTCCATATAGTTCTTGTGAGTGAGTGATAGAATTGTGCCCTAGGAATCCCTTGTGTAAATGCAAGTGATAGTGGGTGATAGTTATATGTACCAATGTAAATAGATGTGTGGATGGAAAAATGAACTTCTCTTCATATGCGTGCATGTAGAAAATGCATTCCCTTGTCCCTTTAGTGGGTGCTAGATGGATTCCTTAAAAACTCTTAGAAGGTCTTTGGATCTAACCTTAGGTGATGATAATAGATGTTTAGAACTTAGTCTTTTATTATGGTCACATAGCTTTGTATTTATATGATTCCCTTAGTTGAATTTCACAATTAACAACTAGAAGTCTGACCCATAAGAAAATAAGACTCCCAATAGATAAAAGAATCCCAAAAATATTGAGTAAGCTGGAAAGAGGTCGGGGTTCCCAGAAGGACGAGCACACCTAGGCACTGGTGTCCTATCTGGGAATTAGTGTCCAAAGTCATGAAAGATAAAACAATAAATTTCAGGCTAGGTTGTAGGGTGTAAAAGGCTATAAAGAAGACAAGAAACACAGACAAAAGGCCAAAGATAGCTAGCAATTGCTAGTTTTCTCGCTTAGGGATCATATGAATGCAAGTATGTTTTAGGACCTAGAAATGTACCCAAGTGCGTGATTTTGTGTCTACACTCAAAAATTAAATTGTTCTAGATTTAACCAAAAAAGTATGTTCCTATTCTAAATTCTAGAGTATGCTCCCAGAGATGGGAGAAGCGCATAGAAAGAGAGTTCTAAGATTTTATTCTACAAATCATGGAATCAATCAAAACATATCTAATTTAATATTTTTATTGCCTTTTTCATGGTTTTTTATTGATACTAAAGAGAGAAAATTAAATCTACTTTAAGGATGCCAATAAACAAACTTGATTTAAATCCAAATTATTTTTGTAATTAGAATTGAGCTGATATGAACCTTGTTTGCTTATACCCTTAGAAAACTACTCCATTTGAGATCATTAAAATCGGATTTGTAGTCAATGTATTCAATCATGGAGAAGAAGAGGCTTGATGCACTTTAGAAGAAGAAAAAATAGTTGATCTCTGGATTGTTGAAGGGGAAGCAAAAGGATATTCTATAGGCCCTTAGGTTCTATTTTGTGTAGCAGCAACAATAAAAAATCCTCATAGTGCTTAGCACTGGAAGCAGTATCCTTTGGGATTGGTTTCTCTCTCTAGATCAACAATACAACAGTAGCAAGTACTTTATGGAAAAGATAGCCTCAAAAATCTAGGGGATAACAAATGATTGCTTAATTTTTCTTAATAACAAGCCTCTTGGGGATCTCAATCCTACCTAGAGATCAAAATTCAAATTTAAGGTCTAGATTAATTCACTAAAGATTGGAATCAAGTGTTAGGGTGAGGAGTAATGAATTGGGCATCAAAAATAAGGTGAAATGTGTGCTTGGGCTAAAAAATATGACAAATCACAACTAGCAAGTGTGAGTTGTATTGAATTTGTTAAGGTGACAGAACTATTAGTTCCTGCAGGTGACTGTTATGGAACTGCAATGGCGGGGGATGTCGTAATGGTTAAAGAATTATTGTAATGGGAGACAAAACCATTGTAGTGATACCATCTCAGGCAATCTAAAGTGGGAAAGAGGAGGAGAAAGAAAGAAAACAGGGCTCTAAGAGGGTTCAAAAGTGCCAAAAAAAGGTGCAGAGGGGTCTATAGGGTCATGAGAATTTTGAAACACCTCGTCATGTTTTCAGAGATCCTCATCATAATTAGGTATTTTTACTTTAGCACCATGAAAATTAGGGTGCATACAGAGACTTTACTAGACCAAAACAATAGACCACTTTTTAGCATAATATAAAACCTAACAATAAGTACAATAAAACAAATTGCTAAGGTGAATTACTTTGGAAAAAGAATTCAAAATAATGGTGTACCAAGTGGTAATAAATATATGAAAAGATAAAATGATAACCACAATAAATATGATGATATCATGTCACCTCAAGTTACCTGAAGGTGGGAATAAGGTGTGAAATTTTTTAGCCAATTACAAACTAGATAAATATATTTTTAATTTTTGTGGATTAAAAATTTTTATGTCCAAAATTTAGGACATTTGAAAATCAACATAAAAAATAATACTAACTTATTATTCATTGAAATCATGGAGTAAAAAAGGTTACGTAATGGCTAGTCCTTACCAATTTAATTATTATTTGTATATTGATAAAAAATTTACAATGGTAAAATTGGTGAGGAAAAAACATGATGGCTTCGTCCTCTCCTCGTTCTTCCCCAACTTCTTTCTCTAACCCTAGTTCCATCAGCTTTAGACCTCATTGGTTGTTCACACATGATGTCAGTGCTATGGCTCTGGCTCCTATTGGCATAATTCATTATGGCAGTGACATTGTTGGCATCTGTGATCTTCTGAAATGTGGCTCGAGATTGGAATACGTTGCTTCTGGTTTCAGCACAATTGGTTGTGGGTATGGGGAATTTACTGCAGGGAGCTTGGGCTTTATGGGTGGTAAGGAGGGCCTTAGGGGGGTTATTCCTCTACAACCCCCTTTTGAAAAATTCTCCTCTGTGCAAGTTGTGGATGTGGATTCATTGATATCTAAACCACTTCAGGTTCTCACACTCACCCCTTCGGTTTCCTTCAGGGAGTTTGTGTTATAAGAATAATATTTTTTCTCTAGCCTTGGGTTGATCTATCACTTTAATGGCCTCTGGCTTGGGCTGTTGCTTCCTCATTGTTGGATATCCTCAAACTAGGGACCTCTTATAGCCAGTAAAGTTGACATTTACCCCTGTGCTAGGGGGTTTTTTATTGTGTTTTTTTTATGTTGTTGAAGATAGAGATGTTATCATGTCCAGGCTTTGGGAACTACAGAATCATCAGTTACTGATGAAACCATGGTTCCCTTTTTTCAATCTACTCACTATAACTTTCAATGTCAAACCTGTTTGGGTTCATTTACCTCATATTTTGTTTGATTTTTAGGGGAGGAGAGTTTGATTTCTATTGGCAATGCTTTGGGAAGATTCTTGTCCATTGATTCTAAAATTTAACTTTACACACATACTACCTATGCTCGCAATTTGGTGGATCTGGATACCTCTCTTGATTTACCCACTTCCATTGAACTCATAATTTTAGATAGAATATGGACTTAACTTCTTGACTATAAAGTCTTTCCCTTGAGATGAAAGATTTTTTTTTCCTGGGGACACCTCACCTCTGAGTGTTAGAAAGTGAAACTGAAGGTGAATGAAAAAATCTCTTGGTGGAAGGATTCCCAACCCATCTTGTTGGTTGTTGAGAATGATTCAGATTCCTCATTGGATGATTTAGAGGAGGATATTTTGGAGGATGTTCGGGATGAGCCCCCCTTGGTCATATTGTGTAGGTGTCTACGCTCCCTTTGGTATCGGAAACTAGTTGCACTAAAAATATAATCTTGAAGGAGGACTCAAATGTTGAAGAAAAGGATATCTTAGAAACTCATCCTCTTATCGATCTAGAAAACTTGGATCCTAATAAGAGTGATGTTTGGATAGTTTTTAATAGAAAAATAAAGGAAATACTTTTCCTAAAATGAAATTACAGTCCCATGATTAACTGCCCTTGCACATTCCTTGAGGGTTGTCAAATGTGTTTATGCTACAGTGGATGCTTCAGCTTTTCTTTGTGCTCTCACTTTTTGTATTTTTTTCTCCTCATTTGGTGCCTTAGTGGTCTCTTGTCTTTCTATCTACGGGATTTCTTTTTGTCTTGTTTAATTTCTATATATAGTCATAAGGACCTTTTTTTATAAGGATGCGGGTCCTTTCAAAATCCCCAATTTTACCCTTTTTCAAAAAAAAAGTTTTGCAATGGTAGATAGAGATGGAGGGATGAGATTGAATGGGAAGTTCATGATTATAATCTCTAATTGAGTTGTTAATAATAAATTTATGACTTTAAATTTGTTGTCTACTTGACCATCTCAATCGAAAAATTGTAATATGTTGACCATATGATGGATTTTAGTGCCAGTTTTTTGCAAGTTATATTTTTTGACTTTGACACAAGAGCGCAACTAGATTGACACCATTTTTCATTGGTCAAACAAAATTTTGAAAAAGAGTAATGTAATTGTTAGTTAAATTATATGCCAAAAATTCAATATAAAATCTTTTAAATTGATATCTCTCGATGTATTTTAGATAAATATATTTAAGATATCTACATTGGTATAATATGTAGCATTTGTCAGCCAGTCCTGGTAAAGGATTTGTCCCTTTTATATAATGTCAGGGGGTGAGTGGATGACTTTGCATACAACAATGCATATTGTGGTCACCAAGTAGCCTGCTAGAGCTCGGGGTTAGATTTGACTAATATGTTGCAAAATGATGTTACCTCGTCATGCTCCTTCTTAAGCTTGTGTAAAACAAAAGATTCACATCTCATTTTTTCTTTCACATCAGACTATTAGTGAGGGATCCATTATATATTTTAGAAAGAAGCTCTCCAAGCAACTAGGAGTGGAGCTCTTTGTTCTTGTGTAAATATGTGTGAAATATGGATTGTGCCTATGTATTTTGTGAATAATGGTGGGTTGAAAGAGATTTTTTAGTTCACCCTTGGTCTTAGGATGTTGTAAAGGAAGTTAAAACCCCCTTCAAATTACTCATGGAGGTATTCTTGATAAGTATCTTGAAAATGAGCTTAATGTTATTTTGTTTGGCGATATGGATGATTTGCGTATTTGCTTTGATTTCTATGGGAATCTGGGACTAACAATAAAAATGAGAAGAAAAGTGATTTGAGCATACGATCTATGATAAACTAAATCAAAATCCTTTCTAAAAAATCACATAAAACAATACTCGTTTGACCTCATTTTTAGTTATCAAGTGTGAGAATAATGCCTTTGGTTAACAAAGACTAAACACCAATAGGTGATGTGTATATGCGAGAGAGAGAGAGAGAGAGAGAGATTTTTCATTAGATTTTATCTACTCAATCTAATGGACACATACATACTCAAATAATACCAATATTTATGCTCTACTTAATCAAAATTATCACCCACAAATTATATTCCTCATAATACCGAACTCAATCAAAATGAGAATGAATTATAGAAAAATACTCTACAAATAAATATCATACTATATAATTCAATTTTAAGAAGATCAAACCCTAACCTACAATTTAATATCACGGTTGCAAAAATTAATTTAGGGGATTTTCCCTTGATATAGTGGTGGGGCTAGATTTGATTTTGGGTGTTGAGAGGGCTACATCAAAGATGATATCATGGAGCTCAACATTATGAATAAGGACTATGAGAGAGATCAAAGGGAGAGCAATAGGGAGCTTTATTTTATAAACTTGACAGATGGTGAGTTGGATGATATATATTGAAAGGTTTGATAAGTTGTGATTTTCCTAATAAGGGCCATAAGCTCTACCTCTCCTGCAAGTATTTGGAAGGTTGTGCCCATATAGCAATGGAGGTGGTGAAAGGGTCAAATTATAGTAAATATATGTGACTGCGGTGGGGAAACAAACACCCCCAATTGTAAAAGAAATTTTTTTGATGGTGCACGTTTACCACTATGACGATGATCCTATGGATAGAGTGAGTCACGATCATGAGTGATGTTTTCTCTTATGCTCTAGCATTTCTATCTGACTGCTTTCCATACCTACACCAACATTATCCTATTCATATGTCTCATACATGATAGGTATGTTGTTTTCCATGAAATCAAATGAAGTGAAGCCCACAATAAGATCTCAAACATTTGTAACCAATCAATGCTAGGTAAAAACATTTTCAATATTTAATTTGTAAATTAAAGTGAAATTTTGGAACTTATAACATTTTAAAATTGAAAAGGTAAAAAAATAGTATATTTTTTATTGGTATCAAGGTACATAGATCAATCACTAGATAAGTGAAAGAAAGTAAAATGATTACATTAGTACATGTTGGGTAAGGACTAATAATAAGTAGTTAAAGTGCAACTGAAATGTATAGTAACCTTGTTGAGGAAGGGACTACTATTTATTCAAATTTTAATAAACACCATATGTACAAAGCTAAAACTTAATAACTAAAAACCACTTTATAAGGGCAATGTTGAACAATCATTAAAAAATTACATCTTAACTTTTATACAGCTATGTGATGGTGTGCACATGAAGGATGAATTATTTAAGTACATGTATTACATATTCAATCTTCTTAAAACCATTGATAACATCTATCACTTTCCTTGTACCTTATTCCTCATAATTATCTTGAGCTATATCTTCTCTCTTCTTGAAAGAAAACTCTACAAAGTCCAATTTTTTCCGGCCATCTGATGATTCCTCTCCCAAATTATAGTCATTCTGGTTTTTTTCTATATTCCTCCTTTAAAATATGTGTTGCCAAATGTTGCATAGCTCCTCCATTTGAATTGAATGTATCAATTAATCATACGCACCATAGATGATGCCTTTTTAGCACCATTTGTTTCTATCTTCACAGATTGTGTCAAAACTATGGTTTTTTTAACTGTAGAAATAACTTACAGTTAAAGAAAGAAAATTAGGAAAACCAACATTCATTACAAAAATGGTGAAAGTGTTTTCATGTCTTAATGTAGAAGTAATTAACATAACAATGCACATTTACAGTATTTTTTATTTTTATTCTTATTATTTTCTAATGCACAATTCTCCTTATTTTACATCGTCTTGTTGTAACTTTGATATAGGTTTAGGTAATGGTTTAATACTTATAATTTTATATATTTATTTCAATATTTTTAAACGATGTATTTTTATTTTGACAATTGTTTTATTATAAAAATATTCTTGTTTTTGTTGATGGGTTTTTCGAAGAAAAATGTAATGACCCCCATAAGAGAACCTACGTTGAATCATCTAAAATATTTATATCTCTCCATCTCGACTACCATGCTCATTGTTTCAAGTTCATTTGAAAATAAAACATTATGGTCTCATCTCCCTCATCCATCTCACCAAACACCAATTTTGACTTTGTAATTTAACATGATTTTATTTTGGAGTGAGGAAATCCTTTCCATTTGCAGTGACATGGTCATATATAACACTTTCAACCATCTTAATTTGGAACATAAACATAGGTAATACATGTATTAGTAAAATGTGGGTGTCAAGTTTTTAGAGGTTGTTGTACAATATTAAGAGTGCCCTTTGCATTCTTATTAGCTTGAAATATTGGAGTATCATTAGCCTTAGCTTTGAAAGTTAATATTCCTTGAATTTTTTCTCCATTAGTTATATTGGTGGTGTTCTTATATTTAAGCATGTTTGCAACAATGAGATTGGAATCAAAATTCTTACCTGTGTGGAAAAGTTCATTAAATAATTTGTATGTTTCAAACATCACTTTGTCATGGATATCTTGTAAAATACTTTAAATGAAAAATATATATAAAACATGACCTTTTGGCTAATGTTGATGGGAAAATGAGTTAAGTATTTTTCAGATAAAGAGTGAAAGTTATAGATAAATCCCTTTAATAGAGCGTAAAACCAATCTAAAGCACAATCTTTGTGATTTTCACAACAATATTGGCCAACAATTTGTTTTTATGTGAAAACTATAGACATGAAACATAAAACATGTTGCTATGTTGTCACTTTTTCCCATTAAATAATTCAAAATGAGGTGTAATGAACCCAATTAAAATTGGGAACTTCAGACCTCAAGAGACAATGAGTTGTGTAATACACCTTGAAATGTAATTATATGACTGACCTTGGTGATATTTTTGACTTTATCATACATGTTTATATTAAAGTTGTTGGTTATTCTCTATAATCATTGTATATACCGTGGGACATACACCCATATACATGCGTACTATAAATCAATGAAAGATTAAATTTTAAACATTATACAATTTTAGATCAAGGTAGCATGACTAGATTTTGACATTAAAATCTTTGACTTAAATTCACCAATATAACAATAACTCTCTTCTATAATGATACTTCAACAACCATATTTCTAAGCTCTTATATAGATAATGAAGAGGCTAGGGTTAGGGTTTGGAGAGTATTTAACTTGTAGAGAAAGTATACTTAAGATACTAATATATTAGTAATAGCATAAATTAATAAAGTCAATAACTTGATTGATACTCTCCTCTAAAAATAACACATGGATAAGTGTGCACCAATAAGTGTATTGTCCACAAATTTAATTATAATTAATATTAAAATAGGAAACTAATGCCATACATTAGTGTTGTATTCTTCTCAACAATGAAATTTCTTAACTATCCTAATTCCCCTTTTGAGATCAACCTCAATGTAGAATTATATCTCGTGGAAAGGCATAAAAGTGAATAAACACTCTCATTTTACAAACTTGGAAAAAAGATTCAATCATCTAGCTCCTACTCAGAAATAACAAGGAACGTGTTATCTTCATCTCCAAATCTATAGCAAAGCTTCCCTAAACTTTCCAAAATTAAGATAAAACATGATAAGAAATCCCTAAGTAGGTTTGAAGCACTCTAATCTCTTCTAAGATCATCCCAATCTAAGTAAAAAACACTCCAAAGGCTTATCAAGTTTTACCAATAACCTATACACCATAGGGAACTTAAAGGGTTTCTATTTACAAGAACTCTTCCTATGTAATTTACTTCAACACTTTATTGTAACAATCTATATATCATAAAGGGTACATTTTATTTATAATTACACCTATTATTTTTGTTGAGGCATGAAGAAAAACATAGGGCGTGGTTTTCTAGATTACATTCACACTCGCACAAACAATAAGAGAACTACATGGTGTTTGAGCCCCTCGTTTGGGTAATGTATCATAGTTCTTAGTTAGAATAAATAAAGGGGTTGACCACCAAGGGTATTATAAATCTACCACACAAAAAACCCTTTTTTTAATTTGATCATGTGTTTAAAGTGTCAGTGCAGGAGAATAATGTTTTTTATCATTATAGGTATATGTGTGAAGATTATGAAGAGATGTAAGTGCAAGAAGGATTTATAGTCAGCGAAGAATCAACCTAGTTTGACCTAAATTTTAAAAGTAACATCATACGCTAGCACCAAATAGGACAGTAACATCAAGTGCTAATGTTCAAGCCTAGTGTTAGTGATCAATAAGGTTTTAGGATCCAAAATCAAAGACACAGTAAATTAAGTTTAGTTACAATCTCTTTTCCCTAATTCTAGATCCAAAACATATGTGAGACATCTAAATACTTAACTCAATCTATCTTATTATATATTATTATATTTTGGTATGTTTTAATTAAATAATATTTATTTATTTCATTTACATGTTCTGACATATCTGAATGTCACTGTATTTATCCACAAAATCAAATTGATCATTAGTCTCTAAATTTCTAGCCTAATTAATATATTACCCAATTTTTATATTCTAATTTGGGTTAAAGTATTTCAAACCATGAACCTACTTTACAGAATCTCATGTGATGTTAAGTTGTTGACAAAGAAGAATAAAATCAAGAATTTCCCACATTTTCTTAGAGTCGACTGTAGGGTCAGAGTGATTCTATATAGAACTATAATTGATTAGAAACATGTTGATCTTTTCATACCAAGCTTGAGGATCCTACTTCAATATGTATAAGAAATTTCTCAATCTATACATGTAGTTTTAGTTCTTACTATTGACAGAACTAAGAGGTTAGTAAATGTAGGTTTATTTATGAAAGTATCAATGCAAGAAATAACTTTTCATAACCAGCTGATGGACTTACCATCCATGAGTTGTAGCCAAGGATATTACTAAATGGATGGAATTCATCTTGGCTTTTGGAGCAAAAGTTTCATGGTAATAAACACCTTTAACCCGTGAAAAACATTTTTCTACATGTCATTTTGTACCTATCAATGGACCAAACTACTTCATATTTAGTCTAGTACACCCACTTGTACCTAAATATTTTTCTTCCTTTCAGAAGTGGACCTAATTCCCATGTAATTTTATTCTTCAAAGAAATAATTTCTTCTACCATGATTTCTTGTCATTCTCGATTCTTAGAAGCTTGATGATAAGTCAATGTATTACATGTTAATATAAAATGTGTTAAATATCCAACACCATATGAATGTTGTTAACTCATCCTGATTATATCTAGTGAATCCCCTACCAATGCACCATCCTTAATGCAAACTGTAAGGACCTATTTTAGTAGAGTTTGTGTTAGTTGTGTAGGTGCATTATAAAGGTATTCTAGCACTAGCAATAGAGGTGTTGATTATCCCCCCATGGCTCATTGTCTAAATTGTAGTAACTATTACAATGGGAATCATCTAAACTATATTATTATTCATAAGAAACATAAAATTATGTTGAGAACAACAAAAATCCTTTAGGATTATTCATCAAATAATATATCCCACTAATAAAGTATTTTAGTAATGCCTAGAACAAGAAGACAATACACCTTCACATCTTCATAGTGGCCAACGAAGAAAACAAGTGTGTACCTTCCTTTCCATTTCTTTTCACTTATCATCTAGGATATGTGCCCATGTATTACATCCAAAATATCAACGTTTGATATATCGGGACTAACACGAGACCATTTTTCTTTAGAAGTTATATCTTGCACTACTGAGTGGGGAGTTTGATTTTGAATGTAGTTTGCACACGAAATTTATATCGCCCAAAAATTATGAGGTAAGTCTTTAGAATGTTCCATGTAATTTTCCATTTTCTTTAGTGTAATATTTTTGTGCTCAGCTACACCATTCTATTAAGGGGTGTTAGGCACAATATGTTAGATTTGAATTCCTTCTCGTTGATAGATTGTTATCATTTGGTTATTGATAAAGTTTCCTCCATTATTTCTTTTGAGACGCTACACATTTCTCCCTAAAAAATTTTCAACAAAGGACTTGAAAGTTTTGAAGTGATTAAATATTTTTCTTTTATTTTTCAAAAACTATATTGATTTAAACAAGAAAAAACATTAATAAATGTAAGCACAAATTTTATGTATCTAAATAGAAATAGACTGAAGTGACATGAGCTCACTGTGAACCAACTATAATTTTCACCTTCCCTCTAGGTCTTTCTTTTTGAAAATGGATCCTTGTGTTGTTTTCAGAGTGTGCAACCAAGAAAAACTCCATATGTGAAAGGAACTAACCTAAGAATCATGTTGTGTTTATAAATATTTTTCAATGAGTAATGATTTAGGTGACCAAAACATGCATACCAAGGTTTACCTGTCATTTACATATGCAATAATGACTTGTAAAGTTTGATCAAACACATATTTATCAAACTTGTACAATTTGGCTTGATGGTCAACCTTGCAAGGGGTTACAATGGAGAACTGGTCTTTTTCATGTCTAACAATAACAACAATAGGTGAACTGAATAGTTTTTCCTTCACCATAATGAGTGATTTGATAGATGGATAATAAGCTCCTAAATATATATGGAATGTGGAGAAATTTATTGAAAATGTCATTTTCCATCTCAATGGAACCTTCACCTTCAAAAACAAGAGGAGTATTATTTCCCTAAAAAATAGTTTTGTGAGTGTTGATGAGAGTTTAAAACATTAAACCTTGATTCGCCATATGGTCGGAGGCTACTTAAGAAAAAATTCATGCATTCACTCATGATTCAATGATTATTGTATAGAGGGTTGCTCCTATCTTAGAGGGAGGAAGTTACACTTTTCTCCCTTCTTCTTCCAAATTATACATTCATTTGAAACACTGATGTTTAACATGGCCTAATTTACCACAAAATTATAACCTTCTTTATCAATTTTTGCATTAATTTTCCCTTTTCCTTTAGCTTCACGAGGGGAAGAGTCTTGATAAGATGATTTGTTTCCCTTAAGCTTAAGATTTTATTTACCTTTGTCCTTATTAAGAACTTTGCCTTTGAAAGATTTAGGTAATGACATCACATTATAATAATTTCCTATTGATGCCTACTAATTAGTACCTTCCGTTTGAATGTCACTAATAAAAAATATTTTTTATTATTCTATCTAAAGTTTCTCACAAAAAAAATGAAAATTTAAGGACACGTATATAGTGCCCAAAGAATCCATTTACGTACAATAGTTTGAGACAAAATTTGAGTAGGGATGACCTAGGTTAGAAAAAATAGTCGTAATGATTTTGTCATCAGAATTTGTTCCCCCAATCTCAACAAGTAGTATATATGAGTGCTTGACTTGAGTGATGAAGTCCTCAATTCAAGGATGATTGTTTGGAATAAGAGTAAAAATCTCATTTTCTAGTTGGCATCCCCACATCTTAGTATGTTTTTCAAAATGGATCTCCAAGGTAGGCTAAAATTTATAAATATTCATGTCAACCTAAAAATGAAACTTCAATTCAGGGGATATTAAATGACCTATAATACTTATATCTTCGTCACAATAGTTTTTCCATTTTTATCATTTGATAAGGTCAAAAGGTACATATTCTTCATTCATCACAATGTGACAAAAACCCTTACTAAGGAACACATCAATAATATATTCTTTCTAGCTAAATTAATTAGTACCCATAGGAATTAATCATTTTGAGACGTACTGTAGCACAATTATTTTTGTGGTTTAAAAAAGAGCCCCAAAAAAATTGTATGCATTTTTTAAAAAAATTGTTTCCACAAATAAATGTCAAAATGATCATATTGATGAGAAAATCACAACAATGCAGTTACCCTGTGGCTAATTTTTTCCCTTAAAACATGTTGGTAGAAATACACATAAAAATAATTTTCTAGACGAGGGAATCATAATGGTACAGTTTTCTCATGGTAAAAAAAACCATCGTAATTTTTTTCAATTCATATGGAAAGGTCATTTCCTTATCATATTGGTCCTAACACAAAAGTTATTTCAATTCAAAAAAATCCCTAAAAAATGTATGTACAATAAAATTGAAATTTTCTTTTAAAAATAAGTGTTAAAATGATCATCTTGATGAAAAAATCACAACAATGCATCTGCCCTAAGGACAATTTTTTCCCAAAAATGTGTTGTTGGAAACACAAGTAGAAGGATTGTCTTGATGAGGGAATTGCAATGGTGCAGTTTTCTCATGGAGAATAGGCATGACTTAGTGGACTCAGGGTATGAGATAGAGTGGGGATCTTTAAGTTGGTCAATTAAATAGGTAAATGGAATAATGTCTTAATATATTCCAAATTTATATTACCAAGTGCACATGACCAAATTTTGGGTACCACACATGTGTAAAAAAATATAGAAAGATAAACCATATAAATCATGTATAATAAAAATGGTTGGATAAGTCTGTGTAAATATGATATGATGATTATGGAAAAAGCATAAAGTGTTATCCAAGGAATATGTTTATATGAATATTTTTTAAAATACAATTAAATTATCTGCTAAATCACATCAATGAAACTCATATAATTTATCTAGAAACATCACTTGATGGAAAGGGTCCTTCAACATATACAACATGACATGAGGGGGCTTGTCATAAAACATTTGACCAACATGAAAACTCAACCAACATGAGAATTTTATGACATGACAACTCGATCAACATTGATATTAGTGAAAACCACACAAAAAAAAAACATAAAGCAAATAATAGTCATAACTTACATAATAATCATATGGTAAATATATGAGCATAGAGTAAACGAGAATCTCATAATCATACAATAAAATAAAGCATAATATCACGTAAGAATACATGTAATCAATCACCATAATATAAAAACATGCCATAATCAACAAATAGCAAATGTGGAGAAACTAATGGGAATACATATAAGAAAGCAATGTTATCATCAAGTAAAATACATTATAATATCCATAGTAAAGCAAAAGTCATAAAGTATAAGCTAGTACAAGACATCTTATAAGTAGATTGATATCACCAATGGACTAGAGTGAAAAAATATATAACATGAAATCTCTGTAATAGTGTAGGCATTCCCCTAATGTGGAAAAGGTTTCCCATAAATGTAGGACTAAAAAATTTATGAACTATGTGTGTGTTTGTGGAAGTGTTTAGTTTGTATGTCTCACAACTAATTCATGTATGTCGTTAAAAAAATTTGAACAAATACAAAGATATGTAGTGTGTTAAAAGCATGATAAACAATAGTGTAAGAATACATGTAACAATATGGTGAGTCACAAGTAGATCTTGGTTTCATATTTTTTACAATATTAGAATGTTTTTGAATTTTATAGTATTTGATTTTTTTACATTTTAAATAATGTACCACATGTGATAAAGCCTGAATCAAACATGTAAGAGGCTATGATTAATAAACTACACAAATAAAATAATGGGGGGTGGTTATAAGTAAATTATGATTTCCTAGATAATCACATTGACCCCATGTATGTGATGCATTTTTTGGGAAGTAGGATCATCAATTCAAATTGACAATGAGATGCTAGAAGAATGATCAATGTGAAGAAAATTGAAAAATATTGATGCAAAAATAGATGAAAAATCTTTACGAGAAGGTGATAAAATAAGAAAAATGTGACAAAGAAACTAAGTACAATAATTTTCATAGTTGAGCCATAGTAAGAAGGATAATATGAGTGTTATCATGTGATCTTGTTAATGGGATGATACGAAGGTCTTGCATGATTCCAATTTCACACAATACATGAGAGGAGTAATAGTTGAATCTCTATCATAATCAAATAAATGACCCATTTTTGTAGAGGAATCTAAATTATTCATGATAGTAGTATGCTAATGGATAAGCCACTAGTTACTAGTAGTTATATTAACTTATTTCCTATGTTGTGCATCAGGATAATGCATTGGTGTACCTTGGGTGACACGCTCACAATGTTATTATAAGACTATCATGTGTCACGAATGACTAGATGAAAAGGGTTGAACTTGAGCAATAGATGATGAAAAAGGTTGATCTCAAGTATTCAATATCAATGAATGTTGTGGAATAAATCTAGGGAGAGATTGTCTAAACAAGCTACAAAGTTTACATCTATGGGATTGGTAATATAGTCGGTGCAAAGTTTTGATAGGTGATGTGACCAATCAAATAAGATACTCATAAAGAACACTTTGATGTATAACCAATATGTTGTCATGTGTATACTTCAAGAATCTATGTAAAGTTGAGGGAATCAAAGAATCATGTTGATTACATTGTTGGCAGGTAACATTGAAAACCATATAGCTATCTTCTTAGGTATTATTTATCAAGGTAACACAATTCCCCTAAGTGGGTTCTAAAATTTTCCATCAATTCTTTTTACCATAGCTATTATACTAAATAAATCATGAATAATGTATTTGGAGCTAGTAAAAAGTATCATAGTGCAATTTTTTTTGTAATATCCATTATTGACCAAAGCATTATGTATCACATGTCCATCAATATGAAAAGGGATGAATCATCACCATCGATAATATCTAAATTATCAATTATAATCATAGTTTGAGGTGGATATATACTTGGAATTGTGCCAATAATGCCATCTATAAGGTGAGATTCAATATCTTAATACTAAAGAGGAGGTATTACATGGTAAGCCGTGTGTACTTCATCACTCTTTTTAGTGTCGTTATGATTAGGTAAAATGTGGGTAAACATATTGAGGTGAGAATTTGGTTGAGAAACCACATTAATTATTAGTGCATTAAGATATTCCACTAAAATAATATTGTCATCAATAAGATATGGAATCTTGTGCCTTAATTTTAAACATTTGTTTATCAATAAACACCTTAAGTTGTGAATTTGGTTGAGGTGCCACATTACGTGTGTAGCTACATGATTTGGTAAGGATTCAATAATGTGTGTTGCATGAACTCATATAAAATTATAGTTCAACATCAAATGTATGATTATTTTTCTTTTTACAATGTAAATCACACATGGGCAATAATAAGGTTTGGATAAGAACCTTATAATAATAATAATAAACAAATCTAGATATGAAATTCTAAGTGCAAAGAATGAAAAACCCTATGTTGTGTAATTCAGTAAAGTAGTGGGCTTGCTGATTTTTTTAAATTAAAGTACACTTTTACACATAATATAATTGAAATAAAAAATCATAAATGAAAAATGATATTATTATGTCTTCAACCTTGGAAGCAAGAAAGGAAGTATTGGAGCAATTTGCAGGGTTGGGGGAAGAATTATTTTAAAGAATATTTAATTATTATTCCAAGATTAGGATGATATTATATAATAGGTTAGAGATGAGAGATCTTAAATCCCTATCATTCTATTAAGTTCTATGGATAGAGTGATATTCTATGTCCACATGATCATCCATCCATTTAAAGAATGGATTGGGCTCAAGTTTCAATTCCTTTCCATATGGATCCCAATTATGCTAAACCCTAAACCTATAACATGTATCAAGTTGTGTTTAGTCGAGTTATGGCTAACATAATCTCTTTCCTGGTCATATATTCATTTCTAATGCTTCATATTGTTATCATGGTTGGTCTAGGTGGTTTTTATAACATAAGCAAGGTATATATAGGAGGTAGTAGTGAGTACTTGATCATCATATTAAGTATTTGAGTCTTATTATAAGGTTTTGGAGGTTTCCCCCTCAAAATGGCTCAGTCATTTATACTTGAATATTCTAATGTTGTCTCTATCATTTACTATTTTATTTTTGTTATTATTCTGATCTCTCTAAGTAATTGTATTACAAGTGGTATTAAAGCATTGATTTAGACCAAAATTAGATCAAAATCCTAATTTTGAGGAATCACCTATATCTCGCAAACCATTGTGAAATATTCTTAATTTTTTTTCAATTTGTGACATAATTATAGGAAGTTACCGTTCAAAACTCAGCTTGTTATGATCTATTTTGTGAAATTTAGTTCCATTTTGGTTTTTTTTACAAATTTGCTCCATAGGCCACAAATTGTGGAATTTTTCTTGCTTATTTACAATTTTGGAAATCTCCGCGAGTTTTAAGCGGTTTTTTTCTTTGTTTTTTTTTCTATAAGGTTGACATTATCCCAAAAACATATACCCTAATATCCGTGTTAGGGATATGAACTAGATTCTGATAAAAAGTATATAACACTCCAAGGAAAACTCATAACAAAGAGAGGAATGAATCATATTGGAAATTGGGTGGAATTTTTGATGTTATTTACTTTTGGTGAATGAAAAAGTGACATTCCTCATAGAGAGTGTGTAAAGTATGCAGCTAAACTAAGAGAGTCTTCCCAAGAACATAAAATGAGATGTAGGTCCATGATGTGTCATAACATGGAAGGAGAGGTAAAGGCAATAAAAGGAGATGCGGATAAGATTTCCAAAAACATTGTGTTGTTGTTAGCATCTCAAATGACTCAGTGGGGATCTAATAGATATCTTAATATTTAAATAATGTATGTCATTCCTTTGGGGTTAGCATTAATTTTGGACCATAATACCTACTCACAAAGGTGGAAATGTATAAGTTTAATAGAAAGGACCCACTAAATTGTATCAACCAAGTGGAGGACTTATTTGATCTACATTAGATCCCATGTGTGTAGAAGGATAGTATGGCATGATTATATTTGGAACATGAAAAATTCACTTGATATTGATGGTTGTATGCTTAAAATAAGAAGAAGGGTCTCAATGTCACATGGTCAACTTTTATAGAGCTAAAAATGATTTATACTAGTAATAGAGAAGTACTTCAGCCAATTGGAAAAAGTAACGAAAAATGGGGCTAGTCAAGGATTATATTCGTTAGTTCCAAAACTTGTATTTACGCATGGAGATAATATGGATAAGAATATGAATTTCCTATTCCTTGGTGGTTTTAAGTATAATGTCCAACATGAGGTATGAATGTTTGATCCAATTAATATTTATGATTCGATTATCCTACCACTTTTCAATGAGAGGAACACATTCACTAACATTAGAGATCATATCATCTCTACACTTTCATTCCCTCAACCTACTAGGCTGACTCCTAGACAAATATTAAAAAAAAAATCAAAAGGGTTATATTTTAATTGTTTTGGCGAGCATGGTCATGGACATAAATGTGGAGAAAATAAGTTATTCTACAATGAAGGTATCCCTAAAGAAGAAGATAATATATATAAATAAGTAGAGGTTATTATAAAGCTTGATTTAGAGATTCCCAACTAAGTATATCTTTTCCTGTATTTTTAGGTGTTAAATCCCCATAAAATCTCAAGGTGGCGAGTTAATTGAAAAATAAGAAGGTGACTATATTGATTGACTCGTGATATACTCGTTGTGATGTGTTTATTTTCCATATCTTTAATTAATATTTATACATAAATAAATATATTGGATTAAATGGATTAAAATAGAAATAAATAGTATAAACAATAAATTTGATAATATGTGTCATTAAAATAACACATAGTAATAATGTAACTTATCATTATTGGTTTCAATTTTATAAAACATATATTTGAGGCACCTTCAGGATGACAACCCAATTCTCATGGTGGAAGTAATAGGTACAGTCACATCTTACACAATGAGGAATATGTATCATGAACACAAGTACACACAAATGACTAACCTCAGACAGGGACATCTAGAGTATACATTGTACCCCTAGTCGGATGCACCATATTCACCTCATCTTAGCCGTAAGGTATTTGCCTCCAACTTCCCACTTGATGTTGTCCTTTAATAAATACTTTATTTGATTATATATCCAATTCACATATTTCATTCATCATATTTTCTCATATCTTCATGCCATCCACCAAGGGCCCCTTTACTTATTTATTACATGTGAAATGGTCTCACCCTTTTGACACATCCTTTAATTACATAATTACAATAATTTCATAGACATGTTTTCAGGTTTCTACATTTTTTATCCCCCCATAATATGGGATTTCTTTACACATTATTTTTACTACATTCTTTGTACAAAGATTTGTTCCTTTATCCATTTATTTTCACAAGGGTAACATAGTATTTAATATTTTCCCCTTTCACTATTTCTTGTAAATATTTAGGGATTTAGTCACGTAACACTCTCCCCTTGTTAATTTAGTTGTCGTCCTCAGTAGCACATGTTTTATTTGACACACAAAACACAAAAAACATGATTAATTAACCAAGATTGATATTGATCTCAAATATTTCCATCTTTCTTTCCAAGTTACATTGTTAATATTAAAAAAAATTATTTCAATATTACTCTTAATTCTCAAATTATTATGTAGTATCTTAGTTCATTTATTTAGTTTTCCTCTATTCCATTAAACATATCTAGAGGATCAAGAAAACATCGCACCATAAATCACAAACTAACCAACACATCAGCTTATAAAAAAGGTACTACTATCAACTTAAAGATAGTATTAAATATATCACATTATTCAACACCTACGTAATATTTACCATTTCACATTGGATCAAATCAAAAATAAGGTATTTCTATTAAGAACTAATTTAAGTAATGTATATTAACGTGGATTGAATTCATTCAAAAAAACAAATTACTATATGAAAAACTTTTATTATGTTAATGAAAAGGGCAAGGAACACTACAACTTTTTTTACCGATATAAAAATGATAATTCAAAAATAATAAAGAGATTTTAACACAATCTTAAATTATGATACTTATCAATTCTCTAATATGTTATGCTACTTAGAATTTGATAAAGAGTGATTAGGGATAGTGAATGGAGTGAACTCACCAGAATATGATAATAAAGAGTAAAAAAATGTTTTTAGATGATATGCAGAGGTAGAAAATATGATCGTCAGGATGTTCAAGAAAATTTAGGATCTACAATTGTGTTATGGATATGTCCGTAGCAATAAAACATTATCATTGTCAAATGTGTTTGAGTAGGATATGTATGAATCCAATAGCGTTTAGGAGAACTTATCTTCTACGAACTATCTTCCGTTTTTATTTTTGTGTGTAAGTTTCCCTATGTCTATAAAAAAAAATTTAAGTTTGGAATCTTGCAATGACTACGAAAAAATAATATATGCCTTTCTTTTTCTCAAACACTGGCTTATGTGCCTTGATCTAAAAAAGGTATTTGCATATGAGTGGATTGGACAACCTCACCACACCACTCCAGTGTGATGAGCATTTCCTACATATATCAATACTTTAAAGAGGGATCAAGCCACGAGTAATTATCCTAAGACTACAATGAGATGCAAGAGAATATACAATAAAGAATAAGGCTTTGATTCATCTCTGACACTTGGAAACATGCACTTTGGACCTTGTACTTCATAATTAAGCTTGATGAGTTATATAGAACTGTAGTTAAATGGTTATAAATGCATATTTTTATCATGTGCCTAATTTTAGAATTATTTTATTTACACATCATAATTTTATTATTGATTAAATATATTTGACTAGATTATTTAAATGTTACTTATTAACCAATAAATGCATAAATTGATAGGAATTGTAAAGTAAAACATCAAAACAAAATTGTAATATTTTAGTAATAACTCCAAATGAAAGACATATCTGAAGGACTTATTCAAAGGCAATATTTCCAAGGTAAGTCAGCACCAGGGCCACACTCAACAATGAGGCTCAAACATGAACTCGTGTCACACACTAGTCCTGGTCAAGAAACTAAGGGGTGTTCTTTATGCCTACCCTTGGATCCATGTTATGGACTCTATATCGTTGTTCTTTAGAGTGTTATGGGTCTCCTATGCTTTACCTTGTTTCCTTATAATTATTAACCCTTATTTTTCTTCTCATAAAAATTAAACATGGCTTTTCAAATATTTTAACCCTTTATACAGGGTTTACCAAGTAGTTACACGATGGGTGCAACCTCTTATAGCATGCATTAGGTACAATTTAATAGTTTTTAAAAATAAACTTGTGCTTTAATAATATATAGCCTCTGCATAATTATTTAACCATCTCTTTTCACATATAATTAAGGTGATTTAACATTCTTTATAACTAACATATTTTTTCTTTTCACATGTAGGTAACTTCTAATGTTCCTCTTTTCTTAACTAACATATATTTATGGGATTTAGTCACATAACACGTTTTTTCCTCTGATAATGTGATCCAAGAAGTGGAATATATTAAAAATTATTCCTAAATGATCCATATATACCCCTATTAGGTTAGGGTGTGTTTGTATTTATATAAAACCTTTGTTAGTTTTACCTCTCAATTGACCCTAAAATTTCACCTAGGCTGACTAAACCAAATTACCCCTTTGAAATTGTTATTGTTGGAGTATAGAAGAATGAGTTTTGTGGACATATTTGGGACTAAACTTTTCCAAGGCCCATGAACCTATCAAAATGATGACAGAAATTATAATTGAGACATGGAGGGGTTTGGACAAATACTTAGTGGAAAAACTCTGAGTGATTCTAATAAACTAAGCTAGAGAAGGGTTGTACTATGTTTAATTGGACCATACACTAAAATAAGTACAAAGTGTGACATTGTTAGGTGATCAGACCAAATGTAAGGTACTATGATATGCTACTTGATATGAAATTTATTTCTTTACCTCCTATAAGACATCAACCTATAAATTGTTAGTTAAAAACTACAAATAAGAAATTTTTGTGATTATAATAGGATCAGCAAACATGATTCAAATGATTGTGTTGCATTATAACAAAAAATATTGATGCAACCATCAAAGGTGGGTTACTCACAACTAAGTAAACTAGTATAAAGTGGGGACACCCTACTTTACAAGTAAACTACTAACAACACAGCCTAACATTGCTAAGTTGCCACAATCACAACTTACAAGTGAACCAATAACCATAATGAAAATTGTAGAAGGGAAATATACACAAAAAATCCTCCTAGACAAGATAATGAACATTAATACATGTAGTATGGACCCCTTTCAAAAAGTAGGATGCACCTTGCATGCATGTGATAAAATCCCATATTTAGAAAGATTATTAAGATACATCAAAGTGAATGTCATGTTTATCCCAAAAATAAATAAAACTATGAACATGTGTTATGACTAGCCTTATACAATATAAGGTAGTATTTGGGGAACCATGACTACATGATATAGAAGAAATACTCAATAACGTTGATAGGACACTGACATTCCAAGTCTTTGAACAATAAATAAATATATATCGAGATGGAAGATATAGGATACCTAGAGTGCTTACTTCACATGCTAAGAAGTGTTGGATACCTAAGAAAATACTAATAATGACACTACAAAAGTATAATTATCTACAATACATACTAGCTACAAGAGCTTTGATCCAACGGATGAAGATGAAACATATATACCTCTATTGACCCCAATCCATTACATGAGCATCGCATTGATAGGATCATCGGTTAGCACTTGTAACTGAGATTTTATGATAGCTCAAATGTGACTTTATTACACAGAGCTTCATATCATATACAACTTGTCCATGTACATTGCTTCTTAATTGCTTACATTTTGGTTTGTGATATTAACGTCCATTAGGATTGAATGATACTTATTTTGTTCATTTACTACAAATTTTTATATATGGCATTACAATTAACTATTCTTCTAGCACTTAACTTTGATTTGAATGTGGCATCGACCTTTTCGTGCTTGATTATTTGTTTCATCTTGGATGTGTACAATGGCTATCGTAACGATGACATACATGTACACATATTTGACAAGTAGCTAGAATTGTGATGTGAAATAATAAGTGAAACTCAATAATCTTCTTAATTTAGACTACTCTAAAAATGTAAGAAGTGATGTAGATAATAAGAAATAATAGAAACATAATATTTCCAATAAATCAGCTAAATTCATTTGATATAAACAAGCTTACAATTTTCAAATAGAAGTCGTATATATTTTTTAAAAAGCAAGATTTATAGTCCAAATTTTATTTTGACTATATGATATACATTTGTAATAACCTCCACATGAATAGGCACACATGAGACAAGTGGTCATGCTATAATCTAATCATGGGAAGTGTGCAAAGTAGAATAAGTCAACAAATATTAAATAAAGATAAATAAACTAAGTAAAATTATAGTAAAATGTGCATGTATATAAATATTAAACTAACAACCTCCCTTAAGTTATACTTCGTGAAGTCAAAAGTAAAAAATAAATGGGTCCCAACAGCTAGGTCTAATCAGGTACCCATGTACAAAAAGATCTCCCATAAAGTAAAGACAGGTAGAAAAACCATAGGAAAAAAACTCCTCCCTAAAAGAGAGATAAAAATATGAATAATAAAGGAAGAACTCAATAAATCCCCCCAAGTACAATTTCCTTCACCCCAAGTGTCGATCTCAGTTGAAGATAACAAAGCAATGCCAAAGGTTTCATGTAAATATCAGCAACCTAATCCTCTAGAAGTAAAAACTCTAAGCTAAGAACACTATCACAGATGAGCTATCGAAAGAAGTGCATGCAGATCTCAGGGTAAGTGCACGAAGTTGGTGGACAATTCCGTGGACATAAAAACCTGAAATAAAGGAACCGCGATCGCGGTTCATTTATTCTAGGTTCGGTAATTACCGAACCTAAAACCGCGATCGCGGTTTAGAACCGCGAGCGTGGTTATAAACCACGATCGCGGAACTCTGAGATAAAATTTAACAGTCCCGCGACTCGTTATTTTCCTCATTTTTCATTTCGAACCGCGACTTTTCCTAAACGTTTTTCACTCGCGCTTTCAATACCATCTCAAAATTGCTCATCGGACTTCTGGATAGCGATATATTCAACCATGCCGCCAAGACGAGGAGGTAAGTCCCCGATTGTAATCATTTTTTTGCATTTTAGGTTTTTTTTTTTTGCATTTTAGGTTTTTTTTTGCATTTTCATGGGTTTTTTGAAATGTTTGTTTATGTATACAATTTTCTTGTTTTATCAGTTGGTCGGCAAGCTCGAAATCGTGCAAACCGTCAAAACATTCCTCAAAACCCTCCGAACATTCCTCAAAACCCTCCTCCAAACATAGATCCACCTCTTGTGGCTCCTTCTGTCCCCACTGAGCCAGCAGGAACGCAAGATAATATCATTGGAAGAATCCAAGAAAATAAAATTGCCATTGAGAACCTAATTCAAAATATAAGACAAAATCATGCTACAAATCCATCCCGCATGACTTTAGCCAATACATTGCAAACATTGATTGGCGAAGTCGAGTCTGCAACCAACCAAATACATAGATGGAACACCTTTAGAAGTGACTGTAGGTGGTGGTATTCAGATAAACTATCCCATGCAGTCGTCAAAGACAAAAAATTTGGAAAAGACCTCATTTGTGCATTATTTACCGACCCTAGAACCAATGCCCCCCCCTTCAGTTACTTGCAAACGGTTCACATCCATTGGTGCCATGATGATAGAATCAAAATCAATTTTTGGGACCGATGGTGGATGGTTTTTGACTATCCACCATGCAACAACAATGAGGTTCCTCTTTATTTTTTGAAGAAATTATATTGTGAGTTCGTGCTCAATGAGGTCCCGAATTATTTTGACTTTTCTGAATTTTTTGGTCGAGGAGGTGGCTCTGCACAGAGCAGACCTGGTGCACGCGTAGGTCAGCCTAGGATCCCCCATGCCCCAAAACCCCCACTACCTTCAGTTATCCCTCCTACAGTGAAGGAGGTTGTGGAGATTGATACATTGCATGCATTGAGGGAGCTCACTGACACTCTCACCCAGCATAGCACCCAGATTGCATCTGATGATGTTGGTGGAGGCGCCAGTTCTAGTGCACCACACCACTGTGGATCATGTGGTGCCGTATGCACTGCAGGCGAGACATCATTTGCTGGTTCACAGGATTTCTTTTCTATAGATGAGATGCTGGGGAGTGTTTTTGGAACTGGAGCCACTGATATTGGTCTTTCACAGGTAAATTTTAAATAAATTTAAATAATATATATATATATATATACACATAGTAATTCACATGTTTGAGATATTAATATATATATATATATATATATATATATATATATATATTTGATTGTACGTCATGTACATACATGTAAAAAACTAATTTTTTATTTTATTTTAAATAGCAAGAGCCGGTGAAGGAAACATCCGGTGTCGACATGCTAGCTACTGCGGCTAGGCGTGTTTCAAACGTAAGTTTCAAGTTGTACAAACTTACATTTTTAATAAATCATTTAATTGCACTAGATTATTATTATAATTTGTTTCACGTGTATGTTGTACATGTATTAATATTTTTCTCTTTTATACACAGGAGCCTGGCGGGTCATCATCTGCTCAGGGAACTGAGGCTACTGGCACGCCTCACATGAGTTTTACGCAGGTTAGTAAATCTCTTTACACTTTGTTTCTAATTACTGGAAGTTCACGCACGGATTGCATGCTTTGGACCTCTGTGTACATGAGTTTCACTTTCTTATACTCAACCTATATATTATTTAGTAGGAAATGCCAATTCATTTGATATAACTAGCCATACAATGTAATCATATATTGGTTTTACATGTCTTGAAAGTACCACCTGGGGTAAGATTGTATAGTAGGGACGGGAATGAATGTATAATTTCCCTCCTTTGTATAGTTTTTTTACCTTCTTAAAATCTCAACATGTGGAATGAGTGCTTGTAAATGTTTCATGTACCTATATATAGATCTGGTGTTTCCTTGATGAACGTGAAAAGATATGTTTAGAGTGTAGGGACCTTTGAGTTCCTTTACTATTATTTTTTTCAATAGGTTTCGATAGGAGTGCTAAGCTCTTAAGTAGATTTTAATATTGATTTGTACATGTTTTTTGTATAGCTTATGACTGCTAGAGAGACTCCTCCATATATGCAGACTGTGGAGGCTGCTGTAGATACTGCCATAGCATCTGCAGATCCACTAACTGAGGTACACAATTTTTTAAATTTGTTAAATTTTGGAGACCTTCATTATTTCTTATTAAACTTAAATCTACAATATCAAATTTTGTAGGTATATATGTGAAATATTTAATTTGAAAATTAATTATTTGTATGTAGCTTACCCCTCGTGAGTCTATTGTTGTCCCTGCGACGCGTCAACAACAAATTGATAGGGATCATGACATTGCGGTAAGATTTCACATGCATTTTAACTAAATTGTACAAGTTTCTAAATTTTGAATGTATTTTAAAATTTTGGGTGTTAAAAACTTGTTGTTTATGAATGTGCAGGTTAGGTTGCAGGCATGCTTAGAGACACCTAGGACCACACGGATGAAATCCGTAGTGGCATCTCCCTCCACTACATCCCCAGGTCGTGGACGTGCTACTTCTAGCAGGGCGAAGAGAGGGAAGATGTTTCATGAGTAGATTTATAGTGGACACCTGGATGTACATATGTGGTCATGAGTAGATTCACAGTCCATTGTACTATATATAGCCTTTTGCGACCGCATGTGGTCCCATATGTACATTATGACACGTGCTTAGTTCGAGATGTATACATACATTATGAACTTATGTACATATATATTTTCAGAGACGTGCGCGTCTGGAGCACACTTTGTTTGATTCTTATATATATATATATATATATATATCCATGTGTGTTGGTTAAATCATATTTATTTTGGTTATTTTGGTATTATTGCTAACTCTGAGAAAGTGGGTTTTGATCTCTGTTCGTTGGAACTTGTAGATGCCCCGAGTATTCTCTATCTTGTGAATTTATCTGTACCCAAACTAGGTTAATAATATTTGTATTGTTTATTAAATAAAATTTAGTGTTCAAAAGTATACATAGATCATAGTTTTTGTTTGTTGATAAAAGTGATTCCTCCATATATGGAACTCCTATGGATATCTCTGCTACGGTTTTGTTTCCGAGGCTATAAATTTGAACTATTTCAGGTCTTTTAAATCTTGAGGTGGATTTAGTGTATTACTTCTAGTTATATATTTTCTAGTATCTTTCTTATTATTATTTGTGGTATATTTCACCATGGGCATTTTGAATTTTTATTTTTCAAACTAAAACAATATTGTTAGCTCTATTGCCAACTTAAGTATTAGTAACTAAAGCTTATATATTTAATGGAATTCATCAATTTATCATCCTGTTGTATTTGGAAAAGTGTGCAATATGAGTTAATCCTTGAAGTTAATATGGAATTCATCAATTTATCATCTTGATAATATTACAGGTATACCCAAAATTGGGTCTGCATTGTTTGTAACTTTTGTGTACATATGAGTTAATCCTTGAAGTAACTGTATTGATTTTCCAATCCTGTAGCCATACTGTTCTTTTGTAACTCATAATAATCCTGAAATATTGTTAAATCTGAATGATATGTGGCTACATATCTTTATATTATTTTTATTTGCATCATAAGCTTGTACTGTATTTGTATTTGCATCACAACCTAGAAGTTATTTTCAAATGTATTTGTACATTTGTTTTAGCTGATTGCTTCATGTATTTTGAGTTCCAAAACTGTGAAGAAGTTGTAAGTACCTTCCAACATGGATATTGAACTTGGCAGTTGAAGATGGTAGTTGATCATTTTGATTACGCTCATAGTATCTACATTAGAGTTAGATAAATAATATCAGTAAGAAACCATATAGAGGATAAGGGATAATATTAAATTTGGAGTACATGTTAACTAGTGAAAAGGAGTTGTTTGAACTTGATCAAAAGACAGAGTTGAGTTTTTAGGGAAACATAGAAACCATTGAGTAGAGAAAGGTAATTGAAGGTTATTAGGCCTCATGAATCAGACTTGATATATGGTGAAGAAGAAGAAGAACTAGCAGGAAATGTGATTCAAAGGTTGATAGAGCTAATGAGGTACAAGAAGAGAGAGAGAGAGAGAGAGAGAGAGAGAGAGAGAAGGAAAGAACAAAGGATGAAGAGAAGATAATTATGGTTTCACAGGAGGTCAGAGAGTTGAATCAAGAGGTAGCACAACTGATGGTCTTCATAGAAAGAGAGAAAGAAGAGAAAGGAAAAGAAAACCGTAGAACAATATTACCCATAATATTATAACAAAACCAAGTGTTAAGGATAAGGCAGAAAATAAGATTCATGAGCCCCATATATCATCCTACCAAGGACACTTGATGACAACAAGAGATAACATAACAACCAAGTCATTGTAATTTAATTTAAATAAATAAGGAAACACTATATTTTGCAAACGGTGGGTCGTGGCACCGAACGGACTGCGCCGACACGTCCGGGTGGCCAGGTGAATGCTAGAGGAGGTGGTGTTTCGGTGCGCGAAATGGTCGTTGCTTTCGGGCTACTTCGTTCGGGCGCAGTCCCTTAAGAGCCCTGAGACCAAAATATCGTTCAACTTCGACGGGTGACTACTCAGACTCTGTGGCACCTAGAGAGGCCTCGTCTGATCTAACACCTCAGCGTAGGGACCCTCTACAATAGCCTCTCTCAGTTTTTTCCTTCTCATTTCGGTGCTCTCGCTGTCCTACTGTTTGCAAACGCGCGAAATAGTGCAGTTGGAGCCAGTGTAAGGTTGTCAAACGCTATATTTTGCAAACGGTGGGTCGTGGCACCAAACGGACTGCGCTGACACATCTGGGTGGCCAGGTGAATGCTAGAGGAGGTGGTGTTTCGGTGCGCGAAATGGTCGTTGCTTTCGGGCTACTTCGTTCGGGCGCAGTCCCTTAAGAGCCCTGAGACCAAAATATCGTTCAACTTCGACGGGTGACTACTCAGACTCTGTGGCACCTAGAGAGGCCTCGTCTAATCCAAAACCTTGGCGTAGGGACCCTCTACAATAGCCTCTCTCGGTTTTTTCCTTCTCATTTCGGTGCTCTCGCTGTCCTACTGTTTGTAAACGCGTGAAATAGTGCAGTTAGAGCCAGTGTAAGGTTGTCAAACGCTATATTTTGCAAACGGTGGGTCGTGGCACCGAACGGACTACGCCAAAACATCTGAGTGGCTAGGTGAATGCTAGAGGAGGTGGTGTTTCAGTGCGCAAAATGGTCGTTGCTTTCGGGCTACTTCGTTCGGGCGCAGTCCCTTAAGAGCCCTGAGACCAAAATATCATTCAACTTCGACGGGTGACTACTCAGACTCTGTGGCACCTAGAGAGGCCTCGTCTGATCTAAAACCTCGGCGTAGGGACCCTCTACAATAGCCTCTCTCAGTTTTTTCCTTCTCATTTCGGTGCTCTCGTTGTCCTACTGTTTGCAAACGCGTGAAATAGTGCAGTTAGAGCCAGTGTAAGGTTGTCAAACACTATATTTTGCAAACGGTGGGTCGTGGCACCGAACGGACTGTGCCGACACGTCCGGGTGGCCAGGTGAATGCTAGAGGAGGTGGTGTTTTGGTGCGTGAAATGGTCGTTGCTTTCGGGCTACTTCGTTCGGGCGCAGTCCCTTAAGAGCCCTGAGACCAAAATATCGTTTAACTTCGACGGGTGACTACTCGGACTCTGTGGCACCTAGAGAGGCCTCGTCTGATCCAAAACCTCGGTGTAGGGACCCTCTACAATAGCCTCTCTCGGTTTTTTCCTTCTCATTTCGGTGCTCTCGCTGTCCTACTGTTTGCAAACGCGCGAAATAGTGCAGTTGGAGCCAGTGTAAGGTTGTCAAACGCTATATTTTGCAAACGGTGGGTCGTGGCACCAAACGGACTACGCCAACACGTCTGGGTGGCCAGGTGAATGCTAGAGGAGGTGGTGTTTTGGTGCGTGAAACGGTCGTTGCTTTCGGGCTACTTCGTTCGGGCGCAGTCCCTTAAGAGCCCTGAGACCAAAATATCGTTTAACTTCGACGGGTGACTACTCAGACTCTGTGGCACCTAGAGAGGCCTCGTCTAATCTGAAACCTCGGCGTAGGGACCCTCTACAATAGCCTCTCTCAGTTTTTTCCTTCTCATTTCGGTGCTCTCGCTGTCCTACTGTTTGTAAACGCGTGAAATAGTGCAGTTGGAGCCAGTGTAAGGTTGTCAAACGCTATATTTTGCAAACGGTGGGTCGTGGCACCAAACGGACTGCACCGACACGTCCAGGTGGCCAGGTGAATGCTAGAGGAGGTGGTGTTTCGGTGCGCAAAACGGTCGTTGCTTTCGGGCTACTTCGTTCAGGCGCAGTCCCTTAAGAGCCCTGAGACCAAAATATCGTTTAACTTCGACGGGTGACTACTCAGACTCTGTGGCACCTAGAGAGGCCTCGTCTAATTTGACACCTTGGCGTAGGGACCCTCTACAATAGCCTCTCTTGGTTTTTTCCTTCTCATTTCGGTGCTCTTGTTGTCCTACTGTTTGCAAACGCGCGAAATAGTGCAGTTGGAGCCAGTGTAAGGTTGTCAAACGCTATATTTTGCAAACGGTGGGTCGTGGCACCGAACGGACTGCGCCCTAGACACTAGGGACCCTCTACAATAGTCTCTCTCAGTTTTTTCCTTCTCATTTCGGTGCTCTCGCCCTAGGTGGCTAGGGTGGGTTGTGGCACCAGGTGAATGCTAGAGGAGGTGGTGTTTTGGTGCGCGAAATGGTCGTTGCTTCCGGGCTACTTCGTTCGGGCGCAGTCCCTTAAGAGCCCTGAGACCAAAATATCGTTCAACTTCGACGGGTGACTACTCAGACTCTGTGGCACCTAGAGAGGCCTCATCTAATCCAAAACCTTGGCGTAGGGACCCTCTACAATAGCCTCTCTCAGTTTTTTCCTTCTCATTTCGGTGCTCTCGTTGTCCTACTGTTTGCAAACGCGTAAATAGTGCAGTTGGAGCCAGTGTAAGGTTGTCAAACGCTATATTTTGCAAACGGTGGGTCGTGGCACCGAACGGACTGTGCCGACACGTCCGGGTGGCCAGGTGAATGCTAGAGGAGGTGGTGTTTTGGTGTGCGAAACGGTCGTTGCTTTCGGGCTACTTCGTTCGGGCGCAGTCCCTTAAGAGCCCTGAGACCAAAATATCGTTCAACTTCGACGGGTGACTACTCGGACTCTGTGGCACCTAGAGAGGCCTCGTCTGATCTGACACCTCAGCGTAGGGACCCTCTACAATAGCCTCTCTCAGTTTTTTCCTTCTCATTTCGGTGCTCTCGCTGTCCTACTGTTTGCAAACGCGTGAAATAGTGCAGTTGGAGCCAGTGTAAGGTTGTCAAACATTATATTTTGCAAACGGTGGGTCGTGGCACCGAACGGACTGCGCCGGCACGTCCGGGTGGCAAGGTGAACGCTAGAGGAGATGGTGTTTTGGTGGGTGAAATGGTCGTTGCTTTCAGGCTACTTCGTTCGGGCGCAGTCCCTTAAGAGCCCTGAGACTAAAATATCGTTCAACTTCGACGGGTGACTACTCGGACTCCGTGGCACCTAGAGAGGCCTCGTCTGATCCGACACCTCATAGGGACCCTCTACAATAGCCTCTCTCAGTTTTTTCCTTCTCATATCGGTGCACATTAAGTATGGTCTTGTAAACACTTGGGGAGGAGTCGTTTTCAAAATTTACAACATTTTCAAAATTTACAACATTTTCAAAATTTACAACATTCAAATTTTACTTGACTTTTTCAAAATTTACAAATTTTTCAAAATTTACAAATTTTTCAAACAATGAAAGCTTCTCTTAGCTTCGAGAATTTAAAATTCTCTACTAACAGTGTCAACCACGTGAAGGTGGAAGTTTTTATGGCACCACTAACCTAAATAAAAGTGTTAGTCAAAGAAATTTAAGTTTCAAATCAAAACCATATATACTATAGATAGATATAATGTACGTGCAAAATACACAAATTTAAAATAAAATATATATTCAAACTTAAATCTAGATCTTTAATTTCTAAAAAAATTATATATATATATATATAAATTGAAAAGAAATTATATATATACCAGACATGCTCGCATTGTAAATTCATTCCAATGAACCATCAGGATCGGATCTACTCTGAATAGCAGACAAGATTGCTTCATGATCTGACTCTCGAACCTTCCAAAGAATCTTGTTATTAGGCCTTCCTCGATATCTATACAACTGAATATTTGTCGCTAGAACTAGATGTGAATATAAGAGTATTTTCCTGTGTGTCTCAAAGTCTTCAAACACCCAAACAGAGGAGTTTTTTAATGGATACCGTCGAAGCCAAGTTCCAGTAACTACCACTGACCCTGTAGGATACTCAATATCTTCGCCATCTATAATAGGAGAAGTCAACTTCTTTCTTTCCTCGATGCAACGACATAAGAAATAGTCTGTTCCTTCTTCATTGTCTTCTGTCGCAATTACTGCAAACACATGTCCTACAAAAAAATAACCAAGGAAAGTTGAACAAATCAAATTTAAATTACATATTAAAATTTCAATGGACATATAACTCAATTTACAAAAATTAAATAAATATAACCATATTTATACCTTGTCGCACCAAAATTGAAATTTCGTCAAAGTCCTTGGATGTTGTAACTTCATCTGCAGAAACAAGTCGTAATGCTTGTGGAGGTTGATAACTAGGAAGCAGAGTTAGAGGCCTACAAATCCATCCTTCCACCCATTCTTGTGAATCACACTCAGCAGTGACAAATTCGATACAAGATGCACAAAAGCATGTCAACTTTCTTGTCCATACGGCCCATGAAGTAGCGTCTGAGCTACAAAATGAGTGCATATCACTGGACCCAGTGAGTGTCATACAATCCTCGTAGTTAGCAATATGTTTTTCCTCTATCAACCAAAAATATCTGCAAACTGTGGAATTTTCTTGAGAACCTCGGGCCATGTTGTCAGTACACCATTCCACTATGCTCTTTGCATCTTTTAATTCAGCACCATCTTTGTACTTCAACTCTTCTCTTGCAAGAGCTCTTTTCACACATGCCCCTGCACCGTCATGCTCTCCTTTTCCATGTCCAGCCTCAGTGAAACTCCAAATATGTTGCACACCCATCTTGACGTGCATTCTGCTCATCCAATAAAACATTCGTGCATTCTTAAACTGAGACGTGTAATTATCTGACCATATATAATGTTGTTTGAAGTGGATGTCCCTATCAGACAAGTTTCCATAAAATAACTGGAAACACCCTTGCACAAATTCAGTAGAATGAGTACGATCATCACTGATATAAAAGTGGTACTCTCTTAAGATTTTTCGATCATTCTCTGTACTGTCAGGAGAATGTAGAAATGCTATATGCACAAAAATGGCAACTTGTACTGAGTTGTAATATTGCGATTGAACCTCCATTTGTGGTTGCAATGTGTAATTCTCTGCAAAATCGACCACTGAAACAATAGTACCAATAGGAAATGTGTCTTTGCATAGCTTGAATTGTTCATCCAACCATCGAGCTCTATGTGTATGCCTCGCATACTCATAAACAATTTCATCCTTAAATTTTCTCATAAATTGAAAAATGGGCATTTGTTCTGTAACTAGCTCACACCGTTTCGACTCTTTTCCATCTTTCAACTGGTATGCAACTGATTTATATTTATCAAATTCAACTAAATTATGTCCTATTGTACCTTCAATTTTCTCATGGATGTAACTTTCCAATTTAGGTAATCCGCCGCATGTACTACAACTTCCATCTAAACAATCCTGACTATAAAAAAATTGTCCAACTTCTTTTTCACAAAATATAGTAGGAATGAAATCCCTGGAAGATATTGGTGGAACTTGAACACCACATTCAGATAACATAGTTTCAGAATGAAAATTAGAACGAATACGTAAAAATTTAGCATAATGCATCGCAAATTCAACATGTTGCCTACAACAACAAGTGGTGCGAGCATGGTTGATTTTCACATAGAATGGTTTCAACATTTCAAAAAAACGTTGACTAATTTTAATTTCTGGATTCTCTTGTTCAAACTTACGAAAAAATTGAGTTTGAGTCATATCTAAGAAATGCTTTGGATGTGGTTCACGATTAGTAGAACCAACTCTCCGTTTTATAACATCTCTTGTATTAGGTGAAACTCTAGTGTTATCATGCCAAAATTTAATAACAACTTCTCTTATAGCATCAGAATTATTTTTGTCCTTACGCGGTGCTCTAGCAGAAAATGCCCAAAAATCGGCATTATTGAGTGATTGAAGGATATTACGTCTTTCAATTGCTTTCATTAGAGTTTTTCGATTAACTTGCAACATTCGACTTGTTTGCGTAATCAAACGTTGTTTTTTTATTGATTCACTTACAACACTAGTAGCAAGTACACGACGCACAATATTACTATCCCTAGTGCGTCTCTTGACACCAATAGTGTGATATGCATCATGAAGGTTTTCAACAATTGTAGAGGTTTGTCCACGTATATTAGATGTTGTCAATCCTAAGGTGTTTAATGTAGGTCTCATTTTAATCAATTTCATCAAACTAACCAACAACTGACATCTTTGGGAATCATTTAAAATTTCAAAATGATTATCCCAAATTTCAGTGGCTTTTCTTCTGATTTGTCATTCAGAAAGTTTGTCAGACATTGGTTTCAAAATGTTTTCATCAATTTCAATAAAAAAATTAGGTTTCTTACGTAAAATCCTAGGAGGTGTTTTTGTCAAATTTTGCTTGTCTACAGTTTCAACATGAATTTCCTTATTTACATTTTCATCGTCTCCTTCAATTTCAACATTTGCTACATCATGAGTATTTAATTCTTCTTCAACATTGACAGTAAAAACTTCTTCATCACGAGTATTTAATTCAACTTCAACATTGACAGTAGAAACATTACCTAGTTCTTCATTGCTTACAATAGTTGGGATTGAAGATGAACCTCTTCTAGATTCACGAAGTTTCCGCATTCGCTCAGCATTTTGAATTTTGTTGGCCTCTAATTCGTTTGGTGCTTTTTTACTTAATGACTTCCTTTTTTGACTTCGTTTTTTGTCTCCCATGATGTTTTGCTTCCGATGATAAGAAAAACATGCAGAAAAAGACAGAATTTCACAGTAATTCGTACGGTAAGGTCAGAGAGTAAAAATCACATGGTAATTCGAGCATTGGGATGTGTGTAAATATGATTTATAAACCGCGATCGCGCTTTATAAACCGCGATCGCGGTTTATAAAGCGCGCTCGTGGTTTATAAAGCGTGATCACGGTTTATGTTTAAAAAACCACGATCGCGGATCTATCTGCCGAACCTAAGGCTCGGAAAATCTTTGTTTTTCCCCAACCAAAGCTATGGAAGGTCATTATGAAGTGTAAAAGGTCAAAAAACCTCAAATCTGCTCTTCCAAAGACTTGAACCGTGCTAAAAAACTGAAAACATTTCACAAAAATGGTGCCATCGCGTAGGGGAGACTCTTAGCTTCGTAGAAATATTGTTTTTAAAGTGAATAGAATAAGATAAATATCATTTTATAATTTTTTACTAACAATAGGTCTTTAAGACATTTTTTCCCGTGAATGTTCATGTCTACATTTAAGACTGTAACTTTTGTTTCACTTATCAAAATATGATAAAACTTATACCATCCCAAGCGTGGACAAATTCTATACACGTTAAAAAAAAAAAATTGATTTCGATATTTTTTGATATAGTTATGGCGGGCAAACGGAAAGCGCTCCGTTTTCTAAATATTTTCAGACCACTTTCACGGAAAAAATCATTAAAAAAAAAATATTGCTAAAAAAAATACAAAATAAAATCCATCCCAAGATAGACAACTACATCTAACGTTTCACCAAAGGAAAAAAAAAATAACAAGATTTGGTCATCCAAAATGCGGGCAAACGGACTACAATCTTATAAGTTTTTTCAAAAAAAAAACTAAGTCATATAATTTTAAGTGTTTAATATAGCTAAACTTGTCCGTTTTTTACAAAAATTAGTATTTTAGAAACTAGATTCCGAATGCTACGATTCATATTTATATAAATTTTTCTAATTTAGAGTGCGTGTATAGCTAATAATCCCTACAAGTTGAGATTTTGTTGTTTTTTGCAATATGATGTCCACGGATGACCCTATATTTGTCCATCAACTTCCTGCACTTACCTGCTCAGTATACATAAATATAAATTTTGTCAAGAGCTGATCAAGCCATAAAATCTTCTGGCTAGCAAGAATTACACCTCGATACTCAACCATGATGGATTATATTGCAATAGAAGTTTGCCTCTTATAGGACTAAGCAATGGGATAAGAACTAAGGTGATAAGTAAATTCATAAGTGGACTTCTAAGAATCAACATTCCCAACTCAATTTGAATCCATGTATCCCACTATGAGAGAGAGTGACCAACAGAATATGTGTACATCAAGGTTTTTGCACTCAGATGGAAACATGAAAATGCTCCAAGTAATCAACAAGCAAATCAACCATAAAAGAATTGATCGTGTAAAAATAGAAAGGGTATACTCATTCACATAAACCAAAATAATGGTACATATAGGTAGTGTTGTGTAACTCTCATGTCTGGACAATCATACCTCTATAAGGTAGAAAGGAGTTACAAATCACAAATAGAGTGTAACTCTTGTATGACACATATGACAACTATGACGCATATGACAATGACAGAGTCTATGATGGAATCTGTGATATGTCATATAACTCTAAAAACCCATGACTCACTTAAGTGAGATGGCTCACCTTGTGTGAGGTAGAAAATTCCCAATAAACTAATAAAAGGAAAAAATATATCCTCGCATCAACACCCACCCTTCATCAAATCTTAGGTAGAGGCATGACAAGCCATAAAGAGAATGAGAACTCCCCTAGACAACTAAGAAAGATGCATCAAATGGGTTCCGGCAACTAAAGGCATGATGAGGTACCCATGTACAAACTTCAATCTCTCTAGAAGAAGAAGAAGGGGAGAAGAGGACTCAAAATCCCAAAGAAGATAAGCAGCTGCATTGGACCTCACCCTAAAAATAGAGTGCAAGTGAAGAAACTTGGCTTCAATGAAGGGTTTGGTAAAGATATATACAACTTGATATAAAGTTTAGCAGTACTACAAACCAATGATGTCTCCATGGATCAACTCTCAAATGAAGTGTATGTGTATCTCAATGTGCTTTGTATGTTGATGATGAATAGGATTTTGGAAAATTGAGATTGTATTCAAGTTGTCACAATAGATGATGGTAGGCTGCTGAAAGTGAATGCAAAACTCTATCAGAATCTCATATAACCAAATAGCTTTTATGACAGTATTGATGGCTCCCATGTATTCTTCCTTTATAGAAGATATAACAATTGTGTTTTGCTTCTTGCTTGACTAACTGATAGGGCTCAAAAAAATAGAATAGTTATATCTGGAGGTAGACTTTCGATGATCAAGATCACTAGCCCAATCAAAATTTTGGAATCCAACTAAATCAATCTTTTTACCTACCAAGTAATGATTGCCATCGGAATAAGTGTCATGAACATAGCTATTTTATAGTGCAACTCATGAGGCTCCTACATCAAAGTGTACGTGATGTCAATAGCGAATGAAAGCTCTAGCCTGATATGAGTTAGGTAGATCAAGCTCCCTGCTAACTGACAATAAATGGTACCATTGATCAAGGGAGTGGAGCAATCAACTACTAACTTAACTCCAAAAAGTAAAGGAGTGGGAGATGGCTTATAAAAAATCATGTTAAACCTAATTAGCAAATCAGAGGCATACTTGGGTTGAGTAATCACAATCCCCAAGTCATATTGGGTAATTTGAATTCCAAGTAAGCAATGAAGCAAACCCAAGTTGGTCATGGAGAACTTATTGGCTAAGGCAGTCTTCATGGAATCAATGATCGAGGAATATCTACCCATAATCAACAAGCCATATACATACCAAAAAAATATAAACATGGACTCATCTTAACATAAAATTTAAATATTTGGGTCAGAGTGACATTTAACGAACCCTGATGTAAGAAGAAAGGAGTCCATCTTGGCATACCAAGCCCAAGAGGCTTGTTTAAGGCCGTAGAAATACTTCTTAAGTCTACAAACAATGGATGAATCTTGAAAATAACTCAAAGGTTGTTCCATATAGATTTCTTCCTCTAGGTCCTCATGAAAGAAGGCACTCTTAGCATTTATTTGATGGAATTCTCATATATTAGCAAAAACTATGGCTAGGGTCAGTCGAATAGAATTAATCTTCATAATGGGAGAAAAGTTCTCTGAATAGTCAACCCCAACAACCTAGGAGAAACCTTTAGTTATAAGTCATGTTTTATACTTTTCGATGTTCCCATCAGCACCATACTTGGTTCGATATACCCACTTACACCAAACCATTTTTCTTCCTTTCGGAAGAGGGGTGAAATCCTAAGTATCATTCTTCATGAGAGAGGAATACTCCTCCTCCATGGCATAATCCCACTCAGGAATCCCAATAGCCTCTCGAAAATACTGAGGGTCAGAAGTGGAGGTGAAGAAGGCATGGAGTCCAACAAAATTTGAATGAGCTTATCTCTAATCTGAAGGATCCTCTATCTAATTTTCATCACTTTGTAAGGTCTGCCTTGCCTAGTGAGGACCAAGAGGAGATTCATGCTCATAATATGTCAAATATTCACTTGAGTGAGAAGGGACATAGTCCTCATCATCACTACTATCATATTCATTAGATGTTGAGGTGGGAGGATCAAGAGCAAGAGGCTCAGCAAAATCATCGTTAGAATATTCTAGATCAGAGTCAGAGAGGGGCAAAAGGACCTCGATGGGTAGAGAAGTAGAAGTAGAAGATGACTCATCAAACTTCACACTTCTCTCGATATAAATTTGACGAGTGGTGGGGTTCAAAATTCTATATCCCTTCACACCTTTGGGATACCTGACAAAGATACAAGGTTTGGATTGTGGTTCCAAGGCCTTGTGTTTCTTTTTAGGTATTCGATCCATGAAAGTTGAACCGAAGATGTGAAAGTTCTCAACATTGGGTTTGCATCGATACCAAACCTCAAAGGGTTTCTTATGTGTTACTACTTTGTGTGGAATGAGGTTCTGAATGTAATAAGCACAACTCATGGATTCAGCCCAATAAAGTGGAGGAAGGGATTAGAATGAACCATGCAAGTGGCCATCCCCTTAAGAGTTATTTTCTTTCTTTTTGCAACTCCATTTTGCAAAGGGATGTAAACAATTTTATGTTGTAAATAAATCCCTTCAGATGTGCAAAAATCATTGAATTTATTACTCACATACTTGCCTCCATTTTTAGTTCTAAGAACTGTGATAGACCTTTTAGTTTATTTCTCAACAAGATCCTTAAATTCTCGAAAGTGATCGAAAACTTCATAGTTATGTTTGAGAAAGTAAACCCACGTATAACATGAATCATCAATGAAGGTAAGTATATAAAGATCCCTAATGAATGAAGGATATGGAATGGCATCAGAAGTGTCATTATGAACAAGATCTAAGGGATGAGAATCTCTCCAGGATTTTCCTTTGCCAATTTTTTCTTCAAGGTGCTTCGCAAGGGCACAACCCTCACAAATACGATTTGAAAATTTGACCCGAGGTGACCCATTGACCATTTCATGTTGGCTCAATTGTTAAAGGTAAAGATGATTCAAATGGCCAAAATGCTCATGCCATATCTTACTAACCTCATCTGTGTGAGTTAGCAAGGCAGTGGGAGAAGAGTCAGAAGTAAAGTGGGAAAATGTGTATAACCAAGACTGGTGATCCACCTTTCCCCCAAGAACTGTAGTCTCAATGTGAAGCTCTCTAATGATCACCAAGATAATGTTAAATTTCACTTGTATTCCCTCACCAATATGAGTGATTTGATAAACTGACAGGATATTTGTAGAGATATTGGGAACACTTAGAACATTGTTAAAGGTTTCACCATCTACTTCTACCGATCCACTACCAGGAACTGACACAAATGCATCATAACCCAAAGTAATTTGGGACATACCACACGGTTCAATGCCAAAAACTTCAACATGTAAATAATCCATGTGGTGCAAGGCACCAAAATCTATAACCCATGTTGATGAAGGAGTAACTATTGCTACAAGGGATTTACCTTTTTCCTTCTCAAATTTGGATTCCTTTGCTTTAGAAGACTCGGATTTCAGAGCATTTTGCTTAATACATTCAGGAACACCTATATTATGTTTCTAAAGTAAACGAGTTAGGTGGTAAAAAATTCTATGCATTGATGCTCTTCATATACTAACTTCTTATAATAGGAACACTTACACTTTTCCTTCTTCAGTTTAGGCTCAGAAGTATAAGTGTTTGTGTCAGATTTGGTTTAGGTGGTCTTAGCTTATTTCTTAGGCTATTCATTTATTTTTATCTTTTCTTCTCCTATTTCTTATCCTTTCCTTCACCATTTCTTGCTACTAGGGCATGTGACTTGGACTTGATTGTTCCCATTTTATCAACTTGTCTTGTTCTTGAATGAGTTAGGACAAAAATTTGTCAGATGGGGGCATCTTCCGAGTAGTATTTAAAGCTTCTTTCATGGTGTGAAAGGTAGAAATGAAGATAGAGTACTCGGGACCAAGCTTAGAGAGAATGGATAAGATCAGTTGGGCATCCTTCTTGTTAACTCCACATTTTTTCAACAACAGTCTAATGTGAAAAAATTCAGAGAAGAAATCCTATAGGTTATCAAAGTTACTAGGGGTCAAACCTAGAAGTTCATTCTCCAACTCATTATATCTCTTATCATCTTATTTTCCAAATGTTTCATCAATAGTTTTCCAAGCTCTGTCAAGTGTTGTGGAAGACTTGATATGAAAGAGAAGGTTGGGAGAAACAGACATAAAAATAAGACCTAAGGATTCATAACATTATTTGGACCACTTAGATTTCTCAGGTTTGGATTTTGGTTTTCTCTCCACTCCCATAATGATGTGGAACAACCCTTTACCCTGTAGTGTTATTATCATTTTGGATCTCCATTTAAATAAATTAAACAACATGAGTAAAGGAACGTTGCTAGCATCCATCGTGAGGAGAGAGAAATAAAGGAAATTCACACACACCCCAAAACAATATTTTAACCCATGTTTGTGACACTTTATAGTTTAATGTGTTGATTACAATTAAAAATTTTTATGCAACATGAAAAATGTGCAAGTGTGGAGACCACAATAAGTTTCAAACATTCTCGATGAAACGTCACTATAACAAGCACAGAAAATAAGGTCAAAAATAAGTGAGAAGGGGGGAAAACAATTCCCTGTGAAAAAAATTGTCTCACATTACTATTGGAGTTCCCTTACTGCAAGGTTGTGGTGGATGCGGCCACTAACTCACAAGTAATAAGAGATCGAAAAGATGCAATACAACTCTTAAAAGAGCTAATAACCTCCTGAAATGAGAAAAAAAACCTCCAAAAAAAGCCTAAAACCTTCACAATAACCACGTTAGAAAAAATTCCCAATCATGCTTAATTTAAGAGTTTTCCCAATTACTTTTAATTAATCTAGATGATTAAAAAAATAAAAGGTTTCTAAATTACACTACCTCCTTGTAATAATAAAGACCTAATTAAATTTTAAAAAATTCCTTAATTTATTTTAACACAGAATTTTGAAAAGAAATTTAAAAATTATGTTTTAAATTATAAAACAAAGCTTTATAAATTTAAAATTGCTTATTTTTTAAGAGAAGAGGGAATCCTTTTTGAAGTTTAAGGAAAAGGTCAAGGGATTAACAAATGACACAAGGGATAAGGTAGAGGTAGGGCGGTTTTCACAACACATGCGAGGTGGAATGTAGGGTAGAGGCGTTGGAGGAAGTGAGCAGGGTCCAAGGTGGATACCATCCATTGTAGGAAGGTCAAGCAAGTTAATCTTGTAAAGAATAACACAATGGTTCAAGCAGGGATCAAGCCCAATGAAAATCCTACAAACAATCTCAAACAGAGAGGTCGAGCAAGGATATCACGTAGGTGGGTTGTGGATCCAAGCTCAATGGGAAGGGTCTTGGTGAGAAATAGAGATCAAGGGCACGACAATAAGGAGCCCCACGCAGAGCACAAAAAGCTCAAGTAAGGCAACAACATGGGGCCGAGCCCAAAGAAACTTGACGAGATGGTAGGAGAGATGCACAGTTATGGTGAGCTTGTTATTCAAAAGTTGAGTTGGAGAGATCTGAATGGAGATCGGGTTAGGAAAATAGTGAGGATAGTGAGAGAGAAAACAACATAGCCAACCAAGTAGGAGAGAGCTCAATGAGGTGCACAGGGGGAGCTCGGGCTCGAGAGATATGTGAGAGGGTGAGACAAGGTCGAGCCTGAGGTGGCTCGACCAAGTTAGAAAAAGAGCTTGCAGATATCGAGAGGAGATAGCATGGTCAATCCTGAGGTGGTTCGACCAAGCTAGCAAGGGAGAACTCGAGGATCTAGGTAGGAAAAAAATTAGGGTAAGGAGCTAGGGTAGGCAAGAGGGAGAGATGGAGGAGCAGTGAGGCACAACAAACCTGTAATGCATGAGAACCTACAAACTTGAATATACACTATTTTTAGCTATAACTATCTATAATTTGTTGTAAAATACCTATCTACACATACACCAATACAAACACTCAAAACAACAAACTTCTAAAAATGATATTAGCCTAGATCAATAACAAAATGCATAAAATAATTATAGATTAAAGATCTTGCACAAAGAGCTACTAAAACATGAAACCTGGAGTAATTAAAAATGGACCAATATGAGTAACATGTTTACTAAAATTTTGTGCTCTGATACCATATGATAGAGAGTGAACATGATGAACTGTCATCACCAATCCGGCACTATGATAATTCTTCACCGGGAACTCCTCGTGCTATGATTATTTACTAATGCACAGCCTTTAGTTTGGTGGATGTAATATGGAAACAAAACAACAAACATAACACAAGAATACCAACGACTATGATAAGAATGAATGATGACAAATCTAAAATATCAAAGTAAATTATAATATTAACATGAAATTGTTACAATCTCACCCATGAGGTACTTCAAGTGTTATTGACTTCACTTGCCTTCCACCAATACTATGGGAGAAACTTTACAATTACACCTCTTAATGGCTTCTTCAACACACCTTTAAACTGATGGCTTCCTTTACACACTTCATACAATATTTCTCACTACTTCCTTCTATGCTAAATGAGGGGGGTGGCCTCTTTATTTATAGAACTTCCAGGCTTATCCATCTTATCTCTAAGATAGGATAAGAAATCCACTCTGACGAATCATATTCCATACCTTAACTCTTATCTGTACATGTAAGCTTATCTTTTAAAATAAGATAAACCTTATCAGTTCACATGGGTTCCACATTTTTAGACTTTTTACAAATAAAATACACAAAATATTTATGACCTCACTCCTTGTCCTTATTACCAATATAATATTTCTAATTCCTAATCATGTAGACCCTACTTCTCTACTTACCCAAACTTTGACATTTTAACATTACCGGACCACTTACGACAAATATTTACTTTTTACCACAACATTCCTATTGTACTTTTGACTATTATCGTACTATACATTATTGGCGGCATCGTACTGGCAGCGCTGTTATCTTCTATCGGACGCTACTACTAATTATACTTAACAACATCCTATTCCTAATACATACATTAATGAAATAGAAATTACGAAGGAAAAGTTTAGTGTCGACATCTTCCCCCTTCCTAGCTTCTACTCTGTCCTCGGAGTAGACTATTCTGGTGCTTGGAAAATCTTCAACTTGTCGTGGTTGACCCATTTTGTAATGGGAGTGCCATCTAATTCCTCCAGTCGGTACGTACCATTTTCATGCACAGCTGCTATTTTGTAGGGCCCCATCCATTTTGGAAGAAAATTTCTCTGTCTTCTTTTTTTGTATCTGGAATCATATACTAGAACCAATTCATTCACACGAAATGCAGACCAACGGATCTTTTGATCAAAGTATTCCTTCTGCTTCATTTTCTTCTTATAGCTTTTATCCTTAGCTATTTCCCTCGTTTCCTCTAGCAAATGAAGATGTACCAACCTTTCTTTTACTGAATCACTTTCATCCATCCTTTTATTTTTCATAACTCTGACCGTGGGAATATCAAACTCAATAGGAAGAACTGGATCAATGCTATAAGCCAACTGAAATGGGGAGTATCATGTTGCTAACTTTAATGTTGCCTTATATGCCCACAATGCTGCATGAATCCTCTTATCCCATTTATGTACCTACAAGGCTGCATCTTTTGCTAGAATTTGACACAACACAAAATTTGTTCGTTCCACTTGTCCATTTGTGCTTGGCTTGTATGTTGTTGCCTTCCTGTGCTTAATAGAAAAATTATTGATTAGGGCTTCTACCACCTCATTAATGAAGTGGCTTCCTTGATCTGTTATAATTTCTAATGGACAACCAAATCTGGTGACAATGCATTCATATATGAACCTTGCCACTTCATCCATGGAAGTTGTTTTCAATGGCCTAGCTTCAACCCACTTGGTTAAATAATCTGTGCCAACTACAATATACTTATTTTGGCGTGAGGTAGTTGGAAGTGGACCTACAATGTCTATTCCCCACTTTTCAAAGGGACCAAGTGGAAGAATAGGGCATAATGGAGCTGATGAAGTCTTACGGTTACCATGTGTTTGACAAATATCACATGTCTTACAATAATTATAACAATCTTTAAAAAGAGTGGGCCAGTGATAAACTGCATCCAAGATCCTTCTTGTTGTAAGTTGTCCAGAGAAGTGCCCTCCACATGTACCATTGTGGAATTCTTCTAGCAGCTCCTTCCCTTGATCACGTCCAACTGCCCTCTTGTACTGTCCATCAGGTCCTATTCGAAATAATCCTCCATGCAGAATAGAATATGGACGACTGGCTTGAGTAATCTTTCTCTTAGTCTTTACATTGGCACCATTAGGAAACTTGAATTCATTCAGATAATTCCAAATATCTATGTATTCACTAGGGATTGTGTCAAGGGAGAACAATGCTGCATCGGGCAAATCATCATCATCACAAGATGATCCTAAACCATCATAGGCTCGAGAGAGTGCATCTGCATTGACATGCTTCTTTCCTGGCCTATCTATAATATCAAATTCAAATTCTTGTAGCAAAATTATCCATCTTGCTATCCTCCCTGATGGGTTAGGCTTATTGACAATATATTTCAGAGCTTGATGATCCATTACAACTATAAATTTCTGCCCTAGCAAGTAATTTCTAAACTTCTTTACAGCAAAAATGATAGCCAGAGCCTCTTTTTCAGTTACAGTATAGTTTACCTCAGCACTGCTCATTTGTCTGCTCCCAAAGTAAATTGGATGTTTATTCCCATTTTCATCCTTTTGGCTCAAAGTACTTCCTAGTGTTGCATCTGAGGCATCAGTGTACACAATGAATGGCTTGCTCCAATCTGGATTCTTTAAAACAGGTGAAGACACCAGGGCTTCCTTCAGTTGTCCAAAAGCTTCATGCACCTTATTTCTTGGTTCATAAGTAACATCCTTCTTCAAGAACTAGGTTAGTGGTTGTGCAATCTTTGAGAAATTCTTGATGAACCTTCTATAGTAACCCACATGGCCTAAAAATGATCTCAACTTACTTCTATTCATAGGAAATGGTAACTCTTTGATTTTTAAAATTTTATCAGGATCAGTACCAATACCATCTCTAGATACAACATGCCCTAAGAAAACACCTTTAGAACATCCAAAGACACACTTTGTAGGGTTTAGTGAGGCTTGTGCTTCATCTAACCTTTGAAATGTTGTCTCCATCTGGTGCAGGTGGTCCATCTTGCTCCCATAGATGCAAAAATCATCTAGAAATACTTTGATGAAGGTCCCAATGTAGGGTTCGAACACCCTATTCATCAAATGCTGGAATGTTGCTGGAGCATTACACAACCCAAAAGGCATAACTCTATAAGCAAACATTTCCCAAGGAGTGGTGAACGTGGTCTTCAACTGATCTTTCTCCAGTATACGGACTTTTTTGTATCCGCTATATCCATCAGCAAAACTATAACACTCCTGGCCAGCTACTTCGTCCAAGATCTGATCTGAGAATGGAAGAGGGTAATGATCCTTTTTTGTTGCCTTGTTGAGCTTCCTATTCTTTTTTATTGAGATCACAATGGGAGAAACCCATTCTGAATTCTCCACAGCAAATATGAATCCTACATCAAGCAGCTTATCTATTTCTTCTTTTACAGTCTTGGAAAAATTAGGATTCATTCTATATGGCATTTGCTTTATAGGCTTAGCACCATCTACCAGCTCAATAGAATGTTCTACCCAACTTACTTGATGGAGTTCCTTGTAATCAAAAGTGAATATGTGTATGTACCTTCGAAAGAGCTAGAGGTAGGATTCCTTCTCACTCTCCATCACAGCATCACCAATATTTATTTGTTGGAGATGATCATCAACTTCTTCTTCAGATAATTTTATGGGGTCATGAGTTGGTGTGACTGGAAGGATATCCATGACTGAAACATCAACCTCACTTTCTTCATCTTCAGTGTCCACTTCGCTGGTACTAGAGTAATCAGAGGATGTCCAATCATCAGTTTCATCACTTGAATCCACAAGTTCTGCCTTATGATGCCAAGGGATCACATTTATCTTCACCCTCTCTCTACCACATCCAAGTGTCATGAAGCCTTCATTCCAATAGTTTCTTGCATGAACTCTCCTTAGCCATGGTCTTCCCAGCAACATTGGGTACGCAACAGTACCATTTTTCATCACCTGAAAGTCTACCACACATACAACACCCATAACAGATATTGCCACATTTAAAACTACACCTTCTGGTTTAGTTTTTCCCTTATTTAATGACCTTAACAAAAGTGTTGAAGGGCGATCAATTTTTAAACCCAACATATTCATTACAGACTCGGTCATTACATTAACTGCAGCACCTCCATCAACTAAGACATCATGAATTGAAATACTATTACATAATACCTCAGCTTGTGGAGCATAGGGATCTGCCTCTGCCTCCAAAATAGGGACCTTAACCTCCTTCCTTCTTCGAGCATTGAGTCCACTTCACAACTCCTACCTCTTCTCAGAAGACATAGCCAAGAGTTGACCATATGTAATATTTGCAGGCCTTTTGGACAGATCTTCCAAGATGGAGTATGGTCCTTGCCCCTGTAAGATCAGAAAATCCTGCACACCCAAATTTCTTCTCCTATGTTTCTTACTAGTTTCTCCTTTCATCTTCTTAGGATCATTTCCATCTTGATTATCTTTTTCTTTCTTTATTTTTGTTACAAACACATCTACTTCATTATTTATGCTCTTATATACTACATCAAAAGAATTCACAGGTGTTTTTCCTTTATCATTATCTCCTTTACCAGATGTAGAAGCTCTATCTGGACAATTATACTTATAATGACCCTTTTTATAACAACCATAACATACAACTTTAGAAATATTTCTTTTTGGACCTCTATCTCCTCCCTGAGAACTAAATACTTTTCCTTGAAGAAGATTAATAGTTAACTGACCCATCTTCTTGAGTAGATCTTCATACTCAGTAGATGTACTAGGAGAAAGATTTGTGCTCCCCGAGAGTGGTTGTGGATTCTAGACCAAAGGTGCTGGTGTAGGCTCTACTTTAGCAACAATTTCTTTGGGCTCCTCTTCCATGCTTTCTTCTTGCCTTCTTGCAATCTCCTTTGCTTGTTCAATGGTAGCTGGGCGGTCATACTTCACTCATCTGATCTCTGGCTTCATCCCAATAATGAAGTGCTTACAAAAGAGATTATCCACGCCATTCATTAACCCATCCGCTAATCCTTCCTTCTGAATCTGGGCATCGAGCTTCCTCCTTAGCTCTAGAACACGAGCATGATAATCCCTTATCTTCTCCTTTTCTCCTTAGGATAGCTTTGTGATATCAATCATGAGATCTGCATATCTCTGTTGTTCATCAAATTCCTCAAGAAAAATTTCAGTTAATAAATCCCATGAGTTTTTCACATTATCACCTAGTGTTTCAAACCACCTAAGGGTTGAACCATTCAAAAAGGTAGGAAAAAATTCAGTCCATTGTTCCCTTCTTATAAGGCCATTACAAATACAAGATTGTTTAAACTCTTGAATGAAAGAGGAAACATCTTCATTAGATTGGCCTAAAAAAACAAGAATCTTCCCCATTTTCAAAAGTAACCACAGTGAAATATCAACCCACAAGTACAATCAACAAGACTTATGTGTGTAAATAATTGAAATCACTATAATAGAAAATAGAAATGACCACGGTAAACTATGGTAAAACTTGACTTACTGCAGTAAAAACTGACTTTACTGTGGTAAACACTATTCACAGTAAAAAGTGAAGTTACTGCGGTAAATACTATTCACGGTAAAAAGTGACTTTACTGCAGTAAATACTATTCACAGAAAAAAATGAACTTACTGCGGTAAATAGTATTCAAAAAAAAGTGACTTTACCATGGTAACTACTATGCACAGTAAAAACAAGGTTACCCTCTAATTAATTTTTGACTAAGTGGGAATATCTCTCCAGAAAATCCACCAACGAGGAATGTGTCCCAGCAACGGAACCAAAATGTTATCACCAATCCGGCACTATGATAATTCTTTACCGGGAACTCCTCGTGCTATGATTATTTACTAATGCACAGCCTTTAGTTTGGTGGATGTAATTTGGAAACAAAACAACAAACATAACACAAGAATACTATCGACTATGATAAGAAGGAATGATGACAAATCTGAAATATCAAAGTAAATTATAATATTAACATAAAATTGTTACAATCTCACCCATGAGGTACTTCAAGTGTTATTAACTTCACTTGCCTTCCACCAATACTATGGGAGAAACTTTACAATTACACCTCTTAATGGCTTCTTCAACACACCTTTAAACTGATGGCTTCCTTTACACACTTCATACAATATTTCTCACTACTTCCTTCTATGCTAAATGAGGGGGGTGGCCTCTTTATTTATAGAAATTCCAGGCTTATCCATCTTATCTCTAAGATAGGATAAGAAATCCACTCTGACAAATCATATTTCATACCTTAACTCTTATCTGTACATGTAAGCTTATCTTTTAAGATAAGATAAACCTTATCAGTTCACATGGGTTCCACATTTTTAGACTTTTTACAAATAAAATACACAAAATATTTATGACCTCACTCCTTGTCCTTATTACCAATATAATATTTCTAATTCCTAATCATGTAGACCCTACTTCTCTACTTACCCAAACTTTGACATTTTAACATTACCGGACCACTTACGACAAATATTTACTTTTTACCACAACATTCCTATTGTACTTTTGACTATTACCGTACTATACATTATTGGCGGCGTCGTACTGGCAGTGCCGTTATCTTCTATCGGACGCTACTACTAATTATACTTAACAACATCCTATTCATAATACATACATTAATGTAATAAAAATTACGGAGGAAAATTTTAGTGTCAACAAAACAACATAATGTGTGCACATTAAGTTTGTTACACTCAAACGGAAACACGAGAATGATCCAAGCAACTAGTAAACAAATTAACCACAAGAGAATTGATCATGCAAAAAGAGAAAGGGTCTACTCATTCTCGTAGATAAAAAGAAGGGTACATATGGGGAGTGTTGTGTAGCTCCCATGCATGGACAATCATACCTCCATGAGGGAGAAAGGAGTTACAAACCACAAATAGAGTGTAACTCTTATATGACACCTATGACAACTATGATGTATATGACAATGAGAAATTCTATGACAGAATATAGCATATGTCATATAAATCCTATAAATCACCTAAGTGATATGATTCGCAACATGTGAGGTGGAAAGTGCCCAATAAACCAATAAAAGACAAAAATATATCCTCACACCAACACCCACAATCTATGAAGAAGATCTCATATGTACTTAATGCCAAAGTTTGACGTGCTCCGAATATACCTCAAGATACACTTGGTTGTTTGCTAGTAACTCTCATGTGGATCTTGGTAATCGTGGGAGACAAGGTTAATTGCAAAGGAAATACTAGGATGATTGTGTTTCAGGTATAAAAGACTACCTACCATATGTTGATAAAAGTTACATCAACTCGGGATGAAGTGAAAAATAGTAGACAATGTAACTCTAGACTGAAAAATTTGTTTGGGTAGGTTTATAATCAAGCATGGAAAAGAAATGAAGTAACTCATGGGAATACTTTTGTTGATAAATAGAGATCCCATCCAAATATTGAATGATTTGTAACCCAAGAAAGTAATGCAAAAGTCCCAAGTCTGACATATCAAGTTGTTCCATCAAATTGTGTTGTATATCCAATATCATAGAATGGGAACTGCCTATGAGGATCAAATCATCAACATAAAATAATATATCAAAATAGTATCCCCATACCTCTAAATATATATTGTATGATCAAGATAACAATGAGTGAAACCAGAAGTAAGTGACAATTTGTTCATCTTTTCATACGAAGATCTAGGAGCTTATTTGAGACTATAGAGTGAACGATGAATCTTGCATACAGGTGAAGAATCATGTATAAATCCCTATGAATGATCCATATAAATATCCTCATGAATAAATAAAAATTCACATCCATCTGATGCATTTACCATCCTTACGATATAGCCAGATAAAGCACAATGCCCACATAATCCATCTTGGAAATAGGGGAAAAGGTTTCAGAGTAGTCAATCCCATTACCTTATGAGAAACCCTTTGCTACAAGATATTCCTTGTACTTATTAATAGAACAATTGGCCACATATTTGGTTGTGTATACCCACCTACAACAAACTAAATTTCTTCCCTTTGGAAGAGGAACCAAATGCAAAGTATGATTATTCATCAATGAAGAATACTCTTATGTCATATCTACATCCCACTCTGTTATGTGTATTGCATCTGAAAAAAAAAATTGGATCATATAAAATAATATAGGCCATAAGGGCAACCTCAAGTGTCTATGAGCAAGTATGACGAGTGTCAGTAAGATCCCCTATAAAATAACTAACATCATATCAAGTATTATAGACCCATTTAGGCATATCATGTGTAATAAGAATTGGTGGTGTCGGGTCTAGTTGTACAAGATAAACAATATCATCATCATCAAAGAGGAAAGAGTCCTCAAGATGTGAAGAAGAATTGAGGATGAAGAATATGGAGGTGAAGGCTCTATCGAGGTGAGATGTTCACTAAATTGGACATCCTAATGAAATAGAAGATCGTAAAAAACTGGATCAAATAAGTGATAAGTTTTCACATCCTCGTAATAGCCAAAAAATGAGTGGTTGAATTTTATTCTCCATAGCTTTATACTTTTCATAAGGAATAAACACAAAATCCTCACTACCAAATACTTTGAATGAAGGCACATCTGGTTTATCATGATACCAATCCTCCTTAGGGGCCGTGTTTTGCACTACATTATGGGGTATACGGTTTTGTATATAATTGGCATAATTGATTTCCTGATCCTAATATAACTATGATACATGTTCTTTGACTGAATCATACAATTTTTCATTTCTCTTAAAGTCTTGTTCTTCCTTTCCACGACGCCATTTTATTGAGGAGTGTAAAGGACTATGTATTGATGTTGAATACCATGTTATGTACATAAGTGTTGAAATTCCTTATAGACGTATTCCCCTCATTATATATGCATATTGGAAGTGAATATTGCTTCTCAACAAATGCCTCAAATTCTATAAAATGATAAAATACTTCACTATTATACTTTAGAAAGTAAACCCATGTGCATCACGAGAAAGTCATCTATAAAAGTGAGCACATACTTGGCCTCTGAAAATGAAAGATTTGAAAATGTCATGAAGTTACTATGTACTGACTCAAAGGGATCCTTATCTCATTTGGCCTTTACCTTTGGAAAAGGGTCTTGATGTTGTTTATTAAGTACACAACCTTGACAAACACCATCAATGCAAGACACCCTAGGAAGACCAAGTACCAATATATTTTAACTCAATTCCTACAAATATATATACTTTATGTTCCTATAATGTCCATGCCATAGGTTTTTCAAATAATCAACATGAGGAAAAAGGGATGAACCTAAAGACTTAAAACCATCAAAACTATAAAATACTTCACTATTATACTTTAAAAAGTAAACCCATGTGCATCACGAGAAATTCATCTATAAAAGTGAGCCATACTTGTCCTTTGAAAATGAAAGAGTTGAAAATAGCACGAGGTTACTATGTACTGACTCAAAGGGAGCCTTATCTCATTTGGCCTTTCCCTTTGGAAAAGGGTCTTGATGTTGTTTACTACGTACACAACATTAACAAACATCATCAGTGCAAGACACCCTAGGAAGACCAAGTACCAATATATTTTAACTCAATTCCTACAAATATATATACTTTATGTTCCTATAATGTCCATGTCATAGTTTTTTCAAATAATCAACATGAGCAAAAAGGGATGAACCAAAATACTTAAAACCATCAAAAATATACAAGTGTGAACTATGATCTACAAATCTTGAATTAATCACTATCTCTAGATAATGGAATTATGTGATCTCAACATCGTGAGGAGAGAGCTACATAGTATTTTTAAACTAAAAAATCTAATATGATGACTTATTATTAGCAAGCTATCAACAATATTGGGAATAAGAATAACATTGTTAAGGCATCCATCTTGCAACTCGATTGTTCTTGAACCTAGAACATATGTATGTGAAGAATTCCCAACTGCAATCTGTGAAACATTGCTAGTAATAGGATATGTGATAAGATTGTGTGATTATTTCATGCAGTGAGAAGCACCTAAACCCAATATACAGTTATTCGGAGAGGCAATCAACTCTCTAGTTGAAAGTGCCTTCTCGTTGCCTTTGGGAGAAGAAGTGGAAGAGGAAGAAGAAGAGATAGTAAGTTTTTGTTACTTCATCACTTCTTCCAAGGCTTTCATTCATTTCCAACACCTATTTTTCTATATGAACACGTCTATTATAGAAGGGACATGGATCAATAAACTTCTTCTTATTTTTAGAGGCAGATTCATTGGATTTATAGGGAGTAAGCTCAATGGATTTATATTAGAAGAGTATTGAGTGGACTCTATCTTAAGAGTAGGTTTTGAATTGGTCTTTGTATTACCTTTTCCTTTGGTTAACAATTAATTCTTTGGAGCTAGGGTGACTTTAAGTTGGACAAGCTTGGATTGCTCCCTAGTGACACATTCACAAAAAAATTCAAGTGAAGGCATTTTGAAAGAAGTACTTATTTAACCCTTGATTAAAATTTAGGTCAATTTAATTAGGTGTATATTATATTAGAGTTAACTACATATCATACACATATGCAAGAATAAAAATACTTAACTTAGATTTACAAATTAGATCAAATAGAAATAATTAGCATACACCGATCAACCTAACATGCAATTGAAAGCTCAAAAAATATGTATGAAGGAACTTAGTTAATTTCATATGACTTTTGAAGTGATCTAGGGTTTTATAATAATAAAATTGGAAGTTTTGAACCTAAATAACCTTTGCAATAGAGGCTAGAACTAAGAATTAACCCAGGGTGAAACCATACCAAACTTCCAGGACCATACCATACAATCCTGACCTTGTTGTATGGTCTTGAACCTGCTTTGAATCATCTTCTACAAATTTTTGGGTCAGTTGTCTCACTATATTTTTTTCACTGTCAAACCCTAGTTACGGCATATGTAGTGAGGATCTCTAAATGGACTAATTATTATCTCAAGCCCTATCCATGGATGAAGAGTCCTACAAAACAAACATTAAAAGGGTTGTGGGCACCCGTGCACACCGTTAATGTTGGCACTACTCCAAAAAGCTTCAAACTGCATGTGTTCTCCACCTAGCATGTGATATTGAGGTAGATCAATCATATTTGAAATTTGTTTTGACCATACTTGCTTTGAATTGGCTCTTACTAAAATACTTAGAGAGATAATGTTTGAGTGCTTGTAGATGAGTGATATGGCTACCTTGACCTAGTTTTTAGTTGCATACCTTATGTGGTTTTTACCCTAATGACTTTAGATGTGTTATTGCAAGATTTAAGGAGCTTGGGATTCTATTGCATTACCTTAGAAGTTCTGAGTTAGCAAATTAGGTAGTGTTTACTTGCTTATGGGTTCCACAGATGATTTATCTAAGAAAGATTGACTTGAATGAAGTATAAGACCCAAAAAAATGTCAATTTGTAAGATCAGTTGGAAGACGTGTCAATATAAGACTATACAAGTAGGTTAGGCTGGACGTATTCTTTTGACTAATTTTTACAGTCCTGAATGAGAGTAAGAAATGTGTCAAATGAAGTTTGGAGTTGATAAAATGATGTCTCTCTATTGATTTTGTGCATTATATTCTCAGGATGTCTCGACATGTCAGTGTTTAAGGATAAACAAGATAAACAATAGAGATCAAAAATTTCTAAGTGGGAATGGAGAAGTTATATTTATCATAATAAGATACATAGTCAAATTAGGGGTTACCAAAAAGTAAATTATGAAATTTGAGCATCTACATTCGCCCCACCTTTAAGTATGAAATGTAAAATTACATGCTTAAAGGAAATTGTGCCTAAGTGTGTAAACACACTTTTCCTTTATTTGAATGTTTTTTTTGTATGTGTTATTGTCCTTGGTGTTTCCATGCTCCACAATGAAACTTTTAACACAGAGTGTAGGCAATTTTCGTGATAGATAATTTACCATAACTCAAATAAAACATGTAACAAAAAAGATTTGCATTTGCATATATGTGAAGTGAAAATATGTAAACAAGGAAATAATGCACCTGCTTGTTCATACTTTACCATTTTTGGAGTTTTTTATCTTTCAAAATTTACTGAAGGATTGGGGGTGACTAGCTCACAATTGGGGTCGGGGATAAACTGGAGTGTTAGGTGCATGCAACCCAACATAGAAATGTGTAAAAGAGAGAAGAAGAAAGATGTACAAATGTACCCTTATGAAGGAAGATGAACATGTACCAAAGTTATTCAACAACTATGATGTCTTCCCCTATATTGTAATAAGGGAGGAAATCCTACCCATGAAACCATTATTTGCTTCACTCCCTTCCATAACCCCACAGATCACATTGTTGCAGACAGATCTAGACCCAATTTTGTAAATAAGGACATACAGTAAAAAAGAGAATAGGTGCCCCCAAAATCTCCCCATATGCCAAAAAATTGAGTATGAACTAAAATAAATGGTGAAATACTCTGAAATGTGTTAATAATGCTAAACTAGGAAGGATATCCATACCCCCAAGATTCCTGAAACTGGGCTTGAAATTGAGTGTTAATGTGAAGAAGGAATGAAAACTTTCATACCCCATCTACTGATATAAACTGAGTGTTATGGATGTGAATATTTGCATAAAACCTATATACATAGGCGTAAATCTTAAAATGCTACAAAACTTGCTAAAATTGACCCTTGGTCTAAGATGTGTGGGGGGTCAGGACCGTACCATGCAGTTTTGACCAAAGTGTATAGTTTTGACATTGTGTTGTTTTTTACAAAATTCTATATATGATTACATTTTTTGGTGCTTCTACCTTTTCTATACTTACATCTGCACCATATTTCTATTTGTATTTTCTGAAACCTAGATAGATGCCCTCTCTTTTGAGGCATGTGCAAAAACCATATTGAGCATATGGCTAAAAATAAATAGGTGTGTATTGTTAAAGGAGGTGTACGAGAAGTTGTGTAAATTGTTGAACAGGTGGCCACCTTGGGGAACTTTTACCTATAAAAAGAAAGGTGTTTTTGCATGGTGGCAATCACAGCACATAAAAAAAACAATGCTAGTAATAGATAACCATAATAGAAACTAAAGCAACTGAAAGTAACAACGCATGCATGAGAAAACAAGAATAACATTAATGCATCTAATTACAAACAATGACATACAAAAGCATGCAAAAGGCTTAAGGCCTGCAAATATGGCATACCCAAAATGTTGCAAGAAAATCAAGGCCCATAGGCCTGTAAGTAATAACAGGTAATTGCAAACAAGATAGGTATGATGTTACAAACATTGGACACCCAAGGTGTCACAAGATGAACAAGGCACATAGGCCACAAGAAAGGAAAACAAGAAAGTAGTAACACACACACACAAGCACGTATCTATGAAATAAAAGTGTTAAAACATGACAATATTATGTAGTAACCAACATGAGTGAAATATATGAAACAACATATGTCAATGTTACACAAGACATGTGTTAGTCTTGTTAATCTGAAAATCAACAAGTACAAAATGTATATAATTGAACGTAAATGAGGAAGTGCAACTATACTATAATAGAACAATAACACCTGTAGGTTGTGAAGGGATTGCCCCCAATGATGAGAATGTAAGGAAACATAAGTGCTCTTATAAGCGTGTACCAATTTGTGTGTCATCCATCCAACTCAATATACCAAGTGAACAAATGCGTGTAAAGAGATAAAACATATTACCTATCAAACCAAAGTGACAAACAATGCATGTAATGTAAAGTACTAACAATGCAAATAAGATGCACATGTCCTCAACTATTTGAATATTTTTATATTATCATAATGCATAGAATATCTAAGTAGCAAAAGATATAACCAATGAGAAACTTGTGAGGAGGTAAAGGAGCTACCATAAAATTGGAGATTTGGCCCTCAGCGAGGATGCAAATACTAGTGGGATTGTTGCAGTAACATGTTCTGAAGAAGGCTTAGTATATGTAGTATTAATATGCACTAATATGCACTTAGTATATGGGATTAGGAGAGTATCAAGAAGTTATGGGGGGTAACATGTGCACTAGAGGACTAACATAAAACTCCATCGAAGTGATAATGGTGAGGAACAATGCCTGGGATGGAAATCCTATGAGGAGGCCTAGATTCATGAGATGTAGAGTGTGCAACAAAAGGCCTATTGGGAAACTTAAGTAGATCGACACTAGTAGAGGAAGTGTGTGCAAAAAAGGGTGTAGGAGAATCCACAAAATTAGAACTATAGTACAAGAGTATTGACCTATGGAGTGACATAAAATTGTTAGGGCTATGAGAGACATTATGCACGACCAGAAATATATCTGTAGGAGGAATATGAGGAGGAATTGTAGAAGGATAACTAGGCACACTAGGAGGGGTAACCTCAAAATTAATGCCTCTAATTGTGACAACCTGTTGATTGTGGATGAAATTAACACATTAATGTATAAATGAAGGAATAACACTAAGGGTACATAGCCAAAGGAGACCTAATCGCAATGCACCAGAACTGAGAGTAGATGCAACCAAGAATGAAATTGGTGTAGTAATAGGACCAAAGTGATGGGTAGAGCAATGCGGAATTAGAAAGGATTTGTATCGAGTGTAATATTGTGTGTAGAAATTCTCAAAGATTAAAGTAGCATGAGAGAACAGACATTATCCTTATTGTGTGGATCAACCAAAACACCCTGTATGGGTTTGTGATTAATAAAAATAGGAATAAACAATGTATCTAAAATAAGCATGGTATCCATAACAGAGTCATCAAAAGTGATGATTGGAGCAAAAGATGATGTATGATTAATTTTATTAATCACTACATCCAAGGGGTGATCATAAGAGGGCGTTGAAGGCACCACACAATAAGCATTATGGACATCAGAGAAAGACTTCATAGTTTCATTCTTAGGAAGTGGATCTTTGAAAAAAATCAGCTTATATTTATCATTGATTGGCTTTGAGTGTTGGAATAATTGTCATTGATGTCAAAGGAAGATGAAGGATATAACAGATTGACTAGAGTCATTGATGTCAAAGGATGTTGTAGGTTTTATCTGAAAAAGTAGTTCATTGAAAGAGTGTTTTCTGTCACTTTGGATTCTCATATTGTTGCTTCTAAGTCTCATATTGTTGCTTTGGAGTCTCATACTGTCACTTTGGAGAACCTCATACTAAATACTTTGGAGACTGTTCAAATGCTTCGGATTTTTTCTGAAGTTTGTGGTTTGTCTTGCTATGGGACCAACATTTTTGGACGACTGATGTAATACATCCTTCAAATTTTGTTTGATCACTTCAGAGTCTGTCTAAAGTATGTTCTATTTGCTTCGGAGTTTGAATTGAATGCTTTTTAGTTTTTCCAAAGTATGTGGTTTGTTTTGTTCTGGGACCAACAGTTTATGCCGATAATTGCAATGCATTTCTGAGTTTTTTGGATCATTTTTTATGATCATGTTTGGCCGACCTTCCAAGGATTTAGAAATAAATGTGTGATCTTTTTGTTGTTGGCTGATTATCTCTGTTTTTGGCACTAAAATGTTTTATAGGTTCAATTTTTAGGCTGACTCAAATTTATTGGTTTACTCTTATATCTTAGCATTCATCTTCTTTGTGTAACTATGGCTGACCTTCATCTTTTTTGGATAGCAATGATAAAAATGTGCATAGGTAGAAAAGGAGTTGTAGACTCGTCATTTGAAGTGTGCTTGAGAAGAGAAAGCAACGAATTATCAAGCTGGAGTTGTGGATAAAAATGAATATGTGAAGAATGAATATGTGAAGTAGGCATGTTTGCATGAAGAACATGAAGAAGAAGAGTAGAAGGTCATGAAGCAAGTGAGGAATATGTGTGCAACAAGAAAATGTTCCTTTGTGTTTCAAATAGAGTTCTGAGTATGAAGTAATGATGACATGATCAAGAAGAGGAAGAGAAAACTCAAGCAGATTTGAAGATGACATCTTGTTGAAGGAAAAGCATAATAGAGCATGAAGTTTTGAGAAAAGGTGAAGCTACATTTCTAGAGGGAGAACAAGTTCAAGCAGAGCAAATAGATGAAAGTATGAAGATAGTGATTGAATAATATAAATTGATCTAATTTCATTAATTAGACTGACGCCCATGTTGGAAGAAGGATTTGATCTGTGTGAATGAAGCGAATGATTGAAGAGTATAAAGTAACTTGATTTCATTAATTGGACCAGCATCCATGTTGGAAGAAGGATATATCTGTGAGAATGAAGAGAGTGATTGATTTACCATCATTAGGTTGAGAAAAACAACTACATACGGTGGATATGTGTATTTTTGGGGTTGGTGCCTCATAATTTGAGGATTGGTGTCTCCAATAGGTTGGTGCCTATGAATTAGCTAAGTTGGTGCTTGACATTGGGGATTGGTGTCTTCAGTGAGTTGGTGCTCCTGAACTAGCTGAGTTGGTGCTCAACATTAGGGACTAGTGTCTCCAAGAGGTTGGTGCCTACAAATATGTATTGAGATGTTTTAGGTTGGATTTAGACAATATATCCAAGCAGTCTTTTCTCTTTGGTTTTCTCCTGAAAGGGTTTCCACATATATCTCGTGTTTTATGGTGGTGCAATTATTACTTCTTATGTGATTGTTGTTGTTGTGGATGATAATGCATAAATAAGTAAAAATTTGTATAATATTGATTCACCCCCCTAGTATTAGTTTGTGTTTAATAGCGATCTCATCCCATTCAATAACTCAAGAATCAATAAGATCTTGGATAACATGAAAAAGCTTTAAGTAGCTATCTGTAGAGTTCCCAACACACTGATGATAATCACAATGGGTATTGGAATCAAACTTCTATCCTCAAGGTATACTTATATCAACCTCAAATGGTAGAGGGAGAGATATGAGATTGCAATCAAGCAATTATTTCAAGACAATGTGAGGAGGATTTGGAAAGTGAGTAAATTGACACAAACGGGATGTGATTGTAGATTACATGTTGTGAGATGGCATTAATGGTGTCATTAGAATCATATTTGACATCATTAGGCTTGCTTTTGAATTTGGGTTTGCTTGAAAACTTAGTAGAGGATGTGATAGGAGAGCTAGCAATGTACTTGATTTTATTCATGTGTAATCATTTAGCCTCACACTCTTTCAAGGTATTACATAGATGGTCGAAAGATCTAAACTTGTCGAACATGATCAAATCTTACAAAGGGGCTAATAAGCTTTATGTGAATACATCTTTTAATTTATTATCAACTAAGATATTGTTCATCTTAGTGAGTAGGGTCTTATAACATGACACATAGGCATTAAGAGGCTCAATAGGCCCTTGTCTTATTTGAGCCAATTGTGTCTAAGAATTTTGTTCCTTCAATATTGATAGATAATTATGTTAAACACAAATTTGAGAAAGAAGTAAATGTGCACACATAGTGGGTGGGGAGAGTGTAAAACCATTGTATTGTGAAGTCCTTCAAACTTAGGGGAAAAAAATTGGTAAGCAAGATGTCATTAGAAGCATAATCAAAACAAACAACATGGAATGAGTGGAGAAGCTCTACGAGATCCCCTTGCCATCATATATATGAAATTTAGGAGCAAAAAAACCAACATGTATAAACATAGTACAAGCACCCAAAAATGCAATCATACACAAATTTTTTTCAAAATCAGCACATGTTCAAAACCATACACTTTGGTTAGAACCGTATGGTATGGTCCTGACCCCCACACAATTTTGACTAGGGGTGATTTCAGTTGTTTTTGTAGCATTTTGAGATTTTCACCTATGTATACAGGTTTTATGCAAATCTTCACATCCATAACACTTAATTCAAATAAGTACATGAGGCATGAAAATTTTCATTCCTTCTTTACATCAACACTCAGTTTCAAGTATCTTGGGGGCATGTATCTTCTTCCTAGTTCAACAGGTGTTAGTATATTTCAACAATTATTTCAATTCTAACTCAATTGTTGAACATATGGGGAGAGTTTGGGGGTAACTATTATATTTTTTATTGTATATCCTTGTTTGCAAAACCAGGTTTAGATCTTTTTGGAACAATGTGATCTGCGGAGTTATAGAAGGTAGTGAAATAACTAAGGTCTTCATGGGTAAGATTTATTCCCCTATTACACTTAAAGGGGAAGATATCATAGTTGCTAAACAAATTTGGTACATTGTATTCTTCTTTTATAGGGGCTCATTTGTATCTCTTTCTTATTCTCTTTTTTACATTTTTCCATGTTAGGTTGCATGCACCTAACACTTCGGTTTCTCATCAGAAATGATTGGGAACTAGTTGCCTTAATCCTTCAATGAAGTTTAGAAGATAAAAATATCCAAGTAAAAGTAAATCATGAGCAAATGAGTGTATTCTTTCCTTGTTTACATCTTTTCACTTCACATATATATAAATGAAAATCTTTTCCATTACATGTTTTATCTGATCTACGGTCAATTATCTATCACAAACATTGACTACACTTTGTGTTGCATGTTTCATCATGGAGCATGCCAATACCTAGCATAATAATTCAATTACAAAACAAACATTCAAGCAAAGGAAAAGTGTGTTTACACACTCATGTAAATTTTCCTTTAAGCATGCAATTTTCAATTTCAGGACAAATGTAGACACTCAAATTTGGTATCATACACTTTGATAACCCTTGATTTGATTATGCACTCTTGTTATGATAAATTCAACTTCTCTTTTACCACTTAGCACTTTCTGAGGTCTATTGTTTAGCTTGTTTATCCTTGTACACTGAGATGTCAGCACATCCTGAGAATATAATGCACAAAATCAATAGAGAAACATTGGTTTATCAACCCCAAAATTCACTTGGCACATTTCCTACTCCCAGTCAGGAATGTACAAATTTTTCAGGACCGTACATATGGTTTTGACCTACTTGTATGGTATCAGACTGACACATCTTCTAACTGCACTTTAAAATTGACATTTTTCGTTGGGTTTTATGCTTCATTTGGGTTAGTGTTTCTTACATAAATCATCTAAGAAACCCTATATAAATAATTAAACACTACCTCATTTTCTAAACTAGAAATTCTAAGGCAATACACTAGAGCACTCATTTCATATACTTGAAAAAGGTATCCAAAGCTCCTTATATCTCACAATAGTACGTCTAAAGTCATTAGTACAACACCCACAACAAGTTTGAAGCTACAAACTAGGTCAAGGCAACCATATCTCTCATTTATAAGCACTTAAACATCCTCTCTCCAAGTATTTTAGTAAGAGGCAAGTCAAAACAAGCATGGCCAAAGTAAATGTATCTGATTGATTTATCTCGATATCACATGCTAGGTGAAGAAGGGCATGTAGTTTGAGGCCTCTTTAGAGTAATTCCAGCATCAATGGTGCCCACAACCCTTCTAAAATTTATTTTGTAGGAATCTTCATCTATGGTTAGGATTTGAGATGACGATCAGTCCACTCAGAGAGCCTCATTACATGTGAGACAACTAGGGTTTGATAGTGACAGATAAATCTAGGAAGCCAACCAAACCAAAAAGTTGTAGAAGTTATTTCAGAGTAGGTCCAAGACTAACCTTCAGAACTAGAACTGCAACTATAAATCCACTTGGGGCGAGACCAAACTGTACAATACTGACCATGTTGTATGGCCTTGGACCTACTCTGAATCAACTTCTATAACTTTTTGGGTTAGTTGCCTTCCTGGATTTTTTGTTGTTGTCAAACCCTATTTGTCGTACATGTAATGAGGCTCTATGAGTAGACTAATTATCATCTCAAACCTTATCCATAGATGAAGAGTCTTGTAAAATAAACATTATAAGGGTTGTGAGCACCCTCGTGCATTGCTAACATTAGCACGACTCTGAAGAGGCCTTAAATCCTACATCGTTCTCTACCTAACATGTGATATCTAGATAAATAAATCAAATTTGGCATTTTATTTGACCATGTTTGATTTGAAAATGCTCTTACTAAAAGACTTGGAGAAAGAATGTTTGAGTGCTTGAAGATGAGAGATATGGATGCCTTGACCTAGTTTGTAGCTTCAACTCTGATGTGGGTGTTGCCCTATGATGATTTTTTGAACTCCCTTTGTAAACAACTCATATTCTGTAAATTGTTGAGTCATTTGTAGCCTTGTACTTGCATTCCCCTATTATACTACTAAGACATTTCATTATAACCTGAACTTATGGCATGAATATTAATTAATATAGTTATTACTAGTTGACTTTATTTTGTGGTATTATGAGTATGTATTTATTCTCTTAATCACAATAAGTTGTCTAAATGATGTTTTGTATGATTTCAACCTTGTTTGTAGGAAACTTGTTATATGCAGCAACTCACATGTAGCCAAATGATCCATACACAGCAACCCATCCGCAGCTAAAGGAATCATCTACAGCTAAGGGATCGTCTGCAAAGTGTCTCCAGCCAAAAGAGGTCACACACATGAAGAAGTCGTGATCCTAAGGAGCTCATGGAACATGGACATCACACTTGATTTTGCACGTGTCGATGGAAGAATCAATTATAATTAAAACATGAGAACTAGGATATGACTCAACTCCAACATTTGATTATATTACAACTTAACAAGGAACTAACTGATTAAATTCGTGATTTAGGAACTAATTGATCAAACTAATTGGTTACTTAATTATGTGATTGACATGTAAACACATGTTGATTAATTTTGTTGCATGTATCTAGTCTCTGAATTATTTGGTTGAGATCTTTTACTTGATCTGATTGGAACTCTTAGTCGAACTCTCTTTCTTTACGCTTCTACTGTAATAAGATGTATAAAAGGAAAAGGTTAATGTTAAATAAGGGATGAATAGAGAGAAATAGATAGATCTGATAGAAGCATAAAGATTAGAAAACACACAGATATAGTATTTGTTGTATTCCCAATTGTAAACTTCATTACAATGCAATAAAATTTTGAGTTTTGTTCATTAGTTATAGTCACAAGCTTTAGGAGGGATTAACACCCAAAGTAGGGCCCACTTGCAGTTTTATAACCCCCTCCATTGTTTTTTATTTGAATTATTACATTATTAGATTAACAACAACTCATTTCTTTATCTACATTATGAGTTTACATGTTTTTCCTTAGCCATGGTATTTACTTCCAGTCTGAATTTAGTTTGTTTCCAAGCATTTTTATTTCTACCTCTTGAATATTTGTAACTGTGCATACAACATGAGCATTATTGAAAGTCTACATCCCTTAGATTGATGATTAAATGATTGTAAAGTAATGAATAACATATTAATTGTTGCAAGATAATTTGCACCACCATTTTTGGTGTCATTGTCGAGGATACTGTCAAGTTATAAGGTTTTTTAGAGTTTTTTCATTTCTTAGAAGCATTTTAGGTTTTAGGAAATTCACCTCCAACAACCACCCCCCACTAATTTTTGTTGATTAAGTTGATCTAGTTGATGTATGCACCATACAAGAGATGCCCATGGTAGATTTTTTACCTAATCCACAAGTAGCACAGATCTCTTCATATAATTATAAGGATTCTGAAGAAGATATACTTTTCTCTATACAAGGTTTGTTGTTTGAAGATTCCTTTCCAAGTGAAAGTTCATAAGTTGCTCCTGAGCAGTCAGAAATGGCAGAGGAAGTAGACCAAAATGTTGAAAATGGGGCAACTACCTTTGAGTTTCCTATTACCAACAATGATGAAGTTTCTGCTATGAAGAATATTTCTCCCTCGGCCTTGCCTAACTTTCATGGATCTATGACTAAAGGCCCAGAAACCTTTCTGTTTGAGTTTGACGTTCTGTGCAAGAGTTATGATTATACCACTGATGCACATAAACTAAAGTTATTTCCTGCTACACTCAAGGATCCGTCCTTGAGATGGTTCATGGGTTTGGGAAGAAATACAATTACTACTTAGGCACAGATGAAGAAGAAATTACTCACAAAGTACCAGGACTATTGTAAACTAAGCAACAGAGGAGGTGATGAAATCTACAAAATGGCACAAAAGGAGGATGAACCATTGGAAGAGTATCTAGAAAGATTCTTGTTTTGCATTCAGAAGACAACGCACACAAGAATACCTTTTGAATCTTTCAAATTACTCTTTTTCAAGGGACTTGATGAGGAAAACATGGATGCTCTGGATCTGATAGGAGCTCGAGACATTTCAAAAGCTACCTTTGAAGATATATGTGAATCCTATAGGAATTACTCAAGAGCTATTATGAAGAGGATAAGAAATGTAAGATCAAGAGGTGGATCAGCTACCAAACAATTGGGGACATATCTAAGTCAAATATGTTTAACACGTTCAAGAACATAAAGCAAGATATTGTCAATGACATGGCCAATGCATTAGATGTTTTTCATGCCAAGAAAAAAAGGGGAGATGTAGAGGCAACACTCACAAATTTCTTCCATGCATGCAGAAGAAAGAAATTTGATTACAGATGCCGAGGATTGGCTAGCATTGTACAAGAAAGGGAGGTTTCACCTAAATTCAAGATGTTGGAGATAGGGGATTGGCAAGTCTTCTATGTTGCTCAAAGAAAACCGTGGCTACTAAGACAAGGAGGTATATCACAAGACCTTAAGCTAGCATTTCAAAATTGGTCTAATAATCCATATATGCAACCGCCACCTTAAGCTAACCCACAGAAAGGTTGGGCTCCATACCCTAGCAAATATCAACAATAGGGGAAACCTCAATTTATAGGCCAACTGTAATGAAATTACTTGTATAATTCAGATTAAGAGCAACAATAGAACACCAAATAACACAATATTTCAGAATAATGATCTCAATATGCAATTAGAATAGCTTCGCCACTTTGAGGGGGTAACCTCCAAACCATATAATAAGACTCAAATGCTCAAATGATAATGAAATACTACCTATAATCCCCTATATATACTATTCATATGCTATGGCCATCACCAAAGCTGACCTATTAAGCATGTGAAAGTATAAATGATATAATAAAATGATATTGTAAGCCACAAGTCGGCTACTCATATCCTAATACAAGCAATAGGTTAATGGCGTAGCATGCCCTTCCCCTTCAAACCAACATTGTCCTCAATGCTGAATAATCCTGGATGTTTCTGCAAAAAACCTTCATCCTCCCAGGTGGCGTCTTCTATGCTCAGATTCTTCCACTTGATCAGATATTCCTTAATGTCTCTAGTTCTCAGCCTCTTAGTACGTGTTTGTAGAATCTTATCTAGCTCCAAAATGATTCTTCCTTCCTCGTCAAGTTCTAGTAACTTTGTCTGGGCTTCAAATTTCTATCCAATAACCTTCTTCAGGCATGAAACATGGAATACTGGGTGTATGTGTGAAGATGGAGGCAACTCTAGTTTATAAGCAACACTACCAATTTTCTGTAGAACATGATAAGGGCCATAATATTTAGGAGTAAGTTTGTTTTCCTTTTTGTGTTGCTTTAGGGACATATGTTTGTAAGGTTGGAGACGTACAAAAACCCAGTCACCAATTTCAAAATGTCTTTCACTACGGTGTTGATCTGCTTGTTGTTTCATCCTGTTTTGTGCTAATGCTAAATTCTCCTTCAAAGTATCCAAAACCTATTGTTGATGTTGAATGTGTTCCTCAACATCTCTGACCTTAGTTTGCACCCTCAAGGAGGAAGTGATAGAAGGTGGATGGTAACCATATAATGCTAAAAATGGGGTCATTTGAGAAGAGGTATGAAAAGATGTGTTATACCACCATTCTGTACCAGTGGTAGCCATTTAATCCACCTTTCCTACTTATCTGATACAAAACAACGTAGATACCCCTCTAAGCATTTGTTGACCACTTCCATGTTTGCCCATCAGTTTGAGGATGATAAGATGAACTGTGAGCTAGCTGAGTACCCAAACATGAAAATAATTCCGTCCAAAAATTACTTGTGAAAATAGGATCACGATCACTTACAATTATCTTTGGGGTTCCATGTAGCCTTTGAACTGTCTCCAAAAAAATAGTTGCGACTGTACTGGCTGTAAATGGATGTGATAGGGCACAAAAATGGCCATATTTTGTGAGCCTATCCACAATCATGAAAATAACATTCTTACCCTCTGAACAAGGCAATCCGGTGATGAAATCCATGGAGACCTCCTCCCATCTCTGGCTAGGAATTGGTAAGGGTTGTAACAGACCTGGTGTCTTAATTGTTTCCCCTTTGTTCTGTTGGCACACTAAACACTCTAATACAAACTTTTGTACATCCCCCTTGAGTCCTTCCCAAAATAATTCACTTTTTATTCTATGATATGTCTTCAAAAACCCAGAGTGTCCTCCAACAGGTGAGGCATGTAGCTCTGCAAGAATCTCATGCTTCAACTCAGAATCTTTACTCAAGTATAACCTATCCTTGTACCATAGGGCATTACCTTTCCACTCAAATTTGTTAGATGTCATAGATCCTTGTTTGATATTTTGTATTAGAGATTGTGTATCCTTATCTTGATTCCATTCCAATCTTGCTTCATCCACCCAATCGGCCATCAACATGGACATTCCACATAGTAAGACATTTACAGATGTATCCCTTCTGGACAACACATCAACTACTACATTTTCTTTACCCTTTTTGTATATGATCTCAAAATCATAACCCAACATTTTTGTTACCCACTTTTGTTGTTCCTCAGATGATAACCTTTGCTCCAAAAATTATTTGAGACTATCATGATCAGTTTTTACCTTGAAGTGTCTACCCATGAGATAGGGCCTCCATTGCTTGACCGCATGAAGAATAGCCATCATTTCTTTCTCATAGACAGGTTTGAGCAGATCTTTTCCTTTGAATTGGTGACTCTCAAATGCAATTGGTCTTCTTTCCTGCATTAGAACTGCTCCCAATCCTGATCCTGAAGCGTCACATTCAACAATGAAGGTTTTTGAGAAGTTGGGAGTAGCCAAAACTGGGGTGCTGCACATGGCTTCCTTCAGCTGCTCAAAGGATTTAGTGGCTACGTCTATCCAATGGAAGGCATCCTTCTTTAGCAATGCAGTGAGTGGGGTTGCTATTCTACCATATCCCCACACAAATCTTCTGTAGTACCCTGTTAGTCTTAGGAACCCATGAATATTTTTGAGATTTTTGGGCCTTGGCCATTCCACCATAGCTTTGATCTTCTGAGGATCAACTTTGACGCCTTCATGGGATACAATATGACCCAAGTACTCTACCTCTTGTACACCAAAAGAACATTTTGATGGCTTTGCATACAGAGTATGTTTCTCCAAAACTTCCAACACGTTATTTACATGTTGTAAGTGTTCTTCCCATGTCTTACTATAAATCAATATGTCATCAAAGAAAACTAATACAAATTTCCTTAAAAACGGCCTAAAAATAGTGTTCATCAAGCTTTGAAAGGTTGAGGGCGCATTTGTAAGACCAAAAGGCATTACCAAAAACTCATAATGGCCCTCATGAGTCCTGAAATCCGTTTTATGAACATCTTCCTCTTTTATCCTAATTTGATGGTACCCCGAACGAAGATCTAATTTTGTGAAATAAACAGTACCATGCAATTCATCAAGTAAATCATCAATTACTAGAATAGGAAACTTATCTTTGATGGTGTACTTATTGAGTTCTCGGACACATCCTCCCTGCTTCATCCTTCTTACGTACCATGACCACTGGTGAAGAATATGTACTCTGGCTATGCCTGATGATATATGCCTTCAACATTTCCTCCACCATTTTCTCGATCTCACTTTTCTGGGAATATGGATACCTGTATGGTCTGATGTTAGGTGTTTGGCTCCTTGGAATCAGTTGAATGGCATGATCATGATCCCTAACTGGTGGTAGTCCCTTTGGAATTGCATAAAAAACATATGAGTGAGCATCCACAATCTTCTCAAGATCAAGTGGCATTGAAGACTATGTATTTTGTACTTCTATAGAAAATAGCTTTGCTATAAAGCCATCCACTCCTTTTCTAAGAACCTTCTACATCTGATGAGAGCTAATAATCTGTGGAGACTTAGCTACCATCCCATTCAATTGTATTGTCCTTCCATCTGAATGAAATCGCATGAACAATTCTTGGAAATTCATCTCTATAGTACCTAAGGTTGTGAGCCATTGGACCCCCAAAACAATAGTTGCCCCTCCCATAGAAATAGCAAACATAGGTGAGTCTAACATGTAGTCTCCCATGGAAAGCTTGATACTATGGCACTTTCCTGTGCACTTGACTATCCCACCATCCGCAATCATAACTTGCATTTCTGGAGCTGGGTAAATAAAACAATTGAGGCGGGAAGCTAACTTACTATTTATGAAGTTATGAGTACTCCCCAAGTCAATCAACACTGTCACCTTCTATTTTTTGAGATATCCAATAACCTTGAGTGTTTGAGGATTACTGATACCTGATAATGCATGACAAGAAATTATAGGTTATTGATCCTCTACTTCATCTTCTACCGGTTCCTCAGCCTCTCCTATAATTTCAGCTTCCTCATCATCCTCATTACCTCTGTCAATATAGAACAACTTCTTCTTAGCACAGTTATATCCTGGTCCAAATTTGCTATCACAGTTAAAGCATAATCCTTTTGCTCTCTTTTCTTCCATTTGTTGAGGAGTCAGTCTAATTGGCCTAGCAAATGAAGGGGAAGAGATACTACGGTCTCTAGTGTTAATGAAAGGTGGCCTCCTACTACAAAGAACTTTTTCCTCTGCACGACGTGCCATGATAATAGAATCAGAAAGCTTGTTTGGATTAAACATACGTACCTCATGCTCGATGTGGTCCTTAATACCCCCAAGAAACAGGTCATTTAGATTCTCTTCTGGAATATTCTCCACCCTTAAGGATAGGTTTTGGAATTGATGCACATAATCTTTGACTGATCATGTTTGCTGTAACTTTGCTAATTGACTAAAGTAGTTCTCTGAAACACTGGAACTATAGTGCAATTGCAACTCCTCGGTAAAAACTTTCCAAGTGACACCTAGACCATTCTTCTGCCTCTGAGCACATAACCAACGATACCAAACAAATTGGTTGGGTTCAAGATATAGGGATGCCAATGTCACCTTTTGTCCTGATGGTGTTTGATGTAACTCAAAGAATTTCTCCATTTGATTTATCAAATTCAGGGGATCCTTACCATAAAATTTGCGCATATCCACTTTCGGCATCATGTTTCATGGTTGGGAATAAGTTTGATTTTGATGGGACTGGAAAAGTGATCCAATATGGTTAGTTTGTCCATGATTTTGAATTGAAGGTCCTCCTTGGTTGATATGGGCCAGATTTTGGCCATACTGGTTACCCTTTACATGTTGCATGATATCATCCAATCAATGATTGATTTGGGCTATGTCTCCTTTAGAGGCCATCTCAGATTGTACATTTCGCAACTCATACTCAAGTTGGCTCACCTTATGATCAACTGAGGTAAACCCTAGTGCTGAGGAATCTGTATTTACCCCTTTTGACTCCATCTCTTCAATCACTACCCCATATTTATTTGGGGTTTTACCTGAGCAACCGGATTCTTTTTTGCTCTTATGGAAGGCCCCACCATGATGTCAAACCTTAGGGTTTAGGGTTTTGATACAATTTCAGCTGAGCAGGAAAAAACACAGAGAAGATACTAATACTATTTTTTTGAGAGCTTTCCGAAAATGTAAAGAACTTGAAAATTTTCCACAATTTGCACCCTAGGGAGTGATTTTATGAAAAACACTAAATTTGTAATAAATTTTACAAAATAAATCAAAAAAGTCTAAAATTTTTAGGGAACCTTACTCTAGTAAAAATATCTCCCACCAATTCACTCTGGTTCGCAATATGTGGTGGAAACAAAAAATTAGGGTTTTTGCCCTAATTTCGGCCTAGATCGCAGCTCTGATACCACTTGTAATGAAATTACTTGTATAATTCAGATTAAGAGCAACAATAGAACACAAAATAACACAATATTTCAGAATAATGATCTCAATATGTAATTATAATAGCTTCGCCACTTCAAGGGGGCAACCTCCAAACCATATAATAAGACTCAAATACTCAAATGATAATGAAATACTACCTATAATCCCCTATATATACTATTCATATGCTATGGCCATCACCAAGGCCAACCTATTAAGCATGAGAAAGTATAAATGATATAATAAAATGATATGGTAAGCCACAAGTCGGCTACTCATATCCTAATACAAGCAATAGGTTAACGGCGTAACACCAAGAAAAATGGCAACAACCCCCTCAATCATGGCAGCAACCTTGGAGAGAAGGGAAGACATGGAACAACCCACCTCTTAATTACTAACAATCTTACCAGTAACCTCCTTATCCGCAGTAGCAAGCTCTAATACCAAATTCCCAACCTGGCTCTTAGCTAAAATCAACTCAGCTACCAACTCAACCAATGCCTAGCCCCAACAATAAAGTTTCTCATCCAACCTATTCCACTGAACTAGCTCAATACCCTACATATTTTGTTGATGTTAACAATATCCATCTCCGCTCAGGAAGAGCACTTCCGCCACCAATTAGACCTACCATTATAGAGATTATAGATGAACCATTGTTGCAGACCAATCCGTAACAAATCTAGAAGACGCTGCAAGTTGATCCGTAGCAACCTGAGACAAATTCCAGCAAGGGTAAAACACAAGCTAATGAGCCACCATTTCCTGAAATATTACAAGAAAAGAAGACTAACCTCAAATCAAGATCAAATTCTGATTTTATCAGCCAGTTGAGGGATATTTGTGTCAAAATTTTGTTGATTCAAGCCATCAAGTATGTGCCCATCTACAACAAGTTGGTTAAGTATATGTGCATTAAAAAACTAGGCAAAAAGAGAAAGGATCTATCCATTGTATAAGTTATTGGACAACTAGCTGATATTATGCTTGGAAATTCAATTTTTCCCAAGTACATAGATCTAGGCAGTCCTTTAGTAAATGTTACAATTAATGGCACAACAATAAGAACACTCTGATTGACTTAGGGGAAGCCATTAACGTCATGACAAAGTAAAGCATGTATGATTTGAAATTAGAAGGACTAAGGCCAACAACTACAATCTTACAACTTGCAGATAGATCAACAATGAAACATGAAGGAGTCCTTGAGGACATAGTGGTAGTGGTAGAATTTTGGGAGTACCCTACTAAATTTATTGTTCTTCAACCAAAAGTAATCTTAGGAGGATATCCTATCATCCTAGGAATGCCATGGTTGGCCACTATTTATGCATTCATAGGTTGCAAGTCTGAAAATATGATTAATGGAAGTGATACTAAAAATCTTATGCTTTATCCTCCTGCAAAACCGTTGAACAAAGAATATTGAACAATTTGGGTTGAGGAACCATAAGAAGATCATAACTTTGTGCAACGGCTCATGATGTTGGAAAAATCGTGCATAATTGAGGGACAAGAACAAGATGTTGTTCTTTCCAACGTCCTGCAGAACAACTATGGAAGGGGTGAAGAAGTAGATGGCAAATTACAGTGTTTAAGTTGTCATCTGAACCAAGTTCTACCACAAAAAAGCACTATGGATGTTCTAGGTAAGAATTGCATCATTCATCAACTTCTTCCCCATGATTTCATATTGAATTCTCTAAGCAACATTGTATATTCAATTATTGATCTCTCCAAGTAAGTGGAAATAACTCCAGGAAGGCCACTTAATATAAACAAAATGCTAAGCATGCAACAAGAGAAATTGTTAATTCCTCTTCTACAAAAACACAAAGTAGCATTTGCATTGGATTATGGTGACATGCATGGTATTCATCCAAAGTTGTGCACTCATCAGATTTATATCAAAGACAGTTACAAACCAATCAGGCAGCCAAAGATAATAATGAACCCAATAGTGAGAGACATAGTGAAAGGAGAGTTAAAAAATTATTAGATGTTAGATTCAGATATCTAATTTCAAATAGTCAATGGGTGTCAACCCATTTCATTGTGCTAAATAAGAATGGAAAATAGAGGATCTACGTAGATTATAGAGAGTTGAATATAACAACGAAGAAGGATCATTTTCCACTCCCTTTCATTGATTAGGTACTTGGCACTTTGTGTAGTAAAACGTATTTCTCTTTTCTTGATGGGTATAGTGGCTATAATCAAATTAAAATTGTACCAGAGGATCAAGACAAGACTACCTTCACATGCCCATGGGGAATGTTTGCATATTTTGTTCTTCCATTTGGCTTGTATAATGCACCTGCTATATCCCAGAGGGCAGTCTTGAGCATCTTTTTAGATCTAAGAAATGACTACATGGAGGTATACATGGATGATTTTACAGTACATGGAAACACTTTTGAAGAAGCCATAAAAATTTTGGACAAAGTTTTAAAGAGATGCAAGGAGCATAATTTGTCCTTAAGTGATGAAAAATGCTACATGATGATGTCTGAAGGTATAGTCTTGGGGTACTATCTCTGTTATGATGGAATTTAAGTTGATCCAGCAAAGATATTTGTCATCATAAATCTTCCAACACTAGAGAAACAAAAGGATGTTAGGAGCTTCCTAGGCCACATTGGTTATTATAGAAGATTAATACAAGATTTCAGCAAGATTGCAACGCCATTATTTATACTACTAGGAAAGGATGTTGCCTTTGAGTGGATTGAAAATGTGAGACTGAATTCCAAACTTTGAAGCAAATGTTAACTACTGCCTCTATATTAATGGAACTAATTGGAACTTATAATTCCACATCCATATTGATGCATCAGACCATGCCATTGGAGTTGTTTTAGGACAGAAGAATGGAGTTCTCACTAATCAAGGTACACACTTTATTGATGATGTTATTTTTTATCTAGATAAGGAGTATGAAATTAGACATAGGAATTATACACATTACCATCCCCAATCAAATGACCAAGTTGAAGTGACAAACAAGGAGATAGAAGCTATCTTGACAAAAACCATTGCACTCTACAGGAAATATTGGTCAGAAAGACTTACAGAGGTAGTATGGGCATTCAACACAACGTGGAAGACAATAAATGACTTCACACCATTCAAGCTTTTGTATGGTAAGATTGTTGTTCTCCCTATTGAATTTGAGCATAAGACATTAAGGACTGCACTAGAGCTAGGCATAGACTTATCTAAAGCTCAGAGACAGAGGATTCTCCAACTCAATGAGTTGGATGAAATGAGAAGATAGACTATGCATAATATAGAGTTAGTACAGATGCAAAGGATTAAATGACATGACAAGTTCATCAAAATAAGGTAATTTCAAGAAGGTGGTTGGGCCCTCTTATTTGACTCAAAGTACAAATATCACATGGGAAAACTCAAGAAAAGGTGGATAGGTCCATATGAGATTGAGAAAATATTTTCCAATGGAGTTGTAAAACTCATAACCATATATCATGTGAGGTTCAAAATACTAGTCAATGGCCATAGGTTGAGATTGTACAAGAAGGCAACTGATAGAAGCACTTTCATGCAGTAGTTCAGAGGAGGAAAAATTAAGATGGAAATGAGAACAGCAAAGTTAATATCAGAAATTGATACTGTTCGTTCATCTTCTGACATTTTAGGAAATTAAAGTATTTCGGTGGCCTTGGTATATTGAGCTTGTTGAATATTCTAAGGGTGAATAACATGTTGTGATCAGCCCTTTTGGTGATCAGCAACACTCTGATAAAAAATTTATTTTTCTTAGCATTTATGTTTTGGTGGATTTGATGTATATGTTTGCAAGAGTGCATAGTCTCTGACATAGGGAGATAATGCAAAGACTAAATGTTCCACTTGCAGCATCATGCAACAAAGCTTTGTTTTGTTTTCATGTTTTACAGAACTCATGATTGCATGAAGGAAATAAGGGATATCTGTACATGTGTGTGATGATCGAGAAAACTGGTACCCAACAGGTCAGCATTCCCTCTCCAGGAGTTATCTGATCTAAGAAAGGAGCCTCCAATACAAATGTCACACACACTTGCAACATCACAACAATATTTGGAGCATCATAACAAATTAGCATGCAGCAAGCGGTATAATTACCATAATGCATATGCAATCATCATTCTAAATATACCTTGAGATAAGTATACTCATACCACTTTATTTAAGTATGATTAATATGATTTATTTTTAATTAGTATTTATGTCACACTATCATGTCTTTAATTGCATTAAAAAACCGTCACTCTTTTATGTTGTGAGGTGTCATTACACGTCACCCTACTCCGTAGCACCACTTTACCTCACACGCTTGCTGTAATCAAATAAATTGAATGCATTTCTCTTTGTCATGTTGTGTGTCAGTTGGTCTCGAAATTCAAAAACAAATATTCAAAATAATCCCCCATAGTTAAGTTTTTGCATCATTCCTCCAAAACTATGTAATTGCATTGCCTGAAGTCGAACAAGCTTCATAATTGAAAATGGGGGAGACTTAATCCACCATGAACCAACAGAGCACTCCCAAATTCGTAACCAACCATAAATTTTGCAATATTTCCAAAATAGTGGATAGTTGTATTACATTTTCAAGTTCCAGGCTTTTAATGAGTCTATGGTTGAAGAATTTACTACTACACTCAAAGATGGTGAAGCTACGATCAAGGGCTTATCAGTGAAAGTGAATGATGACATCTTGGCTACAGTGACCAAACTTCATGTAGAGGGTGAACCCTTTCCTGAGAAATCCAATCCAGAGGCCACCAAATGGAACTTCGCTAATGAGGATGATGTCTTCATCATGTAATTTCACAAACAGGGATGGAAGCCTGTATATTTTATTAATTTAAAATTAATCAACCATTATAATGGAGTACTGCAATATTTATACATATTGGACAACAATATACAAACAAATAAATGGGTTGCACAGGTACAACCAAAATCACAACAGCTTCCAAAATACATCCGGGAAGCAACAATAATTAAATACAAACAAATAATAATTGTTACAACTACGTAACAATATAACCTATGCAATAATATGACAAATATTGTTATAAAGTTTTATAACAATATATAAACTAATTACCTTATTAAATAATTAAATATTTAAGGTAATATAATGCATAAATTAACCTAACACTCCCCCTTAATTTTGCATTGCCTCAAGGGATGAGGAGAGGAACTCTCTGAACAACTCGAACTTGTCACGTGCAAGTGACTTCATAAAAAATATATGCTTTTTATTCATCTGTTGGAAAAAATTGAAGTTGTATATTGTGCTTCAACACATGTTCATGTATGAAATGAACATGTACTTCAATATGTTTTGTTCTTTCATGAAACACTGGATTGCGAACAAGTTTGAGAACACCTTCATTGTCAACATACATGGTGGTTTGTTTTTCCTGTGGTATTCCAAGTCCTTCTAGTATGTGACATAGCAAATCACTGAAATATCCCTAATGGGATACCACTTAAAAATGCACAAAATATTGGAAACTTGCAGCCACATAAAATACTGATTTTACCAGATTTTTACATTTGGGGCAGCAAACTAAAGAAACTTAATATTTGCCAAAATGTCCACCCAAAATACTTGAAAATTTAAATAGAGCTTGATATTATTATAAAGGACATAAGGAAACTATTTTTGGACTTTTACAGAGATTAAACTACTTTGAAAAAGCACAGCGTGCCAGCGGGAAAACTACCGAGGTTCGTAACCCTCTAAATACAAGAGCAGTAATAAGGGTCTTTGGAAATAACATTAACAGATATATGCAGTAATAGTTCCACCTTTAGATCTAAAAACATCCAAATGGAAAACCCCCAAATAAAGGTTGCAATTCACCTCGCTTGGAATGGGGTCAGAAAATGATGGAGGTGCCTTCAACGAGCTGTCACGACCAGCCCAAATGTCTGTCGTGAATCTGATCTGGAGCCCCTCTGCTTATCTTCCCCAAATGCCCCCAAGACCCTCGAGATCCTTCCTTTGAAACCTCTGTTAATGTCTCTATTGCACGGCCCTGAAAGTGGCTCGGAAATGACAGACTAGGGTAGATCTCTCACTACCGAAGAATGCCCTGCTAGTAAGGAACGGGTCTCTCACCATCGAAGCTAGGGTCCATGTGGGATTTGACTCCATAAGTTGTAAATGCGCAACAGTAGCAGCTGCATGAGAATGGGTCAATAAAATGTATATCAAAAGTGCCTTTTCTTTCTCCCTTGGCTCTTTATATACTTCTCCTTGGCAAACAAGCCCCCATAACCCTAGGTGCATTTCATTCCATGGAGGGGCCAATAAAATAAGAGTAACTATAGTTAATTTTTTCCTCTTTGAGTCGTCATATCCAAAAGTGACCTCCAAACACAAAACTGGGATATTAGAACCACGGGGCCTCTTCCCAAAAACTTCTAGCGTCCACGGCCCCCTGGGTCTGACCAAGGTTTGGATGCGACATGGCCCTTAGGCCATTTAGCGTAGCAAAAGGGGACATTATAGAATGGGGACATTACAGTCCTCATTTCCCAAATTTTTCTTGTCCTCGAGCAAATGTAAATTAGGATGTTACAAAATCTGTTCTCCCTCCCAAGTAGCATTCTCAAGTGGCAATCCCTTCCATCGCACCAAATACTCGATCATTACTCTGCTCCTGAGCCCCCTCTCTCTCATTTCAATAATAGATTTCAGTTCCAGCACTAACTTCTCTTCCTCATCTAGTGGAGGTAACTCTGTAGATGGTACAATATGCAGTCCAAGCACCTCCTTAAGGCATGAAACATGGAAGACATTATGTATCTTATTGTGCTTTGGTAGCTCTAGCTCATATGCCACTGCCCCAACTTGACGAACTACTCGGTACGGACCATAAAATCGTGGTTTTAATTTCTCAGCACCCTTCTGCTTCAGTGAGAACTGTCTATATGGCTATAAATGTAGGAACACTAGATCCCCAACCTCAAAAGACCTCTTTATCATGTGTCGATCTGCATATACCTTTTTATGATTATGTGCCTTCTGAAGATTCTCTCTGAGAACCTTCAAAATATCATGGTTCTCTTATAACTAATCTCAAGCTTTGGGAGCTCGGCTATCTGGTAAAACCAAATCTACAAATGTCCTAGTGTCGTACCTATACAAGGCTCAGAAAGGGGTCATACCTATGCTCATCTGGTAGGTGGTATTGTAGAAATACTCGCCCATGTGTAACCATTTAATCCATGCCCGTTGGTGTCCTATTACATAACTCTGCAAGTAGCCTTCTATCCACTTATTGACTATCTCTGTATGCCCATTTGTCTATGGGTGGTAGCTAGTGTTAGGAGTCAACTTTGTACCTGCTAGTCTTAAGATATCCTACCAAAAGGTGCTCATGAAGATCTTTTCCCTGTCACTGATAATGTTTTTAGGCAACCCATGCAGCCTAAAAATACTAGAATAGAAGATCCGAGCCACATCCACTACCTCGTGCCCCTTGGGTAGGGATAAGAAATGAGCATACTTAGTTAACCGATCAACTACATCATAAATGCAGCTATGCCCATGCACTAAGGGAAGCCCGGTGATAAAGTCCATAGATATGCTTTCCCATTTCTGTTCAGGAATGGGGAGAGGCTGAAGTAATCCTACTGGGAAAGAACGCTTGGATTTGACTTACTGGTAAACCATACACTCTCTGACATGATTAAGGACATCATCCTTCATTCCCTTCCATGCAAATATTTCCTTAATGAACCTGTATGTTTTGAAATACCCAGGATGTCCAGCTAGTGGTGTATCATGTACTGCACGAAGGATCTTATCCTTCATTTTGGATCCTAGTACAAGTAAAATCCTATCCTTGTAGAAAATGAGATCATCCACTACTCTGTATCGGTCATCTTGTATAATACCATCCATGATCTCACAGGAAAACTAGTTTTTGGCGTACTCAGCAAGTATATGAGCCTTCCAATCCACTGAAATCTCAGACATAGAACTAAGCATAGCAGTGAGGTAAGGCCTCCTAGATAAAGAGTCAGCAACAATATTATTCTTACCTCTAGTGTACTCTATGTCAAAGTCATAGGTTTGCACCTTGTTCACCCATCTTTGATGGCGATCATTGAGCTCTTTTTGTCCCAGGAAGAACCTCAAATTGTTGTGATCCATACGAACCACAAATTTTTTACCCACAAGGTACTTTCTGAACTTGGCCAAGGCATGCATGATGGCCAACATCTCCTTGTCATAAATTGAATACCCTCTCTCCACAGGTTTCAATTTCCAACTCTCATGGGAGATGGGATGCCTATCCTGTATGAGAACTACCCCAACACCCTCTCCTAATGCATCACACTCTAGAATGAATGGGCGGGAGAAGTCTGGTAATGCGAGGAAGGGACACGAACTAATAACCTCCTTGAGGTGATCAAAAACCTGTTGTGCTACGTCTGACCAAGCAAAAGCCCCCTTCTTGGTCAAATTGGTTGATGGAGCAGTCAACCAAGAGAAATTCTTCATGAACCTCCAGTAGTATGTGCACAACCCCACGAATCCTCTTAATTGTGTCCTAGGTGGCAGCCAATCCAAGATTACACATATCTTCCCTCTATCCACCTTCACTGTACCCCCACCAATTACATATCCCAAGTATAGAAGTTCGATCATGCCGAACTCACACTTGGAGGCTTTCGCATAAAATGAATTAGCTTCTAATATCCCCAATATCTCACCCAGATGCCTGATATGGTCCTCCTAAGTCCTATTGTAGACTAAAATATCATCAAAGAAAACCAATACAAACTTCTGCAAGTGGCGGTTAAACACATGATTCATGCAAGAATGGAATATAGCTAGATCATTAGACAATCTGAAAGGCATCACCAAGAATTCAAAGTGACCGTAATAGCATCTGAATGTTGTCTTATACACATCCTTCTCCCTGAATTTGATCTGATGATATCTAGAATGCAAATCTATTTTTGAAAAATAGATTGCACCATGTAGCTCGTCCAATAACTCATTAATGTGTGGTAATGGATACTTGTTCTTTATTGTCTTCTTATTCAAGGCCCGATAGTCCATACACATCCACAAGGTCCCATCCTTCTTCTTCACCAAAACCATTGAAGAAGTAAAAGGGTTGGAACTTGGTCTAAAATGCCCCATATCCATGAGCTCATGTCTAGTCTTCTCGATCTCATCCTTAAACCGTTTGGGGCGATGGTAAGGAGAAGTGACCACCGGTTTAGCATTCTCGAGCTCAATCACATGCTCAAATCCCCTATCTGAAGGTATGCTTGTAGGTATATCACCAAACATGGCACTGTGTCTGTCTAATAGGCCTTGTATATCCACATGGTACTATTCTTGTCCATCCTCTTATTTCTTGGTTGAAACCAAACAGTTTACTACCCAATCCACCCTGTTGTGCCTATAGATCCTCTCGATCCTCTTGGTCGTAACAACTCGAGGTGCCCCAGAAGATAATCCCCTCAAGATCACATTCCTCCCTTCAGAATTAAACTTCAGCTCCATTGTCTGGAAGTTATTTTGAAACTCACCAAGGGAATGGAGCCACTATACCCCAAGCACTGTGTTGGTCTCTCCAATACCAACAATATATAAATCATTGGTAACTATATAGTTACTCATCATGATGCTCAATTGGGGAACCCATTGTGTGCATCTCATAGAATCTCCATTGGCTACAACCACGTTGAAGCCCTCAAATTCCTCTATTTGTAACCCCCACCTCTCAACCAATGAGGCATCAATAAAGTTGTGGGTTGCCCCACTATTAATGAGTACAACCACTCGTTGTCCCTGTAAAACTCCCCTAACTCTGAATGCCTTGTACCTCAGGGTACTAGACACAGTGGCGATAGTCTCCTGGGGGAAATTCTCACTATCCTACTCCACACCCACACTATCTAATGCCTCATCATCATCATCATCCTCAAATGGTTGTGTCTAACTCCTCATCACCATCACTCTCCTCGAAAGACCTCTATGTATTGGGCCCTCCCTCTACCCTTTCAATCGTGTCCTGGAACCCAAGGTGCGCGGCAATCAAAACATAGTTTCTTTCACCTCAATTCCTCCTTGTCCTCTTTAGATCTGAATGGTCTCTATGTTGTATCTTTCCTAGGTGGAGGTACCTTTGGTTGCGAACCCTCGGTTCTAGAAGGGAAACCCTTAGGCTACACTCGAGGTGGAAACCTTGACTTAGGAGTGGATAACTCCAGGTCACGAGCTCTCCTAATAGCCTCATGTAATGAAGAAGGCTCAAATGCCCTCACAAATCCAGCAAGAGCGTCTGTCAAACCTACTATGAATAGGGAATTCAAGCTCATCTCTGTAACATCAGGTACCATGACCGATAGTCTCTAAAAATCAGTGATATACTGATCCATGGAATCGGTCTACCTTGGATGAGTCAACTCTCTAAAATACCTGTTGGGGTCCCTCTTATCAAATATGTTCACTAACCTCTTTGTGAACTCTGATAAGTCGTGATGTATATGTGTCCCTGTGTAATCAACCCATGATGCCACCAATCATGAGCATCTCCCTCTAGATGTAAGATTGCAAACTTAATTGCATCTTCCTCATGCATAGGATTCAAGTCAAAGTATGTCTTCAACTTTTGCACCTAAGACTGTGCAGTACACTTCTTAGAACCATCAAAATGTGGAACAGAAATCTGTCCCAACCTCCTTTGCATCTCTGGGTACCTGTGCCTAGTAATCTCTCCTAGGCCTGCTGTCAATCTTCATTTTGTAATATTCCTGGAATGGCATGTTATCACAAAAGCCATCACTTAAGTTTTGGTACCTTTCCCAACAAGACTACTCATCTACAATATCCCCTTCCTGTTGTACCTGTGAAACTTCCAGATCCTTCAAGAAAGAAGGTCCGTGAAACTCGAGAGGCCTGGTAGAATAATGGGTGGACCATTGTCCTAAATGTCCACCCTCACCTCTTTGACCATATTTTCCCTTGTTGCTATTTTCTCCTCTTTCGACATGAGTATCAAACCTATCCTATGTTAATCTCTTAGTGAGCTGGCTCAAATAGAGATTGGTAGTCTCCTACTACTTTACCATGTTGGTGAACAATTGTTTCATCAGCTCTACCCCTATATCCTCGCTGTCTTTGTCCCCCATCTTTCAATCCCAATAGGCTAAAGAAACAACAACTCTGATACCACTGAAATATCCCTAATGGGATACCACTTAAAAATGCACAAAATATTGGAAACTTGTAGCCACATAAAATATTGATTTTACCATATTTTTACAGTTGGGGCAGCGAACTAAAGAAACTTAATATTCACCAAAATGTCCACCCAAAATACTTAAAAATTTAATTAGAGCTTGATATTATTATAAAGGACATAAGGAAACTATTTTTAGATTTTTACAGAGATTAAACTGCTGCTAGAAAAAGCACAGCATGCCCGCGGGAAAACTACCAAGGTTCGTAACCCTTTAAATACAAGAGCAGTAATAAGGGTCTTTAGAAATAACATTAACAGATATAGGCAGTAATAGTTCCACCTTCAGATCTGAAAACAGACGACTGGAAAACCCCCAAATAAAGGCTGCAAGTTGCCTCGCTTGGAATGGGGTAGGAAAATGATGAAGGCACCTTCAACAAGCTACCACGCCCAGCCCAAATGGCTGTTGTGAATCTGATATAGAGCCCCTCTACTTATCTTCCCCAAATGCCCCCAAGACCCTCGAGATCCTTCCTCTGAAACCTCTGTAAATGTCTCTGTTGCACGGCCCTGAAAGTGACTCAAAAATGACAGACTAGGGTAGATCTCTCACTACCGAAGAATGCCCTGCTAGCTAGGGACGAGTCTCTCACCACCAAAGCTAGGGTCCATGTGGGATTTGACTCCACAAGCTGTAGATGCACAATAGCAATAGCTACACGAGAAGGGGTCAATAAAATGTATATCAAAAGTGTCTTTTCTTCCTCCCCCGGCTTCTTATATACGTCTCCTCAGCAAACAAGCCCCCATAACCCTAGGCGCATTTCATTCCATGGAGGGGCCAATAAAATAAGAGTACCTATAGTTACTTTTTTCCTTTTTGAGTCGACATGTCCAAAAGTGACCACCAAATGCAAAACTAGGATATTAAAACCACGAGGTCTCTTCCCAAAAACTTCTAGCGTCCACGGCCCCTAGGTCTAACCAAGGTTTGGACTCGACATGGTCCTTGGTCCATTTAGCATAGTAAAAGGGGACATTACGGAAAGGGGACATTACAATCGCTTCATAGACAACTTCTCTTGTAGAACGATACTCAGCTTCTATGGAAGAATGAGAAACAAAGTGTTGTTTCTTGCTTCCCCATGATATTGGTCCAAATCCCATAAAGAACACAAATCCTGAAGTATATTTTATGTCATCAATGTTACCTACATTATCTGAATCCAAATATCCTGACAAGAAGAAGTTTTCATTCTTCTTGTATTCTAGACCAAGATCCAATGATCCTTTGAGATACCTCAAGATGCACCTTGCTACTTTCCAATGACAAACTTTGGGTTCCTACATGAACCTAGATAGATAGCGTACTGTAAAGATGATATCTGGTCTAGTGTAGATTAGGTAAATGAGACTCCCAATCAACTTCCGATAGAGAGTGGCATTTACCTCAGGAGATGGATCTGAAAGAGATAACTGCAATTTGTTCTCCATAGGTGTAGTAATTGGTGTGCAATCCATCATCCTGAATTTCTCAAGTGTTGTCTTGGTATATTTCATCTGAGAAACAAAGATGTGATTCTCTTTCTACCATACTTCCAATCCAAGACAATAATGCATCAACCCGAGATATCTCATGTCAAATGATCGATTAAGATCTTTCTTCGTTGTATCGATCATCCTCACTAAACTTCCAATGATAACTAGATCATCGACATAGACAACGAAAATCACAATCTCCCCCCCTTTCTTTTTTAGGTAGAGATTGGGGTCATATTGATTTCTAACAAATCCATGTTGTACGAGATGCTCATCAATTTTGATGTACCATGCCCGGGGTGCCTGTTTGAGGCCATACAAAGATTTCCTGAGTCTGATACCTTTGCTTCTTGACCAGGTACTACATATCCCTCAGGTTGAGTCATGTAGACTTCTTCTTGTAAATATTTGTTCAGGAAGGCACTTTTTACGTCCATCTAATGGAATTTCCAACCAAACTGTGCAGCTAGAGCAAAGATCATCTTAATCATCTTTATCTTAGTTGTGGGAGAAAATTTCTCCTTGTAGTCAATGCCTTCCTTTTGTGCATACCCCTTTGCTACAAGTCTTTTTTTATACTTGTCCACTGTCCCATCTGCTTTGTACTTAATTTTTAATATCCATCTGCATCCAATGGGTTTCTTCCCTGGTGGAAGATCGACAAGTTGTCAAGTGTTATTTTTCATTACTGACTGATATTCAAAGTCCATGGCTTCTTTCCAAGATTTTGACTTTATGGCTTCCTGGACTGTAGAGGGCTCATCAGACTTAATAACTCTACTCATCAAAATAAAGTTAACTTCTTCTCTTGCTTTACTACGAGTCCTTGGTCCAGGGGTGGATGTATCTGGTGGAGCATCCATTCTTGCATCTCATAATGTGTTAGTACACCACTTGGGCATACGTTGAACTATTCTTGTGGGTCGTGGTTCTATTAGATCCTCCCCATCATCACTTTCCTCATCTGTGGGAACATCAGGTGAGTCTAGAGGAGGAGACTCTGATTCCTTCTTCTCAAAAAAATCAACATCTCTACTAGTGTAAAATTTTCTGGTCTTTGGATCCATCAATCTATACCCAATATTTTCTTCATTATACCCAATGAAGATGAGTTTATGTGACTTCATGTCCAATTTCTTTCTTTTCTGCTTGGGTATGTGCATACTTGTTTTGCACCCGAATACTCTAAGGTGTGCAATAGATGGTTTATGTTTTGACCATGCTTCTTGTGGTGTTACTCCTTCAAGAGCAACTGTGGGCACTCTTTTTAACAAATACACTGCTATCTTTGTTTTTTTTTCCTAGAATGTCTTTACAAGTCCAGAGTCATCGATCATGCATCACACCATTTCCATGATAATACAATTTCTTCTCTCACTAACACCATTATGTTTCGGTGTGTGTGGAGGAGGCATTTGTCGATGAATCCCATGAGTTTGTAGGTAGTCTTTGAACTCATTACTGGTGAATTCCCCCCCTCGATATGAGTGGAGAGTTATGATGTGACGATCAGTTTCATTCTCAACTACTACTTTGAACTTCTTGAAAGTTTCAAAAGCTTCACTTGTCTTACGAAGACAAAAAATCCACATTTTCCTTGAATAGTCATCAACACATAGCATGAAGTACCAAAATCCAGAATGACTTGGTTACATCGGACCGTAAAGATCAGTATGAACTAGATCAAGCTGACCATGAGCTCGATATGTACTCTTGTTGAACAAAGCTCTGTGTTGTTTTCCTACTAGACAGTGAGGACACTTGTTTGTATCCTTCTGAAGAGATGGTAGCCCATGTACCATATTGCACCGGCGAAGTGTCTCGAGATACTTGAAACTAACATGACCAAGTCTCTGATGCCACAACTGTGCTGAGGTAGAGTTCTTAGCCACAAGCTCCTGATCACCTCTATGGACAAAATCAAGTTGGAACATGCGTCCCACATTGGAGGCTTTTGCAACTATTTTTGAGCCTTGTGATTTATCTTGAATTAAACATGTTTTCTTGTTGGAATGAGTATCAAAATCAATTTTTAGGTTGTGATCTAGGAGTTGACTGACTGAAATCAGATTCTTTGTTAACCCAGGGACATAAGACATCTGATAGTCTACAGTTGCGTGAACTAAGCGGTAGAGAAATGTTCCCAATCCCCTGAACTATATATGAAGAATCATCACCCAATGAAACATGGTTTTTTGAAGGTATGTCCCTCATTGAGGTAAACCAGTCTCTGTGGTTGGTCATGTGTTGAGTGGCTCCTGAATCAACATACCATACATCACTAGATGATGTTGATGGTTCACTTGATCAAGTAGTGTACAAGAAGTCTTCATCATCTAAATGTTCTTCTTGCTCAGTCATATTTCCTTGCTGATGGGGTCTTCTTTTCCAATTCCCCTTTTTCTACCCTTGATTGTAGTTAGAATGTCCCTTGTAAGATTTTTGTTGTTGAGGTCCAGAGTTACTGGATGAACCTTTCTTGTAAGTATTATACCAATAATCTTGTAAGTCATGTCCTCTTTTGCATATTAGACATTGTTTCTTCTATTGTTTGTCCCCGTGATACCGATTCTGATGTTGGGGCTTTTGATAGGAATTAGGTTTCCTTAACCTTTTTCTTTCCATTTTTGATGTGAAGAAAGTGTCTGCTCCTCTTCATCATCCTTATTATGCATGGCTTCCTCTTATTGCAGTAGGTTTACTAGCTTGTCAAAACTAACTATTGTATCTGACACGTTTAGTATTGTGAAAAAAATGTGGTAAGAAGAGGGGAGTGCTCTCAGAATAATGGGAATGAGAGCATCATCTGTGATCGCTTCTCCTAGGGCCAGAAGTGAAGCCCTCAACTCTACAACTCTTTTTAAGAAAGCTTCAATTTTCTCATTCTAATTGAACTTCAGTGTGTGTAACTGACTCTGCAAATTTAGTATGACATTCTTATTTTTGGCCTCATATACTGTGCACAATTTATCCCATGCTTCTTTTGCTATTTTAGCATCTCGAATGTGGGGTTGCACATCATCGGACACTCCAAACAAGATGATGAGTTTGGCCTTCTGATCTGCCTTATCAAACTATCATTGTTGTGTTGTATCAATAGTTGATCTGGTCAGAGTAACATTCACAACAGTCCAGATCTCTTCAAACTCAAGTTGTTTCTTAATTTTAGTCTTCCATGTAGCATAGTTGTTTCCTCTGAGTAGTTGTGAATCTGAAAGAAATAATTTAGGGGCATTAGTGCCCATTTTACAGGAATCACTGACAGGGTTTGGCTCTTATCACTCTAGGTATAAGGTCTCCCAATCTATACATCATCAGTCTAATATACTGAACATTTCTATATGCGCGCCCTTCCGATATACCTGGTGGTACGTGGAAGAAGCTCACCCTTTCTATATACCCGATGGTACGTGAAACAGGTGTTAATGTACATGAAAGAATTCAATACATGGTACCAAGACAGTACTAAAAGGGGTCTGTGCAATTATTGACACTGGCTCAAAGAAATATCCTCATACGCGCGCATAACTTCGCTATATACTTGGATAATTTCTTAGTCAGGATTTATGTCGTGCAATCGTTCACAAACGGATGGGATGGCTCATATTGTGTGCACTGTGACCTTATTACTCCCTGTCGATTTAAAGGGTCGATGCCTAGACAACGTTGTTGTAGCTATATTAGGCATTAAGTGCAGTATTAGTCGTGACGGATTTACCCGTAAGCGCTTCCCAAAGGCACTATATATACCAAATGCTACGAATGAGAACTAAGATCTCATGAGTGTTACATAACCAAATTTACTATATTTGATTACAATTTTCTGCTAGTTTCTAAGCAGTTACAATATTTGCAGTTGACTATGGCAGCCAATAAATTAGTACAATATGATGAAGCATGTAATTACGTTCAAAAAATTAGAAAAAAAATGAATGGTAGACAAAAACAAATTGTTTTGCGGGCCCTAGTGGCATTCGGAGCCCAAAATGACCCGCTATGCCAAACAATTACAAAAATATAGCTGAAAATGCAATTTCTGGATAGGCCTCCTTTTGCAAAAAGTGCTCAGAATGTAAAAATATGTAGAGTGGAGGAAAAAAAATTGCCCTAAAATAGGGTTTTTCTCACTAAATTTAGTTAGTTATAACTAAATTTGAATTTGCTGCTAAAATTAGCAGTTCCACTAAATTTCCTGCCAAATTTGGTAGTGGGTGAGGGAGGGGGAATTTACCCCTTGACCTCTCTTGATGGGAAGTGTCTTACAAAAGCTATGCTAGCCACTTGGGCGGCTAAGCTAAACAAGTATACATAAAGAGCAAATTGTAATTAAACACTTCCAAACTGTAAAATCATACCTCTTTAAAAAACCATGGTTTGGGAAAGGTGGTTTTGAGCAAAAATTCCAGCAAAGAGAAAAAATGACAAGCGGTTTTGAGTGTGTATGGCACCTTAGATCAATTTTCTTCCTTCCTTTGAGCTTGTAATCTCTTCCTTGGTGTATTCAATCCTCATCAACCTTAATTGCAATGAATAAAGGTGCTTTTGATGAATTTGATGGCGGTTTTGAGGAATTTGATGATGGTATTACATAGGATGGGGCTAGGAAGTTATAGAGGTAACTCTGGCTCTCCTTTTCTTGCACAAGCTTCTCCAATGCTCCTAAAACTCTGTCACAATCCTCCAATATCCTTCAACCTGCTCTGACACCAAATGTAATTTCACAAATAGGGACGGAAGCCTGTATATTTTATTAATGTGAAATTAATCAACCATTATAATGGAATGTTGCAATATTATACATATTGGACAACAATATACAAATAAATAAATGGGTTGCACAGGTACAACCAAAATCACAACAGCTTCCAAAATGCATCTGAGAAGCAACAATAATTAAATACAAACAAATAATAATTGTTACAACTACGTAACAATATAACCTATGCAATAATATGACAAATATTGTTATAAAGTTTTATAACAATATATAAACTAATTACCTTATTAAATAATTAAATATTTAAGGTAATATAATGCATAAATTAACCTAACACATCAATGACCAACAAGGTGCATACAAAACCTCTCCCAAACCTCTCTGGGCTGAAATTGTAAACTACATTATTAAGTATTTTACCTGTGAAGGTAGGTATTCTAGAATAAACACAGTCCACTTCAAATTACTCAATCATATAAAGAATAATAGGCATGTCAATGTGCTTAATTTCTTAAATGAGATCTTGAAAAGGATGAGTAAGGAAGCACAAAGGGGAAGGTCAGCACTTTCACACCACTGTCTTGGTACTCTGGTAATAAAAAACACCTTGCAAAGAGAACATCCTGAGCTGAAATGGGAATATTTTGCAAAGGCCGAGCATATTGATGAATTGTTAGGACATAAAAGGAAGAGGAGAAGTACTGAAAGTTCTTCCACCCATGCATTTGAACCCACAAATTTAACTTCTCCACCCATAGAAACCCCTATTTCTGATAACTTACCTTCTTTTGAACCAAATCCTGAGCCAATATCACCTAAGAGGATATTTATTGATGAAACTCTCCTTGAATTTTCCACTCATGAATCATCCACCTCAAAGGGAAAGAGAAAATCTTCCAAGCCAACTCTTACACCCCCAAGGCACTATCACAGGCTACAAACTAGAAGGCCAAAAACCTCCAAGCTCAAGAAAAATCACACCATATCACTTGACAGTAATGTGGAAGTTGTTGAGGAAAATATTGAGAATAAAGCAGTGGATATTGAGCAGGGAGGCAATAATGTTGCATATAGGAGCAATAATGTCTTGAGGAGACCGTGGAGGATCTGAAAGAGAAAAAGGAAGAAGGAGGTGGTGGGAAACTTTACATGAATGTCATGTTGAGTACATGGAGGAACATGCAGAGGTAGTTCATGCTGGGGTAAGTCATGAAGAGCATAAAGGAGAAGAAGTTGAAAAGTGAAATGAGGAAATAGTTCCCGTAGCCAAAGGTGATGAGGAGAGGATGGAAGAGGAAAAGAAACAAGATAGAGAAGAAACTAGACAAGAACATCATGAAGAGCCTATGAAGGAGTATGCAGAAGTGGAGCATACTCATGAAATAGTTTCTGAAATGTAAAATTTTAAGGAACTAATGGAAGAAGAACTAGACAAGGAAGTTGGCCAAACAACTCATGCATGAGGGAACATAACAAGGCCGAGAAACAGAAATCGGTTAACAAATTGAACTTGACCACATACCCCAATATGTTGAGGAGGTGATTCAGCAAGTTGTCCATGGAATTGAGGAAGAACATATTTATAAGGAAGTTAAATTAGTACAAGAGAATATTCTTGTAGTTACCCATGTAGTAATTGAAAAAGTGTTGGAGAAGACACCACCATTTTTACCACATGCTAACCTACAACAGTCTTGTATAGCCCCATTACAGTCACAAATTATCATTCAAGACGTTATAAAAGAGCCCGTCAAAATAGTTTACAGAAACATGGCAACACAGACAATGTTGTTGGATTACTGGGTCTATCAGTTTGAAACTTATGTTAAAAGTTAAAAGGCAAATGGGAGAGAAAAAGAAGAACTCATCTTCTAGCAACAACAAGACATGGAGGGAAAAGACCGGGAAATTAAGGCCAAAGATAAAGAGATTGAAAGGCTAAAGAAAAAGTAGGAAGAGACACTTAAAGTGGCCTATGAGATATTTAGACACATGCCTCTTTCCAATGTCTATGCCATTTTCTTAAAAGAAAAGATGTTACAGCTCACGCTTACATGTATCAATAATGATATTCCATTTGACATTACTGCAGCTAGGAGCTTATTTAGATTATATCTAAAAATGTCACATGAAATTTAGCTCTTGTTGTGTGAATTATACATGTATAATTATGCCCTTTAGTATTATATGGATTAGATCCCAGTACTCTACATTAGATATGTTCCCATTAGAGCACTTTGCTCTTATTTTAACAATGAATTGGACATGGAGAACCAGATGTAAGAGTATAGGCACTTGGAAAAGGTACAACCACTGATGATCAGGACAGAAGCTAATAACACAAAGGTAATTATTGAAGAACGTGGAAAATATATGGAGAAAAGGGAAATCAGACAATGGGTATGGAAGATGTGGATAGTTCATGAGGAAGTTAGGGACAAAATTAAGTACAATGCAAGAGAGATAGTATATGCCTACAGGATGCGGTGGCAAGAGATGTCCCCATGTGATGCAAAGGAAAGAAATGTTCTCTTATCATAATATCATTCCAACTTTAAGAAGGGTGAATGCATACATTGAAGTTTCTAAAGTGTGTGCCAAAACTTGGTTTCCAATTGGTTTTCACCCACCAATATTCCACTTTCATATACCACATTGGTCTGGTGATAAGCCATTGAATGAAGAAATGCAGGACATAATCATGAATGGTTACAAAATGAATAGAGGTTACTTCTTCACATAGCCTGAAGGAACAACTACCCCAGTGGATTTCAGACACTTATGTAGCACAAATCTTACAAAGATGAAACAATAAAAATAATTTCTACAACTCATTCATATAAAATTAGCATACACCGATCAACCTAACATGTAATTAAAATCTCAAAAGAGATGTATGAAGGCACTTAACTAATTTTAGATGAATTCTTGAGATATTTGGGAGTGTGCAACAGTGAAACTAGAAGGTTTAAACATGAATAACCTTTGCAATAGAGGCTTAAACTGTGAATCAACCTGGGAAAAACCATACCAAACTTCCAAGACCGTATTGTACAATCCTAACCCTATTATACAAACTTGGACCTACTTTGAATCAACTTTTGCAACTTTTTGGGTTGGTTGTCTCTCGAGATATGTCTATCACTATCAAACCCTAGTTGTCGCATATGCAACAAAGCTCTCTAAGTGGACCGATCATCATCTCAAACCCTAGTCATGGATGAAGAGTCCTGCAAAACAAACATTAGAAGGGTTATGGGCACCCTCATGCATTTTCAACATTGACATTACTCTAAAGAGGCCTCAAACTGCACGTCATTCTCCACCTAACATGTGATATTTAGATAGATCAATCAGATTTGGCATTTTGTTTTACCAAACTTGATTTGACTTGAATTTTGCTAAAATACTTAGAGAGGATGTTTGAGTGCTTGAAGATGAGAGATATGGCTTCCTTGACTTGGGATGTAGTTTTAGACCTTATGTGGGTACTGTAGACACAAAATCATGCACTTGGGTACATTTTCATGTCCCAAAAGCATACTTGCATTCATATGATTCCTAAGTAAGAAAACTAGTAATTGACAGTTATCTTTGGCATCTTTGCTTTGTTTCTTGTCTTCTTTCTGGTCTTTCACACCTTACAGTTAAGTCGGTATTTCACTTGCTTATCTTTTATGACTCTGGACACCAACACCTAGCCAAGATGCCAATGCACAGGTGCCCCATCCCCTCTAGGTGACCCTAACCTATTTCCACCTTACTCACTCTTTTTGGGCCTCTTTTATCTTTTGGGTATCTTATTTTATTATGGGTCGGCCTTCCAGTTGTCAATTACGTAATTCAACCAAGGGAATCATATAAATACAAAGCTATGTAACCAAAATAAAGGAACAAGATCTAAGCATCTATTATCATCACCTAAGGTAGCATACAAAGGCATCAAAGGCATCCATCTAGAATTCACACAAGGGACAAGGGATTGTATTTTTTGCAACACTTCATAAGAAGGGAAATTTCATTTTGCCATCCATACATCTATTTACATTGGTACATCTAGCTAGCATTCGTTATCAAGTGCACTTGCACAAGGGCTTCCTAGGGCATGATTCTATAACACACTCACAAGAACTAAATGGAGTCTAAGATGTAGTGCAACACTCGGTCTTGAGTTCACTCAGTTGAATGACCGTTGGGGTCAGTTCGACTCCCCATATTTCATATCTTCTTTTTGGGATTTGATGTAGTTTAAGGGTTTTATAGGTGAACATATTTTTACAGGTTACATGTGTAGTTGGCAATCATCCAACAACATACATGCGACTAGCAGTGACTACCAGTGACACTTGTGTGACACCGAAAAATCAGGTTCCAAGCTCCTACGCAATCACAGACACCCAAAAACAGACTCTAAAACCTAGGTGCCCTTGACCTAGTCCAGGCTTATCTGACAATTCCAGAACTTATCGTACACAGTTACGACGGTCTACCTTTCTTGTTCATTAGTATTCCAATATAGATCAATCCTAGGAAAAGTGTGAAATCAGCTAAGTTCTCTACTCTCCCTCTCTTGCACTTAGGGTTTCGTATTTATTAGCTTATTTGCTTGTGTCAAATATGTACTTTAGCATTTATTTATCATACGTAACTCTGTAATTAAGGTTTAACACTTATTCTATTTTTGTTAAATCATTTGGTGAACCCAACATTTGAACACTCTCATATCTTTTCATCTTCTCATTGCTTCAATATCCTAAATTTCTTCCCCCATGGATGTCTCCATCCATGCCTTTTTGCAGGATAATCCTAATTGTGTAAATAAAATTAGATCTTATTTGGCTAATACTTATATTCCTCCTCATACTTCACCTAAATATGTGTATCATAAGTTTACTTCAGCTCTATCTCTCAAAGAAGACCACATTACTTTAACATGAGATGACTTGCCTTCTCAAGCCATATTAGAGCATGATCCCCCCTTTATATTCATGTTTACATCAATAATATTGGAGTTAAACGTGCCTTAGTTGATAATGGATTGGGGAATAATATTTGCAATATAGCATTTCTTCACCAACTTGGCCTCTCTGAGGCCTCTTTAGCTCGATCATATATTTCTATTAGTGGATTTGATAATATTCCCAAGCGTGTCTTAGGTACTATCACACTCCCCATTACTTTCGGGCCATGTACACTACCTATTCCATGTCACGTGATGCCCGATAATCTTAATTGTAGCATTCTTCTTGGGCGGCCTTGGATCCATGACATGCATGCAGTTCCTTCCACTCTTCATACATGACTTAAATTCCTTTATCAAGGAGTCATCTACGATGTTCTAGTAGATCCATCCCCTTTCGCATATTATAATTCTATTGAGCATTCCACAGAAGCCCTTATCTCTTATGTATCTAATCAACATTTCTCCAAATATGGTCTTGGCTATAAGTACCTTCTTCGTTATGGTTTTTCTAGTAATGGATTAGGTCAACATAGTCAAGGAGTCACATAATCCTTGGCTCTCGCCACTCAATCTAACAATTTTGGCCTTAGATATCATCTTCCCTCCACATCTTCTTTGGAGGCTTATGTTGTTCGACATACGTCTTCACTTCCTCGCATATATCTAGAAGTCGTCAGTGACTCTACTTTTGTTGCTTGGCCTGATTTGGATGCTTTTTCTACTGATGATTCTCTTTTAGAATACACAGTGACTTACAATCACCTCCCCTCTTTCCATCATAAGAAATGTTCTCCATCATTTCTTAATGTTACTGCCTACTTTGGTGAATCAGATACACCTAATGAAAGTATGGATGCTTGTGACACCATTCCTACTAACCCATACATAGAGGATCGGTCGATTCTTCTAAATAAAGACACCATTCAATATAACCTTGTCATTGCTACCAACCCGCGAATAGTTTTGCTAGTTATTTCTCTTACGCCTGCTGAGAAACATGATATTAAGCAAGTTCTTCATGAATTCTTTGATATATTTTCATGGGACTATAACGATATGCCAAATATTGATCCTTCTGTAGCCATTCACAATATCGTCCTTCACCCTGGTGCAAAACCTATTCAACAAAAAATTACAAAATGCATCTAAAGGTCGCATTGCTAGTCAAGAAAGAAATACAACACCTATTATATGCTAGATTTATTCGTATTGTGGATTTTCCTAAGTGGGTGTCTAACATCGTGATATTTATGAAGCTGAATGACAGGGTCTGTTGTTACTTAGATTTTGGTGATCTCAATAAGGCTTGTCCTAAGGATAGTTTCCCATTTCCTCACATTGATGCCATCGTTGATTCCACTGCTAGATACAATATCCTTTATTTCATGGATGGCTTTTTTGGTTACAATCAAATCAAAAACAACCCAGTAGGTCAAGAAGAAAATTCATTTACTATGCCATGGGGAGCATTTTGTTATGCTATCATGCCTTTCATCCTTAAAAACATTGGGGCCACTTACCAGCGAGCAATGATGCATATCTTCCATGACTATATTCATAAAATCCATGAAGATTATGTTAATGATATACTTTCCAAATCGCGACATCATTCCATACATGCTCAAGATCTCCGCACACTCTTTGAACATTTACAACAATATAAAGTATGCCTAAATCCAAAGAAGTGTGTTTTTAGAGTTATACATGGTAAGTTCCTTAGGTACATTATATCCCAACGTGGAATTGAAATAAATCCCAATAAAACTTGTGTCATTGTTGGCATGCCTCCACCTCGTAATTTTCATTGGTTACACTCATTGTAAGGTAAAATTTAGGCCATCTGTCATTTTATCACACAACTTGCTGATAAAACCTAGCCATTTACATGTTTAATGAAAAAGGACACTAAATTTGTCTAGGAAGACCATAGCTAAAGGTCATTCAAAGCTCTAAAAGTATATCTCTTAAACCCTCTTGTCTTAGTACCTCCCACAACTGAGTGGCCTTTCTTATTATATATCTCTGCTACGTTCCATGCATTAGGGGCCCTTCTAGTGCAACACAATGATTCTCAACACGAGAGAGTTGTCTATTACATTAGTTATACTTTGATATCTTATGAATGTAACTATATTTACATTGAGAAACTATACATTGCCCTTGTCTTTGTGGCAAACAAGTTACGACACTACCTTCTTAATAATTAAGTTCATATCATTACCAAGGTAGATCCCCTACGATACCTCTTAACTCACACACATATCTTTAGATGTCTTGCACGATGGGTCATGCTACTTATAGAGTTTGACTTCAAATTCATTCCACAAAAAGCAATCAAAGGCCAAGTTATCGTCGATTAACTAGCTAGCGCACCTCTTTCAGATGCATCACCTGTTTGTGATTCTTTCAAGATGATTTCACTGCTTATACCATTGATACTGACACTTGGACTATGTACTTTGATGGGTTTCGTTGCCTCTCAGGGGTGGGGGCTAGAATTTTGTTCATCACTCCACATGGGGATCATCTCCCCTTCGCATATCGCTTAGGGTTCTCATGTACAAATAACATTTATGAGTATGAGGCCCTCATTTTCGGCCTCATCGTCATATGTAAACTTCTTATTTGAAATATCCACATACACAGTGATTTGAAACTCATTATAAATCAAGTTAATGATACATATAAAACAAAAGAGGAGCATCATGTCCCATATAGTAACTTGGAAAAAACAATCCTAACTACATTTGATTCCTACTCTCTTTCTGTCATTCCACGCAAAGACAATTGACATGCGGATGTTATGGCTAGTATGACATCACTCATTCCTCAAGATATCATTGATGAGTAGGCCACATTTATCATTCACCACTTACGATGGCCATCTACAGATAGTCCACCTTTTAAAGCACATGTTATCACACGTAGTAATGACCATCCTAAATGGTTTACTCAAATTTATAACTTTCTATATCAACAAGCCATTCCTGGTGGATTTCAACCTCATGAAGTTCATCATTTGTGACAGGAGGCCACTTGATATGTACTCATTAGTGTGTCATTATTTAAAAGATCATTTGATGGTCATTTTTTACGTTGTTCAGGATTCGATAACATCCCCATAGTTTTTTCTCACATTCATGATAGTGTGTGTGGTGGTCACTTCTAAGGTAAATCCATGTCACAAAAACTTCTATGTCAAGGCTACTATTGGCCTACTATGGAGCAGGATTTTTTAGAATATGTCAAACATTGTGACGAGTGTCGAAAACATGGCAATCTCCACATATGACCTCTAGCCTATTGCTCCATCATGGCCCTTTTCCTTATGGGGTTTCGATCTCGTCAGAAAAATTAACCCTAAATCGACAGATGGTCATAAATAAATCATTATTGCTATGGAATACTTTACTAAATGGGTCGAATCCACACCCCTTGTAGACATAAAATCATGCACTTTAAACATTATTTTATCCTGGTCTCATACTACTATTTAGAGGGTTTTTGAGTGAATAAAGTACTAATTAACCCCCGTCTCTTAGCCATTTTAATTTGATTTCTATCATTCCCGACCTCCACCACACACATGATTAATCAGTTTCCATCATCTTTCGTCATTTTAGCCCTGATTGGGGTGCCCATGGGTGCCCTTGTCCCACCATGGGTGTCATGATCCTTCTTTGAACTTTCCTGCCACTTTTTGGGCTCTTCTAGCTGTTTGAGATCTTTATCTTTTTGGTGGTCATCCATTTCAGGGTTAATTACAAAATGAGATCAAGAGAACCCTATAAATATAAAGTTATGAGACCATAATGAGGGACCAAGCACTAGTCACCACTATCATCCATCTAGGGTTGCATCTATATATTGCATTGGAGATCACTTGCATCCACATAGCTCCATTACAAAGCACAAGGCTAGGTCATCTGCATCACACACAACATAGGGGGAGGATTCTATTCTATTCCATAAACACATTCTATTACATTTTCTACATATATTTATTACTCGATACTTCACAAAATGCGGCTGGCACAAGAGCACCTAATTCACATACTCGCCAGAACTACATTTGGGTCTGAAATGTAGTGTAACGTATAGTTAGTAAGCCTATGTTTTGGTAGTTGAGATCATTTGACCCATTCATTTGCATTCTTCTTATTTTTTAGGGTTTTGATACTCCTTGGTCTTTTACATGTCTTTTCATCATCTAGGAATATCAGTGATACGTGAAGCAGTGCAGCGAATTTGATGCGACACACAATGAGGGTTCCAACCCATATGTCAAACCTGTAAAGATCAGTTTTAAAGCTTTTACATAGACCAAGGCACCTAGTTTGCAGACCAGAGCACCTGTGGGCACCCCAGTCCCTTTCCAGGCACTCCAGTACAACCATATTACTTAGATCCATCCTTTTTGGGGCTCCTACATAATCATTCCTGCTTCTAAATTCTCTAGTCATCTCTACGACACAGTGCTGTGAGCATCTTCTATTCAGCTAAGTACTTTCCTCTTCTCTCTTGCACATTAGGGTTAACATTTCCCTTTTTATAGTTGTTTGGATCATCTTTATATTTGTTTATAACATCTATTTACTTTATTTACAGTTGTTCATAGCTTAAATTAACCATAGTACATATATCTACATTTTTAGTTAATCACCCCTCCAAACTATCATTGACCCTTACATTTGTCGTTTTATTACTACCCACATCATTACACACTTTGAAATTCCCTCCACCATTATCACCAATAATGACTCTCCTTTCAAAAATAAGAATGTTAAGCACCTCTATGCAAAATTCAAGATCAAGTAAACATTCTCCACTCCATATTATCCACATGGCAATGGCCAATCCAAAGCCAAAAATAAGACAATTGTTAAAATATTACGCAAGACCGTTGATACTAGTGGTGACGATTGACACAATTAAATTTTATACGCTATTTGGGCTTATTGCACTAGTGTGCGTACCCCCTTAAATGCTATGCCCTTTTCACTTGTGTAACACACTGAAGTAGTAATCCCCTTAGGGATGGAAATTTCCTCCTTACGGGTGTCCTTTAAAGGCATTCTCAAAGACAACAAATATCATTAACATCGTCTCCATGAGCTTGATATGGTTGACTTTCGTCATGTGCAAGCTCTTGAACACCTTTGAGTATATTAGGCTTGTATTGCACAAGCTTACAATAACAAGATTCGCCCATGAGAGTTCAATATCGGTGACCTTGTATTAAAGGAAAATCATATTAACACAATAGTTGAAGCCTATGTCAAAGGTAAATTAAAACCTAATTGACTCGAACCTTATGTCATCACACACAGGCTAAGGAGGGCGTCTATCACCTAGCTACTCTCCTCAACAAGCCACTCAAAACCCCGCTAAACGTAATGCATCTCAAACGCTACTACATGTAAAAAAATCATTACCCTATGACGCACTCTTGTGCTCGAGTTCACACTTGATTGTTGAGGGCATACTACATACATGAACCTCACACACTACACATTTCACGCTCCGAGTTTCATGACACATCTTTCTAGCATTCTATTCTCACACGTCATACTACCTTATGATGCAATCTAGTTCCACAATTTTTACTTGACTGTTGAGGGTCTAATTCTAAAATGAACCTCACATCCATTACACTTCACACTTCATACTTCATAATACATCTTCCTAGGATCTACTCTCACACAACACATTACCCGATGACACACTCTTGTTTTATGGTTCATTCTTGACTGTCGAGGGATGTTTTATAAATGAACCTCATCTCATACTCATCCACATCTATTAGGGGCATGCTTCTCCTATCACATTCATATTGTGTACCATTCCATCTCACTCATACATTGCATACTGCATATCTTGGTTGCACATATTATTGTTTGCTTATACTCATATGTTACACTTTGTTTACTATGTTAGCCAGATATCTAGTATGTCATTATCTTTATCGTATACACATGCACGTTCACTTTCTTTATGGTTGTGATTGTGAACTTCCTACAATTCTTTACATGCAACAATGATGTTTGGAACTGTACCTCTTACCAGTCCCACCGAGGCTCCTGGGGGCATCTACATTTACTACTCTTCCACATCACAGGTGTTATTGTTTCATTATTTACTACTTCCCAACACTACTTTACATTGATTTATACATGCTTTGACATAATCTTTATATTTCTAACATGCTAACAGGTGATTCATGTGTAGCATTTTCTTTACATAATTATTTTCCACCATGGTTGTGTGTTACATCCTAATTGACATTTTTGGCTCTTGTATGCTAGTGTTTATGGGCTATGCCCCTTGTCTTGTATGTAAAATGTATGCGTTTGGCCACTTCGGCCCTAATTGTCTTGTGACATTGTGAGCGGTGTCCCATGTCTAAAACCCACTTTTTGTAGTCTTTTTTCTATGCACATGTGCTTGTTACATTGCTTTTATATGACATGTTTGCTTCTTTCTCTACTAACACATGTTATTAGCTAGCTTGTTTGCATGTGCCTTGGTTTCCACCATGCACATTCTCTCTCTATTGTAGGGTATATACTTTAGATCAGTTTCAGGTCCTCTCCTTTGGACCACATGGTTCTATCAACGTCACATGCACCCCAAATGAGGGGGGCATACTTTGGGTGAATCGGTCAGCCCCCACAATAACTTAGAGCTATAGATAAGATATGTATAGTACATGATCAACACAGGCTACAGTTTCATAAATGGCCCAGAATTTGACTTGGGTCCTCAGTTTAGTACAGACTCTAATGCCCATAAATAGACACTAGCAACTGGGCACTCCTAACCTCTACAGGGCACCTATTTCCTATGGGCAGATATAACTACTTTCTCGTATCAACACAATTTTCAATAGTTCACAGAGCAGTTTCACAGTACAAGTATATTCCTCCACAAAGTAAAATGCATTCTTTCTCTATTTCTACACGAAACTAATATAGTATAACTCAGAACTAAACACAGATCACACCATCTATAGTGGTGTATAAATTTAGGAAGTAGTAAAGGAAGGAGAGTAACACTAGACCTTTCTCCCCAACACTTTTTTTCCATTGTGTGAGATTGCCCAAAAAACTTACTCTTTTACAACATTCTCATAACATCTCTCTATCCATTTTACACTCATGATCATCAGGTGCACACTTTCCTTTTACTACTTTTACACACATTTACAGAGTTTTCATAATACATGACTTTGATTACTCTTTTGCTCTTCTTTTGCAGGTTTTTTCTTAATACACAACAAGAAGCAGACCCACATCAAGCACAACAACAGGTACGACACAATACGCTTCAACCCTAGGGTCATTTCCTCTTTCTTAGCTTCCACGCTTTATTTTTATCACTTCATGCTTTCATTTGTCTCTTCATCATGTTATCGTCATCACATTCTACATGGTTAGTAGGTATGTATCTCTTATCTACTTTGTGTTATCAAGTATTCACTCAACAACATAAATTGGGCACAAATGTAGACACAAAATCATGCACTTGGGTACATTTGTAGGTCCTAAAAGCATACTTACATTCATATGATTCCTAAGCAAGAAAAATAGTAATTGATAACTATCTTTGGCCTCTTTGCTTTGTTTCTTGTCTTCTTTTTGGTCTTTCACACCCTACAGCCTAGTCGATATTTCACTTGTTTATCTTTTATGACTTTGGACACCAGCACCCAGCCACGATGTCAACGCCCAGGAGCCCCCGTCCCATCTGGGTACCGCTGACCTCTTTCCACCTTACTCATTCTTTTTGGGCCTCTTTTATCTTTTGGGTATCTTATTTTCTTATGGGTCAGCCTTCCATTTGTCAATTACGAAATTCAACCAAGGGAATGATATAAATACAAAGCTATGTGACCAAAATAAACGATCGATATTTAAGCATCTATTATCATCACCTAAGGTTATATCTAAAGGCATCTAAGAACATCAAAGGCATCCATCTAACATTTAAACAAGGGATAAGGAACTGCATTTTCTGCATACACTTCATAAGAAGGGGAAGTTCATTTTTCCATCCACACATCTATTTTCATTGGTACATCTAGTTATTTTTCGTTATCAAGTGCACTTACACAAGAGATTCATAGGGCACGATTCTATCACATACTCACAAGAACTATATGGAGTTTGAGATGTAGTGCAACATTCGATCATAAGTTCACTCAGTCGGGTGACTTTCGGGGTTAGTCCGACTCCCTATATTATATCGTTTCTTTTTGGGATTTGATGTAGTTTTAGGGTTTTACATGTGAACATCTTTTGTAGGTTACAGGTGTAATCAATGATCATTTAGTGACATACATGTGACTAACAATGAATACCAGTGACACTTGTGCAACACCAGAAAAATCAAGTTCTGAGCTCTTGCATAGTCACATTTACCTAGAAGTAGACTCTAGCGTCCCTGACCCAGTCTAGGCACCCTGGTCTAGGCTTATCCGACAGTACCATAATTTATTGTGCACAGTTGCAACAATATGTCTTTCCTATTCATCAATCTTCTAATCAAGATTAGTGCGAGGAAAAGTGTGAAATCAACTAAGTCCTTTACTCTCTCTCTCTTACACTTAGGGTTTCATATTTATTAGCTTATTTACTTCTATCAAATATTTACTCAATTGTTTATTTATCATACATAACTCTATAATTAGGGTTTAACACTTATCTTATTTTTGTTTTTTCATGTACTACCCTAATGACTTCAAATGTGTTATTATGAGATTTATGAAGCTTGGAATGCCTTTTACAAGTGTATGAAGTGAGTGATTTATTGCATTGCCTTAGGATTTCCCACTTAACAAATGAGGTAGTGTTTACTTGCTTATATAAGGTCTCGTAGATGATTTATCTAAGAAATTCCAACCCAAATGAAGTAAAATACCTGACGAAAGATGACAATTTGAAAGGGTAGTTGAAAGACATTTCGGTTTAAGACCGTACAAGTAGGTCAAGACTAGATGTATGGTCCTGGATAATTTGTATAGTCCTGACTAGGAGCAAGAAATGTGTAAAATGATCTTTAGGGCTGATAAACTGATGTTTCTCTATTGATTTTTTACATTGTATTCTTGGGATGTGTTTGTAGACATCTAAAATATCAACATGATTAATTGCGATTAACCTGTCCCGCAACAACATCTAAATCCATATAATAATTAATCACAAGATTAATTTTTATTAATCCATTTTATCATTTTCCCCCTTTATCATTTATCTAATATTCTATCATTTCATTATTAATACTTTTAATACATCATCATATCCCATTTCAACCTTAATCACTTTTATTTCATTATTATATCATATTATCCTATAAAAATCCCTATTAACATTTTCTAGGAATTTAATATTCTTATATCTACCTACACACCTACCCTACACATCCCCACACCTAGCCTTTCCATGTAATCTCATATCTAATTATCTTTATTAACCTAATCTAATTCTAATCCTAATCATATCCTCACCTCTAAATCTAGAGGCTTCTATTTCTAGAAGCCTCTCTAATATTCCCTCCATATTTTAAAATTCAAATATAATGGAGGCTTTTTCCAAATTCTAGAATTATCCAATTCTAGAATTATCCAATTCTAGATCTTTCTATCCTCACATACATCTTTTGCCCTTGATCTGAATCCAACTTAGCTTCATCCTAGCCATTGAATCCTCCACCCACAAACTATAGATTGAACTCTCATCCTCCATAAGAGAATAACTTGGAAATCCATAACAAATTTCTGCCACTTTTATCTTCAATCATCCAATAAATCTATCTTCAATCCAATCTAATCATCCATCCATTAATCTTCATCAAACAATCTTCATTAAATAAAGGGGAGGTGCTGCCCAAGTTTATCCACACAAATTTGAAGCAATCCAAGAGCAACCAACATCAATTAAGATTATCCATAACAACGTTCTGCCACTTTTATCAAAATTCAAATATATCTCCCTCCATTCAATGGAGGATTCTTCCAAATTCTAGAATTATACAATTCTATATTTTTCTATCCTCACATGCATCCTCTACCCTTGATCAAAATCCAGCTTGGCTTCATCCTAGCCATTGAATCCTCCACCCACAAACTATAAATTGAATTCTCATCCTCCATGAGATCACAACTTGGAAATCCATAACAAAGTTCTACCACTTTTATCTTCAATCATCCAATCAATCCATCTTCAATCCAATCCAATCATCCATCCATTGATCTTCATCAAACAATCTCCATCAAAGCAAGGGGAGGTGTTGGCCAAGTTTATCCACAAAAATATGAAGCAATCCAAGATCAACCAACATGAATCAAGTTTATCCATAACAAATTTCTATCGCTTTTATCAAAATTCAAACATATCTCTCTCCCTCCATTGAAATTTTAATTCAATGGAGGCTTCTTCCAAATTCTAGAATTATCCAATTCTAGATCTTTCTTCCTCGCATGCATCCTCTACTCTTGGTCTAAATCTAACTTGGTTTCATCCTAGCCATTGAATCCTCCACCCACAAACTATGAATTGAACTCTCATCCTCCATGAGAGCACAACTTGGAAATCCATAACAAAGTTCTACCACTCTAAAATTCCATCCTTCATATTTAAAAATTCAAATATATCTCCCTCCCTCCATTGAATTTTTAATTCAATGGAGGTCTCTTCCAAATTATAGAATTATCCAATTCTAGATTTTCTATCCTCGCATGCATCCTTTACCCTTGATCTAAATCTAACTTGGCTTTATCCTAGCCATTGGGCATTCTTAACCCACGAAGTTTAAATGGAAATCTCATCCTCCATGAGAGAACAACTTGGAAATCCACAACAAAGTTCTGCCACTTTGTGGATGGGCTTCTGGTTAGAACGTGAGTGTTTAGAACCCATCCACTGGTTGATTGAAGAGGGTTTTCCATCAGATACTTTTCTGATCTAAAATGTTCAATGATTTCTAAAATAGCTAGGCCCCAAAGTGGAATGGCTCATTTGGAGGAACAAAACACAGAAATACAAAGCGTAGGACAGTGAAAAATTGATATTTGTTTATTAAGATGATTGGATGGTGACCACGATTTTAGTGACACAAAATAGTACCATGATCGACTTTTATGAGGATTGGACAAGAGAAAACGACAAGGTGGAAAACTTGACACTGACAGGGTCACAAGAGACAAGAGGCATGAGTACAAACAAGGTTGACCGACAAAGATGATTGACATTGACAGGGTCACAAAGGACAATGAACTGAATACAATGTGTGGGACACGACAGATATGAATTAGTCAAAGCATAAACCAACGGAAGGTGCTGGGATTAGAGACAAAACTCGACCCTGTGATTAGGAGAAATGATCAGAAAAGGGGTCGTATGTCACCACCGAAGACGTCAATTTGCTGAGACGCAAAAGGAAAATCCCTAGCACGCGATGACCATTTTTACACAACTCTCTTGTGACTAGTCATTGCTAGGATTGCAATCAAGTTATAGCCTCTTGCTTTCAATACCACATACTGACGATGTTTCCAAAATCAAATTTATCTCCATCTATGTTCTCTATGTGGGTGCTTTCGAGTGACGATGGTTTTCAGATAGAGAGGAGAGATGCCTCTTTGGATGTGTTGTTTAATGCTGTAACCAAAATGTTGGGGATAGAGTTAGTATAGCATGAGCTTCTCACTAAGGGAGTCCCTGATATACCTTGCGGTATGTGGGTTCCAAGTCTATGATGTAAGGATATTGGTCCAAACCTAGGTATTGGGACTTACACGGAGGAAAGTCACTATCATGGGTAGATCTTAAAACAAACAAGAGCTTGAGCCATTTTCTTGAGAATTGTCTGCATGCATCTGAATACCCCAAACATATAGAGCACATGCAATGTGTTTACGTTTCCCATATATATTTGATAAACTGCACGGTCACAGAGAAACACTCATTAGACTATAGCAAGATAATAAGTGGGATATCACTTCCATTGATCAATATTTTCCCTATAAAGTAAAAATGGGAAGGCTAGCTGCTTTTGATCCTAGAAGAAATGTTCTATCCCTACTTCGAGAGGTCAGTGCCACTACAGTTAATTTTGCGTGTAATGTCCCCAAATGGACATTCTTGACCCCAAATGGATTTTAAGCCAATCCCACAACCAAATGCAAGCTTACAATGCAAGATAATATCAGATTTTTATCATACAGATCTGTATTTTATCTTATGTAATGCGGTCTAGGATATTGCATGAAACTCTACACTAATCAGTCAACCATTAGTAGTTATGTTTTCCACTCCAATATGATCTTGCAGATTTTATGCAGCTACAAAATCGGACCCTAAGCTGATGTAGTGAGACCTTACAAAACTACAATTTGACAAAAAAGCTGCAAGATAATTACCAGAAATGGACAGAATCTCCCCTTGTATCTGCAAGAAACCTGCAGTACCAAAATGTCATACCTATTTTACACCACTAAAACACTAGAAGTCTGATTAGATTAACCAGTCCATGCATACGATAAAATCTGATTTTTAGGAGCAATTATAGACGCAAAATGACAGCTCAGAAAGGCGTTGTTTCAGGTCAAATGCGCCAAAACACAAAAAATCCTTCAAAATTAGATGAAAACTGATTACATTTGATTCATAAAATCAGCTTGAAATATGAAAGTACAGATCAGCACCTGGGTTACCTCTGACAAAAGTGCCAACTTAGAATGGCTGTAAAGTGGGTCGCTCAAAACTTAGATATATAAGAATGTAACTGCTAGTAATTTAATTCTTCAAACCCTCCATACAAAGGCGCTGCAAAATCCCTTCACAACTGCTGGACTATAGCTCTAAAAATTAACATACTATCTTTGCAAGCGATCCAATAGAATCCCCTGCATGTACTTTATCCTTCACAATAGCTCCAAGAGGGTTTATCTGTATACACTCTACTAGGTAAGTCTGTAAGGGTTTTCGTCCTTAGAATATTTTTGCCAAAGCTACAAGCTTCAAACATGCAAATCAAAAACTTAGATAATCATTATAGAAGCTCCACAATACCCAATGTGTGACTTGTCCTTTTACAAGGAAGCTCCAGTTTACCCATAATGACCTTCTTTATCTACAACCAATCACCATTCTCCTTCATTAAATGTTTTACTTTATCTCCAAAAGCTCTTCTCTAGAGCAAGTCGCATTTTCTAGGAGGGATAACTCTTGGCCCATATGATTTTTGCCTTTTTTTATCTTTTTTTCTTTATGCTCCCTATTATACAAGTGCACTACTTTATCTTGTAGAAAGTTACATTTTATCTGCAAATGCACTACTTTATCTGTAAAATCTTCACTTTATCTGAAAACACACTACTTTGTTGAATTTAGACCATTACAGATCTATTATTACAGTTATAAGTGCTTTTAAAGGTTAAAGAAAAGTTTTATTTTATTTACAAAAGCACTTTATAATAAAATAATAGGATCCCTAAGTCAACCACAGAAGTTATTTTCTTCCCTTAAGCATTGCTTCAGGTAGACAAAAGTAGGCTAAGGGTCTTCAATTGGGATAGGGGACTATTACATTGACGACCCCAAATTTGCACTAGTGACTCATGATGACTCTACCCTTAACTCATAACATTGTTAAGGTGTAATATCCGAGGATTTCCCTTAGTGCAAATTTGGACAGTGCCCCTTCACCTTTAAAATATTAGTAAGAATAACAAAACACTTTGGGGGTCAAGGGCATCACGGGGTTCTGTGCACCAAAATCTAGGCATTGAGAACCACCCCCAGACCTCTAGCTTATGGATGCAAGTATTTTTTTTGCAAAATGTTCTCCTTTGTCTACTCTTAGAACATACCAAACCTACACATATTAATAACCATGCAAATGTGCTTAATAATATGCAGAGATTGCAATGCCTACAGGCCTTACCTATAAATTGCTAGAACTCCTTATATGATGTGCCATGCCTCATGGGTAGTAAGGCAAAGAAAAGCTGGTTGAAATTGCTGTCCATATTTAGCAATCTGAATATTACATTGAACAATGACCTCCCCTTGACTTTGAAGGAGATTGCATAATGATTTGTACAAAAAGGATGGATAAAGCATTGCTTGTGAGAAAAGTAAGATTTGAATAGTATTGCATATTGATAGAATAAATAGACTGGACTCATTGGAATGATCATCACAAATGAAACAAGAGACATAAATTTTGTTATGAGTCAATTTCCAAGTAAAAACCTTTTGGCTCTCATGAAGGATGAGAGCTCAATATATCAGTTTCTGGGTCAAGGACCTCAATGGCTAGGATGAAGTCAATCTTTGATCCATTTTATCAAGGATTAGAGGAGTACTATTTGCCTATAGCCAAAGTCTATATAATTGCATATGTTATATTAATTTGGATTAACATTAGACTTTAGATTGTTAAAGTATTGATCAAATAGGTGTGATGTAGGATGCATCCCTCTATTACCGATACACAAAATTGACATGCAATCAGCTATCACCCCCCGTTTTAACACTGTGTCATCTCAGGTATAGTAAGACCCTTGTGAGTCCTTTAGGTATGTTAATTTCAGCTTGGACTTTCCACCTTGGGCAATCTTGTACCTAATTGCCACTCCATAAGACATAAACTAGAGCTATTGTGACCTGCATTTCAACTTGTTTGGTTATAAGTCTTCCTACCCATTTCAGTCATCGGGGTCCTAGTGTGTCAACAAGTTGTAAAAAGGATCCATTCATGATGACATACATTCAGCATACTGTTTTCTTTTAACAGTTGTGAAGAGAACAGAAGAATTTCAACAGATTGTACACAAAGTAACTGTATCAGCATGTGGTCCCAAACAAACGTATTCGAGTGCAAATAACTGATTGCAGAAGGTATAGCAATAGATTGATGATTCCATAACTTTGAATGAGTTCACATAAATACAGGTACGAGGTTATCATCAAAGGTTGTATCCCTTGATGATACCTTTTTCAAAATAATAACTAATTAAAACATGTCCAAGACCTGGTGTCCCCAGATTTCACCCTGAAATCTGGGACTACCCATTGTGAAAAAATTTCGTTCTAGTGTTAAGAAATAAGCGGGTCTATGTTCGTAGCATTCTATACTTTGCCAGAAGGATGTCTGTATTAGTGTTATTGGATATCTAACGTCTTTGGTGAAGTCATCATGAGCCAATTTCGAGTAAGATATTCTCGAGTATGCCCAAACTGATTGATATCCCTCCGCATCAAGTTTTGTCTGTCATGAGAAATTTTTATTTAATTATTTGAAGCTTGAATAAATAATGTCCCGTTTGAAGTCATCAGATTGTGCAAGCCTTAGTTGAATCCTGTTCAAGTTTTGCATAGCTAGTATTCACTCGTCTCATTAGGGTTTAAAATCATCTCAGGAATGAATTTTAGGGCATTGTCTGCAATTTCTGGCACATGTTTTTCAAGCTTTTATTTATTTCTTGTGTTTTTTCCAATTTTCTAGTTGCAGTTTCTGACTGTGAAATTCCCCTAGGTCAATGTGAGCTTGAGGGCCAGGGGGATAGTCTGTTTAACATGTTACACAAGTAAAGCAGTCATTGGAGATCATCTACCGACACATTTACCATGCCTGGAATTAGCCTCAAAATGCACAGCTTGGGTGACCAATGAAACCACGATGAAGTCATGCACATTTACATTACCTTCATGTATACTAGTAAGGAAATCCCTAAGAGGGTGTTGAGAATTAGAGTGAAGTGTAAATTCTAGCAATGGAATTTTTGGTAGTGGCAGGTTAGGCAGTCAATTTCTTGCCTGCCTTGCAGGGTAGCAAAAAAAAAGCTATGAAGTCAAAGGCGTTTAAGCTAGCGATGGTGATTCAAATACTCAGAGGCGGCAGAATAAAAGCGGGAAATTTCTTACCTGCCTTGCAGTGGTGAAAAGGTCTTCATGATAAGGATTTACAAGAAAAAATCACTTAAAGTTCACTGATAGGAGAATTGAGTTCTGCCTGCCTGATGGGCTAACTATTTCCCAGGTATAAGAACATTTATTCACCCTAATAATAAGTCGCACTTTATCAAAGGAGGCCAGTTTTAATGCTTGAGTGTTGATCACTGAAAAATTTGGCCACAGTCAAAGGCAATCTAATGCTTAGACAGTGGGAATTCTTGAATGCACCATGAAGTAGGCAAGAGCGAGAAGTTTTGATAATAAGCTGCCTTGTAGGGTAACAAATTCCCATGATGAAAGATCAAATCAGACTTAAGCGAGAAGGAAGAGATTTTTAAGAGACATGCAAAAGGATGTAGGGTACACAATTTGCTACGCCCTTAACCTATTGCTTGTATTAGGATATGAGTAGCCGACGTGTGGCTTACCATATCATTTTATTATATCATCTATACTTTCTCATGCTTAATAGGTTGGCCTTGGTGATGGCCATAGCATATGAATAGTATATATAGGGGATTATAGGTAGTATTTCATTATCATTGGAGCATTTGAGTCTTATTATATGGCTTGGAGGTTGCTCCTCTTGAAGTGGCGAAGCTATTCTAATTGCATATTGAGATTATTATTCTAAAATATTGTGTTATTTGGTGTTCTATTGTTGCTCTTAATCTGAATTATACAAGTAATTTCATTACAAGTGGTATCAGAGCTGCGATCCGGGCCAAAATTAGGGCAAAAACCCTAATTTTTTGTTTCCACCACATATTGTGAACCAGAGCGAATTGGTGGGAGATATTTTTACCAGAGTTGCGAAACATTTCAAGTAAGGTTTCATAAAAATTTCAGACTTTTTTGATTTATTTTGAAAAAGTTATTACAAATTTAGGGTTTTTCATAAAATCACTGCCTAGGGTGCAATTTGTGGAAAATTTTCAAGTTCTTTACATTTTTCGGAAAGCTCTCAAAAAAATAGTATTAGTATCTTCTCTGTGTTTTTTCCTGTTCGGCCGAAATTGTATCGAAACCCAAAACCCTAAGTTTTGACATCATGGTGCAACCTTCCACAAGAGCAAAAATGAATCCGATTACTCCGGGTAAAACCCCAGATAAAGATGGGGTAGTGATTGAAGAAATGGAGTCAGAAGGGGTAAATACAGATTCCTCAGCACTAGGGTTTACCTCAGTTGATCATAAGGTGAGCCAACTTGAGTATGAGCTGCGAAATGTACAATCTGAGATGGCCTCTAAAGGAGACATAGCCCAAATCAATCATCGGTTGGATGATATCATGCAACATGTAAAGGGTAACCAGTATGGCCCAAATCTAGGCCATATCAACCAAGTAGGACCTTCAATTCAAAATCATGGACAAACTAACCATATTGAATCACTTTTCCAGTCCAATTAGAATCAAACTTATTCGCATCCACGGAACATGATGCCGAAAGTGGATATGCGCAAATTTGATGGTAAGGATCCCTGAATTGGATAAATCAAATGGAGACCTTCTTTGAGTTACATCAAACACCATCAGGACAAAAGGTGACATTGGCATCCCTCTATCTTGAACCCGACCAATTTGTTTGGTATCGATGGTTATGTGCTCAGAGGCGGAAGAATGGTCTAGGTGTCAATTGGACAGTTTTTACCGAGGAGTTGCAATTGCACTATAGTTCCAGTGTTTCAGAGAACTACTTTAGACAATTAGCAAAGTTACGGCAAACAGGATCAGTCAAAGATTATGTGCATCAATTCCAAAACCTATCCTTAAGGGTGGAGAATATTCTAGAAGAGAATCTGAATGACCTGTTTCTTGGGGGTCTTAAGGACCACATCGAGCATGAGGTACGTATGTTTAATCCACTCAAGCTTTCTGATTCTATTATCATGGCACGTCGTGCAGAGGAAAAAGTTGTTTGTAGTAGGAGGCCACCTTTCATTAACACTAGAGACCATAGTATCTCTTCCCCTTCATTTGCTAGACCAATTAGACTGACTCCTCAACAAATGGAAGAAAAGAGAGCAAAAGGATTATGTTTTAACTGTGATAGCAAATATGGACCACGACATAAATGTGTTGAGAAGAAGTTGTTCTATATTGACCGAGGTAATGAGGATGAAGAGGAAGCTGAAATTATAGGAGAGGCTGAGGAACCAGTAGAAGATGAAGTAGAGGATCACCAACCTACAATTTCTTGCCATGCATTGTCAGGTATTAGTACTCCTCAAACACTCAAGGTTATTGACTATCTCAAAAAACAGAATGTGACGGTGTTGATTGACTCGGGGACTACTCATAACTTCATAAATAGTAAGTTAGTTGCCCGCCTCAATTGTTTTATTTACCTAGCTCCAGAAATGCAAGTTATGATTGCGGATGGTGGGACAGTCAAGTGCACAGGAAAGTGCCATAGTATCAAGCTTTCCATGGGAGACTACATGTTAGACTCACCTATGTTTGCTATTTCTATGGGAGGGGCAGATATTGTTTTGGGTGTCCAATGGCTCACAACCTTAGGTACTATAGAGATGAATTTTCAAGAATTGTTCATGTGATTTCATTCAGATGGAAGGACAATACAATTGAATGGGATGGTAGCTAAGTCTCCACAGATTATTAGCTCTCATCAGATGCAGAAGGTTCTCAGAAATGGAGTGGATGACTTTATAGCAAAGCTATTTTCCGTAGAAGTACAAAATACAGAGTCTTCAATGCCACCCGATCTTCAGAAGATTGTGGATGCTCACTCATTTGTTTTTGATGCAATTCCAAAGGGACTACCACCAATTAGGGATCATGATCATGCCATTCAGTTGATTCCAGGGAGCCAAACACCTAACATCAGACCATACAGATACCCATATTCCCAGAAAAGTGAGATCGAGAAAATGGCGGAGGAAATGTTGAAGGCAGGTACCATCAGGCATAGCTAGAGTGCATATTCTTCACCAGTGGTCATGGTACGTAATAAGGATGAAACATGGAGGATGTGTCCAGATTACCGAGAACTCAACAAGTACACCATCAAAGATAAGTTTCCTATTCCAGTAATTGATGATTTACTTGATGAATCGCATGGTGCTGTTTATTTCACAAAATTAGATCTTCGTTCAGGATACCATCAAATTAGGATAAAAGAGGAAGATGTTCATAAAACAACTTTTGGGACTCATGAGGGCCATTATGAGTTTTTGGTAATGCCTTTTGGTCTTACAAATGCGCCCTCAACCTTTCAAAGCTTGATGAACACTATTTTTAGGCCGTTTTTAAGGAAATTTGTATTAGTTTTCTTTGATGACATATTGATTTACAGTAAGACATGGGAAGAACACTTACAACATGTAAATAAAGTGTTGGAAGTTTTGGAGAAACATACTTTGTATGCAAAGCCATCCAAATGTTCTTTTGGTGTACAAGAGGTAGAGTACTTGGGTCATATTGTATCCCATGAAGGCGTCAAAGTTGATCCTCAAAAGATCAAAGCTATGGTGGAATGGCCAAGGCCCAAAAATCTCAAAAATCTTCGTGGGTTCCTAGGACTAACAAGGTACTACAGAAGATTTGTGCGGGGATATGGTAGAATAGCAACCCCACTCACTGCATTGCTAAAGAAGGATGCCTTCCATTGGACAGACGTAGCCACTAAATCCTTTGAGCAGCTGAAGGAAGCCATGTGCAGCACCCCAGTTTTGGCTACTCGCAACTTCTCAAAAACCTTCATTGTTGAATGTGACGCTTCAGGATCAGGATTGGGAGCAGTTCTAATACAAGAAGGAAGACCAATTGCATTTGAGAGTCGCCAATTCTAAGGAAAAGATCTGCTCAAACCTGTCTATGAGAAAGAAATGATGTCTATTCTTCATGCGGTCAAGCAATGGAGGCCCTATCTCATGGGTAGACACTTCAAGGTAAAAACTGATCATGATAGTCTCAAATACTTTTTGGAGCAAAGGTTATCATCTGAGGAACAACAAAAGTGGGTAACAAAAATGTTGGGTTATGATTTTGAAATCATATACAAAAAGGGTAAAGAAAATGTAGTAGCTGATGCGTTGTCCAGAAGGGATACATCTGCAGATGCCTTAATATGTGGAATGTCCATGTTGACGGCCGATTGGGTGGATGAAGCAAGATTGGAATGGAATCAAGATAAGGATACACAATTTCTAATATAGAATATCAAGCAAGGATCTATGACATCTAACAAATTTGAGTGGAAAGGTAATGCCCTATGGTACAAGGATAGGTTATACTTGAGTAAAGATTCTGAGTTGAAGCATAAGATTCTTGCAGAGCTACATGCCTCACCTGTTGGAGGACACTCTGGGTTTTTGAAGACATCATAGAATAAAAAGAATTCTTTTGGGAAGGACTCAAGGGGGATGTACAAAAGTTTGTATCAGAGTGTTTAGTGTGCCAACAGAACAAAGGGGAAACAATTAAGACACCAGGTCTGTTGCAACCCTTACCAATTCCTAGCCAGAGATGGGAGGTCTCCATGGATTTCATCACCAGATTGCCTTGTTCAGAGGGTAAGAATGTTATTTTCGTGATTGTGGATAGGCTCACAAAATATGCCCATTTTTGTGCCCTATCACATCCATTTGCAGCCAGTGCAGTCGCAGCTATTTTTTTGGAGACAGTTCAAAGGCTACATGGAACCCCAAAGATAATTGTAAGTGATCATGATCCTATTTTCACAAGTAATTTTTGGACGGAATTATTTTTATGTTTGGGTACTCAGCTAGCTCACAGTTCATCTTATCATCCTCAAACTAATGGGCAAACAGAAGTGGTCAACAAATGCTTAGAGGGGTATTTATGTTGTTTTGTATCAGATAAGTAGGAAAGGTGGATTAAATGACTACAACTGGCAGAATGGTGGTATAACACATCTTTTCATACTTCTTCTCAAATGACCTGATTTTTAGCATTATATGGTTACCATCTACCTTCTATCACTTCCTCCTTGAGGGTGCAAACTAAGGTCAGAGATGTTGAGGAACACATTCAACATCAACAACAGGTTTTGGCTAGTTTGAAGGAGAATTTAACATTAGCACAAAACATGATGAAACAACAAGCAGATCAACACCATAGTGAAAGACATTTTGAAATTGGTGACTGGGTTTTTGTACGTCTCCAGCCTTACAAATAGATGTCCCTAAAGCAATAGAAAAAGGAAAACAAACTTGCTCCTAAATATTATGGCTCTTATCAAGTTCTACAGAAAATTGGTAGTGTTGCTTATAAATTAGAGTTGTCTCCATCTTCACACATACACCCAGTATTCCATGTTTCATGCCTGAAGAAGGTTATTGTGTTATGTTTGTGGAGCTTATTTTCATGTTAAAGTGTGGTACACCTTCTATGTGTTACACTCGGGTATTTTTACGGCGGTCTTGCTCGCCGGTGAGTGGGTTAGGGGGGGTTCAGGGGCAAAGCCCCCGAAGTAAATTTTTCATGGGTGGTTTATTAACCCATGGGTAATGGGTAACTGTTATGGGCTATTTTTGGGCCCATGGTTTTTCGGTACCCATTGTTTTGATACCCACGGTTTTTCCCATGGTTTTGATATCCATGGTTTTGTATCAAACTGCTTAAGCAATTGTCTATTTATATGGTCTTATGCATATGATAGATAGACAAACAAATGTATTGCAGATGTGCTTTGAATTCAGGTGTGAATTCTGTAGAGTTTGTTGAGCATAGCTCCAAATGGATCTGGGTATTGTATTGAGAGAGTGGAGGCTTGTAATAAAATCTGAGCAAGTGATTCTTGGTGGACGTAGCCCATATTGGGTGAACCACGTTAAATATTATCTCTCTGTGTTGTGTTATTTATTCTACACTTTTATTTGAGATCTGTAATATTTTCTTGTGATTCTGTAAGGGATTATTCCGCATATTTTGTCTCTTATTTCCTAACAATCGGTATTAGAGCCTGGTTTGGTTTGCTGAAGTGTTGAATCGTAGGGAAAGTTTTTAGCTTGAGTGGGAGCTATGGCAGATGATGGAAGATCTAGGGTTGATAAATTCAATGGGTAGAATTTTAGTCTTTGGAAGATGCAGATGGAAGATTACCTTTATCAGAATGATCTTTATACCCCACTGTCAGAGAAGGTGAACTAACCCTCGAGCATGACAGATGTGGAATGGGATTTGTTGGATAGGAAAGCACTTGGGACAATCCGGCTATGTCTTGCATCTTCGGTATTATTTAATATTTCAAAGGAAAAGAATACAAAAGAACTGATGGATGCATTAGGGAAGTTGTATGAAAAACCTTCTGCCTCTAATAAGATATTTTTAATGAAAAATTTGTTTAATAAAAAGATGTCTGAGAATGGTTCAGTAGTAGATCATATAAATGATTTTAATACGGTTGTAAATATGATAGCTTTAGTTACAATAGAATTTGATGAAGAAGTTAGGGCTTTATTAGTTCTATGCTCTTTACCTGAGAGTTGAAATAGCTTGGTAATGGTGGTAAACAACTCGGTTCCAGCTAACTCAAACTTGAAGTTTGAGGATGTTGTAGGGGTGATTCTAAGCGAGGAAATGTGAAGAAAAATATCTGGTGAATCTTCTACTTTAGGGAATGCTTTGACAGTGGAAATTAGAGGGAGACAAAAGAATAGAGGAAGCTATGGAAAATCAAAGGATTGGGCAAGGTCAAAATCCAAAAGCAAGATAGTATGCTGGCACTGTGGAAAGTATGGGCATGCAAAAAAGGACTGTTGGGAGCTTTGGGACAAGAAGAAACAACAGGAAGAAAAAAAGGAGGAAAATTTGGCAATGGGTAATGTATGTCATGATGCTTTCATTCTTTCTTTGCACAATATTACTGAATCTTGGGTTTTAGATTTGGAGGCTTCTTTCCATGCTTCTCCACATAGACATTATTTTGTTGATTATGTTCAAGGAGATTTTGGGCATGTACTTCTTGGTGATGATGAGCCTTGTAGCATAGTTGGAAAAGGTTTTGTTCAGGTTAAGATGTAGAATGGGAATACTTGGCTATTGAAGGATGTTAGACATGTGCCTACATTAAACATGAAATTTGATATCAGCAGGGTAGTTGGGAAGTGATGGTTGTATTGTGATATTTACAACAGACTCTTAGAAGGTTACCAAGGGTGCTCTTGTGGTGGCAAGAGGTAAGAAGGTTGGAACCTTGTATTTAACCACTTATAGCACTAATGTTTGTAATCTTGTGGCTTTAGAAGTAGATACACCATTGTGGCACTATAGGCTCGGTCATATGATCCATAAGGGAATGGAGATCATAAAGAAGGATTTACCTGGATATACAGAAATAGGTTTGGAGTTCTGTGAGGACTACATATATGGGAAACAAAAGTGAGTAAGGTTTCTCAAGGCTGGACCTACAAATAAAGAGAGTAAGTTAGAGCTTGTACATTCTGATGTGTGGGGGCTCGGCTCAGGTATCATCTCTTGGGGGTTCAAGTTATTATGTTACTTTTATTGATGATGCAACAAGGAAAGTTTGGGTTTATTGTATTAGAAACAAATATGATGTATTTTACACTTTTGGTAAATGGAAAGCCTTGGTAGAGAATGAAATAGGTCATAAGATAAAATGTCTCAGGTCAGATAATGGAGGGGAGTATTGCAACAATGAATTTGATAATTACTGTTCTAAGAATGGAATCCATGGGAAAAAGATGGTTCCAGGAACTCTGCAGTAGAATGGGGTGTCAGAAAGGATGAACAAAACAATAATGGAACGTGCTAGGAGTGTGAGGTTACATGCAGGATTGCCTATTTCTTTTTGGGTAGAAGTGGTGAGTACAGCTGTGTACTTGATAAATAGAGGACCCTCAAGTGCCTTGGATGGAGGCATCCCTGAGGAGGCTTGGTATGGTAAGAAATTTGATTATTCATTGCTTAGAGTCTTTGGATGTGAGGTGTTTGTTCATATAGACAAGAATGATAGGACCAAGCTAGAGCCTAAATCAGAAAAATGTACCTTTATTAGTTATGGTGGTGATGAATTTGGATATAAATGTTGGAGTATTAAGGAAAATAAAATCATTTGATCTAGGGATGTGGTCTTTAATGAGAAAGTCATGTATAAACAGTAGTTGTAGGAAAATAGGGAAGAATCAAATAAATAATATGTAGCGGTAGAGGATCTTCTGGATGGGAAAGTGACACATGAATCAGTTCAGGAACCCCCTCAACAGAACCCCAAACTCCTATATTGAGGAGGTCTTCTAGGGTAAGAAGAGAAACTGAACGTTTTTCTCCTTCTCTTTATTATTTATTACTCACTGATAGTGGAGAGCCAGAGAGCTTTGATGAAGCAATGTAGGTAGATGTCAGGAAGAAGTGGGAGCAAGCGATGGATAAGGAGGATCTAGCTCTTATGGAGAACTAGACATGGGATTTGGTGAAGCTACCTGAAGGTAAAAGAGCATTACAAAACAAGTGGGTGTTCAGAGTGAAGGAGGAAGGAGGCAAGAAAAGATACAAGGCCCAGTTGGTGGTCAAGGGGTTTGCACAGAAAAAATGTATAGATTTTGATGAGATTTTTTCTCCTGTAATAAAAATGACTTCTATTAGAACTATTCTAGGAATAGTTGCAGCAGAAGATTTACACTTAGAATAGCTTAGATGTAAAGATTGCATTTCTCCATGGTGATTTGGAGGAGGAACTATATATGCAGCAGCCAGAGGGCTATGAGGTAAAAGTTAAAGAGGAGATGGTGTGCAAACTGAAGAAGAGCTTGTATAGCTTGAAACAAGCTCCACGTCAATGGTATAAGAAATTTGATAGCTTCATGATGGAGCAAGGTTATATTAGATGTCATTCTAACCATTGCGTGTATACAAAGAGATTTGAGGATGGACAGTTATATTATCCTTTGTTTGTATGTGGATGACATGTTGGTTGCAGGTAAAAACATGTAGGAAATAAAAGTACTCAAGAAGCAGCTAAGTGAATCCTTTGCTATGAAGGATTTGGGGGCAACCAAAAAAATCCTTGGTATGAGGATATCTTAGATTAGGAAGGAATGAAAGCTAACTTTATCTTAGGAAGAGTACATTAAGAAGGTCTTGGAGAGGTTTAATATACATGATGCTAAACTAGGTTGGGACTCCTTTGGCAGACCATTTCAAGTTATCAAAGGAACAATTGTCCTAAGATAGAGCAGGAGAGAAACCAGATGTCCAAGGTACCTTACTCATCAGTGGTTGGTAGTTTGATTTATGCCATGGTGTGCACTAGGCCTGATATTGCCCACGCAGTGGGAGCAGTGAGTAGATTTATGAGTGATCCAGGTAGAGATCACTAGCATGCAGTAAAGTGGATCCTTCAGTATTTGAGAGGGACCATGGAGATAATTTTGTGCTACAGTGGATAAAACACCACTTTGTGTGGTTATGTAGATTCAGATATGGCTAGAGATGTAGATAGCAGGAGGAGCATGACAGGTTATGTTTACACTGTAGGTGGAACAACAGTGAGCTGGATTTCATGACTATAGAAGCTTGTGGCTTTGTCAACCACAGAGGCTGAGTATGTTGCTACCACATAGGCAAGAAAAGAAATGATTTTGTTACAAAAATTACTTGAGGATTTAGGGGCATAAGTAGGAGGAAGGTAAGCTACCTAGTGATAGTCAAAGTGCTATACACCTAGCTAAGAAATCTGCTTTCCACTCTAGGATGAAGCATATACAATTAAGGTACCATTTCATCAGGACAACTTTGGAGGAAAAGAATTTGAAGTTGGAGAAGATCCATACCAGTCAGAATCCTGCAGAAATAATGACCAGAGGTGGTCACGAGGGAAAAACTGAATTTGTGTTCATCTTTGGTTGGTCTTCACAGAGTGACTAGTGAAGGGTTGAGAAGCTTGCTTAGAGGGAAATCTAGTCTCCAAGTGGGAGATTGTTAGGTTTGTGGATCCTATTTTCATGTGTGAAAGTGTTGAAGACTGTATACTAAGAGTACTGTACACTTTTCGGGTATCCTCATTGACGGTTTGGTCCCGCTCACCGGTGAGTGGGCCCTGAGCGAGGGTCCGGGGGTGACAGCCCCTGAAAAAAAAATTCATGGGTGGTTAATTAACCCATGCCCGATATATTGGGAAACCGTGATGGGCTGTTCTCATATGGGCCCATGGGATTTTCGGTACCCATAGGTTTATGGGACCCACGGTTTTTGCCACATGGTTTTGATACTAATGGATTTTGTATCAACCTGCTTAAGCAGTTGTCTATTTATATGGTTTTATGCATATGGTATAGGTATGACAAGAACATGTATAGCAGTGTGCTTTGAATTTGGGTTGTGAATTCTGTAGAGTTTATTGAGCATAGGTCCAAATGGATTTGGGTATTGTATTGAGAGAGTGGTGGCTTGTAATAAAATTTGAGCAAGTGATTCTTGGTGGACGTAGCCCAAATTGGGTGAACCACATTAAATACTTTCTTTGTGTTGTGTTATTTTATTCTACAATTTTATTTGAGATCTGTAATAATTTCTGCATACTAGTTTCTATTGTTGCAATTCTGTGAGGGATTATTCTGCATATTTTATCCCTTATTTCCTAACAGAGTGGATACTAATTTGAAGCCCAGACATGAGTGATGGTGGTAACTTGATCTTAGAAAGGATAGAATCAATTTATGGATCTCTTGAGAGTGTTTGTAAACACGTACTAAGAGGTTGAGAAATAGAGACATTAAGGAATATCTGATCAAGCGGAAGAATCTGAGCATAGAAGACGCCACCTGGGAGGATGAGGGTTTTTTGCAGCAATATTCAAGATTATTCAACATTGAGGACAACGTTGGTTTGAAGGGGAAAGGCATGCTACACCCTTAACCTATTGCTTGTATTAGGATATGAGTAGCCGACTTGTGGCTTACCATATCATTTTATTATATCATTTATACTTTCTCATGCTTAATAGGTCAGCCTTGGTGATGGCCATAGCATATGAATAGTATATATAGGGAATTATAGGTAGTATTTCATTATCATTTGAGCATTTGAGTCTTATTATATGGTTTGGAGGTTGCCCCCATGAAGTGGCGAAGCTATTCTAATTGCATATTGAGATCATTATTCTGAACTATTGTGTTATTTGGTGTTCTATTATTGCTCTTAATTTGAATTATACAAGTAATTTCATTACACAATTACACACTCGCCTTACTTGTTAAAGAAGGTATTTGAATATGTCACCCATTTTTTGTAGGCCTAACTAGTTTCTTTCAACCATGAAAGTTTCAACTTCTTGTTCTTGAGAAGCCTTTGAATTAGTTGGGAGCAACCATTGTGGACAATATTAAATTTCTTGATTCTAAGATATTTAATGAGTGGTATTATGTGGAGAGGACATGTGAGATAGGGTACAGGGAGGTGATGGGATCTTGAAGCTACAAAATCAAGAATTGACTACTATGGAGCTAGGACCAAGGTGAGCTAGTGGAAGTGGATTTGAGGGAATTAAGAACAATTGAGAGTTTTATTGAAAAGAGTTAGTCTAATTCAACCGACGCAGGCGAGTATGGTTGCTGCCACCGGCTGACAGAGGCAAAGCAAAAAGAACGATTTAGTTACAACAATGCTTGAGGAAGTTGGGCATAAGCAAAAGAATGTATAGCTGCATAGTGATACGTCAGAGTGCTAAAACACCTAACTACAGAACTCTGCTTTCCACTCCAGGATGAAGCATATAAGTTGAGATTATCAACTTCATAGGACAAGACTTTTGAAGAAGATAAGTTGATGTTGAGAAGATTCATACCAGTCAAAAATCCTACAGACATGATGGACCAGATGGTCACAAGGGAATAAATTAAAGCTATGTTCAGCTTTGGTTGGGCCTTCCACGGACTGACAGTGAAGGGTTAAGAAGCTTGCTCAAGTGGAAATCAGCTCCAATATGGGAGATTGTTATGTTCTGTGGACGCTTGTTTTCATGTTAGAGTGTTGGTACCCTTCTATGTGGTTACACTCAGGATTTTTACGTGCGATCCGCCTCACCGCGTGAGCGGTCAGGGGGGTTCGAAGGGGGCCCCCGGAAGCCCGAAGCAAATTTCATGGGTGGCTTTAGTATACCCATGGTAATGGGTAACCCGTTTATGGGCTGTTTTTTGGCCGATGGTTTTTTCGGTACCCATTGTTTTGATACCCGACTGTTTTTCCCATGGTTTTTGAATACGCACCGTTTGTATCAAACTGCTTAAGCAATTGCCTATTATAATGGTCTTATGCCATATGGAGTAACTAGAACAAGTAAATGTATTGCACGTGTGGCTTGGAATTCAGGTGTGAGTTCTGTAGAGTTGTTGAGCAATAGCCTCCAACGATCTGGGGTATTGTATTGAGGAGAGTGGGAGGCTTGTAATAAAATATGAGCCAAGTGATCTCTTGGTGGATGTAGCCCATATTGGGTGAACACGTTTGAAATATTGTATCTTGTGTTAGTGTTATGTATTCTACACTTTTATTGAAGATCTGTTATATTTTTGCATTTAAGTTTCTACTGTTGCGATTCTGTAAGGGATTATTCCGCATATTTTGTCTCTTATTTCCTAACATATTGGATAGAAATTTGAAGCTCAGACAGAGTTACCTGAACTTGACGAGGAGGGAAGAATCATTTTGGAGCCAGGGAAGATTCTACAAACACGTACTAAGAGGTTGAGAAATAGAGACATTAAGGAATATCTGATCAAGCGGAAGAATTCTGAGCATAGAATGACGCACTGGGAGGATGAGGGTTTTTGCAGCAATATATATGATTATTCATATCATTGACGGACAATCGTTGGTTGAAAGGGGAAAGAGCAATGCTAACATGCCCTTAACTCTATTGCTTGTTTAGGATATGGTAGCCGACCTTGTGTGTCTTACCATATCATTTTATTATAATCATTTATAACTTTCTCATGCTTAATAGTCAGCCTTGGTAGATGGCCAAGCATATTGAATAGTAATAATATATACGTGGGGGGAATTATAGGCTATTATTCATTATCATTTGGACTATTTGAGTCTTATTATAATGGTTTGGAGGTTTGCCCCATGAGTGGCGAAGCTATTCTAATTGCATATTGTAATCATTATTCTGAACTATGTTTTTTGGTGTTCTAATTATTGTCTTCAAATTTGAATTATATCAAGTAATGTTCATTACACAATTACACACTCCGCGCTTACTGTTAAAGAAGGTATGAATTGTCACCACAATTTTTGTAGGCCTAACTATTTTCTTTCAACCATGGAAAAAGTTTCAACTTCTTGGTTCTTGAGAAGCCTTTGAATTGTTGGGAGCAATCCATTGTGTGACAGTATTAAATTTTCTTGGATTCTGAGATATTTAATAGAGTGGTATTATGTGGAGAGACATGTGAGATAGGTAAAACAGGAGGTGATGGGAATCTTGAAGCTACAAAATCAAGGAATTGACTACTATGTGAGCTAGGACCAAGGTGAGCTAGTGGAAGTGGATTTGAGGGAATTAAGAACAATTGAGAGTTTTATTGAAAAGAGTTAGTCTAAATTATAAGAGTTGGCATGTTGCAAGGTAGGTGGAACAAAATATGATATTTGGGGAAGAATAATTTGCTTGAAGATCTTAAAAATTTGTAAATTTAGCCTTTTTTTCAGAAATTATCGCATAGTGTAGTAGAACAAATGACTGAGACTGATTATTTTGGAGTGATGAATGAAGAAATTTTTATACACCTTTTTTTTTTTTTTTTTTTTTTTTTTTTTATTTTAAGTTTTTTTTTTTTTTTTTTTTTTTAGAAATAGTTGAGTTTTAATCATTTATAACTTAGTGAATTGTTTAGGATATGTAATTTGGGCAACTAATCATCGGTGTATCTAGATGCAGGGATCATGAGTTGAAGAAATTAAGAAGAGGTTTGATCTAAGGGCAGAAGGAAGAAAGAGAAAAATATTAATAGGAGATGAGTGAGAGAAAGGAATGTGAAATCAGTCGTAGGTATACAGAATGCCACTAAGTGGCACATGAGAATTTAGATGCATAAAGAGAAGAGGCTAGGATAAAGCAGGTGCAAGAGATGATAATGGGACAAGAGCATATGAGAGGAATAACAAAGATGATGGAAACAAGGAAAACATGCAAAGAAAAAGAATTGAAGGCTATTAATCCTCATGAATCTGACTTGACTAGTGAGGAAGAGGAACACGAACCAACGACATAGGTGATTCAAGGTTTGATAGAGCTAATGAGGTACAAGAAGAGAGAACAAGAGGATATAGAGAAAAATGAAAGAAGAAAAGGGAAATTTGGTTTCAGTAAGAGATGCCACACATTAAAACCAACGAATTTAGCACAATTGATGGTGCTCATAGAAAGAGAAAAATAAGAACAAATACATGAGACATGCATAGTGATGAAGAAGAGATCCAAGTGGCCATTCAAACAAATTGTAGAGAAAGGCAAAGAAAATAACTAAGCATGGTGATAAAGCAAGAGGAAAGAAGACAAAAAGATGAAAAGAGGATGACTAAGAAAGAAAGAGAGGTGGTTAAATAAATGGTACTGGGATAAAGAACAAGGTGAAGGGAACGAGAAATAAAATCATTTTTGGCTTCTCTGAAGGTGGATATTCTGATGAACAATTGGTAAATGCAAAATATGGAAGGAAATAAGTTTAAGAGTGGAACGATGAAGGATGTCAAAAGAGGACTTGAATGAGGTAGTCACAGGCCTCCCATTTTTGAATTAAACAAATGATGTGTAGATGAGTGTTGCAGTAATAAAGGATGAGCTTGATATAGACGACTGACAGCAAAGACAGAAAAAAACCAAGAACAAGCAGAGATAAGTGAACAAGAGAATGCATTTGTCTATGAAAATTTAGAACAATTACAAGTAGAGATAGTAGATTTGCACAGCATGCTATAACAAAGTGACAATCATGTGAAAAAGAAGACAGAACCATTAGTTCCCAAGAGTAGAGGAGTGGTAGCAGAAGAAGATAGAAGTGCATGATGAAGAGAGAAGTTAATATGAACAAAGTGAGAATTGAGCAAAACAACAACATACGAGCAGACAGATCGTGCCTGATCCAAAGAAGAAAGAAGGAACTAATGAAGTAAAGACCTCATTGGTGGAGATAAGAGAAACATAGGAAGACAGGCTAAGCAATGATAAGAAACAATGCCAGGTTGGGATGAAAAAGATCAGATCAAAACAATGATAAGGTATACAAAAATGGAAAAGGAAGAAGAAAAAGCGAATAATGGAGTATCAAAATTCTTCTTACCCCTAGAGTATGATGCAGAGCATCACTTCCATTATTAAATATAGTTAGGTAGTTAAGGTATTTTTGGTTTTAAAATGTGTCATTAGGTCTAGTAACCTTGTGATCCTTTTAGGTGTGCCTAATTTTGTGCTTGGAATTTCAAATTTTGAATCTTGTAATTTTCCCTCAAAAAAAAAATTATTCAAATTTGAGAACCATTTTTTGTTTGGTTAGAAGTTTATAAGCATTTTAGTGATCATTCCTAGTGTGTCAAAGTTGTAAAAAGGAGGCTTAGGAGTCAAAACAAGTGTGTTAGGGAGTTAAAGCCTTAGAGGTTAGCAAATTTTCAATGTCGTGCCATAAGTAACTACATATGACCTTTGTGGTCGAAATAAGCCGCTATACAAGTGAACAACTAATTGGAAGAAGGTTAAAGAACCATGATGGAACTATTTTTCAAATTATTCATTGGAATGAATAGACCGGTTTGTGAGAGCTGAGGATCAAAGATTAGCTAGGTTATTCTAAGCTTTGCCAACTAGTGGTTACAGGGGTGAAATATATTCGTTTGATATGTGTTAATGCATATCTTAGAGTAAACTGTGTAATGATTAGTGCTAAGAAAAAACAATCTATGCTAATAAACATTCCATACTTTGAGGAGATATTATTAGTTTATAGGTTCCTAACATTTGGTGAAGTTTCAATACTTATGTGTAAGATTTATCTTAGAGCCCATTCTATAGTTATGGTTGATAAATATATTAGTTTACTGGTTCTACATCTTTGGTGAGGTTGCATACTTTGGTGTAAAGATTTGCTGAGCCAGTGTAATCTCTGATCAGAGCATTTTATTCACGAAAGAACTGTACAAAAACTCTGAAGCTTGAATATTTGGGGTGGTCACCAATTGACAAGCTTAGAGAAACTTGAGAAACTCTTGTAGAGGTAAATAAATTCCTTTTTATTTTAATCACTTAAGAGTGTGGCTTTAACAACCCTGTCTCTTTTGTCACATCCAAGCTTGGATAGAGATTAAGGAATCTTTAACTGTTAAAGTGGGTGGCCTTCGCAGGAAAATAAGTGAATGTGAGCTTTGGAGCCATGAGAGAAAGGTGGATAAAGTGCATTGCAACAAGAAAGAATTCATTTATAACATCTTACAATTATTTACAATGCCTAGAGCTATCCGTTGGGCGAGAATGAAATCACGAGAAGGAGAGATAGATATAATGGGAAAGCTGAGAGGAAGAACAAAGATATGGAAAAAGGAAAACATGAAGAAAAAGATTGAAGCTATAATCATGAATTACTTGGGGAAAGAGAAAACGAACCAACGACATAGGTGATCAAGGTCAAGCTAATGAGGTACAAGAAAGGAGAAAGAGTTAAGAAAAATAAAGAAGAAAAGGGTTTGTTTCAGTGAGATCCAACATAAAAACAGTTTACCTAGGGTATAGAAAAGAAAAATAAGAACAAAAACAGAGAACCATTGATAAGAAGAGTCCTGGATCAACAAATTGTAGAGAAAGGCAAAGAAAATAACTAAGCATGGTGATAAAGCAAGAGGAAAGAAGACAAAAGAAGATGAAAAAGAGGATGGCTAAGAAAGAAAGAGAGGTGGTTAAAGAAATGGTACTGATAAAGAACAAGAGTGAAGGTGAAGAGATAATAAAATCATTTTTGGCTTCTCTTGAGGTGGATGATTCTGATGGAAGCAATTGGTATGCAAATATGGAAGGAACAAAGTTTAAGAGTGAACAAAATGAAGTGATGTCAAGAAAAGAGGAACTTGAAGAGGTAGTCAAGCCTCCCATTTTTGAATCTAACAATGTGTGTAGATGAGTGTTTGCAGGTATAAAGGATGAGCTTGATATAGACGATGAAAGCAAGAAGAAAAAAAACCAAGAACAAGCAGAGATAAGTGAACAAGAGAATGCATTTGTCTATGAAATCTTAGAACAATTACAAGTAGAGATAGTAGATTTGCAGCATGCTATAAACAAAGTGAAATCATGTGAAAAAGAGACAGACATTAGTTCCAAGATAGAGAGTGTAGCAGAAGAGATAGAAGTGCATGATGAAGAGGAAGAAGTTAAATATGAACAAGTGAGAATTGAGCAACAACAACATAAGCAAGAAGAAGATGTGATGAATGAAGAAGAAGAAGAAACCTATGAAGTACCAGACCTCATTCGTGGAGATAAAGAGAACATGGAAGACTAGGCTAAGCACATGATAGAAACAATGCAGAAAGAGCAAATTGAAGATGAAGATCAGATCAAAACAATGATGAAGGTATACAAAAATGGAAAAGGAAGAAGAAAAGCGAATAATGGAGTTCAAATTCTTCTTACCCCTAGAGTATGATGCATGAGCATCACTCCATTATGTAAATATAGTTAGTAGTTAGGTATTTTTGGTTTTAAAATGTGTCATTAGGTCTAGTAAGCCCTTGTGAGTCCTTTAGGTGTGCTAATTTGTGCTTGGAATTTTCAAATTTTGAATCTTGTAATTTTCCCTCCAAAAAAATTATTCAAATTTGAGAACCATTTTTGGTTTGCTTATGAGTTTAGAAGCATTTTAGTGGTCATTCCTAGTGTGGCAAAGTTGTAAAAAGAAGGCTTAAGAGTCAAAACAAGTGTGTTAGGGGGGTTAAAGCCTTGGAGGTTAGCAAATTTCAATGTCGTGCACAAAGTAACTATATGACCTTGTGGTCCGAAATAGCCCTATTCAAGTGAACAACTGATTGGAGAAGGTATAAAAGACATGATGGAACTATTTTTCATTATCATTGGAATGATCGAGGTTTGTGAGAGCTGAGGATCAAAGATTTGATGGATTTTCTAGTTTGCAAACTAAGTGTTACAGTGAAATATATGTTTGAGTATGTGTTAATGCATCTTAGAGTAAACTGTGTAATTGATTAGTGCTAAGAAATAAACAATCTATGCTAATAACATTCCATACTTTGGAGGAGGATAAATATATTAGTTTATAGGTTCTAACATCTTTGGTGAGGTTTCATACTTTGTGTAAGATTTTCTTGAGCAATGTATTCTCTTGGTTGATAAATATATTAGTTTACTGGTTCTAACATCTTTGGTGAGGTTGCATACTTTGTGTAAGATTTGCTTGAGCAGTGTATTCTCTTGATCAGAGCATTTAGATCAAACTATCACGAGAAGAACTTACAAAAACTTGAAGCTTGAATATTTGGGGTGGTCACCAAATTGACAAGCCTTAGAGAAACTTGAGAAACTCTTGTAGAGGTAAATAAATTCCTTTTATTTTGAAATCATCTTGGTGGCTTTAACAACCCTGTCTCTTTGTGTCACATCCAAGCTTGGATAGAGATTAAGGAATCTTTAACTAGTTAAAGTGGGTGGCTTCGAAGGAAATAAGTGAATGTGAGCTTGAGAGCCTGAGAGAAAGGTGGATAAAGTGTTGCACAAGAAAGAATTCATTATAACATCTACAATTTTATTTACATGCCTGGAAACCCTACATACACAGGTTGGGCGAGAATGAAATCACGAGGAAGGAGAGATTTACATTACCTTCATGTATACTGGTAAGGAAATCCTCGAGAGGACGTTGATACATATCTAAGGTATAAATTATAGCCTTTGATTCGAAATTTTTTCCAAGTTATACTCATTTCTTCCTTCTCGGGTGCAAAAGAAGCTACGGTCGAGGTTCTACCTAGGGTTTGTGATTCAAAGACACAAACAAAGGAATAAAAGTTTGAAATTTGGTAGAAATGGTAGTTAGAAGGTCTTCAAAAGGATTTACAAAGAAATTTGTTGGTTCATTGGTAGGAAATTGAGTTACAACTAACAGTCTACTATCTCAGGGTATAAAACACAAATCAAACCTAATAAGAAGGGCACAATAACAAAGGAACCATTGTTTTTGCTTGAGTGTTGATCATGAAACTTTGGCCACAGTCAGAACAATATAATGGCTGCACAGAAGAGTCTTGAATACACCATAAAGTTTGGAAGAGGATAAGTTTTGATAAGAAGTGTGAGGAAACAAACCTAATAAAGAGCCAGTGAGACTAAGGGAGAAGGAAGGTGGTTGAGAGGAATTCAAAAGGATTTGTATTACACAATTGCACACTCACCTTACTTGCTAAAGAAGGTATTTGAATATCTCACCCATTTTTTGTAGGTCTAACTAATTTCTTTCAACCATGAAAGTCTCAACTTCTTGTTCTTGAGAAGCCTTCAAGTTAGTTGGGAGTAACCATTGCGAACAATATTAAATTTCTTGATTCTAAGCTATTTAATGAGTGGCATTATATGGTGTGGACATATGAGACATGACACAGAGAGGTGAGGGGATCTTGAAGCTACAAAATCAAGAATCGAGTGTTATGGAGCTAGGACCAAGGTGAGCTAGTGGAGGTGGATTTGAGGGAATTAAGAACAATTGAGAATTTTATTAAAAAGAGTCAGTCTAAATTGGAAGAGTTGGTATGTTACAAGGTAGGTGGAACAAAGTATGATATTTGGGGAACAATAACTTGCTCGAAGATCTCAATTTTTTGTAAATTTAGCCTTTTTTAGGTGCTAGAATATGCCCTTTGGAATAGTGTAGCAGAACAAATGATTGAGATTGATTGATTTGTAGTGATGAATGAAGGAATTTTTAATACACCTTAAGAAACATAGTTGAGTTTTAATCATTTCTAACTCAGTGAATTGTTTGACATTGTATTGCACCGCGTCAAGGTGAAACCCAAGAACCTCCTCAATTTAGAATCACTCTAGAAATGCAAGAAGCTACTGCAAATAATAAACAATAATAAAAGCATCGTATTGCCAATAAATCAACCAAATAAATTTGATATCAACAAGCTTACAATTTATAAATAGAAGTGGTCCATATATTAAAAAAGTAAGAGTTGTAGTCTAACTTTACTTTTGACTATATGATAGACATGTGTGCAACAACCTCCACTTGAATAGGCACACATGAGGCAAGTGGTCAATCTATGAGTGCCACTTATCATAATCTAAGCCTAAGGGGTGTGAAAAGTAGACTAAGTCAAAAAAGTGAAATAAACCAAGTAAACTTAAAATAAAAAAGGTGCATATATATAAATATTGCATCAACATGACACATTTGTTCACGACATGCAACTCCTCATCGCGACATATCGTTTTTCCATCTCTCCATGTTTGGTTATTCAACCTTGCTTTGTCATGGCACATACCAAGCGTACATGATTATATCTGTCTATGCCTGTATGCATTAGGACGCTTGCATATACATTGACTTTTGCCCATCGGAGATGTGTACCTAGCTTGAGTTTTTACACACCTTCTATGAGATACAATATTATAACGGGGACACATCACTTGCCTTTCCCCATTCGTCCTTCTGTCATCCCACTTTTTACAATACATTAAATTACATTGGGGATGTATCACTTGCCCTCACTTTTTATGAGATACGATGTTACAATAGGGATATACTACTTAACCTAACTATCTATAAGATATGTCATTACAATGGGAGCATATAACTTGCCCTCGATCCCCTTAAGATGGCTTTATTATTACACTTTGATGCATACAAATGCTATTGACTATCCAAGGTCTCTCCCTTCCTTCTATTTTACTCCCCATTGCCTTTCCCTAATGACAAAATACTTGTAAATATATGAAAGATAGGGTAAAAACATTCAAATAATTTTAAATCATTCAAAAGATTTGAAAAATACAAAATTCAGGACCTACTTATGGCTTGCCTCGTCGATACATAATTTCTTACATTTTTCTTATCATATTCTCTAGATTTACATATGTATTTTACGCACATGCTCTTGATGATTGGTGCAAGTTTAGACACACACCATACACATCAAACACTATCGTGGACATGCACATACTTTTAGGCTCTACCTAGCCATCCATTGAGGGTAGTTATTTTATAGTTGGATGTGCATACTCTATGACACCTATCATGATATTTTCAGGCTATCTTTCTGCACTAGTCCATTGATATTATAGAAATACCTACATTGATTATATACATGTTTTGCTCTTGCTTATGCATTACACATGCATTTTGTTATGGATATTGTATTATGCTCTTAGTCGATGATGTCATTGTTTGTTTTTATAATTACATCGAGAGGCGTTCCTACAATGGTAGGCAAGGCTGTAATGGAGTGCGTTGCTTAATTTTATTATCGACATTAAATTTGACGTTCATTTGACTGTCATGTGACAATTTATTCATAAATTTGACTTCTATTGGACTGTCACTTAAATAATTTTGTTTCTTTTTTTTAGGAGAAGTCAATAAAAAATAGTAATATCTTGGCCATGTAGTAACATTTGGGTCTTTTTTTCTTGAATAGATATTTTGAGGGTGACACAATTGTGTAGCTAAATGATTCCAGTTGCCACAAATCAATGGGAAATTGATAGAAAAATTAATAAAGTTGATTAAAGAGGTATGTAAAAAATCAAACCTAAAAACCTTGAAATTGATATCTATTAGTATATTTCATATAGATACATTTATTACAATGTACTTACTATATTTATTTTTAATTGTTACTTTTTTGGTATACTTGTATTACCCTTGCATAGTTAGACAAGTGCTTTGTGATTGATATTTCTCGGCGTATTTTATATATATTTATTTAAGATATCTATACTAGTACTAATATTGCTTTCTATATAATGATTACTGATTATGACATACTTCTTATTGATTGATCATATGATTTATTGAATACAAAGACAAATTTAGAATAAAACATAAATGATATAGAAGCCTTCCATTTACTCTACTTTTTTATAGATTTAATTACTATAATTATATGTATTTTACATGCATTACAAATGCCTAGTCAAAGGTAATTCATTTATTGTGCCGATAAGCACAAACCTATAATGACAACCAAAGCGGGTGGAAGGAGTGAGTGAAATAATGTGAGATGCCAATACCAATGGCTGAACTTAGATATGATGTCCATTTGATTGTCATAGGGCAATTTTCTTTCTTGCTTGGAGAAAGTGATATAAAAATCACAATATCTTGGGCATACGACAAAGTTTGTAGCCCATTTCTATTACCAATATTTTTTGTGAGCATAATGTAATGATGCATCTAGATTGAGGCCATCCATCACTAGTCAATTATAAATTGGTTGAGAAGTTGATGGGGTTGTTAATCAACGTGGAACTCTTAAATGGGTGAAGCTATGCGACAAATCCAATATAAACCCCTTGAGATTGATACACATCAACATTTTTTTGATAGATGTATTTAAGATAACTATACCCGAGCTATTATAACTATAACATTGATCAATCACTTTGATGAAAGTGAACCCCCTTATCCACAAGATGTTGTCAATTAGTAAAACATGCTATAGGCTTCAAATACGAGTCCCAACAATGACTTATGTTATTTTTTTGGTAGTTGAGAGGAATTAAGGAATACAAAAACATGGAGTTATGAAGCTCTAACTCAAGGAAAATGCCATTGATCAACCTTTGGAGCAAAGTGCAAATGGTCCACTCCACATATCACATGTAAATCAAGAATCGAACCCATGAATTAGCACTCACCAATGCAACAATTTACTATTGTGGCATACAAGACCTCTTTATTCATTATAAAGGGGCCACCAATTACTAAAATTGTATTCTCATACACATATTTATGCCGATAAACTTAACCTAATCAAGAGATAACGTGAAACGTAATTGTTTGAGATGTCAATAAAAACAAGAGCCGCAAAGCGACCAATTCTTGCCTTTAAATTGTAGTTGTAGATTGTAATAATTGAAGATGTAAAGATGAGCGGATTGTAATAGGCAAGAATGTGGTTTGTCTAAAACATCGAGGAAAATTTTGTATAGTCCAAACATAACTAAGCATATGCCTACATATCCCTTAAACATAACTGTCTCTGAAAATAACATGTTCCTTTATATGCTTCTATTAGGGAACATGAAGAGAAGCACATACAATGCACAATAAGCAGCTTTGTTCGAAAATGACACCAAAAGATATTCGGATGCCTTCTTTCATGTTGTGTCCAGTTCAATCGATAGATATACATTTCCAACTAGTTAGGTACCAAACTTAAGCTAGATTCACATTATGTAGTAGTGTCATTCCCTGTTCACTGTAGTGTTTTAGGTCTATATTACTGGATTGGATTTAAGTAAATGCCTTGTCCAACGTACTGAAAATATCGAAGCAAGTACAAATATAGTTTTCACAAAAAATTCTATAGAAAATTCATTTTACTGGAACTGATGAAAAAATAGTGTTATCAGACCATTTGGTGTATGTGGGAGTTGAGGTACGAAACAAATGAATTGTAATATACGATGGTAATATTTAAATAATTACCAAATCTAGTTTATGGAGTGGTAGTAAATAGCATTGGGTGGACATTAGTCACTGGTTAGGAGAGAATGGTAATATACGATGGTAATATTTAAATAATTTTTTAGAAATGATGTGAAAGGGATGCCTTGGTCATGTGTGAACAGAGAAATGTTGAATAAGATTTAAAATTAGAGGTATTTTGTATTGTCCAGTCAAACTTATTTTTTAAAATTATGCAGGTAGTTTGACTAGTATCAAAACATAATATTAAAAAAGAGAAGATGTGCTGAAATAAAATATGATATTTAAAAAATTTGGAGACATACTATTCATAGTGACAATAGTTGACAATATTATCTATTTCTATTCATCTTGTGATTTATCATTTTGTTAATAAATATTATCTGTTGTCTCTAATTTTTACATTAAATTTTTATAGAGATATAATTTATGTTAAATGATATTGATATATGCCTCACGGAAATTTTGATATTTACTACGGGAATGATAAATCTATACATATATTATGCAAAGTACAATAATAAATTTGTTTAATAGAGATAAGTATAGGTATGTTTCACTTTTATAAATTTTATAAATATATAATAAATTTACATAATGTGTGTAATTTTTTAATAAGAAAATATATAATATGATAAGTTAACTAATATAAATAAATTTATAAATGCTAAAAGTTAATTAAACTTTCACTTTATTTAGATTCACCTTCTCTATATAATCTTGTCATATTGTAATTGGTGATAGTTGGCATTGTCAAGTATTCAATCAAATCAGTTTTAATGTATGTTATCTACAATCAAATAGATGAGTTGATAGATTGACACGGGTTGATAAATGCTAGGCCACTTCGCTGTTTATAATATTTTGGCTTAAAAAAAAAGAAAAATATATACTTCAATAAGAAGAAAAAATTGTCAAATCACCCTTTCCCACCAATCAAAATTTCAATAAATTTATTTATGTGAAATTGTATTTATGTAAATATGTCAATTCAAAAATTATACATTAGAAAACTTGAGATGGGTAGAAAAATTCTTGTTTATGATTGGTTCACAGTAACATTATTAATTAGATGACATGAAATGTATATTACCCTGCCTTGGCAGGAACTAATAACCAACCAAAATTCGACCGTCACCACCTTGGGAAAGGTTGTTGAAAGCTGTATGAGAAAAAAGGTCGGCAAAACGACGGGTTTTCCACACATAAACCATCAAAGGTATACACGTAAATGGCTTTAAATAATTTCCCGTGAGCGACACAATTGCAGATATTATTTTTGGAAGCCCTAAAAAAGCAAATGATTCATGATCCACAATTAATTGATAGGTTAATTAATTTTTTGCCCTTTATACACTGGACAAGCATCACCATCATCAATACCCACTTTTCTCTTTTCCAGAAATTTCAGTCTGGAATGCTTCGCAAGGAGCAGCACCTGTGAGCGAGGAAGCATTCATTATTAATTTGGTTTGCTTAGTTTTGTAATCGGGCGAGATCTGATCAGAAGATGGGAAGGGGCAAATTTAAGGGCAAGCCCACCGGGCGCAGGCACTTCTCAACGCCCGAAGAAATGAGTAAGTTTCAGTTATTGATTATGTCTGCTCCATGACTTGTTCTCTGGCACCGTGCCAAAGGCTTTTTTGAAGTTTAGAAAACAATAGTAGAATAGTATAGTTTTTTGTTTTAAGCATGGCTTCTTCAAAGTGTAATAGACATAATAATATTCTGGATTCATCTGCTTAAGTAGAGCAATTTTCCTTATTCTTTTCCAGACATTTTCAATCAAATGTTTAAGTGCTACACAGTGGTCTTTTATTGAATGTTTTGGTCTAAAACCTGCTGGCCCATTTGCTCTCTTTCCTTGTTCCTCTACCCAACTACTGATTCTCTGTTCTACCATGGTCGCAATAAATATAGAGGATTTCCCACAAGTGGTTTGGTAGTTTGAATGACTGCTAACATCCTTATCAGTAAATAAATGTATAGCTACACTGGTTGTCCAGTCAGCCGGGAAGCCATTTTGACTGATCCCATTGAATATTTCTAATCCTCATTTTAGATGTTCTGTTTGTAATCCATTGACGCACCAAGCTGTACATGTTGTTAGCTTTTTTAATATCATTTGCTGTGGCCCAAGGGCTGTGGCTCAGCGGTGGGCAAAAAGGTTTACTAAATCTGGGTTACAGGTTCCAGTCATAAAGTTGGCTCCCTAATCAATCTGGCACATATGGGATGGCGGTATCCATTTATTAATCAACCAAAAATTAAAATTAGAATCATCTGCGGCGAAAGAGTGTTAATTTGTGTTGATTGCAGGGGGAGTTGTTATATTATTTTACTGTTTGCATTTGATCACGATTTATCTTCTTCCAGGATCATTTAGGCTCATGTTTTCCAACGGATATCAGCTCTTCCTGCCTTGTACTCATGTAGTCTTTGTTTTTTGGCTTCACTACTTGTACATATGCCCTTCTTCTGTTTGCCTCTTCAATACCTAGCTCCTTCATGGTTGATTATATAGGCATCGATTGGTGATAGTAAGCACCTTTGATGCTCTCTATTCTGTTTCTTAACTTTCTTAACGTATATTTTTTTTGTACCTATATATATATATTTTGATTTGTCAGGGTGCTGCAGTAAAACTGTGGGCTGTCTTGCTGCTTTAATATTGGCGTAGAGGTGAAAGTGCAAGTTGCCTTGTTGCGGTGTCCACATTTTCCCTCAAGTTATAGGTTGTTTTTTATAGTCTTGCAAAACATATTTCTCATGTGTGAAGTTTCATTGATAAAAGAGCATGCTGTTGTCGATGCATTTTCAGGACCAAGACATCCAATGAGTCCCCTAAACAGTGATGTGACTCTTATCACTCGTTGTTGATCCTAAACATGTTTCCGGAGCAGTCACTGCCCCCACAGGTCCGCACAGTTATTTGTGGTGTTTCACTCTCTTGGCAGTTTGAGTCTTCCACCATGCTTTGTTTGAGGACATGTACAGGCCCCTGGATGGTTGCTCTGGTGGGTTTGTTAATTGTTTCAACCACCTAGAGGTGACAATTATAAGTTTGAGAGAGTCATTGTGTCACTAGGCTGTCCTGGTTGAAGTCTTGTTGAGTTTGGGAGAGGCTTTTGGTGGCTGGCCCCAAGTTCATGTTGTACTCCACATATTTCTCTTAATATAATTTTGTTCTTTTTGTTTTTGTTTTGCTCCATATTTTTGATTAAAATAACAAATAAGATCAAAGCAGGTACTTCATTTGGGGCCTCTTGGGAAGTTTTTAAAGTCTTGCTAAAGACATTTTCATTTGCCAAGTTTTGTTGAAAAAAGACTATGCTGTTGTCAGTGCGTTTTCAGGACCAAGGCATCCTATGAGTCCCCTAAACAATGATGGGACCCTTATCATGTGTTGTGGATTCTAAACATGTTTTTGGAGCAGTCGGTAGCCCCACAGGTCCTGAAACTTATATGCTATGTCAAAAGGTTCTCCACGAAAAAGTTCGAATTTTGCCAAACTTTATTGTCGTTGAACACGAACTCGAACTTTATCCATTATTTTACATGGGAAGTTTTTGACTCGATTTTGCATTATTTTGCAAATGTATGTATATATACATATACCAACTGAAAGTAGTGGATAGAAAGCTCTCTCCACTCTATCCCTCTGACATATTTATGCATTTTTTTCAAAAATAAAAATGATAGAAAAAGATTGTTCAAACTTAATGACATTTTTCTTCTCGAACTTTATCCCGTGACGAACTTGAGCCAAACTTTATCCTCATTGAACATTAATGTGAACTCGAACCTTGTGACTTAGCTTATAAGTAGTGGTTCACTCACTTGGTAGTTTGAATCCTCTTTCATGCTTTGCTTGAGGACATGTCAGGCCTCCGTGTGGTTGTTCTGGTGGGTATTCCGACCTTTTCAGTGGGTGGCCTGACCTGACGTGACCTGACCTTGCGGTTAGACTGAGTATGTGACATCTCTGTGACAGGAGATAATATGGGAGTCTGGACTGTTCTCAACCATCCCAAGCAGTTCACAACTCTCAGAGCCAAATTCCTGATCTCCCAAAGGAGATGTTTTGATGATGCCTTAGATTTGAGACATAACAGATGTCTGATTTGCAAAAGACGAGCGAGGTTGCAACAAATTCCAAAGTTCCAAGACATGTAGTAGTCACTCAACCCATACTTTAGCAGAACTACTTATTAAACAAGAAATGTTTGTGGAGGCCATGTTACTTGTTCAATTTTACATACGGTTTGAAGAAGAAAGGGATTTTGAGTTCTTGCAACAAAGATCACGTAGAAAACAAATCTGATGGTTTCCCAACATTTCAATAATTCCTGAATGTTCTTGAAACTTTGAAACATCAGGAACAGAGAAAATTTTAGAAGTGAAAATCTTATGGGAGACAAGTCAGGAATTACATTTTTGCAACTTTATTTGGTGGTACAGTGTCTCTATTTATGTAACATGCTTAGCATTTTCCATTTTCAAGACTTGTACTTGGCTTGCTCGGAGTCAAAAGAAAGGAGGCATTGCAAACATCTTGTATTACACCCAAAAATATTAAAATTTATCATCTTTTTCGTGTGGATGAAGTGTTTTTGGTCTCACAGGGGTGGTGGTGATGATTTACATTTTTTATGGTCATTGGAGTGTTGATTTTTCCACTTTTTGGTGTTTTTTGCTTGCAATTAGTTGAAACTCTTTGCATTCATGGAATTTCTACCAAATCATGAGGGTGATTACTGTGTTATTCCAGATTATATGAAAATTAGCAGGTTTGTATGATGATTAGTCTTGCCACTCTATGCATAATGTTTTGTTTATCGCTCAATTATGGTTGTTATATTTTCCCTTTGAGACTTAGACTCATGTTATGGTTATGTCTTTATGATTTATGATACCGAATATTCATATTTTCATTTTGTCATGGATTAATAGGAGTGATTCAAAACAAAATAATAAAATAGCTCATTCCTATTAATCCATCACAAAATGAAAATATGAATATTCGGTATCATAAATCCTACGTTGCCGGGATACGGGTACGAGTATCGAATGGGTACGGGTAAGATATGCGGATAAGTCAATTTTAAAAAACCCTTGGGTACGATACGTCTTGGATATGTCCGTATATATATATTAAAAAATCTACATCTACATCTACTCATTTTACTCATTTTTTAGTCCATAAATAACTGAAATAGTAATATGAAACTTGAATCAATGTTCAAAACATTCAATATACTTAAGACTTAGCATTTTTATTGATCATGTGGCTGCCATACGTATCCTTGGCGTATCAGTATCCGTATCCGTACGTATCTGTATCGGATATGTATCAGACAGGAAACGTGGGGGGTCAGGGCGCATCCTGGCAACATGCATAAATCATAATGACATAACTATATATGTATGTGTATATATTGAGTCATTATTAGCAGTTAGAGTGTTAAACCGCCATAACCACATGTGATGCTATAAATATGTAACATTGCAATGATATGACAAGAGGTTTTGGCAAACACGGCAGCCTACCATTGGATGGTAATATATTGAAAATTTTCTGTCGTATTTGATATGATATTATTTTCTTTCATAGTCTCCTATTTTCACTAGTACAAGAGCACCTTACAAAGTCCTAAGAGTATACACTTCTGTGTTCCTTATTACATCTGGTTGTTGAACATTGATTGGGTTCACTAGTGATGAGAATGATAGGTAGCTGGATTCTTGAATTAGGCAACATAGCTCCTTTAAGGAGGAGAGGAAGCCTGTAATTTTTAAAAATGTCTATTCTTTGTTGCTAACTTTGCTCTTGATAGTTTTGTGCTAGATGAATTTCCCTATAAATTTCAGTACATGAAGTGTTTGGTTTGTTGCTAGTCATGGAGTGGGTAAGTTCTTGTGCATTATCATGTGCCTGACAAGAGGAATATTATACTTTCCTTAACACAGAAATATTAACAGGGCGCAATGTAATTAAATTTCTTCTTCTTTTGATTGTTCAAAGAACCTTTTATAATGGATGATTACTTCCAGGTTTGTATCATTGATTAGATTATGAGAATCTGATTTGTTATTGTATAATCCTGCACAACATTTCAGGTGGATTGTATTGAGATCCATTTGCTGTTTGTTCACATGTGCAGGTGCTGGTACCTCCTCGAAACCCCGGAGTTTTAGACGGGTAATATGTCATTCTTTTTGATTTGGAATTCATGTGCTGTAATACAGTTTCCTCTCATTTCAAAGACATAATTTGGGGGTCTGGTTATTACATTTTCTGAACATGGTGACCTATTGGACTGTATGTTTATATTTAATATTTTATATAGATAAATGCGCACACACATACATCCCATGATAGTTGTTATAGTAAGAAGAAATTTGTTCTTATGGTTTTATGTTGTCATGACGGGTAATATGTTATTCTTTTTGATTTGCAATTCATGTGCAGAAATAAACATTCCTCCCATTTCCAAGAGGTAATTTGTTAGTTTGGTGAATGCCTTTTTCTGAGCATGGTTACTTATTGGAGTGTTTATATTTAATATTATGCAGAGACTAACACACACACACTCACATGCCCGAGAATAGGTGCTAAAGTAAAATGAATTTTGTTTCTTGTTTTTGAAATATCCTTTCTCAGAAGAACAAGCAAGATTTCCACAGGAGGTGCCAACTTTGCTTGTGTTCTATGTCCTGCTTGATTTGTGTTTTCTGTTTCATATTTGTCATGTGTTATATCTTATGTGATAGGTTTGATTCCATGCATCGTAAACTTTGTTATAACTTATTTCTTGGTTTAATGAATCATCCATCATGTTAGAAGATCGAAACCGGAATTTGATAACTAAATGAATAATTATTTAGTTTCTCATATTTTCATTCTCATTATCTTGGACTGTCAACCACCACAGCCTGCCTGAAATTGATAACTAAATGCATCCCCTTACCTTGTGAAGATTTGCCTTGGTTGAACCTTATCCTTAAAAATATTTGTCTAAATTCAAGACATACATGGATGGGATAAATTTGGGCCTTTGTGTTGCTGAAATTTCCATTTGACAATGCTGGTGACAAAGTAAATTGCTTTCTTTCTTTCTTTTTTAGTGGGATTCTAAAGATTTTAGATTTAGGCTGGCTAGGACTAATACTTAAGGTTTAGATATTGAGTAATTCTTGCAAGTTGGTTATGTTGGAGTTTGACATTAGTGAAAAATTTAATTTGCAAAAGAACCTATCATGCAACTCATGTAACTCGCAAGTCTAATAAACTCATATTATTTTTTTACCCCAAAGAGACGCAGAGATGTTTATTTGTTTGCCTTCTGAATGTTTGTGATTACGGATATTTATTTTGATGATAATAGGATGAAGAAGAAAAAGAAGAGGAGGAGGAGGAAGAATCATCAGAGGAAGAATCTGAAGAATCGGCATCAGAGGTAAATTATTAAATCTTCAAATGTATGGCATTTTCTAGCATGCAAAACTTAAGATGTTTGAATGCAATGTGCATTTCAATGTGTATTTTGTGATGCATGGTAAGAAATGGCAGTGGAATTATGAACTTCATTCTCCAGGATACTGAGTATACTAGAGTGTTCGGGACTGTATTCAAATCTCACACATTTAATATGCTTGTATGCTTTGAGACGACAGAAAAAGAAGGGAACTCAGGGTCTTATTCAGATTGAGAATCCTAATATCACCAAGTCAAAGAACACCAAAGCCAGAGATGCGGATGTAAGTACCCATGTTCTTGTTTTATGATATTTTATAGCTTGTTTCCCATGTTTGTGCCCAGATCTTATTCTGACTATTTTGTATTACTGATTGGCAATCACATCTATGTCTAGCAAATGTAGGCACATTTCTTGTGTTGTGTTGTAATGCATTAGCTGTAGTTTGTCACTGTTATAAAATCTTTGTATTTATTAATCTGCAACTACAGTACACATTTTGCTTTATTTGAATTAACTGTGGCGTGTCATCCTTATTGAAGGCACATAATTTACATGTATGCAAAATAGCTAGAGTGGCTGTAAATTCTTATTTTGTGTAGTTCTCTCTTTTCTTCCCTTAAATTTGGGGTGTCTTAAGACAGGCAGTTGTTGGTTGGAGCTAGCAAATAGATGGCACTATGTGCAGATAAATCAATCTAAAGGTTTGTTGAAGCAGTGGTATATATGCATAATGTAGCATAGATTTTCACATCCAAACTGAAAACAATTCTGCCTTGTGGAGAATATACTCGTGGGAGTGTTTACACATGGATATTATCTGTCTTAGCTTGGACTATATAACACTTAAATTTCTGGTCATAATGTAACTAGTATTATTATCTAGAGACAATAGGCGTTTGTCCATAAAATCCCCTTGCTTAAGATGACAATACAATGGAGTTCCTGTTACCTAATAACTACATTTTCAACTACCATTTTATCATGAATCTTTTGTTTTTAAATTTTTTATATTCATGCTTGCTAGCTTCTAGAGTTCAACAATTCTGTATCTTTTGTTTTTAAATTTTTTGTATCCATGCTCGCCAGCTTCTAGAGTTCAACGATTTATTAAAAAATGGCAGCTTCATGAATCTGTTGCGACCGTGCAAGAAGAAGAAACATCTGATTTGGTCATTATAATAGCTATGTCATTTACCAAACTGCTAATCTGTTAACAATTGAAGTTTTTCTAATATTCTATTTTTTCTGATCCTTAATCAATATCTTCCCAAATTTTGCATTTTATGCTAGTTGATCCATAGGTGTTTCATGAACCACTTCAGAGTACAAACTTTAAAGCAAACAATTTATTATGCATGGTGGACTGTATGCAGATGGAGAAAACAACAGAGCTTTCAAGGCGAGAGAGGTTTGTTTCATTTTGTCTATCCCACTTTGCATTTTATTGTCACGTCAGTCAATTCTTTTTTGTTAAGATAATGTTGTGTATAATCTTTTGAAATAAGCCATTATTTCTTAATCAAACATGCCATTTTCCTTGCATGCCGAGTTTGTGTTTAAAACAATTTGGGTTTCAATCCTGTTCAAAATTTTGTGGATTAGAAATTTGTAGGAGAGTTTTGTTATTTGGTTCTGCTGAATGATTCATACACTATCCAGATTTCCTCTATTTTGCTCTTTTAGGATTGATGCAGAAGGCTAATGTTGTGATCATTTTATTTGTTATTTTTTGTACCCATCGATGTTTATTACAGTCACAGGGCATCTCTGAACACCCAGTAGAAGTATGGCAAAGGCTATTGGTGTCCACTTGCCTTTATTGTTATTTTGCAATTGCTTATTATCTTGATATGTTAGGTGGTTTGCCTATATCCATCAAGTTTATTATTGTTTTTTTTAAGTCTTAAGCCCGTGATTCACCTAATAGCTTGAGGGTTATTAACAAGAATCCCCCAAGTCCTTTTTAGGGAATAACTGAGGTATTGGATTAAAGATACTTAGGTGGAGTGTGTAAGAGATGATGAATAAAACAAACATTGACATTTGAAAATATCAACAATATCCCAATCTTTTTGGAGAACCGATGTATTATGGGTTGAAAAATATTGATTTATCTTCTCCAGAATATAAATTTATAAATCAGGTTTTGAAGGAAAGACATGCTTCTCCAACTTTTGGACTTGTTGGTTTAAAAATAATAATCCATCACAATGTCTGTCAGTTATTTTAGGTACGAGAAAAGCTATACAAAAATGTGTCACTGAATGAGATATTTATCAGAGAATTTAAAATTGTGTTTGTACCATACCCAGGCCTGCTTTTCACCATTGCATGTTCTTGACCATAAATGGGAAGAAATTTCAGTGAATTTTATTGATAGTATACTTTTTTTTAAGAAGGTTATCATATTTTCTGTGTTGGTAGGCCATCTAATGAAATATGCTCTGTTTAGAGTGATGCAAGAAAGCATGCGCAACAAAGCAAATCACAGAATCATATGTAAACAATGTTTATAATGTACATGGTTTTTCTCAAGTGGTCATCAACGATCAAGATCTGCCGTTTATAAATAATTTTGAAAAGAGTAATGTTTGCAGACAAGGATATCTCTTACTAGCGTCTTCAAATTGATGGACATTGAGATTTTAAACTTGTATTTGGAAGGGTATGTCAGATGTTTTGTATAGACAAACGAAATCAATGGTTTAATTAGTTGCACTTGGCAAAATGGTAGTGCAATACCACACATATCACATATCAGCCAAAATGATTGCATTTATCTACATAGTTATGAAACCTCAATATTTAACTAAGTCACCAGGTTCGTGTTTGTGTTCGTGTTCGGCGAGGATAAAATTCGGATCAAGTTCGACAATGGTAAAATTCGGGAAAAAATTCGTGATTAAATTTGTTGTTATAATTTTCCTTTAAAAAAAAAAACAAGTTATAAATGGACAATTTTTTAAAAATAGCTAAAACATTACTATTTAAACTTAAAATCTATATACAAAGATGTCTCTATTACATTTATAAACCATGCTTGTCAAAGTTAAACTATGAGGAACATATGAAATTGTCAAAAAGTTACAATTAAAAAAATATTCACGATGAGAATTCTATGTTTAATTACTTTATTAAAATTAAAACATTAATAAAATAAAAAACAATTAGAAATATATAAATCGAAACGTATAAATATAAATTATAAACCTAATCCTATAAATATATAAACCTAAAGTTTTAACTATAAATAAAAATAAAAAATATATAAACCGAATAGAAAAAAATTGTAAATTATAAACCTAAACTATTGTAAATTCCTCCTAATCTCCAAGAGGGTTTTCATTCTCTAGAGGCAATATACTAAGGGTTTTCGTCCTTAGAATATTTTAATACAAATGCACCAGGCTTAAGATCAAATTCAGAATTGATAAAAATGATTTATGGTGTCCTACCCAAGACGCCCCCTCTCCTTTTAATATTTACAAAATAACCTTTTCATCTTCCAATAAGAAAAGAGGGCCAAAATACCCTAAAAACATGCCCAAACCAGGTCGCACTTTTCTAGGGATGACTTCTAATGTTTATTTTGGCTTCTCATGCCAAGTCACACTTTCCTTGGGAGGTGTAATAACTTTTATCCTTTCTAAACTCTATTTCCCTCTTTTGTCCAAGGCGCATTCTTACCTAGGGATGACACAAAAATGGCATGGGTCTTTTTTCTACTTTTCCTAGAAAGGATACAACATAATATTAGACCCAATGCACCCCTTTAGAGATTACAAATTTATTATTAAGTCAAATAAATTAATACAAGTGCTTTATTAATTTTTTTTTTGCACTTTGTAATAACTCATTGTGACGTAAGTCACCCTTACGTTTTTCCTTTGGCCATCGGGTCGACAAAAATGGGCCAAAGGTCTTCGATTTGGAAAAGGGGACATTACAGATCATAGGAGATTTGAGACATTCCAATATCTTGTGACACCACAATGTTGCTTTGTGTCATAATCTGATTTCACCAATGGATTCAGTTTCCCACCACGTGCACATGTGCATTTCGTGAGGTCCTAACTCTATGCCATTTCCTAGTCTGTAACTTTGCAATGTTAGCATTGCACACCATAGTCATGTAATAATGCCAATTGAAGATGATTAGTTATGAAGTCGTTGTACCGGTTTAGGCAACACTTCATCTTCCTTCATTTAAGGCATCATTCTAATCTTGTAAGATAGATTGGGGTTATCCCAACGACTAAGGATTACATACACATCGTATTCTTCTTTGTTGTATAAGCACTTTGATATATCTTTCGCCCCTTGTCATTTCTTAATATGTTTTTTACACATAACACATCTAGATTCACGTTTATATTGTTGTTCATTGGGTCTCCTTTTGGGTCTCAGACTAGTGGTATTAGAGCATACTTCTTATATCCTAGTGGTATTGAGATTTCATTTGAACCTTCCCTCTTTGTTTGTATGCCCACTCACCCGAGGTTTGAATGCAAGAAGTTGGGACTTGAAACCTATGATCCTTATTCATAGCTTCATTTACCTATTTAGATGGTAGACCAAACTTTAGAGGTTAAAACTTAGGATATGTTCAAACAAATAATAGATGATGCTTTGCAGAAGTTATGATCAGAATTGGAAGAATGGCATTCCCAAGAAAGAGAGGGGATCGTTAATCACTTCTCTCAATTGCTTAAAGCGTGTACACGCAACTCCTGATCTAAATCCACAACAACATTTGGGTGGTCACACCTAATATAAAATACAGGTCAATCTAGACACTCCTATGTTTGAAGGAAAATAGATGTAGATGCCCTAGATAACTTGCTTAAGCTTGTTTATATTACACGGTAAATCACATTTCTAACACTAAAAAGATTACATTTGCCCTTCTAAAAGTTTCTTTGATTATAAATAAATGATGGGATATAACTATTGCATTGCGTGACACATGGAATGTTTTCTTGGAAGCACTAAAAATACCATCTAATTGGAAACTATGGTGACTCGTACATCGAGTTTTCCCAATTGCACCAAGGTCATGATCAAATCTAGTTAAGAATACATTAACATCTTTGAATATTTATGAATTTGAGCAATATCTTACCTTAAAATTTAGGTCAAGCTTGAGACCATACATTCAATCTAACACGAACTTCTTGCAGATCTTTCTCTTTGGGGGAGGCCTATTGTTTTGCTTGCAATTTCAAAGCGAAAGCCAAGCTAAAGTCTAAGCTAGTGGAATCCAAGTCTCAAGACAAGCAACAAGCATATCAATCCAAGCTTGGAACAAAGCAAAATTGTAACCAAGGGAATGGCCCTTTGCGTCAACATCAAAAGAAGGCAACACCTTCAAATGACCAAACTAACCAATCCAAGATTGTTAAGTGGTGCACAATCCATAAATCTAGCGTGCACTTCATAGACGAGTGTCATGTTAAGAATTCTCTACTTACGTAGCTTGAAGCATACAATACTACCTCCGCGACACCTGAAAAGGGTAAACAAGTCATGGACCCTGAGCCCAATGCCATGGTTGGTATTGAAAACATTGTTTTTTCAGGAAATAGTTAGGATCATTCATATTTGACAAATAACCATTTTGACAAGGAACAATAATAAGGTATAGAAAACACATTACACTAGATTTACTTGGGGAAAACCCCTTTCAGGTAAAAAAATCCCACACCAAAACTGTCATTGTCCAATATTTTATTAATAATAAAGAATCTTTTAGAGTGTCTGACCATTACAAACTACACGAACCTGGTATGTATCTCTTCTCTCACAAAAATGACCTCGTAATGGATCTTGCAGATCTTTACAATATTTTCCCTCTCACAAATATTTCTCACACCTCGTTGCAACTTCTGCCTCGCAAACAATTGCATACACAAATGAATGTTGTTGTAGTGTTCACACCTTTTTTATCCTCCTTACTTTATTTAGGATTCCATCTAAATAGGAATATGGTTGAATCTCAACCATCCAATCGGTAGGTATGAATGATCATGACCATTCAATATTATATAGCTTTGTATTAGTTGAGTAGATAATAATTACATATTATAAATAATATCTGATTATTATTTATTTAACACCACCTTAGGATAAAATATAACATGTCTATATTTTATTATATTATATATTATAAGTCTTTACCATATAATAAAAGCCTTATATATTTCGGAGCCACTTATGTTAAGTGTTGATGCCATAATATTATGATCCAACACTCCCCCATAATATTTAATGGGGATACGTGCCATCACTTTCTTTGTGCATAAGAAACAATTAAAGATTCACAACTTAGGACTTCTTTGACTAGCATGCCTATGTGATCATCTATATAATAATGGTTCCTTCTTTTTTGTTTTCTTTGGATGATGCAAAAAAGAAGTGTTACATGTGTTTTTGGAGCTTTTAATAACACTAGAAATCTCCATAAAACACAATGCTTTGCTAGGTTCTTGTTACAATATCATATACAATGATTTTTACAATAGAGAAGTATTAAGTATGTAGAGAACAAAGATACAAGTTGACCACTAGTTGTCATTGTCATGCACACTTCACTTATGGCAACTCCTTGAGGCCTACCATTGATTTGAATTTACAAAACTTGGCAACATAGAGGATTTGTGAATATATATGTAATTTGATCACCTATTAGGTAGAATTTGAAAGTAATCTCGTCATTGAGGATGTTTTCTCTTATGAAGCACATATGAACTTCAATGTGCTTTGTTCGTTGATGTTGAATTAGATCTTTAACAATAGTGATACAACTTTGGTTGTCACATGACAATGTGGCACTCTCAGCAGTACCCATATGAAGCTCCTTCAACAATCTTTTAAGCCACATTGCTTTTTTTGCAGCTTCCATTGCACTTTTATATTCAGCCTTTATTGACGAGATGGCAACCATTGGTTATTTCTTGTTACTCCAGGGGATAACTCTTGTACCAAATTTAAAGATATCTACAAAAGTAGATTTTCTATCTATAGCATCACCATGGCCAAAATTACAATAACCAAATAAGTTAACATTTTTGGTGTAAGAATAATAGATACCATAATTAAATATATCTTTAATGTAACTTAGAATTCTTTTTGCTATGCCTTTAATGTTTTATGCAAAATGGCTAAAAAGATTAAACTTCCTACTAGTTGTCTATACAAAATAGGACGATTTTTTTCACATAGAGGTTTGGTATCAAGTTTGATTCCAACTTCAACAGGTATAGCAGCCGGTTTATAATGAAGTAAGTCATGTGCATATCATGTTTGAGATACCACAATTGAGTTTCAATTCTGGAATATAGTCATGCCAAGGAAATGATGAAGAGGCCAAGATCAAATATCTCAAATGTTTGATTAAACTTAGTTTTGTATTTGTGGATTAGGGAATTTAAGCTCTTGTTAAGCACATGCTTATATTGAGAGGGGGGTGATTAGTATAAGATACACATTTACTTATTAAAACTTATATCCACAAATAAAACCTTCAAAGGCATTCAAATAACATAACACATTGCAACACCATATTTACGTGGACAACCCTCTCTTCGGAAAAACCACAAAATAAGACTGCTTGGATCTACCGTCCAAATCCAGCCCAAAATTCAATGTTTTACAAATGTTCGTAGGCACCAACCTACTGGAGACACCAATCCCTCAAGCTAAGCACCAACTCAGCCAATTCGTGAGCACCAACCCACTAGTGACTACAATCTCCAATTTTGTGAGGCACCGACCTCAACAATATAAACTTCCACCTTGTGTAGTTGCTTCTTCAATTGGATAATGGCTGTTCCACGTCTCTTCTTCTTCTCTCAATGATATCTGTCCTTAATAAAAATTTGTTTTTCATAAAAATCTGTTTTTCACTTACGCTTCCTATTCTTTAATGATGTATCAAATTCATTTCACTTGCTTGTTTTTCTCCATCCTCTCATCTATATTTCATAGTCCCTTGATACCTTTTCCCAAAGGAGACGACCTTTCCAAAAGACACCCATAAACCAAAAGAGACGTCCATTCATTTAATTATTATTTTACTCATTAAACACAAACGTCACATTAATGAGGGTCGGCCTGATTAAACAAATAAGAGAGTCAACTGTCTTTTAATGCTTGTTTCTTTCATAAAATCAAATTGCTGTCATCCCATTAACAGATTGCTGTTACTTGTATCAAATCAAGTAATTACATGGCTTTTCATCTTTCAATCAGATCAATGCTATTTACTATTCCTTCGAATGTTGTTTATTACAATTGAATGCTATCATTACATTAAATCTGATCATTGTTATACTAAATCTGATCACTGTAACAATATTAATGGTGTTTATTACATTCACTGTCGATTACATTAAATTTGATCACTATTGAAATCTGATGACTGTAATTGTTGTGCATTCTCCTGTCAACATTAACTACTCCTATCGACATCAATGATAATATTTCAAACATATTCTTGATGTGTTTGTTATGCCAAGTCTTTTGGTGAGTTTTGTTGCTCCCCTGTTCTATCTGGTGAGAATTCATCTTTCATCCATGAACATTAGTGCCTCTAAACCTCTACTTGATCTGTTGCTTGATTGTCTAGGCCTTCTAAGCATTGATATGCATAAAAAAGGATACAATTTCCCGATTGAAGACCATTTCTGTTATCAAAAAGATTACACCCTTTGAATGGTCATTGATCAACAAAATTTTTGGTCAAAATTTCAATGAAATCTGCATTGTGAGGTTGTTGCAAGTACTGCGTTCGACCCTCTACTATTCCAATATGCTAAAGACTACTCCTTACAGTTGAAAGGAAAACTATCTAAACCTAATCTAAGTAAAGGGACCAAGGTTAGATATCATCTATTTAATTTTTGGCAATATTTCCATCTTTGGTCTCAACCACACAAGGTTTGTATTCTTTAACTATCCAAGAAAAAGGTGAAAGACACTTCCATGAGGCGAATGAATGGGAGCCTAATGGGAAAAGTTAGATGCAAGAGCCACAGACCAAAACAACATTACAACCTTTGGCCATTTCCATGTTTACAAAAGGATCATATTAAGAGGAACAATGGGAGAAAAGCATAAGCAACATCTAATAATAACTCATTAGAGGAAATAATGCAATGACCATACAGGTCTAAGGTAGAGAAATAACCACAAAACATGATTTCTTTGCCATAAAATGATGCACATATCCATTACATTAAAAGTGAAAGTCACAAAACCCATCTGCAGAGCTCCAAAATGAAGGCATGAAACTCACATGGACACTCCTCCATACCATTATCGCATGGTGCCTTTGCATTATAATGTGTCCCCCTTACAAATGACCATGATTTGCCAATATATAGATAATGGGAGAGCGAGGAGGGAAAAGAGAAGGAAACTTGGAATTCTTGCTCAACCACCAAGAAGATGCATTAACATCTCTAAAAACATGCATGTGCACCCTTACAAAACCTTTCCCCCAATGTCACTTACTTGCTGGAGAAGGTATGGGCACCATTTGTTTTTAAAGGCTTAAGTGGTAGAGCTGCCAGAATCATCGCTGTCGGGTTTTCATGACCCCGTCGAACCACCTCTGTGAACCCAACAGATTGAGTTGGAACTTCTTCAATTTGATTTGTGCCCTAAGAAATTTGAAGCACCACCAAGACACTACAGTTGTTGAGCACTGGTAAGTAAGACTGACTCATAATAATTCAAATTGAAATACATCTATCGATAAATTTAAGAAACCCAAAATGTTGGGATGGAACTTGCGTTGGTATGTCTTGCACCTTTTGAAAAACCGACTCAAGGAGATTCGTCAAGGTTGTCGGGCTTCATTAACTAACATGTGTTGACCACTTTGATCATGTTCCGATGCACGAAGGACTCGAGAATTCTTGACACAAAGTGAAATTGTCGGGGTTTCGAGTAGGTGGATGAAGTGCCATGGAACATGTGTTTGGACCGACATGTTCCAATGCATAAAGGACTCGAAAACCTGATAATCATAAAACAGAAACTCCAACTCCATAATAAAATTGCAAAGGATTGTAAAGCCTTAGACGCGATGGTCATTTTTCCAGAACACTTACCAAACAATGCACGTCGAATGGTGTATACTTGGATAAATTTTTTGTAAGTTGTTCAATATGCTGATTAAGATTGCTCAGAATTTGGTCATCCCAATCCTTTCTTAAGTGAGAATCACTTGGTTTCTTTTTGTCCCCGGTTGTGCGTAAGGGTGTTGTTGTGTCTTGAAGTATTTTGACATCTCCATTTACTTGAGAATGTGTATGACAATGATTCAGTTGCTTCAGTCCATAGGAGATATAATAAATTTTACGGAATGTAGGACGAACATTACCATTTCAAAAAGCTTGTCCAACTTTTTCCTTTCTGGCACTTGTTAATTTTTTAAGGGGCACCCATATCTAAGTTGTGATGTTTTCCTATAGAAATATCCACACTTGTGGAGGCATAATGTAATCTCACGTAGGCATATGCTTTATTCATCTTGTTAGGTAATCCATTGTTTATTCTTATATAGTATAGATCCGTCTTGCACATTGCTAGTATGATTGTCTACTACGATGTATTATGAACCCTTTCTCAAAGGGACCTCACTTTTTTTTTCTATTAGGTAATAAGCCCAAATAATTTGACGTATGATCACACTTAAGTGAAAAATTAGTGCATATAGAAAAGTCGTTAAGAGAAGCAATTTGAAGTTGGCCATAATAGATCACTTGTGATATAGCATCTTTCTCGGGAACGAAGGTCCTAGCAATAATGGATTTGCGTTGAAAGCCCTAACATGCTTTGCTTACAAGTGTGATTACATTCTTTCTTGTGTTCCAAAATGCAATTTCATTTTGAGCAATTCATCCAAACATTCATGTCAAATCATTTCATATAGTTCCCCCTCAAATGATTTGATGACAGATTCACAAGTACTAAATTCGATTGTTACATTTGAATTTGGTCGAGAAACATGATTCATTAGCAAATGAGCATCCTTGATGTAAGAAATGTTGTCATATCGGTCAAATGCCTTGTGTGATCATAGAGTCATTGTTTTTCTTTTAGAGTGAACGCCATCGGGCATTAAAGTAATTTTTCCTTGAATGTTCTGCTTTAATAATTTGTGATCAAGAGAGAAAATTATTTTTATCTTTGGGAATAAATGAAGACATCTTCAATGAACTTGCAATTGAGATTTTTATTAGTTTCCTAGACATTATCAAGAATTAAAACCCACATTATATGGTAGTTATTTCAAAGACTAAAATGCGCCCATTGGAAAATTGGCTATCTATTACAAGGTATCACACATATATGCGTCATGTGTCCATGAAGGCACCACTATTTAAGGTCCATTATTAGAAAATCATTTGATGTAGAAATTTCTACAATGCGTAGACCATGGGTAAGGCCTCGTATTTGGATGGTGGTGTCAGTTTGCGTTCTGCATTGTTTTTTGAGTACAACTTCCTGCATTATTTTTCATATTATTCATCAGGTGGTTGACTTAGCCCTTCCCTTCCCTCTATGTTAAGATTATAATCTAATTTCCTTGTGACCAAAATTTCCACATCTATTGCAATGGACATGGTGAATTTAACTGATGAAAAATATAAGTTGAAGTTCTTGTTCTCATTTTGCCTATCGAAGTAATTGATGATTTCAAAATTTTAATTATAGAAATTTAAGTCCCACCATTCTTGGGAACATGGTTTCAAAGGCACGCACTAATGATCGATTGGGTCAGGCCGAGAGCCCCTATTTGAATGAGAGGGGGGCCTATCTCCCATCTCTACGCGAATTGAATTGGGTTGGGTTGGGTTGAATGTGTCATTTATTTCTAATCTATATGGTGATGGAATTCCCAATGATTATAACTTGACTTGCAGACTCTTTGGAATCAAAGTTTAACACCAATTGTTCATCTTGAATAAAACAGGAGTAGAGAATTAGAAATTAGGAAGATCTTATTCATTCATGAATATTTACAATTGGTGAATGGAAATAAAATTTCTGAATTTCTCGTTTATGTTCATTTGAATGATAAAGCAGAGAAGTCAGTCTTGAATAAGATGACAATTGCAACCATCATGTTGAGATTTTATGTTTGTAATTTTTTCAAGATAATTTACAATCTTTTCATCTCCCTTCATGGGTGTAATCATGAGTTCAAGAGTAAACTTGATAATTTTTTAGAGTCTTGTATCCTTGTGTATGGACTCCAAGAGTTTACATGCTTCACTTGGCGAGTAACTACTTTCTAATTTGTGAATATGAACAATTCATCTTTAGACAGTTCTAAGAATAGTACATCACATGGCTTCTTGACCAAACATTTTGATCCTATAGACATTCACATTTTCAATGTTGCTTGCCTTCCAGTAAAAGTCAATTTATCAGACCCATTCATGAATGTTCTAGATTTTTTTATATCATAAATTCAACTTTTTGCAGTCTAATTTTTTCACATGATATTAGTTTAATCCATTAAGCATATGAGTTTTGTCAAGTAGAATTTCCATGAGAAGCCATACATGTAAATCAATGATTGATAGTCAAGTAGAAGATTATAAATTAGATATATTAAGTAACATAGATCAACTCAAATAAGATAATAATAGATTATACCTGTCTGAAAATTCAAACCCAACATAATCACGAGTTAAATTTCTTATGTGAAGAGCTATAAACAATTTAACTAACTACAAAAAATGTAATCACTAAAATGATATAGTATGGAGCTAATTTTTTCAAAAGATTTTAGCAAAAAATGGACTTTTTATTTTTTCATATATATACATGTATATATACTTTCATATATTTTTTAGATTACTAAATTTCCAGACAATATTTTTGCTATGGCGAAGTCAAAGTGTTATATAACTGCATTGACCATTAAACTCTACATTGGCCATGCTAGTTTTTTTTAAAACATACTACATCGGCCATATATATGAAATTTCAATTTTTTTTAAAACACCACATTGGCTATTTCAAAAATATATTGCATTGATCACTTTGTGATAATAAAAAAATTGTGTTTCTAGAACATAGATTTTTTGGAAAAATCCTTATTTTTTTAAAACAAGTTTGCACAGAGACTTTATATAAGCTTATATGTACATGGATGATTTTCTCAAGGAATCATACCCATTGTTGCTCTCTTAGAGTGCAATATGGAATCTATTCTCCATTTTGCACACTCTATGTGGAGCATTGGTTTACTCTCCATAAACTAGGGAAAGAGATATACAGAGAAGGAAAAATCCCATTTTATTTCAAAAACCCCATAGGGTAATAGAGATACCTGTAATTGCATTTTCTTCCTTTATAGCTAGGGTTTTCTTGTTTCCTGCAAAATGATTAATTAGCCAAACAAAAGCCTTGGTACCATGTTAGAAAATAGTCAAGATCATTCATATTTGATAGATAACCATTTTGACAAGGAAGAAATATTAATGTAGAAAAGAAATAACTGAAAAGTAAAGTACGAAGAACACATTACACAGTATTTATGTGGGAAAATTCCTTTCAGGTAAAAAACCCCACACAAAAAGCATCATCCAATGTTTTATTAATAATAGCTTAATAAGCAAACAAAGTGTTTTACCATTACTGGCCACAAGAACCTGGATGTATCCTCTTTTCCTTCTCTCCTAAGGAGATACATACGAGCTTCTTCTGGCTTGTAATGGTTAGACAAACACTCTATAAGTTTGCTTATTGTTACTAAAACATTGGATGGTGCTTTTGGTGTGGGATTTTTTACCTGAAAGGAATTTTCCCGCATAAATCTTGTGTAATGTGTTCTTTGTACTTTACTATTCAGTTATTTCTTTTCTACCGTATTATTTTTAACTTTTCAAAATGGTTATTTGTCAAATATATTTCCTTTAACAAATCTTCCTCACACCTCCCTACAATTTTTGCCTCACACACAACCACATATGCAAATGCATGCTATTATTGTGTTCACAACGTTTTCTCCTCATTACCATATTTATGGATCCAATCTAAATAAGGGGATGGTTGAAACTCAGCCATCAAATAGGTAGGTATAATTGGTCACAACCATCCAATATAGTTACATAACAATTATGTATTCGTTGAGTAGATAAATGATATTTAATTATTATTTATTCAACACTACCTTAGGATATAATCTAACATAGCTATATTTTATTATAATGTATATTATAGGTCTCCACCATATAATAAGAGCCTTAGTTCTATATTTAGGGGCCACTTATGTTAAGTGTGTATATCCATAAATATTATGCTCCAATAGCTTTTTCATCCAACCTAGATTTGGAGGAAACAAAATGTTTGTTCCATCCTCAAATGTAAGTAAATGGACAAACAATACATTTCATAGTGTTGACAATGGAAGCCAGAAGAACTTGATTTCCCTAGAAGTAGTTCACAGACTGAGCTTGCCACTAACTCCTCACTCACTGACATACTTGGATGGTATAACTCAATTTTGAGAAATGTGTTAGTCAACAGAGTCATCTAGTGTACAAATCAAGCCTTTTCAAGATGCAGCACTTTGCGATGTTGCGCCATTAGAGGTATGCGATATTTTACTTGATTAACGATATCTTTACAATTGACATGGAATTTATGAGGCAAATCCAAGAAATGTTATCATAGATGTTGGTGATATGAGATATTGCATAATTGAAGTAGTCCTTAAGCTCTCACTCATTAGCGCCAAGTAGTGCTAGAAGCTAGTCAACTCTAGCAAAAAGTTCACGCTACTAATGGTTAGACCTAGATAGAAACACATCTTTGCAGCTCGTGTTCATATCATAGTTCTTTTAGTAAACTTGCAACAACTACACAACCTGTTGGAAGAATACAAGGATACTTTTCAGTCACCTAAGGAAGTGTCTATGCATTATGCGGTAAAGCATACTATTGATTTGATCCTAGGACTACCTCTTCCTATGCATCTTCATACCACATCATTTTCGGAGAATGAAGAGATCAAGTGGCAGATTTACGAACTTGTGGACAAAGGACACATTTGGCCCAACTCAACACCTTGCATCAACCTATTGTGCTCATGCCAAGGAAAGACGACACATGAATGCTGTGCATTGACCATTGAGCTCTCAACAAAATCACAACGAAGAACTGCAATCTTCTTCCTAGGATCAAGGATCTACTGGACTAGTTTCGTAGAGGCAAGTTCTTCACCAAAATCGATCTTAAGTTTGGGTGCCACTAGATTCTTGTTGAACCTACAAATGTTTGGAAGACAACCTTCAAAGCAAGGAAGACATTTCTTTGTTGTTGTTTGCGGTGATGACGTCCTAATCTTCAACAAAACATGGGATGAACACTTGTGCCATATTCAACAAGTGCTCCACACTTTGTGGTAGTAGAAACTATATGCTGGCATGAAACGTTCATTTGCTATGTGGGAGATACAATATTTGGGATACATAGTAGAAACATAAGGGGTTCATGTGAACCCGATTGAGATCCGCGTCATCGAGGAATGGTCTACACCAAAGAATCTCACAGAGGTCTGCAACTTTTTGGGTTTAGCAAATTTCTATAGGAGGCTTGTACTTGGTTTCTTCCACATTGCTTGGTCATTGAATCAGGTTACTAAAGGTGGAGTAAAAGCAACTTTCGTTTGGTCAGCCCCACAACAAAAAGCATTTGAAGAATTGAAGTGTCTTTGTTCCGCGCCAGTACTTGCCTTACCTGATATTTAACAACCATTTGAGATAGAGATTGATGCACATGATCATGCAATTGAAGTCATCCTAACTCAACATGGTCACTTCTGGTAAGAAACCACCCAACATATAATTGCCAGCTTTATGCTATTGTCTAGGCATGCAAGTATTAGAAGCATTATATCTCGGGGAAGAAGACTATGATCCACACCAATCACAAGTTGCATCAATTTTTGCGGATACACAAGTTGCAGCAAGAGCAACATCAAAAATGGTCTTAATTCCTTCAATAGTTCCACCTCAACATCAAGCATAAGAAGGGAAGTGCCAATCTAGTAGTTGGTTGTTTGATTCGACCTCCGATTCAAGCTCCCCTCAGAGTGCTTAAAGCTTGTGTACATGAAGTAATCACTTGGTCAGAGTTGTATCCTTTGGGTCCGTGCTTCGTAGAAATACATCACAACTTGCTTAGTGGTAAGTTAGTTCCAAATTTTTACCTGGAGGATGGACTCCTATATCAGTTTGGTCACTTGTGTGTTCTTCATGAGGGAGAGGCATAAACTAATATTGGAAGCTCATTTTAGTAAGGTTGCAAGAAACTTTGGAGTTGAAAAGATTCGTGGTGTTACAAAAATATTTCTCTTGGGCACACCTTAGGTTTGATGTCACCAAATACATTTTGCTACAAAAATATTTCCTTAGGCCACACCTTAGGTCCAATGTCACCAAATACAGCAAGTCTTCTACCGCCCAAGCAATTGCCAAACATGTCAACAAGAAGCAAGGTATGTACACACCTCTATCAGTTACAACTAAACCATGGGAATTTGTTTCCACAGATAACCTCTTAGGCTACCATGCAATCAAGTTTGGTAATGATTGTGTTTATATAGTAGTTGATATATTCTTCAAGATGGCAATTCTTATACCTTGTAAAAAATCTGTATCTGCTCTAGAAAGTAGAAACCATAAATTGTACTTTGAAAATGTCTAGGTCCATTTGGGATGCAAGGTTTTTGGGGAGTTTCTAGAAAGTGCTTTGGTCTACGATGGACACAAAGTTGAGTGAGTCTACTGCAATCCATTGATAGACTGATGTGCAGGCATAAGTCTATGGATGGATGATCATACATCTTCTTAGAATGTACAGTTCGAAGAAGCAACATACATGGGATGAAAGCCTTCCTTTCATTCAACATAGCTAGAACAGATGTACAACTCTGCTGCACTCAACCCTTTTCAGGTATGTTTTGGTTTCCAACCTCTAGCACCTGTTGATGTAGCAAATCCTGTACCACACTCAATAGTGTTATCTCCTTAAGCTCAAAAGGAAGTTGACAAAGGTGTTAATTTCATTGAGCACATTCAACACATTCAGCAGTAAGTGCAAACCATTCTACACCAGGCAAACGCTAAATACAAGTAGTGCTATGAAAAACACTGCACACCTAGGTTGGTGATTGTGTGTGGTTCACTTGCAGAGACTCTTCAGCAATTAGAGATCAATCTTGACTGTAACTTGCCAACAAAACCGAATCAAGTCATTGATGTTAGGGTCAAAAGTACAAGACAACAAGAGATCCCTTTCTTTCAGATTGTTAATATAGGTCAAGCTCCTTCCCATAGAAAATGGTTCACCGAAGCTCAAGCTGCCAGCAACTTTCCGCATCTTCTACCACAACTGCACCCGGTGGGGACCATTGTTATTCAAGGAGGGATGATTGATCCAGGCAGATCTCAGACCTTGCAATAACACTTGTGGAACTAGGATGTTGCTTTGCGTCATGATCCGACTTCACTAGTGGGTTAAACATCATACCACGTGTATGTGTGCATTCCGCAAGGTCCCAACTCCACTGCATCATAACCAATCATCATCTTTAGCTGGCATTACCGCAGTTCTGTGGTAATGTTAACTGAAGATGGCGATTGGCTATGAAGTGGTTGTAATGGTTTAGGCAACGTTCATCTTCTTTCATTGTATATTAAGGTATTATTCTGTTCTTGTTAAGATGGATTGGAGATAGAATAAAGACTAAACATTTACATAGGCATCCTATATCCGACCTCTCAGATCTTGTATAGGACTTTCCATAATATAACTTTGCACTATAGTTCTGCATCTGGTGTCTTCCAGTCCTTTGCTTTCTTCTCTGCTGTATAAGCACTCTGATATATCTTTCGGCCTCTGTCATTTCATAATATGTTTCCACACATAACACATCTAAATTCACATTTAGTCCGCCAGGTCTCCTCTTGAACCCCAGACCAGTAATATGCATTTCAATATTTTTATTGTATTTAATAGAATAAATACGTACATGATGATGATACAACAATACATTGGGCATCCTTATTTAGATGCTGGAGAAGTAAGCGTGCTTTTCAGTAGTAGTTAAGATATTTAGTTGAAAAGTAAAATGGTTCCATCACATAGACAGTGTTTGAGTCAACACTGCAAGTTTTTTGTTATTGTTAAATTTCAACCAAGATAAGCTCTAGATGCATCACACAATTTTTGATGGTTTCTCAAATCTCTTGGGAAAATAAGGTGATAATAAGCTGATGGAGACGCGACATGTGAAGAAAACATTTTTTTTTGAATTATGTATTTAACTAAAGCAATGACTGTTATAGTTGCATAAGTGGCGGCTGTTTTTGTGACTAGGTTCACTGTTATCTTCATGATTGGCATGCATGTGGTGTTAACTATTAAAATCTATTTTATTTGTTTGTTGTAGAATTGTGAATTGATTTCTTGTTACTAGTTTCTCTGAAGCTTATTTATGAGTTCTGGATTGACTGTGTGGTTTCTTTTAGGGAAGAATTAGAGAAGCAAAAGGCTCATGAACGGTATATGAGGTTGCAAGAACAAGGAAAAACAGAACAAGCTAAGAAGGATTTGGGTAAGTTGTTGCTGCGTTTCCTTCATAATATTTTTAAACTGTAATTGCATGCCTGAGGTAGATCTAAAGTTAAAATTCTCGAAATATAGCTGTAATCATAATTACTAATTAGTCTTAATGTAAGATAGTTTTACAAATGGAACAAGAAAGCATATGTGTTTTAAACAAAGATGATCTTAGCATTGAGCAAGATATATTTAAGGAGCTTTTATCAATATCGGAAAAGTACTTATGAAGTCTGGGAGCTTAACAAATTCTTTAAAGCCTGCTTGCCTCTTTGGTTGCGGCATGCATTTTCTTGATTGCTGAAAGGCCCTCTTTCCCCGAATCTTCCCTATCACTCTTTGTTGTTTGCAATTCCTCATACAGCTCCTATATTTTTTCAATGGTTCGGAACTGAACTTCACCTTGCTGTCAGGCCAGGAATTGGAATGATAAATTAACAATATTGGTACCAGCCAAAAATTATATTCACGTTACTTATAAATGAAGAAGATTACAATATATAGAGCCAAGATTTGGCTGTTCATTTCACCTTGTAAGTTGACTCTTCATATTCCTACGGGAGCGATTCTTCATCTGTATCAAATAAGGCAAAATCTTATGACACCTAAGATTAACATGTATTACAATAATGTTACGCCCCCTCCCCCCCTCCCCTCCCCTCTCCCACCCCCCACCTCTTAATATTCAGGGGTGATAGTGAGACCAAACATTCCTATTAACTTGTCAATTTTTTCTCGTCCAAGCACTTTTGTCAAGAATCGATGTTCGCTTGTTGCTTTGTACTAGGGTAATGTTGCAACTTTACATTGCCATCTTTCACATAGTGCCATATCATATGAAATTTAGTATTGATATGCTTGGTTTGGTCGTGAAAAACTAGATTCTTTGTCATTGAAATTGCAGATGTGTTGTTAACCATTAATGGTATCGACGAAACATGTTGTACCTGAAAGCTAATAAGTCACCACATTCGAATTCGTTGAGTATAAAATTTGTAAGAAATTCATTGTTAAAAAAATGAGATAAAATTCGTGATTAAGTTCGACGAAGAGCAATACACTTGTTTTTTTTTTAAATTGAAAAAGAAATACACCTGTTACATCACTAATCAATTATAAAACGATATAATTATAAACGACACTAATGATTCATTGTAAAGTAATATACTTATTATTTTTAAAACTAAACATTATAAATTATAAATTTATATTGTATTACTATAATATATGGGATTTATGTATTACTATAAAGTATAAACTATAAACTAAACAACATTTGCATGATTTTTCATTGGGAAAACAGTATGTATACTCAAGTCCCGACTAGACCACAATTCTTAGTGACATATTCTGCCGTGTTTTAATTTGAGCTCTCCAGCAGGCTCAATCCTGGGACGATAAAAACTGGTGTCATGCTCATGGACGTTGTGAATGGGATACGTCACACACATAATAGTTGTCGGGAACTTGGGAGATGCATAATGTGCAAACAAAGTCACACGACTCACTGCCACGTTTTAACTGTCTGCTATGTCTCATGGCTGCACAAAATCATGGAGCTTTGTGACACACACTGCAAAGTCAAACTGAAACAGGAAATTGAATTTGTGAGTGGAAAAAGGCAGAATCATGAGTGAAAAAGGCACATTCTTGAGTGATACAATGAACTGAAAAACAACGCTTTAATTTTGACGGGATGACCTATGAAAAACCCTAAAATGAAAGTAAATAAATTTTAAATATTATTTTTTTATTATATTTGCCCTTGACATTCATGATTTGCACTGTACGCAAATTTTTTGATCGATTAGAAATTCGGCGAATTTCAAAATTTCAGGTTGAAATTCGCCGAATGCGGTGATTTAACTTGCAAGTTTGAAAGAACCCTTTTGAGTAACAAATTCTCTCTGGTTGCCTCTGAAGCTGCCATAGAATCTACTTTTGTTGAAAATATCGCCGGCATTGATTGCTTCTTGGACTTCCAACTGATCACTGCTGTTCCTAGATTCATTAGAAAATCCGAAGTGGATTTCCTATCTTCAAAATCACTAGCATTGTTAGAGTCTGAATATCTAACCAGTTTGAAATTTGCTGCCCTGGAGTATTTTAGCCCAAAATACCGTGTTCCTTCAAGATATCAGATGACTCTCTTTGCTGCTACCCAATGACTATCTCTAGGTTGTTGCATACCCAGATTCATTAGAAAATCCGAAGTGGATTTCTCAGCTTCAAAATCACTAGCATTGTCAGAATCTGAAATGTAATCAGTTTGAAGTTTGCTGCCCTAGAGTATTTTAGCCCAAAATGCTGTGTTCCTTTGAGATATCAAATGACTCTCTTTGCTAGCCAGTCATAAAGTTTAGTCTAAAATCATGATTTTCTATGTAAAAAATTGTGTGAGCATTGGTCTGAGCTTGTGGTGGATTCGAGTGCTTTAGGGCAAACCTAGGCTGCGGCATAGAATCCTTCATTTTCTGCTCGTGTTTTTTGCTTCAACTGTGTGAGGAGTTGCTTATGTGTTTTCCGCCTTAAGAGCTGTGACTGTGGTTTTTACCTTGCAAGCTTCTGGTGGTGGGGGATCTTCAACAATGTTTTCTACCTTGTGAGCTTTTAGTGATGGAGAAGGCTTGGAGGGTGCCACTGTGCCAGTGGAAAGCATTTGGATGTGGCATTTGATTTAGGTTTTAGGTTTTTTAAGATTTTAACATGTTCGCTTTTCTTTTTTTTTGTTTCTTCTTTGAGTATTAAAATTTATGTTTTAAATTATTTTAATAATCTTTAATTTGTTTTGAATTATTTAAATAAATAAATATATGTTCTACGTTTTGATTAATATTTAATAAATATATGTTCTATGTTTTGATTAATATTTATTTATATTTGTTTCTACGTTTTGATAAATATTTATTTATATATATTTTTAATTTAATTTAAAATTAAAATATAAAAATTAAATTATCAACTTAATAATAATTAATTTAAAATCAAAATATAATAGTTTCATATGTTTCTTATAGTTGATAAATTTATCATGGTTTATAAAACGTGGCTTCTTTTTATATAGATTTCAAATTTATGTAGTAATGTTTGCTTATTTTGACAATATTGTGGATTTATTTCTTATATTCAATTTACCAAAGACTCTGGGATGACAATTTTTTTGTAAATTTTGGGGACGGTAGGGGGATGGCTAGGGGACGACTAATAAAAAAATATAGTGAATAAACTATATAAATAAGCTGAAATAAAACCATTTATTTAATAAATATATGTTCTATGGTTTGATTAATATTTATTTATATTGTTTCTACGTTTTGATAAATATTTATTTATATATATTTTTAATTTAATTTAAAATTAAAATATAAAAATTAAATTATCAACTTAATAATATTTAATTTAAAATTAAAATATAATAATTTCATATGTTTCTTATAGTTGATAAATTTATCATGGTTTATAAATGTGGCATCTTTTTATATAGATTTCAAATTTATGTAGTAATGTTTGCTTATTTTGACAATATTGTGGATTTATTTCTTATATTCAATTTACCAAAGACTCCGGGATGACAAATTTTTTCTAAATTTTGGGGACGGTAGGGGGATGGCGAGGGGACGACTAATTAAAAAATATAGTGAATAAACTATATAAATAAGCTGAAATAAAACCATTTGAGATTTAAATAAGTTGAAACTTGAAATCATAAATATCAAATACATTTAAATTTTAAATTGTTAACTAGACTTAGAAGTTAGAATTTAGAAAGTAGACTGAAATACATAGTAAGTTACTAACATATGTCATATGGTGACTGCTTAACTTTTTCATGATAATTACACATTCCTAAATATCAAAATTCAAATACATGTAGTTATACATAATTTAATAGAAGAAAAACCATTTGAATTTGAGACTTAAAATTAAATAAGCTGAAATAAATTATAAAACCATTCTGATTGATCAAGTGACAATAGTCGATATTCATATCATTAATGTCATATTCAAATACACCAACAATTGTCTATTGTCAATATTACAAAAAGAAGAGGACAAGTATATTAGAATCAACATCCAACATCCATGAACTCCTCCTCGCTGGAATTATCATCTTCGTCCTCAGAGGAAAGCCTAATCAATCCCCGTTGTATAGTATTGTCCTCTTCAACCTGCCTTAGCTCCTCAGGATTTACATCCCATTGTAATGCTGTGGTCTCCTTGTACTGAGTTGTCTTGCGATCCATAAGACGCAAAGTATTGTGTACACCTGCAAGCTTCTATGCTCCTATTCCTCTTAATTGAGTGGATCCAACCATATGTAGACCGATTCCTCTCAGAGGCAGAGGAGCTAAGAACCTGGGAAAGGAGGCGAATTGCAAGTGTTCGCAGCAGTCTTGGAAGCCCATACAGTTGCCACCAACTCACTAGTTTCTCATGTGCCAATGTTACCCTGTCCGCCATTGCTGAAGTTTTATACCCATCAAGTAAAGTGAAGTTGAGCCACTCCAACTTGATCTGTGAAGCCTCTTGTGGACTATACTTTTTTTAAAGGCCTTCGTAATGCCCTTCTTCATCTCGTGATTATCCAAAGGGATAACTCTACCTGGCCTCTCCACATACCATTTGGGATTCAGTGCATACGCAACCATATGAAGAGGGGTGTTCAACTTTTCCCATCAATGTTGAATAATGGGCTGAATATGTTCATTGCAGAACTCCAAAGTGGGGTTCCTCACCCGAATAACTGCTTTCATTTGCCCAAGCATGTTGTCAATGCACTCATAGATCTCATCAAGATTGGGGCTGTTAGAATCCCCATATTTGATGACACTAAAAACTGGAGTTATAATTGATATGATGTATTTCATATCAACTCAAAATGTTTCCCTCGAGAGTCAACACCACTTCCTTCACTCTTTTCCCTTGCTTTGTCTTGGACTCACACCACATAGTCCAATCTTGTGTCATAATCATCATTTGCAGGTGCTCCTGTAACTCAAACATCCTTTTCAAAAAAATAAAATAGGATGCAAAGCAGATGTCAACTGGTTTCAAAAATTCCTTATTTGAATTTTTTTGAAAGAGTGTCAATGATGTGTGGTGATTGCATATGAACTTCTGCACGTTCCTGGCCTCATTCTCTATTTGGTTGACCCACTGAATCTACTCTGTCTTTCAGTGCATTGTTCATGGCATGCACACAACACGGGGTCTAATAAATATGATTATACTTCCGCTCCACTAGCTTGCCTTTTGCTCTGCACACATAAGTTGCATCCGCGATGACCTGTACAACATTTGAAGGTCCAACCTCCTCAATGACATCCTTCAAAATTTGAAACTGGAACACAACATCTTTTCGCTTTCCAGAACAATCAAATACTCTCAAGAAGTACGGTCCATTTTTGTAAGAGACAATGATATTGATGAGAGGACGTTGTCTAATATCCGTCCACCCATCCGTGTGACACCCATGTGACCATCTCCTCCATCAACCAATTAACCTTGGAATACTTTCTATCCAAGATTGTTGTCCTCAGTTTAGCGTCTCCAAGAGGCACATAACTTTTAATTGCTTTTGCTACCTTAGCCATAGCCTCCTTATACTAAGGAGAGCAAGTGACATGAAATGAGGTCCCAACAACATAGAATTTTTTTTGATAGCATCATCTGCCTCTTCTTTTACCTTTGAATCAAACATGTTTACAACTGGATTGGGGACCGCCCTCACGACGTTTCTCTTCCCTTTGCTTTCCACTTCTAACATTCTAAAACTAAAACTGCTAAAGTATTCTTGTCAGTCCTATGAGAGCTCAAATGAGTGTTAGCTGCACTGCTAGTACCATGAACTTCTGGAACATTGTTTGTGGTATTTCCATTGGAAATTCTCACCATCTATGCTCTCTGCTCTCTGCTCTAGTTAAAGGGCCTTACAAAGACCAACCCCCCTTCCTGTAAGGTGCAACAAGTGTGCATTAGTCTTGGTGATGCTGCCATGCCAAGTCAGTGCACATATGTTGCACTTCCATAGTTTACTCCCCCCTCTAGACTTGGGGTTCTCAAGTATCTCAACAATTTGTTGCAATGGCTTCTTCTTATCAAATGGTCCAATAGCAAACTTGGACAACATTTGAGAGGGGCAATTCAACCCTCTCCTCTAATTCATACTCAGAAGAAGAACTCATGCTGATGATTGTTGAGGCTGCAATGAATTGAAAAAAACAACGATAACTACATGTAATGAATTAATTTAAAAAAAAGATAATTATAAGTATAGGCAATGGTTATGATTTAATTTATAAACAAAAAAACAACCATAAGTTATAACTATATTTATTATTCAATGAATAGAAAAACAATAAGGTATAAGTTATAACTATATTTATTATTCAATGAATAAAAAACAATAAGGTATAAGTTATAACTATATTTATTATTCAATGAATTAAAAAACAATAAGGTATACGTTATACCTATATGTAATGATCAAGAAAGAGTAAAACATTCATAACTATATGCATTGTATAATGAATACTTAAAAAAACAGCCATAAGTTATAATTAGTAATGTTCATAGTATTAACTTCATAGTCCACAGTTACCATAAAAAGCCATATGTTATTAGGCCCATTTACCATATGCAAAAATAATAAAAAACAAAAACGTAAAAAGTAAAACTAAAAACTAAAACATCTAACATTGTTGGAGTTCTAAGTTTTTCATTTTTGTATCTAGATTCTACATTCATGTGTATCTATTATCAAAGTTTTTAAGGTTTTGTATTCGGAATTCCTAATGTTATTGTTTCTACTTTCTAGGAATGTGTATCATACAATATACTATCATGGAAAAGTTAAACCTAACCAAACCTATCCAATGAATCATTGAATCAACAATCAAGAGCTTTATGTTTTATTTTTAAGTTTTAAAATGTAATTAAAAAAAAATCTAACTAGTTACAACCAAACCCTATGCAATATGCTTTTTGTAAAATCCTACAAACTATAAACATGATTACATTGTGAATGTAGATATAAAAACTAAAAACAACCCCCAAAAAATGCAAATGGAATCTAAATTTTAAAAACCAGAGACTATTATCAAGCATTGTAAGCAAATAAAATTCTAAATACCTCTTGCTTGCACTTCTCCTGCCCTTGCTTTCACTCTTGCTCTGTCTTCTTCTCTTTGCTCACTTTTCTCAAGTGTGAATATTGAATGTGATATGGAATGAGCCCGTAAAGTCATTGTATAACATAGAATGACACTTTTAGGGTTAGGGTTAGGTTAGTATGTTAGTTTTATGTTATTATTACTTTCCAATTAAGAAAAAAGTATTAAGAGTCATTAAAATATATATATATACATATTTTAAAGAAAAGTGTGAAATAGACGTGGGGGACGGTTGGACGTCCCTAGGACGTCTCGACCGTCCCCCAAACGCCCCCAACATCCCCGGGACGTTTCCCCTTCTCCCCAAACGTCCCGGGGACGTTTCCTATCTTTTTTGTTTAGCCGGAAACGTGGGTGAAACGTTCCCCGCCCCTGTCCTGTCGTCCCCAAGACGTCTGAGACGTCCCAGACTCCTAGATTTTGGGGGGGATGCGCCCCCGCATAACACTGCTTATATTTGAAAAAAATGCAATTATATCGGTCCAATTTAATTATGATTTTCTCCCAAATTTTATCGTTGCTGAACTCGAACAGGAACACGAACCTTGTGTGACATAGGTTTTGATTGTTAACACAGGATTCCCTACCACCTTAAACTGCTGTTAGTTGCACTTTGGACCAATCTGCTTTACAAAGTTTGGAGCATTATAATCCATTTGTCCACTGCACTTTGGACCAATCTGCTTTACAAAATTTGGAGCATTATAATCCATTTGTCCACTGTACTTTGGACCAATCTGCTTTACAAAATTTGGAGCATTATAACCCATTTGTCCACTAGGTGGCTCACCCTGCCAGGGAAGGGTTGAATTTTTTAATCTGTCCTCCTAGTAATGCTAGTTTATTTATTATCCCTTCTTCCTATCTCTAGAATTTCTGAGGAAGAGCTCATAGGCATTTAGAGGGACTTCCTCTTGGAAGGGGTAATACCGGACTTCAAATTTCCAGTGATTGCATTGCACAATATTACTCAAACCAAGAAGTTTGGTGGACTGAACCTTAAGGATGTGCAACTTTTTCAATGAGACCTTGTCCATGAAGCTAATTTGGAGGTTAGATGTTGAGCTACTGCAATCATGGTTTGGAGTAGTGCCAACAAAACACATCAAGATGAACAATGCTTTTTGTGTTTCTGATGCATTTTGGGTTGAAAATAGATTGATCTTGTGGAAGAATATTAGGATCAGTTTGCAGCTTTTAAACCAGGACTCCTGGCTAATAAACAGTGCTAAAATTGTATCCATTTGGGATGACTTGGGATGGGCCCCATCAACTGGACGCTTCTCTGCTGTTGAGCATACTCCAACAGACTATTTTAAGTAGGAACTTAATAAAGGTAAAGGATTATCTCTGTATTGGTCAACGGACCGCGAATTGAATATGAACTTATTCCAGACATCCTGACATTCGGTCAAATCTTCTATTAACGTATCAGCGTTCCTACCAATAAGTATGCAGAAGCTTGGGCCTTGCACAAAGGGTTTCGAATAGCAAAAGACACGAGGCTCATCCAGCTTCACATTGAGGGGGACTCCAAGTTAATTCTTTCCTTGGCTAGCAGTTGTTATACTTGTAAGCATTCTTTGGACCATGACAGCACTTCAGGCCCATGATGCCATTTCTCTCTCCAGCACAGTAGTTTTCCAACACCTCCCATCTTTCTTTATTTTTTCTCACTTTTTTTCCTAGCAGTTAACTATCCGTACACTAACCACCCTTGCACTACAGCTAGACCCACTCAGATAACTGACATACTCCTTAGTTGGTCCTTTTGAAAGATCAAACAGAGGCTCTTTATCACACATACCTCATACCAATATAACTCCCTCATGTAGCAATACCTGACTTACGGAGTAACTTGCTGTTTATGCCCACTATGGTGAGAAACGTTTGAGCTTTCCCCGAGTGATAATGCTCCATAGTCCCACTTTAGTAAAACACCATAAGCACCAACCATATGGTGAGAGGAGGTATCATTCTCTTTTTCTTATAATTGCCCAAAATTTCCTTGTTACGTTTGCATACTCATGTTATTTCCTTGTTACATCAACATGTACAAATGCATGTTATAGTTCATGTTAATCATGTTACATGTTTTCCTTTTTTTCAAAATCACCATGGAAACAGACAGATAAAATGCTTTTCATATCAAGATACTTCACTTTCCCTCCGCTTTTGTCTAAGTGACATTATGTTTGTCTTTCACACAAAATATGATGTGAAATCCCATCATGGTTATAACACTTCCATAGTTTACTCCCCCCTCTAGACTTGGGGTTCATTTAAGTATCTCAACAATTTCAAGTTGCACCATGGCATTCTTCTTATCAACCCCCCATGGTCCAATAGCAACACAAATGGACAAATCATCCTTGCAGAGGGGCAATTCATTTTGACTTATCCCCTCCATACTCAGAAGAAGAACTTTTGCTAGACTGATTCAGTTGAGGCTGCAATGGCAAATTGAAAAAAACCAACGGGTACAGTACACTTTAATGGGTATTTTTAAAAAAATAGATACACAAAAGAAGCATTTGCAACCATTGAAGTTTAATAACTCATATTTAAAATCATTCATGAATATGAAAACACAATTTGAAGGTATCCAATACTTTGAGAATAACTTGAGTATTGTATTGATTCATAATGAATAAAAAACAATAAGGTATAAGTTAATAACTATCATGTTTAACAGGTTCCTATATCATAATCATCAAGAATAAAACATCATAACTATATGGCACTTGTATAATGAATCCACTTAGCATTTATAACTCCCTAGTATTAACTTCACAATGCCAAGAAGTTTGGACAAACAAGCAGCATATGCTTCATTAGGCCGTGGTTTACCATTGGAGGCCCAAAGTATACTCTTCCGTCTTGTGCGTTAGAAGTAAAACGTTGGAATGAACGTATAATACATCCTCAACATTGTTGGATTCTAAGTTTTTCATTTGGCTGAGTGGATCTAGCCATAAGTACCCCATTGTATCTCTTTACTAAGCCACTTGTCACGGAATTCCTAATGATTATTGTTTCTACTTTCTAGGAATGTGTATCATTTTACAATATTACTTTATCATGGAAAAGTTAAACCTAACTGAAAGAGGGATTCGCGAGAACCGATGTCGAAAAGTAATGCAACAACGAAGTTGCACTTTGATGGTAAGTGTCAAAACGCAATACGTAATATTCGAAACAATGAAAAGAACATTGCAAGTAAGAAGAATGGGTTGCGCATACTCATAGATAGAAAAATAGGAAGTACAAATAGGGGTGCTAGTGTAACCCCCATGCCTAAACATGGAAAGAAATCAATGACGCCACTGATGTATATGACGTTGACTGACGCATATGACACTATCAGAGGATTACAATTCCAAATAAGGAATGTAACTACCTATGGCGCATTGACCTGCAAATGACAATTCAGATTCTATGACAGAATCTGACACTTGTCATTTGACTTCCTAAGACCTATGACTCTCGCAAGGTGAGATGATTGAAATGTGGATGATGACTGGATAGTCACATACACCATACACCCCCCCTTCATTGAAGCTGAAGGTTAGAGGTTAAGGTAAGCCAGAACAGAAAAAGAAGACTCCCCTAGACAACTAAGAAAGATGTGTCAATGGGCCCCGGCAACTAAAGGCCTGATAAGGTGCCCATGTACAAACAACATCTTTCTGGAAAGAAGAAGAGGAAAAGACGTGAGGACTATATAGCCCAAAGAAGATGGGCGGCTGCAGCAGACCTCACCCCAAGAAGAGACCCCAACATGAAGAAACTTCACCTTCAGTGAAGGGCTTGGTGAAAATGTTCTGCAACCTGATCAGACTTTGTTTGAACATAATGTATGTCGATGATGAGCATCCTCTGCCTCTGGACTGAAGAAGAGCCATCCAAGACCGATACTGTGTGTCTTCCAGAAAAGAAAGTCCGCCCACTCCACAAAGGAAAATGAAGGCAGCAACATGAAGAACTCTGAGTCTGGTGCATGAAAGTGTGACATAGGTCTAGCAAGTGAGTGCCAAGGAACCAAAGGTAATGTCACGTGCGTAGAACTATCAGAGTATGAAGAGGAACACTTGTAGAAAGGATGTCCAACTGATGTGAAACTAACAAAACATCCCCCACAATAGAAAAGGGATCCAGTTGCAAGGGTGGATCAATGAAGGTCTCCGGAAAAGTGGAAGTGACAAGATTCCCGAAAGGGGAAATCCCAACAAAAGATATGATGAACTCCTCTGAAACACCTGTAGATGGATGAGGGATCTGTAGTACATCACAAGTGAGAAAAGACACTAAGGTCAGGTAGATACTCATCCCAATGAGGGGGCTCAACAAACAGAAGAGTGATGTCAGATAGGTATGAGTCATCCAATGAAGGTTGAGGAGTGAAATGGGCCTCAAACACTGAGGTGGAAAGGAGGCTAGTGTGATGACTGTATGATACTGAGTAGGAGACTGCTCAATATATGATGAGATGTGGGATGTGTCAACACTCTCTAGAATAGTGAGAGGAGGAGAAGATTCCTCTGTAGTACTCTCGACATTAGAACTGGGTGCACAATCCTCGTCATCAGAAGTAGAACCAAGCAAGCCTATGTTAGTGAAACTGTCATTACACAAAGAAATGGAAGAGACAACTGAATCAACAGTAGCAACAACTGTGGCAGTATGTGAAGGGTCTCCATAGAGGGACTGAAGAATGCTCCAAAGATGGTGGGGTGGATCTGAGTCTGTCACGTGAACCCATTGAGATGTAGAGACATGCATCATCATGTGACCAAAGACACGGTCGCAATTGTTGAGAAAATCATTAAGATGACGATGATCAGTGGGTGCAGGAACAGGCCCAACCAAGAAGTGAGAAAGACCCTTGTAGGCAAAGTAATGTTCCATAGAAGCACGCCAAGCTGAATAGTTCTCTCTCCTAGTAAGAATTGGCAGAGGCTGTAAGGCAATCCTACGATGCTCAAGTCTGGAAAGAGCACCCTCCATGATATGGAATCAAAAAGTGCAAGATACACAAATGCAAGACGTCGGACTCGGCCAATAATGCGTCTGCATGTAATACAACACCAACAGTTATAACAACCCCCCCAGGAACAAAATTACACCCCCCCGAGTTGGACTTTATAATTCAGTGCGTTGATTACAACCAGATGCGAATGTGTGAAAAATCCGATGAACCAGTTTGTCACTCACCTTGCAATTAGTAGCGTAATAAGTCTTCACATTGGAACAACAATCAAGCGTTCGTAGGGCAAACAGATCAGACACTGCAAGCAAGCACAGAAAGAGAGAAGCAAGAGGGGTGAAGAAAGAGCTTTGTGAGAAACAGCGTCTCACGTTGCACGAAAGAATCCTTTTGTTTGTAAGAATTGCGAGCGGACGCGCTCACAAGTCCACAAAAAAGGAATAAAACAAAGCTCAAGAAAAAATGAGCTGAATTAAGCAATGAAAGACACCCCCCCAAAATGCGGCACTTTATCTCCAAATTAGTGCGTTTACCCATCAAAAGATTTTTTCATGCAACTTTGACTTGCTCTAAAACCGAGTTAACGAGTCAAAAGTTATAGCAAAAACCAATTCCCGCAACTGATGAGGAAAAAGCCAATAAGCCTGCAAACGGATTAAAAAAGTGCTTTTGAAACGCATGCAAACAGAGTGTCGTATGTATGCTCGTTGGAAATGGCAAATTTGAGATAGGGTTTGTTTGTATTGCAATTAGCCTGCCAATCCCGGACCTCACCCTTCGTCTTAGGCACTCGACGGAAGGTTAAAAAAACAAGCCAAAAAAACTTACAATGCCAATGTAAATGTAATGTTTTTGGACCTTATACCTTTTAAAAATAATGAAACAACACGTTTTTTAGAAGAGTGATAAGATAAAAAGAATGAAACCATGTTTTTTTTTAAGAAAAGTGAATAAAAACACGTATTTTAAGAGAGATATTACCTGACAGCAGACATCAACTGGGGATGAAAGCCAATAAAAATAGAGCCACTGTTAAGTAAATTCCAGTTGCTGAAGGAAAAAATGGGGAAAAGGCAGGTAAAAATGGATAATGTAGTGATTGTCCACTGTAAGTAAATTCCAGAACAGTCACAATGGAAAATGCCAGAAGAAAAAATGCCTTACCAGTCCAATAAAAAACGCGCTCAACAGTCCAAAAACGCCAGAACAACGTGCAAAAATGTAGCCAGCTGAAAGAAAACGCCTGAGGACAGGGAAAAACGGCCAGATCAAGCTGGGATAAATGGAAAAATCAACTGAGGATTTTCAGTGCAATAACGCCTTAGACAGTTCGAATAAACAGCCAGAGGATAGAAAAAAATGCCTGGAACAGTTGAAAAGCCTGGACAACAGCCAGAGGATAGAAAAATCCTGGAACAGGTTAAAAACGCCTGGAAGTCATAGAAGGTTGAACGTTGAAGGCTGGGGAATGCAAAAAACAAGGCTCAAAAAAACGTGAGTAGACTCCCAAAAACGTGAGAGATCAGGCAAAAACGTGAGAGGTTTTGCAAAAAAACGTGAGAGGTTTTCAACAGGCTCAAAAACGTTTTGAGACAGGCAAGGAATTTCCATTAAGGATCCACATGATGAGGAAGAAGCTCGGATATCAGTATACACCGGTGAAGAAAAAAACAACGATTCCAACCAGTAATCACAGATCCACCGCCAAGAAACAAGCTCTTCTTTTACCCTGAAAGCTGAATCTAAACACAACTTAGCAAGAAATCACCCAGAAATGACAGCCACAAAGATCTAGAAATATCCAAATATGAAACTCAGTTGATAAGCAAACCAACCAAATACCATAACTTTCAAAACATGCTGAAACCTCAATACGAGTTGAGCAATAATTCCAAAATGATAGATCGAAAAAAACTTGCACATCATGAGAAGAACCAACCATGTAATAAACAACTCAGAAACGAAGAGTGCACGTTCACCGAAACCAGCTTGATACCATGAAAGAGGGATTCGCACATGAGAACCGATGTCGAAAAGCTGATGCACCACAACGAAGTTGCACTCCGATGGTAACCTCAAGCCAACGCAATATGCAACATTCGACAACAATGGAAAGAAGATTGCAAGTAGAAGAATGGGTCTGCTCATACTCATAGATCGAAAAATAGTGAATGTACTTAGGGGTGCTGTGTAACCCCCATGCCTAAACATGGAAAGAAATCAATGACCCACTGACGCATTGACGTTGACTCCATATGAGTGCCACTTGAAGAGGAGTTACAATTCCAAATAAGGAATGTAACTCCTATGACGCATTGACAAATGACAATGTCAGATTCTATGACATTCATCTGACACTTGTCATTTGACTTCCTAAGACCTATGACTCTCGCAAGGCGAGATGACTCACCTAGGTGATGTGGACAATGATTGGACAGTCACACACACCAACAATATCAACTAACAAGTTACAAACTTAATACCTGTGAGAGCAATTTGATCGCAACTGGTCGTAGGTACTTGGCATCATGGCCATGTACAGTCCACCACATGATTGGATCCAAGGTGGCTTTGTCACAAAGAGCCTCTATCTCTCCCATGCTACCTTGTCCAGTTACAAACATCGCCATCTCATGACGGATTGCACTAGACATATCTGGATTAGGAAACAACTTTGTGAATGCTTCCATCGTCCCATTTGCAACCTCTTGGTCATCATATGGTCACTGCCTACTAGGTAACCCAACTATTTCATTGCTGTAATATTGGGATTTAAGGCATAAGCAAGGAGATGCAATGAGGTGGTCATTTTGTTTCACCTTTTCATGATCATTTTTTTAATGTCATTGTAAAAGTTTTTCTTAGGGTCTTGCTCTTTGGCTTCTATGATATCTTTGATTTTTTCAAGCATGGAGTCGATACCATCATATATTTCTCCAATGCAAGCATTATCTTTGTCTACAAATCGTATCAATAGGCTTCGTGAAACTCAACAAATATTCAACTTTTCCCCTCCAATCATCATCAAGGATCCATGACTTTATCCTTTGGGCTCTCTGTGTGTTAGCTTGCCTCCAGATGGTCCAAACATTATCAATCACCATGCCACCCAAAGCACGTCTCACCTTCACAAGTCGTCTCAAGACGAGTGTGTGAGAGGCAAACCTAGTCTCAACAACCTATTAAAAAAGAATGGGAACAATTCAATAACAACACAAATTGAAATTGATTTAAAATCAAATATTAAATTTAAAATGAAAAATTTAAAAACTTTAAAATTTAAACTTATAAGTTATGGCTCATGAGTAGTTCCTTTACCTTCAACAACACCAACTTTGAGAATCTTCTGAATATGGCTTGAGACGTGATGGTTGGCGACAAACATTTGAATCTTGTTTGCCTCCATGTAGATTTGCTCAATCCATGCAATTTTCCCAATCTTCTGTAGCATTAGATTCAGGGAGTGTGTATTGCACATGGTGTCCAAAATATGTGCTCAGTGTGTGAGAGGCAAACCTAGTCTCAACAACCTATTAAAAAAAAATGGAAACAATTCAATAACAACACAAATTGAAATTAATTTAAAATCAAATATTAAATTTAAAAACTTAAAAAGTAAAACTTTTGAGTTATGGCTCATGAGTTGTTCCTTTACCTTCAACAACTCCAACTTTGAGAATCTTTTGAATATGGCTTGAGACATGTGATGGTTGGCGACAAACATCTGAATCTCGTTTGCCTATGTGTAGATTTGCTCAATCCATGCAATTTTCCCAATTTTCTGCAGCATTAGATTTAGGGAGTGTATTGCACATGGTGTCCAAAATATGTGCTCATACCTACCGTCTACTATCAACTCTGTTGCCTTGCAATTTTTGGCATTGTCTGTGATGATTTGGACAACATTCTTCGGGCCCACTGACTCAATAGCCTCAATGAGAATATTTGCAACAAATTGAGCATATTTTACTTTCCCCTCACAATCAATAGCCTTTAGAAACATTGGCCCTTTAGGGCATACTGCAATAATGTTGATGAGAGGTCTGTTTCTGGAGTCTTTCCATCCATTTGAGAGATAATGGAGACTCTTGATTCAATCCAAAAATCTCTAATTGGTTGTAGAGATTTTGTATGTGTTGCACTTCTTTTGCCAAATGAGAAGTGCAAACCTTATTATAGCTGGGGCTTATATACCCTTGTGGTGCCTCGCTAATGCCTCTCACCATCTGCTGCCAATAAGGTGACCTCAAGACATTGAATGGTAGCCCACATGTAAATATACACCGAGCCACCAATTCATCTGTAATTTCTCTCTTCTCAATGTTAAATACTTTTTCTAATGGCCCTTTTGTTCTCTTGCTTGATGGGCTATCTTCATCAAAAGGGGAATCAACTAAAACAAGTTCAACGTTAGTCTCAATGAAAGGATGAAATGATGTTGTTGGTGTTGATAGTTTTCCCATAGTCCTCTGCTGTAAAGAAATGGTTCTAGAGCGAGCTCTTGTTATTTAAAAGTTTGCATCCTCTTGCTCTTTTAGGTACATGGCTATTGTTTTCTTTTCCACCTTACATGCTCTAATGCCTGTCCTCGATACCCCAGTTAGATGATCTCTCAAACGGGCATATGAGGATTTAAATGTGGTGTCACAATGGAGGCACGTCCAAACAGAGACACCACCATCGGCAACGAGCTTTAACACTTCCACATGCCTCCATAAAAGAGAATGAGGATCTATTTTCACTTCCAGGCCACTCAAAACATTTCCTCCCTCTTGCCCCACTGAAATTGAACTAGATGCCATGATTCTAGGTTTAATTTGTTTTAACCTACAATAAGAGATGTTTTTTAAAACATGGCTAAATAATTTAATTAAAAACAATAAATACAAATTAGAAAATTAATTTGTTAACCCATACACGTCAATCTCTGATGCCGATCACCAAGTTCGCCATAAATGGTGTGAGGTGAGAGCATACACAAAGGGTTGACGTTTAATTAAATAGAACTTCAATATTAAACTTTAAATACGAAAAAATTAATTAATATATTATATTTAAAAAACTGTAAAATAAATAAAAATTAAAAACAAATTTAGATCATGATCAATAAAAACACATCATTCATGGTATTGATCATTGATCATATACAAAACATTGCTCAAAAGATTTAAAAAAAAATGCTTGAATGCATGAAAAATACCTGGAAAAATCCTCCTTGTTTGTAGACTTGCTTCTCCTTCTCTCTTTCTCCTTCAAGCTCTATCCCTCTTTCCTTCAAGCTCTCTCCCTCCTCCAAGCTCTCTCTTTCTCCTTCAACCTCTCTTTCTCCTTCAAGCTCTATCCCTCTTTCCTTCAAGCTCTCTCCCTCCTCCAAGCTCTCTCTTTCTCCTTCAACCTCTCTTTCTCTCCTTCAAGCTCAATATTAGCAAAATAGCAAACAATGAGTGCGTGAATAAAGTAGAGGGATTGGGTGTATAAATAGGTGTTTGGGGGGGGGTCTTTTAGAGTTAGGGTAGAATTAGGTTGCTTTATTTTACAGAAAAAATGTTTATTTTTTTATTTTTTTGAGTTACATAAAAAATGTTTTTTAACAAGGGTACATACTGCGTACGTACCCACAACGCCTGGGTACGTACACAGTACGTACCCACTACGTTTCCGTACCCGTACCAGTACCTGAAACATTTCTAGGCTGGTATGAGGCAGGGGGGACATTTCTGTGCAGTCTAGGTCTTTTTTAACTGCTTTAAATCTAAGGTTTGGGACCTCCAAATAGCCCTTGTGGCCTGTTGGAATTTTTACAAACCTTGCCATTATAGTACTGTGTAAAAGGGCCTGTTGGAATTTTTCACTATGGCCCCCTCTAATGATGGAGATGGCAATGGCCTTGAATGGCCTTGATAAGCATCTTATCAGGCTCAATCTGGAGCAGACTATCTACAAACACTGAAGCAACCTCCGAATTGACCGTCTCCCATAGAGAGCGATATAGTTACTACCCAAGATATCCTTTTTGGCTATCATAATCTGGCCTGTCTGAATAACGAAGATTATCATCAAACGGTTATCTGAAATGGGAGTGTTGAAAGCCTTCTCCTGATGCAGACCCTTCAAGAAAAACCTTGGAAGCAAGAATTGATCCATGACAAGACAGGTGGAAGAGTGGACTGAAATAAGTAAAGATAAATGGAAGCGAGGCTGGTAGAGTTTTATAAAAGGGATAGCTTACATGTGAGCCATAAAAGTGGCTGTGTGCCAAACACTGCCACCTCTCAACGCCAATTAAGGATATGATTAATTCCGAAGGGAATGAGGAAAGGCATGAAGCCAAATAAATAATTTGGGGATAGGGTGGTGAGATAAATCTCACGTGTGGGTGAGAAATCAACCATCCAAAACTCAGAGATCCATGGCCAATGATTGATCTCCTTGTTACTTTCAATTGGATTTAGTTGATCAATCCCCGAATTTGAAAGAAAACTGGCCACTTTGTTTGCTTCCCGGAAACAATGCTGGATATTCCATTTCGAGAGACCATCCAGGTGATGTCTGGCTTGGCTTAAAATATTGTCCAGCTTCCAAGACAAAGCTCGATCTCTATTCATTGCTTGCACAATGACCATAGAGTTGCCTTCTATGGTGAGGCGATTGATTCCTCATGACATTGCTAATTGGACCCCTTTTACCAATGCCATGGCCACAACTTCATTGTTTGTTCCATCCTTAAACCTATAGGAGGCTGCCTGAATCAGAGATTGTGAACAGTCCCTAATTATGCAACCTGTGCCAGAGATTCCAGGATTGCCCTGGGAAGCCCTGTCAAAATTCAGTTTAAAGAAGCCAGGTTTGGGTGGCTGCCAATGGGAATTGGCCCTCCAAAATTGAATCCGCAAAGGAAGAGCTACACTTTATCCGTTGACGGGGATCATTAAGAAGTGTTGTTAGTCTAATACATGTCCTCTATATAGCATGGTAGTTACTTCAGACCGATACTAAATAAGTATCCAGCAGTTAGCATGTCAAGCTCAATATTTGTTTTGTACATATGTGCAGACGCTATCATCAGAAACAAACAAAATATGTTTGGCAGCTAGAAAAGGGGCACTTAGCAACATAAGATGTTTCTTATGACGATCTCCTGTCAAAAAATTAGGGAAAGTGCTTGTCAGGATGCTGTTTGTCAGAACTCAGTATGTGGATACATTCACCTGAAACTTGGGGCATATTGACAGCATACAAGTATTTAGCTTTTGGCGTGTGAGGATTGATGAAATTATGCACCAAAGAGAATGTAATTTGTGTTTATTGAACTGATAATTATAAACTTTTACCCGGTTATTGTCTCTAGATACAGTTATACATCTATCAAATGCATTCAGTCGTCTGTTTATATATGTACAGACGCTATCATCAGAAACAAGCAGAATATGTATGTATCTAGGAGAGGCACACTTAACAGCATAAGATGGCTTTTATGAAATCTCCTGTCAAAAAATTAGGTGAAATGCTTGTCCGGGATTTGTTTGTCAGACCTCAGCATTAACATGCATTTACCTGAAACTTGGGGCACGCGGATCGCGTAGAAGTATTTAGCTATTGGTGTCTGATGATTGATGAAATTATGCACAAAAAATGAAGTATGTTGTGTTCATTGAACCAATAATGATAAACTTTTACTCAACTGTTGTCTAAGGCACATTCTTACATCTATTAAATAAACACAGCTATCTGTTTGGAAGGGAATGTTTGTGGGGAGACTATCATGATAAATTAACTATTTTAATATGTATTGTGCCTAAAGAACCATTCATTGTCGAGCTATTGAGCTCCTGTTTTTAAGGATTTGGTGTTTCTGCAAAGCATGATTATATAATATCATATTTGGGAATTAGCTGCATGTTAATATCGACTCAATCCTTTTTACATTGAACAACATATAAGGTAAATACAAGGTAAATGCTAAAAAAATCAATTACAGGAGGGGGGTCGCATACACCAAATTGGTTTCTTGCTTGGTGGTGACCTAAAATACTACCTTTACATTTACCTTTCGTGTAATCTCATTATGCTAATTCAACATTTCATCTGGACTAGGCAGAAGTTAGTGTGAGAGGGCTCTGACTTCTGTGTTGCACTGACTGGTTCTTTATCATCGTTAATGTTTGTGTAAGCTGTTAGGCTTGTCATTGATTATGGCTGGTTTAGTACCACTTACAATTTGAAAGTCTTTGTGATAGCCTCTTAGACATTAGAGTTGAATTCACTATTTCTTTATAACGAGTTTCTGTATTTTCTGTTCGGAAAATATGCAGAACGTTTGTCTTTAATCAGACAGCAAAGAGCTGATGCTGCAAAGAAGCGTGAAGAAGAGAAGGCTGGTATGACATATTTTTCATCTTTTTTGAACACATGGACCAAAATACACTCTTGCCTATTAGCAGATTCTGTTTTAGTATATTTAGTTGGTTAATGGTATAGCATAAACATTATGAAATACTTCCTTTTTATTTTTTAAGTATTACTGATATGGTGATTCTGTTATTGTGTCTCAGCTAAAGAAATGAAAAAGTCTGAGGCTCGTAAATGAGATTTCTTGCTTTGGAGCTTAGTAACTGTAAACCTTTGTCTGATACTGACAGTAATCTGCAAGCAGCCTTGTTGGCTTGGAACTTAGTTCATTCATCCAGATCTTTCAAGTTAGCTAATGAAATGCTTACTCATGATGCCATAACTTGCTCACCTTGTTTTCAATTGGTGTTGCATTAAACTTAAAACTGTATGCATAATATCTGTTTTGGGTTTTACGGTTTTACCAATGCTAGTACATATTATATTTTTACTGTTTTACATACGAATAATTGGTAAAATGAGTACATTTGAAATTTAGTGGGGTTCTCATGTAGTTAAGATTGATGTTCATTTCTTTTATGCAACATTACTAGCACCAGGGGTCTGGGAGTGGGTGTAGCAGCCATGTGACGTGCATTTTGGGGCACATCCCGTGGGGACTTGACAAATCAGGAAACATTCCATCTTAGATTTTGGCAACTACCGTTTCCAGTTTTGGAACATTAGGGGACATTCTAGGTATCATTCTCTCTACAAGAGGAAAAGGAAAATGCGTTTAATCTACATCTTTGGCAAATGTCTGATACCGACAATACTTTGAACAATTAATTGTTGTATAAGCATGTGAAAGGACATTTTTAAAGACACGGTCATGGAAATATATTTTACTGGAAGAGACATCCAAGCAAAATATTCTATTCTGAAGTAGAAAAAAATTGAATAAACTTATCAAGATTGAGAATTTAATGCATGGGCCATTAAGGTAGAAAAGTAGCATAATTTTTGAAGAAAACTTTTCATGGATTTGATGTGAAGCATTTTATTATATTTGTTATGCAATTCTAAATTTGTAACTAAGATGTAATATGCTGTATCCTGGCTGAAAGAAACTGCATATTAAATTATGTGGTTTTTTCCCTCCAAAGTGCTTGACATGTTTATTTAGTGCATTTGTCAGATGTATTATACGTATTCATTAATTAACAAGTATATAGTCAGACATTTGAGATTCATTTCACAGGTAGTAAATAGGATTTGATATCTGCATTAAGATTTTTAACTCTGACCCATCATAATGGAGAAGCCGCCTATGTTGGATGATATACTGAAAGATAGGCTGTTTCTCCTCGAAACATTGGAATTAAAAATTGTTATAAAACTAAATTCTTTAATAATTCAGATTGTTTTTTATTTTTGAACTTTGCTAGGGGCATGCACTCGCTGCTCCCTAAAAACCATCCACCATTTTTCCAAATCTTAAGGGTAAATAAATAAGGGTACATCCATGCACAAATTTCGAAATGGAAAATTTCCATAATCCAAAGTCAAGGTGTATACTTGTATGTAAATGTATTTTCCAAAGACAGTGGCTAGTCAGATAATGAAATAAAAAATCCTTAGATCCAATTTACTTTAATCATTTGGTTTTTACATTCTTATCAAAGGTAATCCACTTTTTTCTAGATTTTTCCCATTCTTAAAGAGTAAACAACTAAATTTTCCATCGTTAGAATGGTCCCAAGATTTTAGCTGCAATCTCTTGTTCCTCTTTTAGATTCCTTCCGCTAATGTGGTGTAACACATTTTTCAAATGTACCCCTAAAAATGCCATATCCTTCAATTGGACCCATAAAATTTAGGGGCTCTCTCTTGTCGCTCTTCAAATTCTCACAATTGTACCAAACCATGGGGTGAGTAACGGTTTGTGCTTTCTCAAGTTTAATTGGAAATTTCCTTTTGGGCCAAATCCAACATGCCCCATGCCTGTCTTTCAATTGTCATTGGGGGTAGGTGTTATATTTGCTCTTCAAACACCCACCATTTGTAACGAACGATGTGGTAGCTAAGGAATTGTGCACATTCAATTTAAATTGTAAACTTCCAATTTTTTTAATAGGCAACATGCATGTTTGTAGTGTGTTGTATCCTTTCCAACCTCTTCATCCCATACTGACGAAGTCACCATTTTAATTTTTATGTTGATAGGTGTAATCCATAATGTCAAGTAGCCAAAGGGGTGGTGGTGGAATATAATAGCGTGAAATAATTAAAATAGCAATTTCTCTATTATTCAAACAAGGCTATTGGAAAATTAGGATAGCTTTGGCATGTGGTGGAGTTTGGAGTTTGTTTTATTCGAGGAAAGTGTTTATTTCGTGTTAAAGAAAGTTTACCTAGATGCCCATCTATGATTTGGTTAGTAGAACATTTGTGAAAAATGTGACGGGTTTGTTAATCAATGGAAGTTTGAAACAGGTAAAATATGCGAGAAATTCAAACTAGATACTTTGAGATTGGCATATATCGACATGTTTTAGATAAATATTTATGATATTTGTACACGGTTTAAACTCCATAAATTCTAATAAGATTCATTCTTTTGTTTGCTTTTCAAACTCTCAACTTTTTTATCAAATTCAACAGGGCGTACGGTTCATAAATGTTAGTCATGTACATGTGTTTTTGTATGGTCTGGCTATTAATGAAATAGGAAAGACCTCTCAAAACTGATCTTTTAATTGCATTAGAAACTTATAATGCCCACATGACAAGGGGAATCTCTATATGAAACACAATCTAAGTTATTGTCCTAAATATATTTATGGAAATATTAAGCCTTAACGTAGCTCTTTACTATTTGGAGTCGTTAGACCCTCAGGCAATTCCATTTTAAGAAACACCAATAATCTATTTTATGTCTCATTGAATAGGAGTCATTATTTTAAAGTTTTTTGCATTTTTAAATTAGTAAAAACTATAATATAGACAAATTTAAAAAAGTATGAAGAATAGAAGTAGATTAATTGACAGAGGAGAATCACTCTTTGAGATATAAATAATGTCGGTTGCTCGTAGATACCACTTTTCTTTTTATAGTCATTATGGACTTAGTAGTTTGTTTTGTTATGTTCCTTTACTTTCTATTTTTATATATTACAAACTAAGATGACATTTGCTTTCTCTTGTCAATATTATGTGTCCCAAATGTATTTTACCACAAATCTAGAGGAGGCTTGAATTTGGGTATAGAGATTTTTTTTTCAAAAAATAATGAAAAAGAGGATGATGTATTTCTATTGTAGGTGAGAGCACATTGGAAAGATAAACATCTCATAACTATGTATCAGATTTTGACTGCTGTCTTTAAAAAATGGTGAAACACAATGTAAATAGATTATTAATTTTGTAGATTTTTATCCATGTTTAAGTTATTTCAAGATGATCTCTACGAGTAGTCATTATTATAGTGATATTTTCTCTTAATTTTTTTTTTGGTAATAATCACAAGACAAGGGGACCTACTTTAACACACAAGCATTGTGAGTATTTGTTAGTGGGAGAGAAATGAGAAATTTAATCCACCACTTTGAGATTCTCAACCTCTAGCCTCTTTCCCCATTAGAAAAGTTTTAAAAACATTTAGTGCTTTATATATAACCATTATGTCACATAACAATGTATGATTAACCCAATTAAAATCTAATCACACATTTATGTAAAGTTGAATGTTTCCACTAGTAATTTAATCGGATTATTAATTTTTGTGGAATTATTTCATCTCAAAGATTTTATAATAATTACCAAGGGGAACCACTTTGTCACACTTATTTTTTAGTAGGAAGACCAATGGATGCAATCCACCACTTTAGGCTTCTCACCCTCCAATCTCTTTCCTCGTTGGAAAAGCTTTGAGAGCATCTAGTGTCTTACAACATGATCATGCATTTATATTAGGTTGAAGGTTTTGAAGAACATTTAAATTAGATTATTAATTTGTGGGATTTACTCGTAAACAATCTCAAGATGATCTTTACGAGTTGTCATCACCCTAATATTTTTATTTTTCTTCCGTAAATATAATCTACATAGATATGATACAAATAGTTCATTTATTATAGTCAAGATCTCATTATTAATGGGATAAGAATGAATTAAAAGAAAAGATAAAAGACTAATGGTGAGCTCAAATGTGATAAATTTGAGATATAGTATTTCCCTAAGCCATGTTGGTGTAATGATACTAGCTTCTGGAATAAATTGTGTAAGTGATTTTCAAATCAACGTTTCAAATCACACTTTGTAATCCATAATCAAGATGAGAATACAATGAATAAAGATGGCATACTTAAGTTTCTCTCTAAAAATGAGACTGTGAAGAGTTATAAAGTGAAGTAGCTGAACATCGAAGCAAATTAAATTTATACACAACCTTAAAGTGTATGATTAAGGTGCTTGTGTGCTAAGTAGGTCTTCTTACCTAAACCATGTACTTTGCTAGTTATGCTTATGGTAATTGTGTGTTAAGTAGGTCCTCATACCTTGAGATTATTACCAAAATTATATGTAGAAACAATGAGACTATGCTAGTGACTACTCATGGTTGTCATCTTGAAATAACTTAAAAACACGAATAAAAATCCCACAAAAATTAATATAACTTATTCTAAAGTAATTTGACACGTCGATTTACCTACTAAAAATTACTAACAAGTAATTTGTGAATGATATTTTGATGTTTGAGATATCTCTAACACCTCCATTGATTATCCAATGAGTACACTGTCTATTACAAAGAGTCCACTTTTCAAATTTTCAATTTGATGCTTGACAAAGCCTTCTTTGAATGTGTGGAACAATATTAGAGATCTTCTTGTCATGTTGAACTCTTTATTTGATGAAGTGGCAATGATCCTTTATGTTTGGACCTCTTGTGCATCAATAGACCCTTTGTGCATCAATAGACCCTTAACCATCTATAAGACATTTCCCAATAGAATATTTCAAAATGCCACTTGCTAATCAAAGAGTATCTTCTACACTAATATTTATTCATCACTCGCCTATGACTCATTGTGATGCCTTGTACTCTACTGTAGTGGATTGATTAAGGATATTACACTTAGAGCTGGAAAACATACCCAAATGTTAATACATGATCATCAACAAAGCTTATCCAATATACATCCATACATCTTGTCGAGTACAAAATGTCATTCTTCATGTATTCTACTCCAAAGTTTAGAGTACCTTGCACACATGTTGATGCTTGCTTAATAACTTTTCAATGAGAGGATTTAGGTGTTATGAACTTAGACAATTTACACAATACCCTTTGTTACATAAATGAGACTCACAATCAATTATTTAATAAAAGTTCCATTTACCTTATCTAACTTATCTAATATGGAAAATTTCAACCCTGATTCATTGGGAGTTGTCACTCGTTTACACTCATTTGCCTTGAATATTTGAAGTAATTCCTTGGTATTTGAAAAAAAAGCCATGAATAGTTTTCTACCATACCTACATGTCAAGGCAATAATGCAAATAAGCTCTTCATCTATGCAATAAACTGTTCATTGCTTGTAGTGCCCACTTTCCTTTGACACCTTTTGATGCTTATGCTGATAATGTTGATTACATTATAGACATTATTATGTTTTGATTTAGTATGATGTTAAACATTGATCATGAATTATTATTGATCTTGATTTGATTTTGATGCATGATGATTATTAGAGACACCTTATATGTGGATGATGATATATTATTGACATGGATGTTGTTTAGACATGTGATTTGGATATTATGAGTTGATCTAGAAAATGAATATTATTTTGATGATGATATAGTTGTTGATTAAAAATGTAAATGATGTAGTTGTTACTTCAATATTGTTGTGATTCACTTACTTAGAGGATTTGGTGATTTTAGTTGCAACATATTAGATGTTCTGATAGGGCCACGAGGCCAAAGGAGGTATTGTATTTTGCAAGTTAAAAATATCACAACAAAGCATCAAGGGATCAAAGACCAACCATAATGGAATTCTAGGTGAATTCAACAAGGTCACCATGACAACTTGTTTTATTATGTTGTGTGTTGTGTTTTGTTAAGGATTCCCATGGCGTGGATTATCTTTACATGTGACCATGGGTATTTTGTATTTTATTTATGTGTTCTTTTATTATTGTTGTATGTATTTTATTAGTAATGTGTTCCTTTCTTTTAATTAATTAAATCGTGATAGAATTAATGTGAGAATCATATGATTAAAATTTTAATAAATTAAATTGGGATGTGGGAAAGTAATTATAAGAGTTGGTTGATTGCATTTAATTTGTAAGGGATGTGTAAGTTGTGTAAGAGCTTGTGTAAGTTAGTTTTGGAGTATCAAATACTCCACCTCCATGACAAATTCGAATTTGTCCTTGGGGGCTGTTTTCAAAGGCTTGTGGGACAAGTAAAACTTGTCCCATGCCTCTAAATTTAATCTACCAACCATACTTATGGATGAAGATGTGATTTGTGACTTTTAAAATGAATTTTAATAGTCATGTTGCTTGTTTTGGAATGCACTCTCTTACATTTATTTTAATTTGCTGTCCCTTGAGGTGTGGGCTTTTTAGAGTGTGCAAGTAACTTGTTATATTTTTCACCCACCTCTTTATTGTGCTTGGGAGAATGGAGTTGTCTTTTGTGTTGAATTGAAGGATGTGTGATGTGGCATCCTACATGGATCCACATCATCCTCTTCTCTCCCTCTTCTATTTAATTAAACTCTTGCCTTGTTTTTGGGTTGTTGAACCTTTTTGCAATCTTCCTTGGGGGCGCATTTTTTTTCTTGTGTGGAGCTCTTGTTTTTGGAGGAAGTTGGAGAAAGCTTTGCATGCTTGGAGTTTGCTGTTTTGGACGTGTTTTGACATTTGAAGTTTGCTATTGGGAGACAAAAGTAACCATGGAGATGTAGGAATTTAACTCTCTTTTTATATGCTGTCATTTACTTGTTGTGTTGTGTGGATAGTACATGCTTTATTTTATTTGTTGGCTGGTTGGGTAGATTGCCACAGGTATGGTGTAGGAGAAGGCTTTGGGGAATCCATGTGGGGGGCATAAGGAATGCCATTGGCATCAGAATTTTGTGGAGGGAGTTTGAGTTTGGGATCCACTATGGAAAAGAAATAGCTTGCATTTCTTACTTTGTGGGGGGCATAAGGAATGATTTGTGGGGCATAAGGAATGATTTGTGGGGGGCATAAGGAGGGATTTGTGGGGGGCATAAGGAAATGTGTGTGATGAATTATTTTAGTGGTTTGTTATTGGTGGATGCCCAAATTTCAATTGGGAGGCATAAGTAGCTTCCCCCATAGACCTTGCTCCTTTGGCTTACATGATCAAGCCTGAGTTCTGTTTTGAAATGATTTTCTTATGCAATTGTGAAATGCTATTTTTGTGTTGAATTGTGCTTTAAAAAAAAAGAAATGTGTATGTGAAAGAATGTTGTGTTGTGGAAGCCAGTTGTTGCCATGGTTGAATTACACCTTTTATTGTATTTTGGTTGGGACTCGGGGGCCAATGATGAAGGAAGGCTTCTCCTTTCATTGGATGCCTTGGTTGGGTGGAGAGCGTTGCCTTTCCCCCTCTTTTTTTGTGATCAATTGGGGAAAAGAGAAAATGAGCATGTTGCTGTCATAGAGCAAAGGAAACAAATGCAGTTTGACAGTTCCTTGAGAAAATATATTTAATTATAATCCTTTCCCACATGTTGTGGATGAAGTTGTAATCTGTATTTTGCGAAGAAAGACGTATGTAATTGATTATGAAAATGAATATTCAAATTGTAAAAGACAGTTAAATTCTGACTTTGTTTATTGGAAAGAAATGAAAATTCTGTTAATTGCATTCAAGGAATGAAAGAATGTAAAGATGTTTCATTTGATTGAAGTCAATAAATAATTGCAAGTTTATCTCTTATTTGCATTGTTGTGATGAAATGGGGATATAAAATTGTGATTTGAAGCTCTGTTTATTTGCAAAAGAAAGAAAATGCGTATGAAGGAACGATGTTGCTTGTTTCTTTTGGGAAAAATATGAAATTGAAATCAGAATTGCTTTGAGTATAAAATAATTGATTTAAGTCATTTAAAGGTATTGGATTAGGTTAGAAATGAAGTTCCACACTTAAATGATAAAATTGATATACATATTTAAAAGAAATAGATCTCTGTTATAAAATTTATAATGGCAATTAATTTTAATAAAAATGTATAGTTCGGATCTGCACAGATTAATCAACTTGGAGATGTTAAAATTTAGTATACTGTATCTTAAATGAACTCAATTCGACAAATAAAACTTAAGAAAACAATCTAACCATTGCAAAATCAAATCAAATCCCTTCCTTAGTTGTTTTTGTCTATTGTTAGAAAAATACAATTTTGAATCAATTAAACAAATCAGCTTCTCTACAACACTTTAAACCCTCCCTAGATCAATTCTCCATTCCTGTTTGGCATGTTGAGTGAAGGAGGAGACCCAATTTAAACAAAATGAAAAGTTGGAAATTGTCAGTTTGTTAATTAAAAGCCTGCAGATCGTTTTTACAAAATTGACCCTTCAAGCCTTACCAAGATATAAATTTTATGTTTCCTGTGCAAGGAGGGCATCGAGAGCTTTTCAAAAAGTCCTCGTTTTCCCAAAACCGAGCTTCCTAGCTCAGGTTATGGCACTTTGAAGTTTTTGTGCCTAGGCGGGAAAATTTTTCCCTGACGGGCCCGCAACCCAAAAATTTCCCGTCAATTTGCACTTAGAAATTTTTTGAACAATTTTGGTTCAGGAAAATTTTTAACTTTTCCTCCGCTGGCCCACAGCTAATTAGAGGTTGCCACGTGTCCTCACGGGGTAGTGGCAGAGGTGCGACATTTTCTTTGCCTTTAGACTTGTTGAAAATTTTGGAAAATTTTTCCTCTTGGTCCTGTCGGCCCGCGGCCAATCGTAGGTTGCCACGTGGCATCTTTGGGTGTTAGTGGAGGGGGCGGAACCTTTTGTTTCTTTTATTTTTTTCTTGCCTTGGGAAAATTTTGGACAAATTTCTTCCGCGGCCCCGTACTTCCGCCCTTGCCTTGGGATTTTCTCTTTCGCGAGCGCGTGGACCCATGCGCGCCTTTCACCCCAATTTCTCCTTTGGCGAAATTCACCGATATTCTCTGCCGCCCGCCTCTCCCTCTCTCTTCTCCTTGCGGCATTTTGTGTAGCGCCACGTGTCCTCGGTGGACCCACGGGTGCGTGGGCGTTGTTCGACTTTTCTTCCCTTTGGGCGGAATGCCCCAGATTCTTCCGCCGCTCCGCCCTTCCCTGTTTTCCCCGACATTGTCTCAACGGCCGCCATGTTTTTTTGGAGGACCTGTGGAGGCACATATGCAATTTGGAAATTTCTCCCACGCAAGGAAAATTTCCTTAAGCTGCCCCGCGACCTGCCAACTCGTCAAAGAAGTTTTTCTCCTCCTCTTGACATGTGTCCCCTTGGCGAAAATTTGACTCCAAAACTCCGCCTGACCATAATTAGAGTTCTACTAGGAGTTAGGAGGACTTAATTATATCACCGGAAAGGTGAGAAAATTTCCTATCAAATGGGAATGATTTAGGAAAATTTTGAATATGTTAAGCATGAGAAAAATCAAGTTGAAACTCTGACCCTGTTAGAGAGTGGGTATGGGGGTAAATTACTCCCTGAACCTAACTAAAACTTCTAACCCTAAAATGGAACCATGTGAACTTGATAATTGATTAATAATTGTAAAGTTTGTTCTTGTAATTTTAGATTTGTTCCAAAACCTGTTGGGGCAACTGTTGCACTGCAACTTGGTTGTAGACTCTTTTAATAAAAATAATAATTATTCCATAATTTTCTAACTAGTCCTAGGTTGTTCTTGGGTCTCAAGTGGGTTGTTTTAACGTGCATTACATTGCTCATGGATGTCACAAGGTCACCCTTATGTACAATCAAGATGACAAACTCTCCATTTAACCTTTAGATATACAAGTTTTCATATGATAGTCTAACAAAATTTGTGTGGGCATAATTTTTTATTAATATGTACTAGACATGAGGGGTTTGCTTCAACACATACAAGGATTTGCTCTTTACTTTGAACTAGAAACACTTTCAGTTGAAGTAACATTTATATTAATATATGACATCTTGATTGCAAGGTTCTATACTGCATAGATTATCCATGCACAAATATAGTAAATTTAATATTATAATTGGATAAAGCTATTGTAGTCATTAGATATATCACCAAAATAAAAACACACAATTTTAAACGAGTGGCTAATAGCAATTATGGAGATTTATTTTGCCACTTTGCTTTGCATCTTTAACTGACCCATTATATATCACATAACACACATTATTTAATACATAATATAAAACATGAATCAAAACAAAAATTATAATACATACCTTATAAGGAACAATATTATCGTAATTAAATGCATATGAGACGAGTTTACAAAGAACAAAAAAATAAAAAATTCAAAGGTTTGATTGAATTGATTACATTATTAATTTGTGAAAACACTTAGAGAGATAACCTCAAATGTCTTGACGAAAAACTATGAGATTTTGAGGGAAAATTATTGCTGTTAACATATAATCTTAGTGAGGATTGTTGCTATTTAATACTTAAATATAATTTTAATAACATTTTAAAAATGAATAATGTACTGTAAGAGGTGATTCATGTAAAAACAATTGAATTATGCTTAGAAAACGACAACATTTATGTAAACAAAAAATATTACAATATGCAAATATATACTATTACACGCAAATAAGTTATGTAAAAAAATTAAAACATTGAGAATGAGGCTAGGAGAATCGATCAATAACTACTCAAATATATAAACACACCAATTCAAAAATAAAAGGCTTATTTTAGTATTGAATATAATTAGTCATTGAAAAATTAAAATACTTACAATACGATAAAAGAATATATCAATAATTTTTTTTTGATGAGTTAACGCTTTTGACCTGAGCTATGAACTAGAGGGGTAAGGGCCCCTACCCAACAATAATGTAGAAGAAGGAGAAGGACGAGAAATGGAAGAAATCAGTAAAATATACGCAAATGGAAGAAGGGAAGGAAGAAGAAGGAACAAAGAGTGACAGGAGGCAAAGAAGCCGAAAGCGAAGACAACGGCAAAAGGGCTCCGAGAAACTCAGACCAGAATGAAGAAGTCAGCCATGGGATTTACCAGTGCATTCTTTGGCAGCTCTGAGCAAAAGTGAGAAGTCAATACCAGCATGATCTTTCAACTCGTTGAGGTGGTCGATAGCAGAATGAACCGGTAATAAAGTTGCATTAATGTCGACCGGAGGAAGGAAATGACGATCCATCGAAGGATGCATGTTTTGGGAAAAGGTGACCAGATCCCGGTATTGGCCGAAAATCCATTGAATACCGCAACCAGAGCCCAGGGCCAACTCGTCTACCTCTTCGACCCATAGCAAAGGATCCGAAAGGGAAAAATCAACCAACTGGTCATGTAAACCCACCCTTTGAACTTGATACATTTCATCTTCCGTAACGAATTCGATGACAACAAGGTCAGGATGAAGGAGGAGGCAGAAAGAGATGAAGGCCGAAGCGATGTCCAAATCAGTCCTGGGACACCGAGATCGAAAGTGGTAGGACTCCCCCAGGATGGTTTCTATCGCTTCAACTTCCTCTGACGAGGAAAAATGGAAGATGACTGAGAGCCAGTTGAGGTCGATCTCAGAAGTTTTGGCTAGTTCCCGAAACTATCCGCGAAGAGCTACAAACGGAAACCCAACGAAAGCCATGGAGACAAAAAATTGAAAGCTCAACAACCCGAAGACGAGCAAAGAGGAAGAAACACCAAGCGATACTTAAGGATTGCTTGGCGTGAAGCACAAGGAGCTACATTTCAAAAGAGATGATTGACGTGAGTCCTTCCCAGGCCGAAGCGTTACAAGAAATAGTTGTAGCATGTGGGAAGTCAATCACAAAATTTTCTAATAGATCTGCCGCCGAGTTAGACTCACGAAAAATATGACAAATGCTCCAGAAATTTAGTTTTTCGAGCCAAAAGAGGACAGTCTGAATGAAAGGATTGATGCGTCAGGAAGGGGCAGAACCATTCTAGATGGCGAAGGTAATAATTTGAGAATCCCCCTCAATAAGAAGAGATTCACTTCCCATTTTGATGGCCAGTTTGACACCCTCTAAGAGGGCCTGGACTTCCGCCATGTTCCAAGAACAATTGCGTAACAGAAAAGATCCTGCTGGTATTAGGATACCAACATCATCGTGGAGAATGCACCCAACCCTTGAAGAACCTAGATTACCTTTGGAAGTGCCATTGAAATTTAATTTCCATGCACCTTTGGGGGGAGGTCTCCAGATAGCATGTTTCCTGCGAATGAGCTTCTCCACTTGGGAAAGGCCGTGCTTGACAATAGAGCCAGGTTTTGGAATTTTGATGAGAAGCCAAGCCTTGATGATTTGAGCATCCATTAAGGAGAATGAAGGATTATTCAAACTATTCTTAGACACAATTTCAGAGATGACAACTTCTAATTTGATCAGGAAGATGGGAAGAGCACACAATTGATTACGAAAAAGATGTAGATTTCTCTCCCACCAAATGTGCCATAGGAGAAGAAAAGGAGCCACCTGCCAAATATAACTCAAGGAACTATTGGATCCCAAAGAGGGCCAAGAGAGAAGGGAGTCTTTGATATTGTTACAGTGGACCCAAGAGAGATTAATTTTACCCAACAACCAATACCATCCTTGACTAGTAAAGGGGCAAAAAATGAAGAGATGATCGAGATCTTCTTCCGCATTTCCGCAAAGGACACATTTGGAAGGAACAGTAAAACCCAAGGATCTTGTATGCATATGGGTGAGAAATTTGTTTTTGAGAATGAGCCAACCAAAGATCGCCACTTTGGGAATGAGAGAGGAGTGCCAACATCCGAGCTTGGGAAGGGCTTCAATACTGGACTGTGAAAGAAGCAGTCACTAACCTTCTTTGACTGAGTAAGCGTCCAAGACGGAGCTGAGCCAGAGTAGATGGTCCTCACACTCATTAAAGGTAACTCTTCTTGTAAGGATCTTATCCAAAAGAGAATAGCACTCCGTATCAGGGACATTCAGCTGAGAAATATCTTTCCAGTGCCACGAAGGAGAACCATCCGGATGGCGGGAACCATAATTAGCAACATGATTACCCCAAGAAAATTTGGTAATGTTCATAACTCTGTTGAGGGAAGAGACCAAATTGAGAGGAGGGCACCCGTTCCATCCATCTTCCCAAAAGCTGACCCGAGTACCATTATTAACATACCAAGATACCGATTTCGCAATTAAAGATTTACATTTGCGCATGAAATTCCAAATACGCGAACCTTTAGGGATATCCTCGCAAGAAAGAAGAAGCTCCGACCTACCAGCCTCCAAATATTTACGAGAGAGTACTTGATGGGCCAACCTGTGAGGGAAAGTGATGAAATTCTAGACCAATTTAGCGCCCAGTGCAATATTATGGAGAGCTAAATTCAATATCCCTAGGCCGCCTGAAGAGATGGGCGATTTAACCACTTCCCATTTGACCAAATGAAATTTGTGATCTTCGCTGTTCCCCTGCCAAAGGAAGGTTCTGACCACCTTTTCAAATTTCAACAAAATCAAATTAGGAAGAGCCAGAACAAATAACATATAAACCGGGAGAGCACAAAGAACTGACTTAATCAGAAGCAACCGACCCGCCATTGAAATCCATTTCCCTTTCCAGGCTTGCAATCTAGCCGATAGGGACTGAAGAAGATCATTCCAAAGGCATGGTTTGCCTACCCCAGAAAATAAAGGGATACCAAAATATTTGTGAGGAAGAGAACCAGAAACGAAGCCGAGGATCACCAAAATCCTACGCTGCAGCCGAGGAGAAACATTAAAAAAGAAGATAACAAATTTATGGAAATTAATTACCTAGCCCGCAACATTGGAATATGAATTAAGGATATTGGATAGAGCATAGGCTTCTAGAACGGTGGCAAAACCAAATAGGAATGTATTGTCAGCAAACTATTGATGAGTAAGAGAGGGCAAGCTGGAGGAAATCGAAAGGCCCACAAGAGATCTGGATACGACGGCTAACTTGATATAACGACTCAGAGCTTCTACAACCAATATAAAGAGGAAGTTAGATAAAGGATCTCCTTGCCTAAAACCCCTGCTACTCCAAAAGAAACCTTCAGTAGATCCGTTCACCAAAACTGAGAAGCAAAGAGAGGAGATGCAATTGAAAATCCAATCACAAAATCTTGCTGAAGCCCAATGCCTACAGAGATTTAAGAAGGAATCTCCAGTTAATGTGATCATAAGCTTTACTGTAATCCAACTTGATCATCATCCTTGGACGTGAGGAGAGCTGCAAGGTATGAATTGTTAGGAAATAAGGGATAAAATATGCGGAATAATCCCTTACAGAATCGCAAAAGTAGAAACTAATATGCAGAAAATATTATAGATCTGAAATAAAAGTACAGAATAAATAACACAACATAGAGAGACAAGATTTAACGTGGTTCACCCAATTTGGGCTACGTCCACCAAGAATCACTTGTTCAAATTTTATTACAAGCCTCCACTCTCTCAATACAATACCCAGATCTGTTTGGAGCTATGCTCAACAAACTCTACATAATTCACACTCGAATTCAAAACACATATGTAATACATTTGCTTGTGTATTTATCATATGCATAACACCATATAAATAGACAACAGCTTAAGCAGTTTTACAAAACCGTGGGTATCAAAACAATGGGGAAAAACAAAACTGTCCCATAAACCTATGGGTAACCGAAGAGGCGGTTTTACAAAACAATGGGTACCGAAAAAACATGGGCCCAAAAACAACCCATAACAGTTACCCATTACCCATGGGTTAATAAACCACCCATGAAAATTTGCTTTGGGGGCTTCGCCCCCGAGCCCCCTTCCATCGGGGGGGCTTCACCCCCCCAAACCCCCTGACCTGCTCACCGGCGAGCGGGACCGCCGTAAAAATACCCGAGTGTAACACATAGAAGGTGTACCACACTCTAGCATGAAAATAGGCTCCACAAACATAACAATCTCCCACTTGGAGACTAATTTCCACTGAGCAAGCTTCTCAACCCTTCACTGTCATCTGCGAAGGCCAACCAAAGCTGAACATAGCTTTAGTTTATCCCTTGTGACCACCTTGGTCATCATGTCTACAGGATTCTGACTGGTATGAATCTTCTCCAACTTCAACTTATCTTCCTCCAAAGCTGTCCTGATGAAGTGATATCTCAATTGTATATGCTTCGTCCTGGAGTGGAAAGCAGAGTTCTTAGCTAGGTGTATAGCACTCTGACTATCACTATGCAGCTTACATTCCTCCTGCTTATGCCCCAATTCCTCAAGTAATTGTTGTAACCAAATCATCTCTTTGCTTGCCTCTGTGGCAGCAACATACTCAGCCTCCGTGGTTGACAAAGCCACTAGCTTCTGTAGTCGTGAAATCCATCTCACTGCTGTCCCACCTACATTGTAAATATAACCTGTCGTGCTCCTCCTGCTGTCTACATCTCCAGCCATGTCTGAATCTACATAACCACGTAAAGTGGTGTCTGATCCACTGTAGCACAAAACTGTCCCCATGGTCCCTCTCAAATACCGAAGGATCCACTTTACAGCTTGCCAATGCTCTTTACCTGGATCACTCATAAATCTACTCACAGCTCCCACTGCATGGGCAATATCAGGCCTAGTGCACACCATAGCATACATCAAACTGCCAACTGTTGATGAGTAAGGTACCTTGGACATCTGGTTTCTTTCCTGCTCTGTCATGGGACAGTGCTCCTTTGATAACTTGAAATGGCCTGCCAAAGGAGTCCCAACCGGTTTAGTATCCTGCATGTTAAACCTGTCTAATACCTTCTTAATGTACTCTTCCTGAGATAAAGTCAACTTCCGTTCCTTCCTATGCCGAGTTATCCTCATACCAAGGATTTTTTTGGCTGCCCCCAAATCCTTCATATCAAAGGATTCACTTAGTTGTTTCTTGAGTACTTTTATTTCCTGCATGTTTTTACCTGCAACCAACATGTCATCAACATACAAACATAGGATAATATAACTTCCATCCTCAAATTTCTTTGTATACACGTAATGGTCAGAGTGACATCTAATATAACCTTGCTCCATCATGAAGATATCAAACTTCTTATACCATTGACGTGGAGCTTGTTTCAAGCCATACAAGCTCTTCTTCAGTTTACACACCATCTCCTCTTTTCCTTTGACCTCATAGCCCTCTGGTTGCTGCATATATAGTTCCTCCTCCAAATCACCATGGAGAAATGCAGCCTTTACATCTAACTGTTCTAAGTGCAAGTCTTCTGTTGCCACTATTCCAAGAACAGTTCTGATAGAAGTCATTTTTAATACAGGAGAAAAAATCTCATCAAAATCTATACCTTTTTTCTGTGCAAACCCCTTGACCACCAACCGGGCCTTGTACCTTTTCTTGCCTCCTTCTTCCTCTTTGACTTTAAACACCCACTTATTCTGTAATGCTCTTTTTCCTTCGGGTAGCTTTACCAAATCCCATGTCTGGTTCTCCATGAGAGCCTGATGCTCCTCATCCATGGCTTGCTCCCACTTCTTCCTGGCATCTACATGCATTGCTTCATCAAAGCTCTCTGGTTCTCCACTATCAGTGAGTAATAAATAATAAAGAGAAGGAGAAAAACGTTCAGGTTCTCTTCTTACCCTAGAAGACCTCCTTAATATAGGAGTTTGGGGTTCCTGTTGAGGCGGTTCCTGAACTAATTCATGTGTCACTCTCCCATCTGGAAGATCCTCTACCGCTGCATATTCTTTCTTGGATTCTTCCCTGTTTTCCTGCAACTGTTGCTTATACATGACTTTCTCATTAAAGACCACATCCCTAGATCGAATGATTTTCTTGTCCTTAATACTCCAACATTTATATCCAAATTCATCACCACCATAACCAATGAAAGTACATTTTTCTGATTTAGCCTCGAGCTTGGTCCTATCATCCTTGTCTATATGAACAAACACTTCACATCCAAAGACTCTAAGAAATGAATAATCAACTTTCTTACCATACCATGCCTCCTCAGGTATGCCTCCATCCAAGGCACTTGAGGGTCCTCTGTTTATCAAGTACATAGCTGTGCTCACCGCTTCTGCCCAAAAGAAAAGAGGCAGTCCTGCATGTAACCTCATGCTCCTAGCACGTTCCATTATTGTTCTGTTCATCCTTTCTGATACCCCATTCTGCTGTGGAGTTCCTAGAACCATCTTTTGCCTGCGGATTCCATTCTTAGAACAATAATCATTAAATTCATTGTTGTAATACTCCCCTCCATTATCTGACCTGAGACATTTTAGCTTAAGACCTGTTTCATTCTCTACCAAGGCTTTCCATTTAACAAAAGTGTCAAATACATCAGATTTGTGTCTAATACAATAAACCCAAACTTTCCTTGTTGCATCATCAATAAAAGTAACATAATAACTTGAACCCCCAAGAGATGATACCTGAGCCGGCCCCCACACATCAAAATGTACCAGCTCTAACTTACTCTCTTTCTTTGTAGGTCCAACCTTGAGAAACCTTACTCGCTTTTGTTTCCCATATATGCAGTCTTCACAGAAATCCAAACCTGTTTCTGTATATCCAGGAAAATTCTTCTTTATGATGTTCATGCCCTTATGGCTCATATGACCGAGCCTATAGTGCCATAATGTTGTATCTACATCTGAAGCCACAAGATTATAATCATTAGTACTATCAGTGGTTAAATACAAGGTTCTAACCTTCTTACCTCTTGCCACCATAAGAGCACCCTTGGTAACCTTCCAAGAGTCTGCTGTAAATATCACAGTACAACCATCACTTCCCAACTGCCCTGCCGATATGAAATTTCGTCTTAATGTAGGCACATGTCTGACATCCTTCAATAGCCAAGTATTCCCATTCTGCATCTTAACCTGAACATAACCTTTTCCAACTATGCTGCAAGGCTCATCATCACCAAGAAAAACATGCCCACAATCTCCTTGAACATAATCAACAAAATAATGCCTATGTGGAGAAGCATGGAAAGAAGCCCCTGAATCTAAAACCCAAGATTCAGTAATATTGTGCAAAGAAAGAATCAAAGCATCTTGACATACATTACCCGTTGCCACATTTGCCTCCTTGTTTTCTTCCTGTTGTTTCTTCTTATCCCGAAGCTCCCAACAGTCCTTCTTTGCATGCCCAGGCTTTCCACAATTCCAACATACAATCTTGTTCTTGGATTTTGACCTTGCCCGATCTTTTGATTTTCCACGGTTTCCTCTATTCTTCTGTCTCCCTCTAGTTTCCACTGTCAAAGCATTCCCTGAAGTAGAAGATTCCCCAGAGATTTTTCTTCACATTTCCTCGCTTAGAATCACCCCTACAACATCCTCAAACTTCAATTCGAGTTAGCTGGAACCAAGTTACTTACCGCCATTACCAGGCTATTCCAACTCTCAGGTAAAGAGCACAAAATTAATAAATCCCTAACTTCTTCATCAAATTCTATTGTAACCGAAGCTAGCATATTCACTACCGTATTGAAATCATTTAAATGATCTGCTACTGAACTATTCTCAGACATCTTCATATTAAACAACTTTTTCATTAAAAATATCTTATTAGAGGCAGAGGGTTTTTCATACAACTTCCCTAATGCATCCATTAGATCTTTTGTAGTCTTTTCCTTTGAAACATTAAATAATACTGAAGATGCAAGACTCAGCCAGATCGTTCCAAGTGCCTTCCGATCCAACAAATCCCATTCCACATCTGTCATACTTGAGGGTTTGTTCACCTTCTCAGAAAGCGGAGTATAAAGATCCTTTTGATAAAGGTAATCTTCCATCTGCATCTTCCAAAGACTAAAATTCTACCCATTGAATTTATCAACCCTAGATCTTCCATCATCTGCCATAGCTCCCACTCAAGATAAAACTTTCCCTGCGATTCAACACTTCAGCAAACCAAACCAAGCTCTGATACCAATTGTTAGGAAATAAGGGATAAAATATGCAGAATAATCCCTTACAGAATCGCAAAAGTAGAAACTAATATGCAGAAAATATTACAGATCTGAAATAAAAGTGTAGAATAAATAACACAACACAGAGAGACAATATTTAACGTGGTTCACCCAATTTGGGCTACATCCACCAAGAATCACTTGCTCAGATTTTATTACAAGCCTCCACTATCTCAATACAATACCCAGATCCGTTTGGAGCTATGCTCAACAAACTCTACAAAATTCACACTCGAATTCAAAACACATATGTAATACATTTGCTTGTGTATCTATCATATGCATAACACCATATAAATAGACAACAACTTAAGCAGTTTTACAAAACCGTGGGTATCAAAACAATGGGGAAAAACAAAACTGTCCCATAAACCTATGGGTAACCGAAGAGGCGGTTTTACAAAACAATGGGTACCGAAAAAACATGGGCCCAAAAACAGCCCATAATGGTTACCCATTACCCATGGGTTAATAAACCACCCATGAAAATTTTCTTTGGGGGCTTCGCCCCCGAGCCCCCTTCCATCGGGGGGGTTCACCCCCCCGAACCCCCCTGACCTGCTCACCGGCGAGCGGGACCGCCGTAAAAATACCCGAGTGTAACACATAGAAGGTGTACCACACTCTAACATGAAAATAGGCTCCACAAACATAACATGAATAAGTTCATGAGAAATGATCACCCCATTGGAGATGGATCTTCCAGGAAGAAATCCACTTTTCTCTTGTGAGACTATTGTACTAAGAAGAGGGCTGATGCGAGAGGTGATGGCTTTGGAGATGATCTTATACGAAGTATTGCAAAGGGAGCTGGGACGGAAATCATCAAACTTTTCAGCGGGAGATTTTTTGGGGAACATACATATGAAAGTGTGGGTAAGAGAACCAAGGATTTTACCAGTAGAATGAGATTCTTCCACTGCTTGCTAAACAACGTTACCAATAACGTCCCAAAAATCTTGAAAAAAGGTAGCCGGGAATCCATTCGGATCGGGGGCTTTGTCTCGAGCCATAGAGAAAACTATTTTACGGACATCCTCTAAAGAGAAAGGGGAAGATAACCATTCGCTATCAACCTCTGTTATCAGCTTGGGATATTGATCAAGCAAAAGAGATTGATCGGCCAAAGAAGAATGCGTTTCTTCAGTTAAGAGCTTGTGGAAAAAGGAAACAACCTCCATTTTAATCAAAGGTTGAGTCGAAAGCAGCGTGCCATCGAACTTCTTGATGGAGTAAATATAGTTTGAGTTTCTCCTGGCTTTGACTGAAGCATGAAATAATTTTGTATTCTTATCTCCATCTTTAAGCCAATTTTCCCTTGATTTTTGACGCCAAAAAGATTCTTCCTTCAATAAGAGATCCCCCAATTCGCTGAGAAGGAGCTTCTCTAGATGAAAATCTTCTTACTGCATACCAAATCTAAGAACTCAGTCATTGAGAGAATGAAGGGCTTTCTCCACTTTAAGATTTTCCTGAAAGATGTTTTTAAAGGAGGACGAATTCCAAGCTAATAATTTATCTTTAAGCTGGGAGAGATTTTTTGAGAGAATGAACATTTTGGTGCCATTCACTGCGAAGGAGTCCCACCATAATTTGATTAATGATTTGATAGATGGGTCTTGCATCCACATGCTTTCAAACTTAAAAGGTGAACGCCGAGGGGGGAGATCAAAACTTATGGATAGAGAAATTGGGAAATGATCAAAACTAGAAAGGGGGGTGACAAAGCTTTGAAGGAGGAAGTTCTGATGAAGCCAAGATTCTGAAATCAGGAATCTATCGAGCCTAACCGCCAAGTTCCCAAAACCTGGGCAACGATTATTCCATGTGAACCAACCAAAGTGTGGTTCCAAATCCACAAGCTTGGAGCAATGAACAAAGGAAATGAAATCATCTTGGGAACGTGGTTGCCAAAAGATGCCACCACGTTTATCACGGTCAGAGAGGGTAGCATTAAAATCCTTGCAACAATAATTTTAAGATCTAGAAGGGAGCTCAAAGAATCCTAAATATTATGCCAATTTTCCTGTTTTTTAATGGGATTATTCGGCCCATAAACATTGCAAAGGAAAAAGGCCTCATCAGAATGCTTTAAACTGACATGGGACCATTGGAAATTGGTTTGAGAAGAAAGGAGAACCATACCGCAGGAGCAAGATTTCCAAAGAAGACCCAACCCATCAGAGGCTCCCTCCGAGTTAACGAAGAAACCTTCCCAGCCACGCCAACTCCGAAACCAACCTTCTAAGCAGGCCGCACTGGACATCTTGGTCTCTTGGATCAAAAAAATGGAAATGTTCAAATCGGTGACATAGCATCTTAGCAGACATTTTTTGTTAGGGGCGTTGAGGCCTCTAACATTCCAAGAAAGGATATTCATCTTTTATTCAAAGAGGACTCGCCTCTCTTACTTGAGATAGAGAAAAAAGAGCCTAGATGAGATTGATTACCAGAATCCACCTCTTTTAAAGAAGAACAAGATTTGGAGGGCCGAACGACAGGAGATTTTGGACCAAGATCCAAGTTATGAATAGGAGGAGTAGGAAGAATACCACGACTAGATTTCAGAATCTCACCTTCTTCTTCCGATTGGACAGACTCCTCCACAACAACCTCCTTGGAAGCATTGAGAAACTCTTCTTTATGACCCACCCGATTTTCTAGGGATGCCACATCCGAGCCCAGACCTAGAGCAATACCTTCTTGGAATAAGGAGAGGATTCGTGTTGAGTCCTGGACCACCGAGGTCGTCTCTTTGACCAAGAAGATAGTGCTGGGATCCAGATTTAAAGGATCCAGAGAAAGAGACTTTTCCTCGACAGACGGAAGGGGATAGAAAGACTCGGGAGGAGGAAGAGGATTTGTAACCGTAGGGGCCTGAATGGTGAAGGCTTCTTCTACCAAACATCCTACTACGAGGAGGGAGGAGCTTTGCATGATTTTTGAAAGTGACCAGGTTGTTTACATCAGAAGTAAATAGTTTGAAATGGTCTCATAATTGACTTTCTGGACCCATTTACTACCGGGGGAAAGAATCACAATCCTATCTTGTAATTTTTTAGATATGTCAATAGAAATACAAACCCTGGTAAAAGAAGAAAGAGTTCCTTTGAGTGTCATAGGGTCAATACAGATGACACGCCCCAAAATGGAACAAATTTGTGAGAGAGAAGAAGGAGACCAGTACTCACTAGGAAGGGAATAAAGGTGAATCCAAACATGAAAACCTTCTATAATGGAAAGATCTAGATTGAAATGAGCTGTCCACCTACAAATAAGAAGCCCTAAATCGAGAAGCAGAAACTCTTTCCTCTCAACAGAATCGTCCCTTTGAGCTTGACTACGAAAAATGACAAGGAAGAAGCCTTTGTCCAAGAATCTGACTCGGAGACCGCTCCCCCATTGGGTATCACACCAGGTGCGGATTCTGTCAGCCGAAAGACACCGACCCAAAAACTTAGCTATGATGGCTCATTGACTAAGAAGGTGCACTTGGGAATCGAGGTCGACAAAATTTTCCAGAGAGACTGTCACGAAATCTGCGGCCTCCGGGTCTTCGAGTTCAGAAGCACTCCCTAAACAATCACTTAGGGGAGTGAAGAAGACCGTTGCTAGCTGGATAATTTGAAAAAAATGACTGTTCTGCGTCCTTTCCCAGGGAGTTCTGGGATGATTTTTTCTGCCTCATTTTTCCGCTACTGTTTTCCTTAGAATATATAATTAGTTATAATATGCAAACCTATTAATTGAAAAATAAAAGGCTTATTCTGTTACTGAATGCAGTTAGTTATTGATCATTTTCCTTATTTGTGATTAGATATATAAACACCTAAAAATGCCTCCTTGGAATTTATTTAGTGCTATTTTGTAAATGTTTGGCACATTTGTTGATGTATGGGTGATTGATATAAATGCGGTGTGTTATTTTATTGATATATTGATTTGCATGCTATAAAAACTTACTTTGCTTATCCTTGTGCTATCCTCCATAACTTACCATTTTATGCTTTCTTTGTCACGCATTGGGATTATCCATACACTATTGAAACTTGTAAGAACAATTCATATGGTCCTTACCATGTTGCTTGTGCCTCCAAGTTTTATTGGATGGGTTCATTTTCCCCTGTCCAACTTTCCTATTTCTAGTCATTGGAAGTTAGAATGCACTTGAAATTAACCAAAGAATTCAATTCAAATTTGATATAAATAGAAAATTATTAGGTTCATTTTAAGAAATCAAACATTATCAAGTACACTCAAGCATTTATTAATTTTGAGCTACCATTCTATTGTGGAGCAATTTTGGCACACAAACTCAAGCTATTTATTTTGAGTGATTTCTATTCACCAACATATATGTTCCAATTTGAATGGTTTGATAAATTAGTTGATTTACCTTGCATAAATCCCCAAATAAACCCTTAACATTTTATTTTTAGATTCAACTCAGTACAAGAGGATAAGAATCATGATAGACATCTAGGGAAAAATGTGGTATAAGAGGAAGTAGATTTGGAGTTTTTTGTCACATTACACAACCATGTTAAGATTGTACGAGTTTCACAAGGGCTATAAACCCCTGACCAAGACTCTATAAACGACTTGGTAGCATGCTTTGTTCAATGCTAGGTTTTGAAGTGAAATTTCTGACAATATTGGATTCATATTTGAAAGTCCATATTGTGGCAATATATTTATGAGTTGACATGTAAACAATCTAAGAGCCTTTTATTCATCTTGATGCAATTACATGTTTGATTGAGAAGTTAATTATCCATTTTATAGTTTGTTTTACATGTTTGTGATTCTTAATTTGAGGTGGCATATTTGTTTACATTTGTGCATTTATTTTGGTGAATTCCAATTGTCTTATACCTCATAATGTTTTATTTTGTGGACCTGCCTTTTTATTTTTTTGTGGTCTACAAGAGTGAATGTTTCTAATTTGATTGTGCATGATCCCAAAACCTAGGTCTTTCTACTTTATACCCTTTTCTTAAAATCTATTGTGTATGTTGTTATGTGGCATATTTATTTTCATGTTTAGTATTATGTATGCCATCAAAATTGGAAAAGATCAAAGTTGTATTTAGAAGTGGTGCTAAGATTACTAAAAAAGAAATAAATGTTGTTAGAAAACTAATGGCTAAGTTCAAGGAAAAATATAAAATGGAATATGACACCATGGTTTATGTTTGCAAGATGATAATAAGCTTCATCATGTGAAATTAGCTGCACATGTGCAAGATGTTATTGCTTCTTATTTTAATATGGATGATAATAATCTTAATTTTAAAATAGTGACGTAAATTTTGATGTGGATGATGGATATTTGTGAACTTGAGTTGATGTTAGTTTTAACAATATCTAAAACCAACTTTGAATATTACAAACCATGTTAGACAATTAAATAACCCCTTGGTATTTGGTTTAAAAATTTCTTCTTAGATAATTCACAAGAAAATTTCAATATAATGAATATACTAAAAGAAGTTACATGTGATCCCTCCATAATATTTTCATTTCCAAATCCTCTTCAATTCCTCCCATTTCTCATTATTTTCTACACCTCCTATTTCTCAATCATCTTCTACTCCTTCCATTTCACATTAATCACATCTTAATACTCCCATCACATAAATAGATTTTAATCCTTTAATTTCTCAAAAATAATTGCAAGCTTAAATATATCCCATATCTATTGTGACTTATATAACCCCTCCACTTAAAAATACCATGGTAACTCCGTACATGAATATTTCCACATTCCACTTCTTACCAAAAGAAAATCTCTTATTCACAATAAATTCAAAAAATTCCATATTCTTGCACTAATAGTTCGTTTCCAGCACCACCTATTAAAAATCTCAAAATGATCACCATGATGCACACTTTTTTTAATATGCAAAACAAATTAAAAACTCTCTCATGGTTACTTTATGAAAGATACATTTTAATTTCACTATTGCATTGTTTTGCTTTTTGATGTTTTATGTCCAACTTCTAGGCAACTCTTTAAGGACAATCAAAACAAAGTTCTGAAGCTGCAATGCTGAATAATGAATATAAATATAAATATAAATATAAGAGGTTATAATAAAACCAAATACCAAAGGTGGATTCAAAATTAAATTACCAGTTAATTAGTTGAATCATTAACTTACTAATTATTTAACTCAGTTTTTGGTCTTATTATAACCTCTTAGATTTATATTTATAGTCATTAATCAACATTCCAAATTCATATATTTGTTCCAATTAGATTTGAAATTCGACGGATTATTTCTGGGATTCATTGTGTTGAATTTTTGATTAAAAATCAACACAGTGAATGAGGAAATTATCCTTCGAGTCTCATAGACTATGGAAAAATCGTAACTCTTAGATTTAAAATGTCTGAAAGTAAAAACATGCAACACAATGAAATCAAGATATATCTTTCATAATGTCTACATGTAAATATCCCAAAGAATTAAGAGGGTTACTTCTAATGATGTTCACATTAATCCTTTGGCTCCTGAAATTAATTTTTACCCTTTTCCTCTGAAGTTTGTTGATTTAAAATTTAAAATTTTAATGGAAAAATAAATCCATCACATGATATTAGAGTATTTTGTGCTTCTTTCATAATTTTTACATATTGTAATAAATTATTGACAAAGCTCTTTCCTAGAAACATAAAAGATTATGCACTTTATTAGGTTTATACTCTTTAATTTGCATATGTTCATTGTTTCATAACACTTGCGGATTATTTCTTTTGACTAATTTCAAATTAACATAGATATGAAGGTAAATTTTTCCACAATAATGTTTTTGGCCAAATTAACTTGAATTAAACAAGGAATAAATTATCATATTATCTATTAAGTTCGTAAATTCAAAATAATGATTACCAAAATGAATTATGCACTGCCATCAAATAGTGAGCTCTAAAGATTTTTTTATTGAAAGAATACTTCCAAGTATTAAAGAGAAAGTGGGTTTCAATCATTTCCCTCTTTTGATGAGATTCACTATGTTGTTAGAGAATTAAAAATTTGAACATTTGAAAAGGCCCCCAGGGAATTTATTAGTCATTAATGTCTTTTTAGTAATTTTTTAATCATCCAAATCAGGATTATTGACTTGTTTTTGTTCTTCGATGACCCCCCTTTCTTCTTGTCAACCCTTAACTCCCTCTTTCTTTCTCTATTTCTCTTTCTTTTTTCAAGATCTACGTTTGTAGCACTCTTGAAACTCATAATCATATTTGGAGCTCTCCTAGTGCTCATGAATTTTCATTTGTCATTAACAAATTTAGAGTGCACTCACCCCACACTTTTGTTTATTTTAGTTTTACTCACTGGATGCTAGCTCATGTGTCATTAGATTCCTAATTCAAATTTTAGTTTATAAATACTCAAGCATTTATAAAGTTCATTCCACACAACATGTCTACCTATAATTCCTTAAAATTATATTGAGCGCTCATGATTGTTAAAAAATAATCAAGAAAATTAGTGTGTTATCATTAACATAAGCTAATACTTCATATGAAACATTTTTGGTAAATGAACTAGGGTTTTATCTATATCTAAACTTATTTTCCTTTACTAATTTACAATTTTTGGCATTAGTATATTGAATTTCCCACTCTTTAGGGTCTTCAAAAATATTAGGATGGTTTTCCTATTTCATCGGTTTAATGCAAACCCCTAATGTCATTTTGTTTCCTTATACTCCTAAAATGTTGTAGGTGCATTGCCATTTTTTGGGCCTAGGAAGGAAAGTCTTTTTTGTAGTTATACATGTATCGAAACAAAAAATCAAATAAAATAAGCATGCGATTAAATACTAGGTGAACCCACTTGTCAACTTATTTCAGATCTCATTGGTCACCTATTTAAAGTGATCCCAAGGTTCATCTTATTTTAGATCCCATTTATCACCTATCTAAAGTGATCCCAATGCTTTTAACATATTTGAAGTGCTCACAATGCTTCGTAAGTCCATCTTTGATCAGTTCCCAATTCATGAGTAAGGTTACTAGCACTTCTAAGTGTGAATTTACATATTTATATTTAGAAGACCATCACAAGATCACAATTTATTCAAAATAAGTACGGAAACCATATGTACTTCCCCTAGTGATTGATTTAGAAATAATAGTGTTAGTGTATTGGACATATGGTGTGATTCTTAATTAAGTTGTATTTAATTTATTTGCATTAAATTTAGTTGTAATCCATTTATTTTTACTACATTTTGGTGAACCCACATTATCTTACATCTTCCATGATTTTTTTGGGATTGAGGGTAAATTGAGGGTGTTGAAAGGATCCACATCCTTGTACATTTGAGGATTTTTTGAGAGGATCCAAAACTTGGTTACAATGAAGGGGACCACCATTAGGAACCCAATCAAAGCAACCATGAAACCATATTGAAGATGCAACGATCAACGACATCGACTGCAACGAGTGAAGCAACAACCAACGATGACAACGAGTGAAGCAACAACCAACGACATTAGCGAGAGAAGCAACGACCAGTGAGTGAAGTAGCAACCAGCAACAACAACGAAAAAAATGACCAGTGACAATAATGAGTGAAGCAACAACCAGAGTGAGCCAGAACCGAAATACTACCAATTGTAGCAAATGAAGGAGACAACATGTTGCGAAAACAGTGAGCAGAGATGCCGCATCTAGCGACAAGACCACCTCAGAGAGGATTGTGCCTCAGGGGGATTTGAACACGGGTGGGCAAGCACACAACCATGTGACTTGACCGCACCATTCCCACCCCATCGACACATCCCCCATGATTAGAGTGAGCTGAATAGTGTGATAAATATTAAATTCTTAAAATTTCCTTAGGGTTATTTTTATTGTATGCTCCTATATCTTAAAATATTAGCTTGATTCCACTTAGTTTATTTATTTTTACATTTTTTATTTTATTTTGAAATTTGAATTGATAATCCATCCCACATCCATTCCCACACATATCATTTTTCCTGATAAATATGAATCCCCCCACCCATCCCCCATCCCCACGTCCCTCATGCTTATGCTTGTCCTCACATAGCACTTCCATCTCTATCATCTGCTCCATAATGTCTTAAAAAACTATCACCTACCACTTTCCTTGCTCACTTTGTGTGCTTATGTCACCTCTCTTGTGTGGATGCTTGATATAACTCCCTCAAAATATCTTCAATTGCTTACATTTTCCTCCCCTAAGCTCTAGTTGTGAACCCACCTCCATCTATGTTCCATTTCCTCTGCCTAACACACACCCCCAACCTATGAACCCTTAGATATTCCTTCATAGGTAACTCACTATATTTCCTATGCACTTCTCCATTGGTCACAACCCTTCAAAACCTTTAGCTCATGATGTACTTTATTATCCTTTTCCAATCGATTTATTTCTCTCAAATTTGTGTTGTATAATGGAAAAGGAGATCCTTTTCAGAATATTTGATCATTTTAATCCTCTTGATCATAGATTGTTTATGATGATAAATTTTTAACTAAATTACTTCCAAGAATGTTGAGGGACATGCTCTTATTTAGCTATATAATGTTACTAGTGGATCCATACATTATTTAACGCCTCTAATTGAAAATTTTTGGGATCATTTTCAAATCATTATTGTTCAGAAGATTACATTTATGGAATTACATAAAATTACAAAAAACATCTAGTGTATACATTAGTGAGTATGTCCTTAGGTTCAAGACTATGGTGACATAGGTTATCAACCACCAAATAGTGAACTTCAAAGTATTTATATCAACAAAGTACTATCAATTATCAAAGAAAACGAATCTTTCAACACTTAATCTATGTTTTAGTAAACTTTTTCATGTAGTTAAGACCTTTGAAGTCAAGAATTTTGATGAAAATGTGCTTAAAAATGAGGAAAATGCTATAAATAATGCTAAGTTCCAAAGTATACCAAGTTAATTTCAAGGCTAATAATAATGACCATCAATATAAACTTAAGAATGAATCAAGATAATGGTTATTACAATATATAAACTGTATACGAAACTAACACTATGGATTGTATACAACATTTTAGTCTTGGATTATGTATTCTAATCATTTAGCATTGCCATATTATCTTGAAAAGCCAATCTCTTCATCAAAATTCTACTTCATTCCAAGTAGGGAATTCTTTTATTGTGCCTTATCCTGAGACTTAGATTCCACTAGCTTAGACATTAACTTGGATTTTGTTTCGAACTAATAAGGTACTCATTTAAGGCATATTAAGTCTAAAATGACTATAGGTTTTCATAAATGTTTTTAGGGGGCTTGATATGACATAATTGAGATCCCCATGCAAATAATTGAGTGATCGGTTATATGGAGCACTCAATTAAGTATATCAAGCCTAAAATGACATTACATGGTCAAAATTAGGCATAAGGGGGCTCAATATGCTTATATTTGTGTGCTCTTAGTGACCAATTGAATAATTGGTTGCACATGATAATCAAATACAACATATAAAGTTTGGAACGAAACTAGGTAGTCATGATTATGTTCAGGGGGCTCAATATTCCCTAATTATGTTCTCAACATAACTAATCGAGTGATTGGTTACATGGGGCACTCAAACAAGAAGTATCAAGTCTAAAATTAAATTAATTTATCTCAATTTTGTTTATGGGGTGTATATGCCCTGATTGTGTGTCCTATGTAACTAATTAATCTATTGTTTACACAAGGTACTCAAATAAGTCATATCAAGTCTAAAATGGCATTAAAGGGATCTATACTCCCTAATTAAGTGCCATATGCAACCAATGATTGATTAATTGGATGGATCACTAAAATAAGGCATAATGAGCCACAAAAGGCATTTGGTTGTCATAATTTTGTTTAAGGGGATCAATATGTCCTAATTATGTGCCCCATGCAATGAATTATTGAATATTTCAATCAATATTTCTCACATAATGAAATTTATTCATGATGAAATGATAAGTGGTGCTATCAAGTACTAAATCCAGGTTAATCAAATCAGTTAAACTAAAGTTATACTTTGAAATACTATATAGACACCCAATTTGTACTTATGATGCATCAATTAGTGTGTATATAAATTTGAGTGTCAATATCCACGTAATTCTCATTATATATGAGATGCCAAAATTTTCAAATTCATTTTTGGCACACCCATAACTCCTACAAACATCAATAATCAATCTAGAAGGCCCAAAAACCTCCAAAATGACAATTGGTTTACTGAAAATAAACAATAGGTACAAATTTTACACCCAAAGAATGTGATGTTCAATCCTTAGATCCTAAAAAATGACTAAGAATTGGCCAAATTGTATTCTGAAAAAATGTCTCCTAAAGGGTAAATCCTAGAACTATTATTTTTTAAAAGAAAATACAGGCTGAGCCTAATTTCTTGATAGAGATGGATGTTAATATCCTATCCCACCTATGTGGAAATTGAGTGATTTATCTTTCCTTTAGACTTTCTATTTACTATTATTTTGATACTGATTTCGTGAACTCTCAACAGGTTTCTAGATAATCGAGGAAAATTGTCATATCCATTTGTCTATATTAATTTATTATGTATACACACACATTGAAATGGGGTATTATGTAGACACGTAATTTTGGTATGAGACTAGTTATTTGTTATAATTTAATATTGTTCTAATGCATTTGTGTGTTTATTAATTATTGGTCCATATTAGGCTCTCTCATGCTATGTGATTTGGTTGATTTAAGAAACATTATACTATGTATCCTCTTGTTTCCTCCTCTTTCCCTCATATTTTCTATCTCATCCATAGTTTCTCTTTGTTTCCCCATTGTTACTACATGTCTCTATCCTTTTTTCCAAAAACATAGCACAATTTTATTTCATAACACCATTTTGGGCCCCATTGTTGTGTGGGCCCTTTGACCCTTGCTTTGAGTCCCTCAGGGTTTTCTAGCCCATATATTTTAATTATTTTCCACTTATTGTGTGTAGTCATGTGTGCTAATAAGTTCATAATTTGAATTCAAGAAGTTTGTAATTAGGACACGAAACCACCAAATATAAGGGAATCATACATGTTATGAAATCAAGGTATCCATTTATTTAAAGAGCATCCCCATGCTAAAATGAAATTACATGCATTTAAAGGAAATCATCTAGTATTTACATGTTTGATTGATCAGGTCATTGAAATTGATAAGGGTTGGTACACTTATATTAGATTGGGCTTCTTGCTAAACTACATTATATTTGGAGTGTTCTCTTCAAAGAGTAATTTCATTCAAAGTTCCTGATAGTAATGGAGGGCTTCAAACATCCCCATTTTTTTTCTATTTTTCAAGATGTTGAATTCACATTAGGGCTTCAAGCACAAAGAGCAGTGTCCCAAAGATCTAAAAAAAATCCAGGAAAAGAGAGCAAGGTTTTTGAAATTGAAGAGGAGATGAACATGGTCATCAAATAATATTTCAAATTTTATCATAACTGTCAAAAATGTGCTAGAGTTAAGTCAAAAGGGCATTATTTTGGAAAATAGTGTAGTTCTTGCAAGATTGCTCCTTTCACACTTATTTTTGGGTCTTCTTTGTCTTGCCGTTTAGGCCTTCATTGATATGTTTGTTTCTAATAATTATATATATAATTGTAACAAACTAGATATCACTCTAAAACTTGCTCTTTCAATTATTTATAATTTTCCTATGTTCATGTAGTATAAGAATATTCCCTTCATGTAACTAGGTCCAATTTATGGCTTATTTTTGTTTAGATTTGAATTGTAATGTATGTGGTTAGTTGTCGTGTATTGTTAATTTAAAACCACTTTCCACATCTAAAATTATTAACTAAAATTTATCAATCTGATACCAGACTTAAAACTAAAAAATTAGATAACTATGAGTGATAACCTTTACATATTAAGACAATGAAATCAAACTATAAAATTTTACTACTAAAACATATCCATCTTTACAAACATACGATAGTTATTGAGAATTATCCAAAATATTAATAGAGAGAGTCCCACATCAAAATTGTAAGAGCACGAAAATGGTCATCTCAATTCTTTTGGACACATCTCATTATATCCATACAAAAATTGATGTATATATGGGAAATATTATTTAAGGTATCTTCTTTTTATAGTTTTTAATAGATTTTTAATTAAACTGAAGTTGTTTCCCCTATGAGAATCATATGTTACATGGAATTCATGTTTGATATGATGGCTAAAGCAATGTGTACATTGCACACATTATTCTTTGGTCTATGGATATAATCGTGTTATGTCACATCTAATATTCTTTAGTCCATATATCGAATAAAATAATGACACTTCTCTTTATATATTTAAATAATATAAATAAGTGTTGATTTGAGATGTTAAATTATACATCCATTTGACTATTGATTGGGTGTTTTCCTACTTGCTTAGAGAAGTCTATCAAAAAATTGTAATATCTTGGTCATATAGTGTAATTTGACGACTCTTTTTTTCCTGAAAATATTAATAGATTGAGGTTGTATGTCTCAAGTCGATGGGAAATTGGAGAAGAAGGTAATGGAGTTATTAATCAATTTGGTATGTAAAAAATCAAAAATAGACATCTTGAGATGATATCTCTAAGTGTTTTTCAAGTATATGCATTTAAGATATTTTCATGTTTTCAAGGTTTTGAAGTTAAGGGATTTTAGGTTTTGGGATATTTGGGTTTCAAATTTTTTGGTTCTCATTACATTTAGGTTTTAAGGGCACTATATATCAATCAAATTTTTGTGCTGTTAGGATCTTCAAGTTCAATGTTTGTAAGCTTTGACTTTTAGGTTTCAAAGTTTTCAAGGTTTTAATATTTGGGGATTTTAAGTTTTGGGTTTTAGATTTTTTTATTCTCCATAATTTCAAGGTTTTGAGTTCAAGGATTTCAATTTTTGGGTTTCAGGTTTCATGTTTTTGGGGTGTTTTATATTAATGCATTTTTATGTTTTGAGGGTTTCCTTGTTATAATTTTTTAGGGCCAAGGAAAATTTTAAGGAACCCCTTGAAAAAAACTTATAGAAATCATGGCGAATGTCCTTGTAACTAGTTTCGTAGTTCTCGTGAATGTCCCTAAAACCAGTTTTGTAGTTTTAAAAAAAGGTAAAAATATAAAAAATAGTTACAGATCGAATGTCGAAAGTCCTAAAACTAGTTTTGTGAATACCCTATGTCAAATTTTCTCTCTAGTGAAAGTTATAAATTATCTTTGTTTCACTGAAACTCACTTAATGTTCCAACACTAAGAATACTAATGAACCTTGCCAAATATTGATAAGAATAAATAGTAGTTTTAGTGTTTTTAAAAAATTGAGAATGCTTCAATTAATAATAAAAGTTACAAAAATCACAAAACTAAACAGTAACAACAAGAAAGGCCCCAATAAAGACCGAGCTATGAACCAAGTTATTGTTTCAGTGTTTCACATGTTACTGTTTTGTTTTTTGCATAATAGAAGAGGGATCTATTGGGGCCTTCAATATAAATGTACTACTTGAAGTTATAAAATATATCATGTAGGAGGAAACAACAATCTTGATATAAAAAATTACAAATCGACAAAATAGATATACACTATGCGGCTATACAAGACTATTCTTGCTCATAGTTCCATACGAGAAAGAAAACCTGAGACTAGTGCAGAGCCAGAGAGTTGTCTCTCCTTCCTATCATGAAATTTATTTTAATCATCAATGGTTTGAAATCCGTAAAATTTTTTACTGATGCAGGAAGCAGACATCCCCTTTTCAATCAAACTTCTCTGGGACGGAGGAGGGCCAATTAAAATGTTTAGAATATCAGCCTTCCATTCAGGCATGACCAGCCAGTGGTGCATCATTTTTCCACCATAGGGGAAGGGTTGTCTTCTCCTTCTCGCAAACAATAGTGACTCAGAGTTCTCCCTTGAGCACAATGCCACAGTCACAGTTCTCTGTTTGATGACCTTACACACCTTTCACTATAATATTCATACTTTCTTCGACAACTCGGAAACAATTTTTTTCAGAGATTCTACATTAGGGCTTGCACCTCTTACCCCCATAAAATTTGGGTGGAAGTTGTTCCAGATAGGTTGCAGGCCATCCTTAGATGTAAAATATCCTGAACAAGGAATTGATACATTTGAAAGATAGGGATAATAGAAGCTAGCCTTGCAAGAAAAGCAAAACAGACACTGTCAACAAAATAAAAATCCTCCACTGACTCCATGGGATTAGGAAAGGTTAAGACATGATTGAAAAAATTCTAATTCAACATCATTGGCATAAAATATTGTGTACAATAAGCTCCTTGGAATGTCAGCCATAGTGGGTAAACATAAATAACATATTTTAATGGGAAACTATAAAGCTTAAGCAACACATGATGAATGAGAGAGAGAGAGAGAGAGAGAGAGAGAGAGAGAGAGAGAGAGAGAGAGAGAGAGAGAGAGAGAGAGAGAGAGAGAGAGAGAGAGAGAGAGAGAGAGATTGGCATGCTTATACAACTTGTAAATTATATCAGTTCTAACCTGTCCTCACATACAGTTCACCGCGACTAGAAGATCAAAACATTTTTCACTTATAAATTTAATTAAAACTCGTGCAAAGTATGACGATCGAAAAAATAGAAAAGGGTATTTTGAGAAATGGATATTGTTATAATTAGATCTAGAATGCATCATACAGTTATCCATTTCCTTCAAAGTTCTATTCTTTTGCTCTGCTAATCCATTCTATTATGGAGAATGAGGAACAAAATGCTGGTGAATAATGCCTTGAGTTGCCTGAAAATAAGAAAACTCATTGTTGAAGTATTCACCCCCATTATCAGTGTGAAGGTTCTTTATATAACTTGAAGATTGTTTCTCAACCAAATCCTTGAAGAATTTAAAATGTTAAAAACATGACTTTTGAACTTGAGAAAATAAACCCAAGTGCGCCTTGAGAAATTATTAATAAAAGTAAATGCATACTTAGCTCCATTGAAAGAGGTGGTTGGAAAGACCATCAAGTCACTATGCACAAACTCAAGTGGTGAAGAATCTCTCTTAGAAAAATTCTTAGGAAATGGATCTTGGTGTTGTTTCCCTAATGCACAACCAGAGAAAAATCTCTCAAGACAAGAAACTCTAGGAAGACCATCTACCATACCATGAGTGCTCAACTCCTTCAAATGTATGTAATCAAGATGTCTAAATATTTCATGCCAAATCTTACTCTCTGAATTTGCATGAGAAACCAATCTTATCCCTATAGAAGAAGTGTCATCAAAACCCTAAAAGTGATATAGTCTAGAACTATTATCAACAATACCCTAAGAAACAAGTGAATAAGGCTCTAACAAAGTTCTTACTTCTGCCCCATGTGGTGTAAAATTCATTGTTTTCCCTTGACCAGAATGATAAATTTGATATACAGAAAGCAAATTTGTAGTGATGTTAGAAACATATAGTGCATCTTGAATACTTCTACCATTAAGTTGTATATCACCTTTTCCCTCAACAAAAAGGAAGGAAGAATCTCCAACCTCAATTTTCGAAGTAGAAATCAAACCTAGAGAAATAAAAGACTCTTTGGAAGAATTCATGTGATGAGAAGCACTAAAATCTATAACCCAACTGTCTGCATGTGGTGACTGAGATCTCACAACAACATTAAGTGCTTTGCCATGCTAATTAGAAGGAGGTGGAATGGAGATAGAAATTTTGTGTTTCTTTACTGCATCCTCTAAGGCTTGCATTTGCTTATAATACCTATGTTCTTCTTGACCACTACCCCTACAAAAAGAGCATTAAAGGCTAGATTTATTCTTGGATTTAGAAGACTCCTTTGGTTTATATTTGTTTTCTTTAGGTTTAGGAACATTTTGAGATGGAGAAGGGGTGGATTTGGTTTTACTTTTTGGTTTTCCCTTGCCCTTAGTATTAAATGTAACTAATGCCTTTTGAGAGGTGGAAGACTCAAAGTGAAACAATTTTGATTACTCCCTAGTAAGTCTTTCACAAAATGTTTCTAATTCAGGCATTTTAAATTTTTCACCTAAGGCATCCATGCTAGAGAAAAAGGTAGAAGAAAATATTTAAAATGGTCCTCTCAACTTGGATATAATCAAGTAAAAACACTCTCTTCCACTCCCTTCAACTATGCCAACAAATTCTTGAACTTGGTAAGATAGTCTATAATTGTTGGAAAATATTTAGGACTAAGAGAGGTGATCTCAATTTCAAGTTGCATGACTCTCATATAATGGACCTTACTAAATAAATCCTCCAATGTCTCCCATATTTTGAAAGGAGAGTCATATTTTTCCAAATGAAACAAAATACTATCACTTACATAAGTTCCTATCACACCCATACACTCATCAAATTTACACTGGTACTAAAAATTTCTCATATTTCTCTAGTGAAACATTGGTTTAATCTGAAGAAGTTAAAGCCCATAATCCTTTCTACTTAATTATTGTTTCCATTCTTGGTTTCCATGTGTGGTAATTATGTGTTGTTAATGGATCAACATGATCTAATACATGGTTATATCTAGATTTTGATCTTTTGTGGTCTTGTTAATGCTGCTTTTTTGCGGTCTTGACGCAGTCTATTCCCTTTTTTGCTTCTTTTTTGTAACCCGGTCTTGGTTACTTGTGGAAACATGGTTATATCTGGATTTTGATCTTTTGTTGTTGTATCTTCATTGTTATATCCGGCTGGTGAGCCCTCCTTGTTCTAGGGTATAGTCCCTTCAAAACTATTTACCAATAATAAAAAAACATGATCTAATACATAAATAGACACCATCCTAAGAAAATAACCAAAATAAATGTAAGAACCAAGCAATGCAACAAGAGCCCCAAACAATGCAATAAGAGCCCCCCCAGATTTTGGCACTTTATAATGAGTGTGTGTTACAATATGAAACTTTATCATTATAGTGTGATTCTATAAATAAATATTTCCAATGGAAAGAGAACAAAAAATCAAGCACTTTTGCAAAAAATGACACCCAAAACTGAGTTACCAATCAAAAGATACAAGTTTTTCAATATTATGCTCTACTATTTATTTTAGTTGCCAGTAAAACAAAATAAAATACTCTTGCCTTCACCACACAATTAAAATGAAAGGGGGTTGGAGTTAAACACCTAATATTAGGTATCAAAATCCCTCATACGACCATACCATATGACAAAGGCCTACGATTTTTAATGGGTTATGTTCCATTTACTATTCTGGGGTGTGCCATTGGTTTTCGAGAAAGTCACATCTAATTGCTTCTTCTGGTAAAACCTGCTATTTCTAGACTATGTCAAACACGACCTTCTCCGCCCAAAATGGTAGTCTCCGGGTTTTTCTAAAATAACAAATCGCGTATAGCCTCCCATGGACCCTTACCAAAAAAGGAAAGAAACGCCTTTTTAGAAACCGCCTGTTGCATGCCACCTGAGAATGAGACGGATGCCAACAACAATCTCACACTCTGAAGCCATAAAAGGAATGATAATCAGATCGTACCAAGCCAAGAACATAGATGCTAATCAAACACCACGATTAATAAGATTAAATTAATTGACCAGAATAAATTAACATAAACCTTTGCAAACAAATGAGTAATAATATCATATATTATTATGGAACTCAATGAAATATAATGAAAATGAGCCTTGCTTATATAGGCAAGGAATAACAATCTAAGAACCAATCAAGGTCATAGATCAAGCCATAAATCAAGGAAAGAACTAGTCATCAAAGAACTAGTCAAGACCATAAATTTATGAGTGAACTAGACATCAAGGATCTAGTCAATACCATAAATCAAGGAAAGAACTATACCTGACAACCAGATAATATCCCCCTAATATCTAAATAAAAAATAAATAAATATCCACACATATAAGTGGATGAGGATAAATACAATAAAGGTAAATAAAGTACCTAAGTGAACATGAGCTAAGGTAAATACCTACTCTACCATGATCTTTGCAATCGACGGTGACTCATCTAGGTCATCGTCGACCCTATAAATACACCCATACCCCTCCTCTCCTCAAGAGGTAATTTTTGGGAGCTTCATTCTTCTTGCGCGTTTGATGTGTTTATTTCTCATTTACTGCCCTGATCAGCGTCAAACTAGTCCAATCGGCGTTGACCCAGTCCAATCGGCATAAATCCAAACCCAATCAACGTCGACCCAGTCCATTCAGAGTCAAACAAAACCAAATTGATGTCAACCTAACCCATTCATCATCGAACCTATCTATAATTATCAAATCCTCTTCTAATTTCCTTCCATCCTTTTTGTTAGATCTTGTTTTAGATATCTTGAATGTTTTCATCTGACATCATAGTGCTGCATTAGTTCCAGATCTGCATTCAGAGCATTTAGATATGCATTTGACGTCATTATTTTGGTTCACCTACCCCTATTCTCCATCGACTTGCCTTCTGCAATATGGTTCGTCATCGACCTAGCCAGTTATAAGTTGTTTTGTATCAAATTAGAACACATCCACTTTTATCATCTTATGTTCATATTTTCAGTTTCTTCTATCTTAGATTCTACATTTATATCAGATGCATATTCCATTTAATTTGTCCATATTTATCAAACACGAGGGTTGACATCCATCCAAGGAAGTTCACGCTTCATATAATTGACTTCATAGGCCAACGATCCATCTACCATCTAATCCATTTTTCTTCTAGTCATTTTTTTTGTACAAATCATTAATCTCACATCGAGGAGGAGATTACTTTGCACCCATTCAAATGATCATCCCATCTCAAGGTACCATAAACCCTTCCATGTTTTGAGTTGCTTTATTTTTTGTAGTACTAGTTCACTAATCTGAGTAGGAAACAATAAATTTTGTTCAACATGTTGTGTTTGATCCTTGTGTTACATCATGATGTCATGTTTTATTGGTCACCCATGAAAATAATTCAATAGAAATCCTTAATAATGAAATTTTATGAGCTTTAGGAATATGAAATACTGTAAAGGAAAATACTAACTAATTAATAATGTAAAAATGGAACAACGAATCTTCACAGAACATTAAGAAATTTTCAAAAATTACCTTCTACCTTAGGGTCACATTTTAGCGACATAGATATCATCCCTATACAGGAATTGTCGTTATTGAATTTAAAGCTTAATTATCCTTATAGCCTCTTTGTTAATTCGTATCAAAGACAATGCTCTTATAAAGTGAGGGAAATGCAATGTCCTTTCATTTTGGGTTGACCTTCTCATCAGTGAAGCGATCTGAGTCAATGAAGTTGTATGGACCCTTCTCAAAAAGAGAAAGGGGTCTCCAAACTTTAAAAACACGTTTATTGTGTTAAGTTATGGGTTTTAAGAATAATAATTGTTAAATTTAAAATAATAAAATGAAATGAAAATAGATAAACGAGTAAAAGAAAATAAAATGAAATAAATTTAAAATATATTAAAAAATGTGTGTGAGACAGAGAGAGAGAGAGAGAAGTGAAGTGGCGATGGGATGTGAAGTAAAGGATGTTGGTGGAGAAATTATGAGGCAAATGGGGTGTGACATGGCTTTTCAGGGGTGGAAGGGTATGGGAACCTTCACAAGGCATTACACCATCCTCCAATAGAAACCAATACATCTCCAATATAAGCATTGCACCCTTACCATCATATCCTCCTAGCCAATTAAAAAAACTATAGGAGATTGGGATGGGTTTAGTGTTGAAGAAGTAACTTGGAGGAATTTTTTTGTTTTTTAAAAAGGTGTTGTTATTTAAGTGCCCTGAAGACATGGATAAAAAATGTGGAAGTAAACTTAAGGAATATGAACTGTTTGAACAAATACATCTTGCAAGCGTGAAACGAGATTCATTTACCTTTATTGGCATGCTTTAAGCATGCACCAGCTTTGGAGCAGGGAAGGGAAGTCCATGAGGCCATAGTTAGAAGTGGTTTTAATTCTAATATCTTTGTGGGGAACACACTTCTTGATATGTATGTGAAGTGTTGAAGTATTGGGGATGCACATAAAGTGTTCAACAAGATTCCCACGAAGAATGTGATCTCTTAGACCCTATGGTTGTGCGATATACACAAATTGGCTGTGTTAACGAGGCCTTGAATCTATTCAATAAATTCCTAGATGGAAAGCTGTCTCTTTGACTGCTATGATTATAGGGTACACAAAAATGGTAAGTTTCATGAGGCACTAAATTTATTTAGAGAAATGTGATTGACATGTGTAAGGCTGATTTCAACAACCTTTTCCAGCACCCCCTCATGCTCATGCCAAAATGGGATCTATTGTGTCTCATAGCTCATCCGAGCCAAGACAAGAGCTTTGGAAATGTATTCAAAGCCAAAAAATAATTATGGAGAGGATTTTAACAATGATTGGTGTGTGTGGTAATCAGAATGCGTAACACCTATTTTGAATCACCCTCTCTACAGCATGCCATGAGATTCTGATTGATATTGGTAGTAGAGTCTGCAAGAAAGTGAAAACTAGATAATGAACAAGAAATTATGTCTCATGAGTTCCACGATTGTTGGGCAGGAACAAAATGGTTTTTTTGTTGAAACGACTTCAAGGAATTTCAAGAAAATGAAAAGAGCACGGTAAATCCAAACTCCACAACAGTCGTCAGCTCCTTGCGCCAACTAAGAGATTTAAAGTGCATGAAAGGACGTCGAGGGAAAGAACTGTGGGCAGAAAAATTATGTGAGAATTATAGTTGCAAGTGCGCTGGTGGACATGTATGAAATATAATCTTCCCTTTTGTTTTTAACCCTTTTTACTGGCCACTTTTGCTGAGTTATGGTTGAGGTGGGCATATGCATTGTTCTTGTCAAGTTTTTGAAAAAATGTTAGACAACGTTGTGGTGTAATGGAATGCCTTGATTTTAGAGTATGTTTATATGGGTATTATGGCACACCTTAGAAAATAGTTTAGAGATTGCAAGAAGTCGGAGGGAAAATGGATGGTGTGACTATTGTGTGTTAATTCATACCTTGCATGCGATTTGTGGAAAGGAAAATTATAAGTCACGTTATTGGAAATGTTTTTGAGACAAATGTCTCTTTGGGGATTTTCCCCTTGCCAATACAGATCAATGGAAAATTCCTATGGGATAATATGGAAGATTGTATCCAAATGTCAATATGTAGATTTGGCACTGTCATACTCTCAGCATTTGTTAAAATGGTAGCTTTAGAACATCCTATGGAAAACCATCAACAAGGATTACAAAATTATATATTTTCTAAATGTTAAAATACAGAGACTTAGAGAAGGCATGAGTTTTATTTGATGAAATGTCGCAATGAATTGTGATCTTTCTAGTCGTGAATACGGAACACTTGGATCCTTCACTTACCCTCGATTCATTTACTCACATGCATGGTTTTATCACCCTTGAATTGGATAATTTTTGTATTTGTAGTCACAAAATCATGCACTTTAGACATTATTTATTCTAGTCTCATACTACTATTTAGAAGGTTCTTGAGTGAAGAAAGTACTAATTAACCCCCACATTTTGACCATCTTGTTTTATTTTATTTCATCATTATTGCCCTCTTGCACCCATATGCCTAGTTAGTTTCTATCATCCACATTATTTTAGGCTCGACTATGGCACCTAGATTAGTACGGGGGTGTCCGTTGGTGCCTTGGTCCCACCAGGCGCGTCCTGGTCCCTTTTACACTTTTCCGCCAATTTTGGGCTCTTTCTATCCGTTTTACATCTTTATCTTTCTTGTGGTCGGCCTTTTCATGGTTAATTACTAAATTAGATTAGGGTAACCCTATAAATATAAATTTATGAGACCACAATGAGGGACCTAACATCACTTACTACTATCCTCCATCTAGAGTTGCATCCATCTATTGCATTGGATATCACGTGCATCCACATAACTCCATCATTAAGGCACAAGGATAAGACATTTGTATCACACTTCAAGGGGGAGGGATTCTATTATATTCCATGCACACATTCTATTAAATTTTATAATCATATTTATTGCTCATTATTTCACAAAGTGCGACTGACACAAGAGTAACCTAGGGCATGTTCACACACACTTGCACATAGAACTACATCGAGTTTGAGATGTAGTGCAGTGCTCAGTTAGTAAGTCCACCATTGTGGCAGATGAGGTCAGTCCAACCCCTTCATATGCATTATTTTTTTTAGGGTTTGATGCTTGCTTTGGGGTCTTGCAGGTATTTCTTTCATCTCATCTTATTGGCGACATTTGAAGGAGCATGACGTATTTGATACGACCCACATCGAAGGTTCAAGATCATTTACTAGCTCTACAGAGATCAATTTTAGATATTTTACATAGACCGGGGTGCTCAAATTGCAGACCAGAGTGCCCGAAGGTGCCCCAGTCCTCCTCTAGGCACTCCAGTCTAGCTAGATCCTCCAAATCCACCCTTTTTGGGACTCCTGCACAGTCATTCTTGCTTCTGTATTTTTCAGTCATCACTATGACATTGTCCTACCAGCATCTATTATTGAGCCAAGTTATTTATTCTTATCTTTTGTAAAATAGAGTTAGTATTTCCTTTTGCCTTTTTGTTTAGCTTGCTTACATACTTATTTACTACATTTATTTACTTTATTTACAGTTGTTCATATTTTAGATTAACTATCCTCTTACTACATAGTTATTCCATTTTTAGTTCATCATTTTGGTGAATCCCACTCAATCTTCCTTTCTTCTAGGTCCTTCATATATCGATTTCTTTCATCTTTATTTCATCCATTATCCTATCTTTCTCTCATCATGAACATTTCTGTTCATGCTTATCTATAAAATCACCCTGATTATGTCAATAATCTTAAGGAGTATTTGTCTAACACTTATACCCCCCCTCATACTTAACCCGACTATGTATACCATAAGTTAACTTTGACTCTCTTCCTTTATGAGGGTCAAATAACTTTTCATAATAGATGATCTACCTCCTCATGAGATACTACAACATGAACCTCCCTTGTATATCTAGTGGACAATGGATTTGGCCTTAACAGTTATAACATCACTTCCTTTCAACATATAGGCATGTTAGAAAACATATTTTATCCCCTTTGTCCATCTCTATTTTGTGGCTTTTATAACATCCCCAAGTGTGTTTTAGGTACTGTTAATTTTACCAGTCATTATTGGTCCATGTATAATTGATATTTTTGTGTCATGTCATTTCCTAATGACCCTTAATTATAAATATTCTCCTTTGGGGAGACCTTGTTTCGATGCTATGCATGCGGTCCCCTCTACAGTACATGCATAGCTTAAATTTATGGCATAAAGGTACTATGTACGATGTGTCCACCCTTATCCCTCACCTTTTTGAGTATTGGCAATTCTGTTTAACAAACCTAGTGATATCCCCACTTCCTCTAATATTACTCAATACTTTTTCTAAGTATGGCTTAGGGTATGAAATATCTCTGTCACCTTGACTTCTATGATACACAGCTAGACCAACAAGAGCGTACAATTATAGAGATTTTGAGACCTCCCCACACAGTTACACAAAGTTGGGTTAGGATATCAACCTCCTCCCTCCTCCCGTGGATGCTTATAATTCCTTTCATGTTTCCTTTACTTCCCTTGCTGTACCTGGAAAAATCGTTAGTGATGATACATCTATTCTTTGGGATACCTTTGATAATTTTTTCTACTGATAGTGCATTTACTTGATTTACATGGGTGCTTATGATCATCTCCCTTCTTTTCACCACAATCTACATCACCCTTTGTCCCTCACTAGTACAGTTTTACCTCAAGGAATCTGATATCACCACTGATAATGTTGATCACCGGATACTATTCCTACTGACCCGTATATCGAGGATCGTTCAACCCCTTCTAAATGAAGAAAACAATATAATACAAACTTAGATACATTTAAACATCCACACATAGATTTGCTAGCCACCTCTCTTACCCCTGCCGCACAAAAGGATATCAAACAAGTACTTCATGATTTTCTCAAATATTTTTGCATGGGATTACAGTGAATATGCCCAGTATTGATATATCCATGGCAATGCATAATATTGTCCTTAACCTGGTTTGCTAAAACCTGTTACAATAGAAAAATTCATAAAATTCACCCTGAGGTAGCCCTTTTTAGTTAAATAAAAAAATTCAAAAGATTCTAGATGTAGGTTTTTATTCGTGCTATTGACTATCCCAAAATGGGTATCTGATATTTGTACCAGTAATAAAAACCTGATGGTCGGGTTCATTTTTTGCACTGAATTTTCATGAGCTAAATAAGTATTTCCCTAAGGATAGTTTTTCCTTTACCAAAAAATTCAACAGTATTGTTGAGTCTAGATTTGGATATGATATCCTTTCTTACATGGATGGATTTGTGGGTTTAGAATAAAATCAAGAATCAATCAGGTTTGACCAAGAAAAAAATTCCTTCTCCATGGCGTAAAATTTTTGTCACAAAAGTGAGGGCCATTCGGCGTTTAAAAACATTGTAGCTACTTACTAATGGGAAAATGTCGGCATATATTCCATGATTACATTCATAAGATCATTGAAGATTATGTAGATGACATTTGTTATCCCATTTTTACACCGTGGTAAAAAATAGATTATTTGTGAAAAAATGGACTTGGGAAGTTGATGGAGATTAAGTGATGAATATCCAATAAAAGCAGGTAAATTTTCATGGTTGTTTAGCCTTTACAATCATTTGATGACATTCCAGTCTCTATGGGCTTCAAAAAGTCCATACTTAGCCAAAGAATTGTTAAAAAATGGTTTAAAAATAGTAAAATTGGCTTGGGGGCACTTTACTACAATTTTTTCTAAGTCCCCTGGATCTAAAAAAAATGAAAAAAGGTTTCAAAAATGAGACAAAGTTGAAAAAACAACTCGACAAGGTCCGTGGGTGGGGTCAGATGGAAAAATTGAAGTAATGCACTCCAAAAATTTGTGTAAAAACAAATGGAAAAAGTAAAAGTAAGTGGTGAAATACAAATTACTTTTACTTCCCTAAAAAAGATTGTTAAGTAAAGCAATGTGAAAAAGGTCGAAAAAACTAAGGGGGAGAAAAAAAGTAAAGTAATGCGGTGAATTAGAATTAATTTACTTCCATAAAAAGATGCTAAGTAAAAAAAGTGTGAAAATGTTTGCAGAAACTAAGGGGGAGAAAAAATCAAATTAATGGTGTAAATTAGAATTACTTTTACTTCCCTAAAAAAGAAGATAAGTAAAGCAGTGTGAAAAAAGCCACAGAACTAAAGGGAAAATAAAAAAATTAAAGTAATGCGGTGGAATTAGAATTACTTTTACTTCCCTAAAAATAAGTTAAGTAAAGCAGTGTGAAAAAAACCATAGAAACTAAAGGGAAAAATGGAAAAAGTAAAGTAATCAGTTAAATAAAAATTACTTTTACTTTCCTAAATATAAGCCCAAGTAAAAACAGTGTGAAAAAAGATGCATAACTAAGGGGGAGAAAAAAAGTAAAGTAATTGGTGAAATAGAATTACTTTTACTTCCCTAAAGTTAAGTGTAGTAATATAGTGTGAAAAATCCGCAGGTAAGGGGAAGCAAAAAGTAAAGTAATCGGTGAAATATAATTACTTTTACTTCCCTAAAGTTAAGTGTAGTAAAAGCAGTGTGAAAAAAGTTTGTAGGTAAGGGGAAGCAAAAAAGTAAAACTAATCGGTGAAAATAGAATTACTTTTACTTCCCTAAAGTTAAGTGTATTAAACTAGTGTAAAAAAATACATAGGTAAGGGGAAGCAAAACAATAAATTAATTAGTGAAATAGAATTACTTTACTTCCCTAAAGTTAAGTGCAATAAAGTTGTGTGAAAAAGCCGTAGGTAAGGGGGAAAAATGATAAAAATAAAGTAATTTGGAGAATGAAAACTACTTTTACTTCACAGAATACGTGAAGTAAAAGTAGATGGAGAAGTCTGATGACTAGGGTAGTAATTGGGGGTCAGATTCCCTACAGGTAAGGAGAAGTTGTAGTAATGGCCCCTGGTTTTTTCCTGTAGAAACTGCAAAACGTCAAACCATAAAATTTAAAGCTGGGAGATTCTGTTTTTGCGTGTTTCTTAGAATTTATGGAGATTTATTGGATACCTCTATGCAATAGAAACATCAGATATCAAATTTTGGAAAAGTATAAAAATGTTCATTACTTCTGTCACACGCCGAGGCACAGTAATAGCTACCTACCACCATTAATGAGGTATGGAGGCAAACTTCCTTCTGTTGAAAGTAAGAGTTAGCGAGAGATGGGATTTGAAGGTGTCTCATGATGATTTCACATTAGTTGTTGCAAATTTTAGAAAAATGGAAGCATGCATTTGGGTTTCTCAAATTCTTTCTCTTCTCACAAAATTTCTATAAATTGTAAAAGAGGACACAATTATAAGTTGGACATTTTTTGGTGCTGCCCTCCCTTCTTCTTCTATGTAATAATGTTGTGGATCTTCTAGCCTCCATGCTTGGGCTTTGTAGTGCAAAATATTTCCTCTCCCTATTATAATGTTGTATTGTTCATACTTTGGAGCAATAAAAATATGTGTTTGTGACTACTTCTCTTTCCTTGCATTGTTTTTGTTGTCTTCTCTTTCCTTTATTCATGTTTACAAGTGACCGTGCATCTATTTTTATCATTTCATGTTTCAATGTGTTTGTGCTAACTTTAAAATGGTGTACTGTGTGTATTATTTTGTTGTGTCATGCATGTGCATCCTCTCCATGCTCAACTCTCTCTGTTTTTAGACAGTAAGCATGTCCAACACCCTTTTTTCTTAGTGATATCACCACCCCTTCGTGTAGGATTTCCCTTTTCATTCTCTCTCTCTCTCTCCTTGTCTCCTTAGAATTGTTATACTAGGTGTAGTTAGGTATTTTCTTGCATTAGGAGTAGTTGTAGAAGTAGGATCGAGAAGGGGAATCTGAAATTCTTCCGAAGGTCCACCTCAAGCATGCAAGTCCCACAGATTGAGAGGTGGTACCCATGTTAGCAAAAAGTAGAGATCTACATAGCCAAATCTCAGGGTGCTAATTTTTTGTGATAATAGTTTTGGCATGCCCGGTGGGACCACACAGGATTCATATATTTAGCTGGAGTGTAGTTGACGAATTTTCATTTTTGGTGAGTTGATGTGTTCTTAGGAAAACGTTGCAATTTTGGAGCCTTGCAGCAAAGAGCAGTTGAATTAAAGAGGTCCTAGAATACCATAGAGAATAGGAAGTAATTGCTGTTCTCATATTGCATTACTGCTTAGTAATCAACAATCAAAATAATGCAAAAAAGAGGAGTAAGTAATTGCACTTCAAAACACCAATAAGAGAAGAGAAGGAAGTAAGTTGATTACTTCAAAAGAGAAGACTTAATTAATTAGAATTGAAAGTATGATTACTTCAAGTAAGTTAACTACTTTAAGTCATCCCATTACTTCAAATAAAAAATTAAGTAGTTGCACCTCTAAGTTTCACTACTTCAAGTTGTTGCATTACTTCAAAGTGAAAGACTTAAGTAATTGCATTCCCAAGTTACACTACTTCAAGTAATCCAATTACTTCAAGTTTACAAGATTAAGTAACTTCCCTCTCAATGTTTGATAATAAGAATTTTTGCATCTCTAAAGACTGATGATAAGGGAAGTAATGTAGTTTCTAAATAGCGCAGAAAGGAGGAAGTAATACAGGTCCTAAACACCGATGAAATAAGAAGAAGGAAGTTGATGTAATCAACCCTAAGAAATTTGATTAACAAACGGAAGTAATGAAAATTAAGAAATATGATAAGAACAAAAAGGATAAGTAAGTTGTTTTACTTTAAGCGAGTTGATTACTTCAAGTAAGTTGAATACTTCAAGCTGTGGAAATTGAAAATTTTAAGCAATCAAGGATCCAAAACCAAACACATTTGGTGACTCCTTTGATCCAAACAACCCACTCTCTGAATTCCATACCTTCTTTCCATCCATTTTTCTTTCCATATCTTTCATTCTTCTTTCATTCCATAATGTTGTGTAATCATGACTTCATTCCCTACATGAAATTCAAACTTGCAGCAATAACCATATCAATTCAATCCACCTCCAAGCTTACAAGATTCATTCTTAGGTTATCATCAACCACCTAAAGGCCTATATTATGAGGAGAATCAATAGTATACATATCCCCAGGAGAAAGAAACAAATAATTTTGGTTACCTTCCATACTATGTAGTTGTTCAAGAGTAGTAATATGTGGATCTTGGAAGTTATCATACATCTGGAGACGTTTATTTGTAGAAAAAGGTTCAAGATTTGAAGCTCAACATGGTACTAATCAGGAATAAGGAGATAAAGAGGGTAGCCTAGATTATTTTCAATGTCCCATATCCATGGAATGGTTCCCTACCAAGTAATTTTAGTCCCCAATAAAAGCTTCAATTCATAATTAAAACATTGACCCAAGTTGGGGAATGGATAAAAAAGAGTGAGGCTTATGAGTCCATTGTTAATCAATCATGTTAATGGGAAACCATTGCATTACAATTACATGGCCTTCCTATACCTCCATCCATACAATCTCAACTTGATCCCCATTGTCCTAACTTTCTAGCTACTGCCCCCATTTTGGAATCCCCTTCTCCATCTTCTAGCTTCCCATCTCATCTTGAATTTTCTTCCCTTTTCCCTTCCAAGAAACCATCCCCTCCAAAGAAACAAGAAGTTTTACCTCTTCTACCACCTCAAGAAAAAGCAAAACCAGTTGAATCCCTACCCACCCCTACTCTTGTGGTCCTAAACTGATCTTGTGTAGATGAAAATCAGATAACTATCCAAGTGCAACAAGAGGAAGAGACCAATAGAGAAGAGATGATAAGGAATTTAAGAAATTAGGCTTTACGATTCAAAATTGACATAATTCCCTTGATGTTCAAGCTTTCAGAGGAGGTAAAATTTAAGAACCAGTTGTGGCTAAGACTAAGATTACAACAAAACAAGATCAAGAAGAAAAAATTGAAGACCAACAATAAATTTTCTCAGAGTGCAGTGTGCATGATGGCACCATCTTTGCACATTTTTTTGATCATCTAGTAGCTATAGAATCAACAAAGGAAGAGGGTAAATCAGCTCCGGGCTAGCACAAAGAGAATCTTGTGAAAGTAAATGAAGAGAAGCTTCCAAATGTGCAAGGTGTTTCAGGTGAATGTAATGATCCTCATTGCCTTGCATGTCAAGATCTTGCAACACTTCTAGAAGGTTACAGTAATCCACCAAAGTCATCATCAATCATTCCAACCAATCATAAAGAGATTCATTCTATGGAGGAGAACCAAATATATTCATGGGTCCCAAGAAATTAGCAGGTTGAACAAGATATTTCAGATCTCTCTCCCACTTCATGTCTCTAAGAATCATATTTTTTGGATGATTTTGAGCTCACAAGCTTCATGTTCGATGATGAAGCTACTCATGATGAACAATTTATAGATTTTAAGGTCATCAAGCAAGAGGGATAACCATTTGAACAACAGGACAACGGAGAGATTGATTTCTCATTTGATTTGGAGGAGTACTTTGATCAAGCGAATCAGATGGAGTTCACAACCTTTGTTTCTCTATCATTCATCCTTCAAGAACAAGATCTTGATACCATGGAAGAGAGGATTCAAGAACAATGTGCATCTCATAACAACCGTCTTGAATCAAGATTGGAGGAATTGAATCTTACAAGTTCCACACTAGACGAGGAGGAAGGAAAAAACAATGAGGACAATCATTTCATACTAGTCATGAAATTAGAAGAATTTTTTTCTATAGATGAACAATAAGAAGAAGATCAATCACCTTTTCTAGGAAGGCTTGCAAGAAGACTTCCTAATTGGAGTTGAAGCGTAGAGCAGTAGGAAAATCTAGTGGATTAGACCTTGCCCCATCAAGTACTTGGCTTCATTGGAGCCAAAGGATGAGCCAAAGCCAATCATGCTTTCTTCTAAGCATGAGGATAAGCCATAGAGTGACATTGATCAGCTACAATGGCTCTCGAAATGAAATGAAGAACATATAGAGGTGGTATTTGTCTTGTTCTTAGTTGATACCTTGATTATTGGAGTGGAAAATCAACTTGTAGTCAGTTTTTAAATCTTAACCAGAGATGTGTTTAATGTCAAATCATCTACACGGCTAAAAACTATGAAAAATGGTAGCTACTTTGCCTTGTCAGTGTTAGGTTTTGTTTGAGGTTGTTCATTTCTCCTGTTAGTGTAGTGTAGGAGTAGGTTTTCTTTTAACAAAATAAGTATTGGTTTACACTCTACATGCTTCACTTGAGGCATGTATGATTTTTATCTTTTTATATAGATTTTATTTGTTGTTTCTCCAAGCATAGTGTATCATTCCTCTTAGAAGTAGTTGCAACAAGAAGCTCATGGTTGCAAAAAACAATTGCTATCTTAAATAATTCCAAATGCAGAGAAAATAAATTTAGATAAGGGAAATGTTTTCAGTGTTTTCATTCTTTTGTCTCTTCAAATCAATACCTAAGTTCTAACGCCTTTGTAGGAAATAAAAATCAATAGTTCTAAGGAAACCTTCCCAATATCATTTTAGTAGGGTTCCTAAGTTGCCTCCCAAATCAACACATGCTTGTAAGTTCTGCAATGTTGTTACTTGTCATGAAATCAGTTGGTGTGTGCTTCATGTTGACAAGAATCAAATGTTGACGTAGTAGTTACAGGTGTTCATAATTTAGCCTCACAGATCATTGGTGTAGGATAAGGTGGAAATTAAGTTTTAATATAATTTTCCAGTGTCATAAAATCAATTTTAAGAATTTATTTAAAAGACTGGAAAATACAAGCAGGAAGTGGTAGTCATAGCAGTGTTTCAAGCAAGTTCAGGGTACAAGTTTTTCATGTTCATATCAGTTTCGAGTAGCTTCAGAGGACTCCATGAACAATGGATGCTCCAAGGAAGCTGGTTAACTCCATCTAGCAGGAAGATGTCCCCATGAGTCACCAAATTGCTATCCATTTTTATCTCGTGATAACAATGGACAACTTGTGAAAAATGGACTTGGGAAGTAGATGGAGCTTAAGTGATGAATATGCAAGAAAGAAAATAGATTTCATGGTTTTTTAACATTTGCAATAATTTGATGGAATTCCATCTCTATGGGCTTCAAAAGTTCATACTTAGCCAAAGAATTGCAAAAATGGTAAAATTGGCTTAGGGGCACTTTACTGCAATTTTTCTAACTCCCTAGATCTAAGCCAAGTAAAGTAGTGTGAAAAATGTATAGAACTAACTTCCCTAAATAAAGGGGAGACATAACTAAGGGGGAGAAAAAATTAAATTAATGCGGTGAATTAGAATTACTTTACTTCCCTAAAAATAAGTTGAGTAAAGTAGTGTGAAAAATCCGCAGAACTAAGGGGGAGAAAAAAGTAAAGTAATGTGGTGAATTAGAATTACTTTACTTCCCTCAAAAGAAGATAAGTAAAGTAGTGTGAAAAAGTTACAGAACTAAAGGGCAAATGAAAAAGTAAAGTAATGTTGTGAATTAGAATTAATTTAATTCCCTAAAAAGAAGTTAAGTAAAGTAGTGTGAAAAAACTGCATAACTAAAGGGAAAATGGAAAAGTAAATTAATCGGTGAAATAGAATTATTTTACTTCCCTAAATATAAGCCAAGTAAAGTAGTGTGAAAAATCTATAGAACTAAAGGGGAGAAAAAAGTTGAGTAATCAATGAAATAGAATTACTTTACTTCCCTAAAGTTAAGTATAGTAAAGCATTGTGAAAAAGCCATGGGTAAGGGGAAGCAAAAAGAAAAGGTAATTGGTGAAATAGAAGTACTTTACTTCCCTAAAAATAAGTGTAGTATAGCAGCATGAAAAATATGCATGTAAGGGGAAGCAAAAAGTAAAGTAATCAGTGAAATACAATAACTTTAATTACCTACAGTTAAGTTCAGTAAAGTAGTGTGAAAATCCCACATATAAGGGGAAGAAAAAAGTAAAGTAATCAGTGAAATAGAATTATTTTACTTTCCTAAAGTTAAGTGCAATAAAGCAGTGTGAAAAATCAGCAGGTAAGGGGAAAATGATAAAGTAAAGTAATGCGGAGAATGAAACTAATTTACTTTAAAAAATAAGTGAATTAAAGTAGATGGAGAATTTTGCTAATTGGGGCAATAGTTCAGGGTTAGATTCCTGCAGGTAAGGAGAAATTGCAGTAATGGCCCTCGGTTTTCCCGCATAATTGTAAAACTTAAAATGACCATAAGTTTCATCTGAGAGCTCTGTGTCATGCATTCTTGGAATTTTTGGAAAGATCTCGGAGCCCTCTATGCATCAGGATCATCAAATTTTAAAATTTGAAAAGTGTAAAGGGGTAAAACTGTGCATTACGTATGCTGCACGCTCAGGCATAGTAACAACTACCTACCACTATTAATGAGGTATGGAGGCCAAATCCTTCTGTTGCAAGCAATAGTATGTGAGAGATGGGATTTGTAGGTGTCCCATGTTGCTTTCACCTCAGTTGTTGAAAATTTTGGGAAAATAGAAGCATGCATTCAAATTTCTCAAATTCTCTCTCTTCTCAAAAAAATTCTATAAATTATAAAGGAGGGCACAATTGTAAGTTGTTGGACATTTTTTGGTGATGCCCTCCCTCCTTAATCTCTGGAAGAATGTTGTGGAGCTTCTAGCCTTCATGTTTGTGATTTTTAATGAAAAATATTGCCTCTCCCTGCTATAATGTTGTATTGTGCATACTTTAGAGCAATAAAAATCCATGTTTGTGACTACTTCTCTGTCCTTGCATTGTTTTTGTTGTCTTTTCTTTCATTTATTCATGATTGCAAGTGACTATGCATATTTTCTTCTCATTGCATGTTTCAATGTGTTTGTGATAACTTGGCAATGGTGTACTCTGTGTATTATCTTGGTCTGTGTTGCATGTACATCCTCTCCATTCTCACCTCTCTCTGTTTTCAGATATCAAGCTTGTCCAACACCCCCTTTTATTGGTGCTATCACCACCCCTTGGTGTAGGATTTATATTTTCATGAAATATCTCTTTCCATGTCTCCTTGGAATTGTTAGACTAGCTGTAGTTAGGTGTTTTCTTGTATTAGGAGTAGTTTTAATAGTTGGATTAGGAAGGGGAAGTCGAACTTATATGGAGGTCCACCTCAAGCACGCAAGTCCCACCGCTTAAGAGGTGGTACCCATGTTAGAAAAAAATAGAAATCTGCATAGCCAAATATCAAGGTGATACTTTTTTTTGACAACTGACATCTTAGCAAAATCACGGAAAAGGTCTTCCCATGTGAAATATATTCGAATACTATTTGAACTATTACGACAATATCGTGTTCACTTGAATACTAATAAATGTGTTTTTAGAGTTACAACAGGTAAAATTCTTGGATATATTATCTCCCAATGTGGCATTGAGATTGATCATAACAAAATTAAATTCATTATCTATATGCCTCCACCAAAGAACCTCCATCAATTACGATCTTTGCAAGGTTAAATTCAAGCTATTCAGCATTTCTTTGCACAACTTGGTGATAAGACTTAACCATTCACACAACTCATGAAGAAAGATACTAAGTTTGGTTGGGATGAGAAATGTCAACAAGAATTCAATCATCTCAAAGCTTACTTGTAAAATCCACTTGTTCTTCTCCCTCCTGTAGGTGATTGACCTTTTGTTGTTATATATCTCTGCAACATTTCATGCCTTGGGCAATTTATTGGAAAAACATGATGAATCTTAATGCAAAAGAGACATATATTATATCATTCATACTCTACTCTCTTATGAATGTAATTATAACTAAATTGAAAAATTGTGCCTTGGTATTGTATTTGTTGCCAAAAAATTGGCACATTATCTCCTTAACAATGAGGTACATATAAACACAAAAGTCAACCCATTGCATTACATCCTATCCCACACACATTTATCATGAAGTTTGACACTTTGGGCCATGTTCCTTACCGAATTTAATTTTAAGTTTATACCACAAAAAGAAATAAAATGACAAGTTATTGTCGATCAACTATCCATGGCACCTCTCTCGGATGCATCACCCATTTCCGACCCCTTTCGTGATGACTTCACTGCCTATACCATTGAGTTGCATACATGGAAAATGTACTTTGATGGCTCTCATTATCAATCTAGCGCTAGAGCTGGGACAATATTCATTACTCCACATGGTGACCCACTAACCTTTGCATATTGGTTAGGGTTTTCTTACACAAGCAACATTTATAAGTACAATGCTCTTATATTAGGATTTCTTACCACTCAAAAGCTCCTCATTCACAACTTATGCATATATGATGACTCTCAATTAGTCATCAATCAAGTTAATGATACATATAACACAAAGGAAGAGCATCTCCTTCCTTACAATACCCTTGTAAAGGATATTTTAACTACTTTTGAGTCTTACTCCATTACTAAAATTCCTTGCAAGGATAATCATCATGAATACACTATGGCTAGTGCCATGTCGCTCATCCCACAAGACATCAGTGATGGACAAGCTACCTTCATCATTACACACTTACGATATCCCTCTATCTTTGTATTACCTCTTACATCTTGCGCCATCATGCACATTCAAGACAACATTAAATGGTTCACACCTATTTATAATTACTTATATAATAAAACTATCCTTGACACCCTACAGCTTCACAAAGCTCACCGGTTATGACGTGAGGCTATTCATTATGTTATCATTGGGACCAAATTATTCAAACGTGCTATTGACGGTTTTCTTCTCCATTTCCTATCACTTGTAGATATTCCCACCGCCATCTCGTAAATTCATGATAGCATATGTGGTGTTAACTTCTCGGGTAAAGATATGACACAAAATTTTTTATGCCAAGGGTACTATTGGCACATAATGGAACAAGATTTCTTTGAATATGCTACTCATTGTGAAAAATTCCAAAAAGATGGTGATCTCCATAATGCACCTGAAAATGACCCTCAACCCATTGCGCCAACTTGACATTTCTCCCTTTGGGGTCTTGACCTAATTGGTATGATAATTCTTGAATTGGCTAACGGACAAAAATTCATCATTACAACTACCAAATACTTTACCAAGTGGGTCGAGGAGGCTCCCCTCAACACGACCACTGACATAGATATTTGTAACTTTCTCACCATGCATATTATCATATGTTTTGGTGTTCCTTCTGCTATAATAACTGATAATGGAAAATCATTCAAAAATAAAGGTGTCAAGAATTTTTGTGCTGAATTCAAAATCAAACAATCCTTCTCTACCCCTTATTATCCACAAGGTAATGGTCAAGCCGAGGCCACTAAAAAAATATTGTCAATATTTTACGCAAGACCTTTGAATCTAGTGGTACCGATTGGCATAACCAACTATTTTACACATTATAGGATTATCGTACTAGCGTTCGTACACCTACTAACACTACCCATTTTTCCTTAGTTTATGGTGTTGAGGCTGTTATCCCACTTGAACTCGAGATACCATCCTTCCGGATCTCTCTCAAAGGAATCCTCAAAGAAAATGAATATTGTGAAAATTGATTACATGAACTAGAAATGTTGGACTCGCATTATGTCCAAGCAATCAACCATCTCTGTGCATTTTAATCTCACATTGCTCATACCTACAATCGAAAAACTCACTCTCAAGAATTCAACATTGGTGACCTCATCTTGGAAGAGAATCAAAATAATACAAATACTGAGGCACCTCTCAAGGGGAAATTCAAGCCCAACTAGCTTGGTCCATACATTATGACTAATAAACTTTGTGGTGTAGTATATCGCATCACCACCCTTTTAGGTAAACCACTTAAAAATCCACTCAACATAATGCGTCTTTATAAATAATATACTTAGACTACCAGAATGTGATTATTACCCTATGACACACTATTGTGCTTTGGTTCACACTTGAATATCAAGGGATTAATACCACACTGAACCCCACACACTACATTATAGGCATTATAAATTGAGTTTCATCACACGAGCACGTCATACACCATACATTCTATATTTCATCTACAACATTTTGACATTTGTGGATTTACACATCTTGCATTGTACTTGTCGTCATTATACATGCTTGCATCTAGCATTTCATACTACTCCTCATACATATTAATTTTATTCTACACTATACATTACATCTTATACATCATACATTACACATTCTACTCATCACATGGTCATCTTTCATTATTACATATACTACATTATCATTTATGTGCTGCAATCACTACCCTATGATGCACTTTTCTTCGGTCCATACTCAACTGCCGAAGGTATACAAATCAAATGGACCTTACACCCATCACACATTTATTATTTGACCTTTCACCATGTGAAATTTCCATCTCAATGACATACACTTTAGGAAAAAAATTCACCTATTATTTTGTAGTGGTATATACCTTAGGTTCCATCACCACTCTCTCCTTTCATCTCATAGTGATATACACTTAGGGATAAATCATCACTCATCCATTCATATTATAGTGATATAGGATTAGGCTAATTCATCACTTATACTTTCATCTAGTTGTGATATATGCTTCAACTATAGGGTTCACGCACACATCATCAATAGGTCTCATCTCATCACTACACCTACACATTCATCACAACGCATTAGACACAACACACTACTCGACCATTTCCCGATGATGCACTCTCATTTACAGTTCATTCCTTACTACTGAGGAGCTAAACAAAATGAACCTCATTGCATACATTTCCATTCACTCAGGAGGCATGCGGCTCCTATCATTCATTCTTGCATTTTATTCCATCCATCCACAACATATTGCATTGTCTTGGGGGCATTTACTCTTGTTTACTAGTGTTTTACATGATCACTTTATTACACACATTAGATTGATTTTTAATATGTCATTATATATATCATCCACACATGTGTGTTCACATCTTTGTCTAGTTGTGATTGCAGATATAGATCTTTTACATGCAACATGGATGTTCGCCTTCTACCCTTCCTACACTAGTCTTTGGGGGCATCCACATCCGTCTCTTTCCGGTACTATTGTTTCATTTTGTACTTAGAAATTTAAATTACTTGGTTATTCACACTTCGATATCTTGGTTATTTCTATAACATGCTAATGGGTGTTCCATGCGAAGCACTTTTTTTTTTAGGATTACATGTTTCCATGACCACTTATTTTGCTAGTTTGTACTTGTATGTCATTATTTGTTTCTTTTATGCGGGCCTTGCCCTATGTTTAGTGTGCACACTTATTTGTTGTTTGTAGTCATGATGGCCTTGCTTGTTTTGCGACATCGTGATTGATGTCCCATGTTTGCAACCCACATTGTGTGGATTAATTGTATTCTTGTGTGTTTACACTACTTTGCTTAGTAGTTTTTACATTTTTTGCATAGATTACATATCATCTTGTTACATAGATGCATTTATATACTAACACATGTTTTGGCTAGCCATCATTGTTTGTGCGCTCATTGGTTTCTACCAAGCACATTCCATTCCCCATATAGGGTAGAGTTACAGAGTACATGCAGTTGGTCCTCTGTTAGGGCCACATTCTCCTATCGGCAACGTCGCATGCGCCCCCAAAGAGGGGGGCATCATTTGGGTTTTTTACATACTAGCAAATAGATTCTACACTAGTTTGGTTCAGTTATATATAGTGAGTGGGTTCAGGCCAGTTTGTGAACCCCATACATAGTAGATTTTACAGGACATGGTGTCCTTAGCATTCTGGGAAATAGTTACAGGATTGGAGGTTATAGTGGGTGTGCCTCCCTACACTACTTCATCCAGTGGCATCGGATCGTCCAAAAAACCAAGCCCTAAAGAGATCTCTTGACACACATTCAGGGAAGTAGTTAAAGGAAGGAGACTAATGCAACTTTCTCCCTACACTTCTTCGGCTAGGATGGCGTGAGATCACCCAAAAAACTCGCAGTACAGGATATCCTTCTACACTCTTTTTTCTTGAAAGGGATCAGGTGCACATGTTCCATTTACATTTATGTATTTTACATTTACATGCCTACATATATATATATATATATATATATATATATATATATATGCGCGTCTTTTACATTGCATTTTTACACATATATACATACATATTTGACTACTTGAGCATTTTCTCCTTCTAAGTCTGGCTGTATGAGAAACAATCAGTCAAATGGGGGAAACAACAACAACACTTCGTGATAACACACACTTTTGCCAACCACACAAGTACACCACACACCACGGCAAGTACACACACATTTTTCCCTAGGTTCACTGTCATCAATTTTTATTTGTGCATTTTTCATCTTTAGTTTCCACACTCCATTTTTTTTCACTCCACACTTTTTCTTGTCCTTCAGTGTGTTTCTAATACACTCTTCATGGACATAAAGTACGCATCTCTATATATTTTATGTTACCAAGCTTTCCACTCACCAATATAAAGTGGGGGCAAAATGTAGTCACAAAATCATGTACTTTAGACATTATTTATCCTGGTATCATACTACTATTTTAGAAGGTTCTTGAGTGAAGAAAATCCTAATTAACCCCCATATTTTGGTCATCTTATTTTATCTTATTTCGTCATTATTGACATCTTGTACCCATATGCCAAATAAGCTTCTATCATCCCACATTATTTTAGCCTCAACTGGGGTGCCCGTGGGTGCCCTGGTTCCATTAGGGGCATCCCAATCCCTTTTACACTTTACCACCACTTTTTGGGATCTTCCTAGCTATTTTACATCTTTATCTTTCTGGTGGTCGAACTTTTCGAGATTAATTATGAAATTAGATCAAGAGAACCCTATAAATATAAAGTTATGAGACCATAATGAGGGACCTAGCATTACTTGCAACTATCCTCCATCTAGATTTGCATCCATTTATTTCATTAGAGATCACTTGCATCCAAATAGCTCCATCATCAAGGCACAAGGCTAGGACATATGCATCACACTTCATAGGGGAGGGATTCTATTTTATTCCATGCACACATTCTATTGCATTTTCTACTCATAGTTATTGGTCGCTACTTCATAAAGTGCGAGTGGCACAAGAGAACCCAAGGGCATGTTCACACATACTTGCACATAGAACTACATTGGGTCTTAGATGTAGTGTAGTGCTCATTTAGTAAGTCCACCAATGTGGTAACTGAGGTCATCCGACCCCTTCATATGCATTATTCCTTTTTAGGGTTTAATGGTTTTTTTGGGGTCTTATAGGTCTTTATTTCATCTTGTATTATTGGCGACATATGAAGGAGCAAGGAAAATCTGATACGATACACAACAAAGGTTGTAGATCATTTTCCATCCTTGAAGAGATTAGTTTTTGAGATTTTACACATATTAGGGTGCCAAAATTGCAGACTAGAGTGCCTGCAGGCACCCGAGTCCTCCTCTAGGCACTCGAGTCCAACTAGATCCTCCATATCCACCCTTTTCAGGAATCCTGTATAATTGTTCTTACTTATGTATTTTTCAATCATCAATGCGACACTATCTTGCGAGCATATGTTATTAAACTAAGTTCTTTCCTCTTCTCTTTTGCATACTAAGGTTAACATTTCCTTTTGCATAGTTGTTTAGCTTGCTTGCACACTTATTTACTACATTTATTTACTTTATTTATAGTTTTTCATACCTTAGATTAACTATCCTCTTACAACATAGTTAGTCCATTTTTAGTTAATTAGTATTGATAGTTCTCCTTTTTTCTATGGAATTGTATTTTCTAATAAAACTAAGATTATTTTAAAGTTTAACTAAATAATCGTAGTTTCAAATGAGTAAAAGGGGAATTTTCCTGTGTAACATAATTAAGAGTTTTGACCATCAATAGCACTAGCGAAAAATGACTCATTTCATTCGTAGAAACAATGTATCAAAACAAGATGTCTGTGTCCACGTGAATTGGCGAGATGGAGATGATTTTTCAACTAAACTATCCTTTTGTTTACCTTGTAAAATTAATAAAATGTGATTATTGGTTACTTACAAAATACGCCTTCGAAACCTGAAATGAGAAATTCAAGATTCGAATGTGTTCCTTGTCATGTGGGATAGTGTATAAAACATTATAACGCCCTCGAATGACCATGTGTGTAATTTTTGTGACCCCTCTAGGAGCTCTCTTAACCCTTTTTGTAGTTTTGGGAAGTTATTGAAATTGAAAAGTTAGGTTTGGTATAACGGCCTCCATATAGTCGAGTATTTTTACATGAAAATTTATTGTAACCCTTAGTTCAGAGAAAAAGACATCGCTAGTTGATTTTGAAAGGGGGTTTTGAAGGCCTCTGGTCTCTTGTTGACCAGGTCAAACTAGTTTGGTTATGACCCATGGCTCCAAAAATGTAGTCATCATTTGTACCATGTTTTTTAGTTATAAATTTTGTAAACTCCTGTGACTTCCCTATATATAGGAGTGTATGTAATATTATCCTCATAGTGTGTTTTCCTATTGGTAATCATTTTTCGAACATGGTTTCTTAGTCGTCGAGTTAAAATTGGATGTTTTCACACACTAGTAGAAAAATGTGAAAGCATGTCGTAGGACCCTCTTCAAGTCAATTAAGTGACTAGTAAACTTGTAGACACTTATAAATGAATGTGTGGAACTCTCTTTTGTGGTTTTTTGTGAGAAATTTGGATATTGGGAAAATGGTGGTCTCTCTCTCTCTTTCTCTCTCCTCCTCTAGTTAGGAAATGAAATGAAATGTATGAATGTATCTTTAACTCTCTCTAACTGCACGCTAAGTAATATAATCGTGTGAATGGAAAACTACGAGTTTATGAATTATGTTGGATATACGGTATGTGTCATGCCAATAGTTGTGTTGACCATACGATGGTTGTAGGTACCGAGGAAAGGAGAAAGTGAAGTGTTACTAGTGATGTCATAATAACATGTTATTTTGGAACAATGTAATTGTATATGATATATCAATTAATACTCTTATATATATAGAAATTTTAATTATTGATTTTTTTGTTGACTATGAAATTAATACCATTTTGGGGTGTTTAGAAAATGGGCATTTAGTCATGGGTGTTAACCTGATTCAATATTATGTATTGTTAAGAGTGTGGATGTATGTACTAACTAGAAATGTATTTGGTCTTTCATAGTGTTCCTTGGTGTGAAATTAAATGCACCTCTTGTGTGTTGTATTAATTACTTAGAATTGTAAAAAAGAAACCTAAACTAAAGACCAAACTTAGAGTAAAACTATTGTGCATGATTTACCCTTCTTGTGTGACCACCTTCATGACGTAGAAAAATGAGATTTTAGGATGATTCTAGTCCCTTATACTCGATGTAAACTTCGAGCTTAAGGGAAATAAGAGTCCAAATTTAGGTTTCCATGATATCATGTACGCATATCAAGATTTTCACAAAACCCCTTGTAGGAATGAAAATGGTTAAACATTATCTTTAGTAAGTGTGTTTCCTCTTAGAAACTATATTGTGCATCTAGATAGTATTAAAATGATAATGATGCATGTCATTTACTTTTCAGTGAGATATCAGACCTAGAAAATCCTTATCGTGCTAAGAAAATACTTAAGACTTTTACCAGTCGTTTCCTTGTTTATACTTGGGAAAATCCTCGCAACACCATGTCCATACATTTGGTACATTCTGTTGGTGTGTATTATTTTCCACATCATTAGGTGAGTCATCTCACTTAGGTGAGATCGTAGGTCCATGTGTCATTTAGGGGTCATTATGAGATTCTCTTCCGCGTCAGTGTGTCATATGCGTCATTGGGAGTTACACTTAGATTCTAGGAATGTAACTCCCCCTCTCTACTCGAGTTGTCATGATTGCAGCACTGGGGGTTACTCAACACCTCCTATATGTACACCCCATTTGATCTATGAGATAGAGGAGAGTTTTGTGGCTTATCGAGGTTCTGCCCGTTTGTCAAATCTTTGCATGCACATTCGGTTGATGCTTGCTCCTCCCGAGATCTCTTCATGCTACCATTCACACATCTGTTGATGTGCACGTCATCCCTCGTGATCCTCGCTTGCGGGTTTCGTACCCTCTTACATGGTATCAGAGTGGATCTTGTGGATTCGTGCACTCCTTGGCATTTCTATGCGTGTTTTTTTGCTTCTAGCGTGATATTCAGATTCTTGTGCATGTCTCATAATGGAAATTCTGACCATGCTCTACTTGCATTGATTCAGGTGTTTATACCTCCGTTCAGGTTGTTCGTGGTTCGTTTTCAGGTGTTTGTGAGTTTTTCTGCATTGCATGTTTTGACATGTAAGTTTTGGTGGTTGAAAGGTTCGAGAGCTATTTTTATAGGAAACTCTGCCCCAGCTCACTGAGCTGGAAACCGAGCTCTCCCTCAGCTCGCTTAACAACTCACTAACCACTTACCACCTTGTCTCTTCGAATTTCTGGGGCTTTCACTGTTCACTATTTTTCATGTGCATTGCACCCTCGCCGCTAATTTCCACCTCTCTAGCTTGCCTTGCATTATCACGGCTATTCATTGTTGGTTCAGTGTTACTTGCTCTTGCATTAGTGGAATATGAATTTTTTGGCTCCATCGTTTAAACATGGATGCCTTTGCTACCTTGTTCATTTTTTGGGCTCTTGCACCACTTGTGCCTTGTGCTCGGGGTTTTGGTTCTCTGGTCTATAGCTTCACTAGACCCCGTATCCATGTGCACTCATCTTGAAATCACCTGTGAAGGATCCCAAACTCGGCGTGAGACTTCCTCTCAGCTCGAACCATTGTTGCCTCTGTGCTTGAACCGTTGCTGCCTCTTAACTCGAACCTGTTAGTGCATGTGCTTGTTTGTGACTTGCATCGCTGGTTTTTCCATTGAGTGGCCGTTCAAATGTATTTTTCCTACATCAGCTCCAATACAGCCATTTCTGGTCTCCTCGACATTTGCGTAGTCTCTGTACAGTCCAATCCTGGCAGTTACACATGTACGTGGCCTCACCTGCACTGGAATCTCACTTGTAGACCAACTCAACACATTCTCAGCTCCACACGCATTCCACTCAGGCATGTAGCTCTGCACAGTGGTTTCATCAGCCTTGGACGTTACTCCAACACCTGTAACTCTGTGTCTTGCAACGTTTTAACATGGATTCTACCTTAGGAAATTAGCTTAGCTTGGCATTCCATAGTTCAGTCAACAACCACTTAGTTCCATGCCCTGGCTTGACACGTGGGCTTAACTTGGCTCTCAATAGCGCGCTACCACCATGACCTTCTAACTTGGGACCCATCCTCATCCCTTTTAGACATTGTTTGGAGGTTAAAACAATCCATTTTTTGATGTTTTGACGATAAAAACACTCTTTATGGCATTGTAATATTCTTAGGGCCTTTATTTGCTTGTTATTATGTCCTTCATTTGCATGTCGAAGACGGAGGGTGAGGTCTGGGGTTGGTAGGAGGCTAATCCCCCCTCACAAGAAAAACAAACCGTTCTTAAAATTTGATGCCATTTCCAAGGAGTAGTCACACAATACCCTTTACACTCATTTTTAGCACTTTTTTAATCTGTTTGCAGGGCTTATTGGCTTTTTCCATCAGTTGCAGGAATCGTAATAATGCCATAACTTTTGAATCGCAACTCATTTTTGACCGCTTCCTTGGTCAAAGTTGCATGATTTCTCACACTTTACATGATGGCATTGTCATTTTTGTAAACACACTACTTTATAAAGTGCTGCATTCTGGGGGGTTGACTAGTACTCTTGGGTTTTCACACGCAGACGCATTATCGGCCGAGTCTGACGTCTTGCTTTTGTGTACCTTGCACTTTTGATTCCACATCATGGAGAGTGCTCTTTCCAGACTTGAGCATCATAGGATCACCTTACAGCCTCCGCCACTTCTCACCGGGAGAGGGAACTATTCAGCTTGGCGTGCTTCCATGGAACGTTACTTCACCCACGAGGGTCTTTTACCCTTCTTGCTTGGGCCAGTTCCTACACCCACTGATCATCGTCATCTGGAGGACTTCCTTGACACTTGTGACCATGTATTTGGTCACATGATGATGCATGTCTCTCGATCTCTCTGGTTTCATGTGGCAGACTCAGATCCACCTCACCGTGTCTGGAGCATTCTTCAGTCCCTCTATGGAGACCCTTCACATACTGTCACCTTTATTACTATTGTTGATTCAATTGTCTCCTCTATTTCTTCATGTGATGACAGTTCCACTGACACATGCTCGCTTGGTTCTACTTCTGATGACGAGGATTGTGCATCTAGTTCTGATGTCGAGAGTACCATAGAGGAATTTTCTCCTCCTTCTCTCACTATTCCATAGAGTGTTGACACTTCCCACATCTCATCAGATATCGAGAAGTCTCCTTCTCAGTCTCATACATTCATCACACCCGCCTCCTTTCCACTTCTAGTGTGCAAGGCCCCTTTCACTCCTCTACCTTCATTGGATGACTCATACCTATCTGACATCGCTCTTTTGTTTGTTGAGCCCCCTCATTGGGACGAGTATCTGCCTGACCTTAGTCATCTTTTCACAAAGTCTACTTGTGATGCACTATACGTTCATCATCCATCTATAGGTATTTCAGAGGAGTTAATCATCTCCATTGTTGGGAGTGCCCCTTCTGGGACTCTTACCACTTCCACTTTTCTGGAGACCTTCATTGATCCACCCTTGCTTGTGGATCCATTTTCTATTGTGGGGGATGTTTTGTTGCCTTCACATCACGTGGACATCCTTTCTATAGGTGTTCACTCTTCACACTCTGACAGTTTTGCACATGTGGCATTACCTTCGGTTCCTTGGCGCTCATTTGCTAGACCTATGTCACACTTTCGTGGACCAGACTCAGAGTTCTTTGTGCTACTACCTTCGGTTTCCTTTGCAGAGTGGGTGAACTTTCAACATGTCATTTCTGTCCTTCCTAAGGGCAGGCACATAGTTCAGTGCAGGTGGCTCTTCTTCAGTCCAGAGGTAGAGGATCTTGTCATCGACATTCTTTTGGGAGACCTCCTAGAGCTACAGAGTTCAGATCCATCCATGGCATCTTCTGCATTCCTCTCATCTCCCTCTTCTTCTCTCTTCTTCTTCTTTCCGAGAGATTGCCTCTTTGTACATGGGTACCTTTTCAGGCTCGTCTAGAGATGGGACCCATATTTGGCATCTTTCTTAGATTAGAGAGTGTTTTGTTCTCTTGTGGTGGATGTTTTTCGCACTAGGTTTTCCTTCATTGCTTGGGACCTTTTTCTTGTGCATCGGTACCTCATCAAGCTTTGTGCCGGGACCCATTTCTCGTTTTTGACTTGCCGCCTCATCCTAAGTTACGATGAAGGGGGGGTGTTGGTGTGTATTATTTTCCACATCATTAGGTGAGTCATCTCACTTAGGTGAGATTGTAGGTCCATGTGTCATTTAGGGGTCATTATGAGATTCGCGTCAGTGCGTCAGTGCATCAGCACGTAGTCATATGCGTCATTGGGAGTTACACTTCTATTATGGGAATGTAACTCCCCCTCTCTACTCGAGTTGTCATGATTGCAGCACTGGGGGTTACTCAGCACCTCCTATATGTACAACCCATTTGATCTATGAGATAGAGGAGATTTTTGTGGCTTATCGAGGTTCTGCCTGTTTGTCAAATCTTTACATGCACATTCAGTTGATGCTTGCTCCTCCCGAGATCTCTTCACGTTGTCGTTCACACGTCCGTTGATGTGCACGTCATCCCTCGTGATCCTCGCTTGCAGGTTTCGTACCCTCTTACATGTTCGTGTTAGGTAAGGGTCAAACTATGTGTACCCTATCACATTGGGTGTGAATACGAATCATTTTCCCTAATTGGTTTCATAATTCTAATATTCTCTTAAACAAGTTGTCTTTGATGTGTGTAGTTGTCCTTGGTGCTCTAGTAGATAACCAAAGCCTTATGAATATTATTGGGGTGCTTTTACCTTCAAATGATCTCATTAAAGAGAGTTATATGACACGAGTGAAACCATTGAGTTGAATCTCTTATATTCCTCATAAATTATAGAAGTGTTACCTTCGCAAAAGTACCTTTGGTTTTGCAAAGGTTGCAAGATAAGGATATTTGGTTTCCCTAAGTTTTTCCTATTAGTTTGGTGTGGCCCCCCTTTTGGGTGTTAACGAAATTTGTCATTCATAGACCTCTCATGAGAATTAGGGTGAAATACACTTTAATGTAGGTTTTCTCAAAAATAAGGGTAGTGGCTAGAATGCAATAGGATGTATAAAATTGTAATTGAATTTCTCCTTGTAACATGCATCTAATACTTAAATTGCCCAGGAATAATATAAACTTTTTTAGTGTGAGATCATATTCCTTAGAATCTTGATATTTAAGTGAAGAACAAGTATTATATGAACCTTAGTTGTTCTACAATGAAGTCAATGTAATGACGCAAAGGTTATAAGAACATGAGTAAATGAGAGGCGATTTTGGAACGGTTGTTAATTGTCGCATACACCTCTAATGATGCCAACATCACTAAAATGACTAAGATGACTATAATAACAAATAAAAATAAAATAGTGCCTCATTATCGATCATGGTTAAACAATAATGTTATATGATTAAGATTATAAAAAGGGCAATCTGAGACTTGACCCTTTTGACTCGTTACAAACCCTCTTCTGTGTATCATGAACGATGCAAACTAAGTACTTAAGTTAAGAAGCTAGAATACATATTTGTTGTATTAACTTAAAAACGAAAAAAGTGTAACCCTTGTGTTTAAATGCTATGATGAAAAGAATACAAAATCTGTCCACTCTTGAACTAATAAACTTCCTTTTCTTTCATGTGATTCTTCCTTGTTGCAATAAAGGTAAATTACAAAACCACGGCAACATTCTCCTTCGAAACGAATCATTAGAACAAGTACTAGCCTCATGTGTGTTTAAATGCTCCTATTAACAATTAGGGTATATAAATTAAATGCGACAAGAGAAATGAATAAAATAAAATGGAATCATTATATGTAAATGTTAAACGAAAAGAGAAAATGCAAGCTAGTTTAAAGAAGAATTAAGATCTACATATTAAGTGCTTTTTTAAATAATTAAGGTCAATAATGAAAACAAGATTGTAATAAATAAGTAACCATGGAAGTTTCGTATCGTGGAAAGTACCTATACGTGAGTTTATATTGTAGTTGAATCATTATTTTGAGTTTTGTCAGTTGGGGAGAATGTGGCTTGATGTGCAGTGTGTTTTCATATTATATATGTGGGTTCATGTTTGTGGAAATGTCTTATGTGATGTTGAGTTATTCTAAGTGATCCTGTGTGGTGTTGTGTATCAAGTAATGCAAGTGAAAAAAAAAACTATTCTAATCTTTTTTTATTGTTGTATATGTGTGTCAAAATTGTGAGCATCACACTTTGTAATGTTTTGTTTGAGTGAAGGGGGTGAAAATTTTGTTTGTCTATCAAAAAAAATAAAATTGTTTAAATGTACTTTTATGAAAAATATATGTAATTTAACTAACTATTTTTATAAAAATAATAGTGATCTCATTCTCATTCTCATTCTCATTCTCATTCTCATTCTCATTCTCAAACATATTTTATCGTTTTAGGTAGAATACGGTCAACAAACCTTACAAGAATAGGACCTGCCCGCCCAACTAAGTATAGGTCCGTTTAGTTAAAAAATAATAATCATATAAATTATAGTCGATGAGAAATATTTAGGAACGAAGAACACGCCGACGTGCCGGCAAGTTACGTTCAGCGCTTTTGTACAAGAGCGTTGAATCAATGGACAAGTGAATTTATTTTGCAATGGCAGGTATGTCAATAGCAATATACTCTCTTATAACTATTTCCACTTCACCATTGGCCTCGTGCAGGTTATAATTAGTTTGCTCCGCTGGAACAGATGAAGCTGCATTAATACTACTAGTGCCCATCAATGCCCTCTCATTTGCTTCTGCTTCTCTTTCCGTTTCTCTAACTGAAACCACTTCTCTGCAAAGAGGGCACGTCGAATGCGAACAAAACCACATATCAATACAATCAACATGAAAACTATGATTGCAGCCGGGCAGCAGCCTGCCCTTGTCGTTCTCCTCGAATTCGCACAGGCAAACGGAACAGATTAAACCATCTTCGAAATTCTCAGGTTTGTACACAAACACTGGGAGGGCGTCGAGCGCCGCTATGCGCAGCCCGTTTGTTGGCAATGTGAAAAAGTGGTCGTGTGGCGCTCTCCAAGAAAACCGACGAGCTCGCGAAATCCCGAGACTCTGGCGAGTGTGCCGCGGTACGAGTTGCGGCCTGTTCGAACACAGTCGGAAGTAGACATAGTAAAAAATAGCAGTAATGGCAATGACGATGCAGAGAGACGCTACAGCCCCCATAACAATATAACTGTTCCATTTGTAATCCTTAGGACCGTCAAAATGTAGCGGGCCGTGGAAATAAATCGTATCATCATCATTTTCGCCATGTAAACCGAACATTTCTGTAAACTCCCAGAATTATGCAGAGACCGTAATTGGTGTTATTTGGGGGAGTGGGAGGAAGTCTTGTAATATATAAATGTTGCAATGTTGTTGTTTAAGGGATGTTTGTCGAGTTTATAAGGCAAGCGGAATTCGTAAGGGGTGTGAAGTTACTGCGAATAATCGACGGGATTCTTAGCCGCGTGAGCAGACTCCGGAGAGAAAATTTTGCATTCTAACACGGTCTCTCTCTTTCCAATGACACCGACTGGTGCGACGAGAGAAATTTCCTTGTTTCCTCCAAAAAGTTTCCCTTCAATATGTGAATATATACATGTTCCTACGCGTTTGATCTTTTATTTTCTCCGTACTTTTACCACTTTATTATTATAATAATTATTAATATTATATTACTATTGTTAGTAATTGCACATGGGTTGTAACTTTCGCAGAGAGGATAACATTGTTAAGTTTGTTGAAGTTATATTTTGTGGTAAAATGTATGTCATCTAAAACTGTTCTTCCTTAAAGAGGATAAAAAAATTGAGTCATATATAGTGACATAAAACAAAATCCTCAACTCGTGGAAAAAAAAGTGTTATAGCTAATAAAATTATAAAATAATATAGCTAGCATGGCGAAGAAGATCAACCATACACACACAATGATCTATTGGAGCCATAATGCATTAGGCATTCATGGTTGCATGGAATAAAACACAAACAAAACTTCCATGATGAAAATTGAATCCATAACAGATCATTAAATCAAAAAGTTTGAAGGCATGCTTACTAGACGCAAACATTGCATATCTGCAAGTATTAATATCTGCAAGAATGAATTTACATTATGCACTTTGTCAAACAAATTGCAAGCCTTCTATAATTTTCAACATATTGTGTAGATGTCTATTAGAGCATTTCAACTACAACATCTGACAAAAATCTTCATTTGAATATTTGTGGGGATCTCTACGCCCAATTCCACAACTCCAAATTTGGCACTTTGTTTAGGCATTTTGTTGATGCATTTAATCTTCCCTACTTTCCACACATGGTTATGAAGGATTTAAAAAAATAATGTTTGACAAATAATTCACTTTCGCAATCATGTATAGTGTAAAGTTTCCAAAGAATTTTCAACAAACCCATTTTTTGCATACCATGTAATCATTACCGTCCATGAAACCACATATATATTTCAAGCATTTTTTCGAATAGTTCACACGCTTCCACATTTTGCAGACATATCCGCTCAGACACTTGCAACTACAACATTCGAATAAAGTCCTTTCTTCATTATGTTTTAGTGGATGTCCACGCCCTAGTTCAAAATTCCAGTTTTTGCACAAACCTTTCCATTATACTTTGTTATATGTTTATATCGTACTCGAAACCTTCCATTTTGGAACAAGTTGGGAGTATGCTGTAAAGGTTGTGGAGTCTGGCTTTACACCTTCCAATTACATTTGATTCAAAGTTTCGAAGATCTTTTAAACAAATCCATTTTTTTGCATACCATGCCATCAAAACAATCCATGAAACCACACATGGTTAGGTTACAGTCTAAAGTACTCTATTTGTTCAAAGAGGTTGAAAGTATCTCACAGAAACCATTTTGTTCATACTCACAATCTATGGGGTCAATTATTTCTGAAGCAGTTTTTTAAACAGTAGTTGTGCATTTTGCATACATATCTACAAGGGCATTTGTAATGACAACATCTAGAAATCTCCTTTCCATTATGTTTTGATGGATATCTATACTTTGTTGTAAGGCTACCAATTTGGTATAGGTTGGGTGGATTGTGGAAAACGTTATGGAGTGTGGCTTTACACTTGCAAATTGCACATGCTTACAAGTTTCCTCGGCCTTTCAACAAACCTATTTGATGCATATCTGCCATCATAGGTATATATGCGACCACATTTCTTAGAGGTATTTTGTCAAATAAAATTTTCTCATACCTTATGTGTGTTTTCTTCATCTTCAGAAGAGAAACATTCCATGTAGAGTAGGAAGATTCATGAAAAAAGAAGAATCAACACTTTCAAATATTCAACAACTGATATATGTTGTTTGTTTGAGGTATGGTACATATTTTAACCTTCCATTCTTTTTTGTACACGGTTAAAGGGGTTCAACCACTCAATTGCTCAGTTATCCCCTTTCATCCTTTTTAACTACCTCTGATTTTGAGTAATAATATTTTCATAAAATATCGTCTTCTTGTAACGGAAATCAAAGCCACGGTCCTCCATTAAGGTTTCCTCCTGTTCTCCCCTTCGAAGCCTAAGAAAGCAGTAGACAGCTAGACACATTGGGGAAGACTGGCCTGCATGACATAAAATTTGTTCTTATGCAGGAAATAATTAGTCCTTTACAACATTTAGATGGAGGGAATTGGAAAAATAACCAACTGATAATTGAAAATCCATGCCAGAAATCATTACAATCTAAGATACAACATTTCTATCACGCATTTTGTCAAACACTTAACGTGCATCCTCCACATACCAACATTTCCCATACATGTTCACAAACACATTCCCTACAAAAAAATTCATCAAAAATCTTTAATCTCAACCATATCTCTTTCTCAACGGAACTATGTTTCATGAATTCGTTCTCATTTGGGGGAATAAGTGCTCCCCCTGACATGCGTAGATAGAACCATCCTCCCGCGGTTTCCGAAAAAAGGGTTGTTTGTCAAATTGGCTGTTGCTGCGGTGTTTTTCTTGGGAAACACTCATATTTCCAATTGTGGCTGAACCATGCATCTGGGGAGAGACATGTAATTATATACCGTCTTTGTGGATTTCGTTGCCCTGTTTCACATCCCCCAATGTTTGCGAAGGCCGGTAGAATACTTGAAAAAGTGAAGTCATTGGGTTTGATTCCATCTGCTCCATTTGATAAAACAAATTCAATAATTTCTCATAATATCCATGCTTGCAAGAGGTTGAAATCATGGAAGTCCACAAGACCATATTTTGTTTTGGCATTTCTTGCATAACTATGTGAGCATCTTTTAATATCCAAGTGTTATGTTTTTATGCATGCAGTGGTAGCATGGATCTGGTGTGCCGTAACTATGGGTTGAACTAAAAATATGGCGCAAGAGGACGGAATTTGCCAAAGCCTAGCCAAAACCTAAAAAATTCCAGAGAAAATGTTGGTTGGAACTCGTGTCAGAAATACAACATTTTCCAGTGTGGGCTTCTTCAAAAGACGGCACCTTTGGCACAATTATTATTACGCCGAAAGGTGTTGTTAGAGTTGGGAAGGGACGGTAGGTTTTTGACGTTGAATACACTACGATAGGGAGCCTTAGATTTATGGAAAACCCTAAAAGGATGAGCGTAACATATTGATGGAGAAGCCCTTAAACCAAAACATTTGGCAAAAAGATGTGGGCAATGGTCATTGTAGATTTCATTTTGCCCATTTGTAGATTTCATGGTGGATGTAATACCCAAAACCCTAAAATTTGAATAAACCTTAAAAACAAAACACTCGTCAAAGCAAATGTGGGCGACACTCCCTATGTGTTTTTTGCAAGTTGCTTGGTGGATAAGGATGTTGTCCATGATGAAATCTTGTTGAGGTTTGTTATTGATGTTGGTGGTCGGATCCATGGAGACGAAGAGGCGGAACACGACAAAAAGCCAAATTGTTACCCACTAGCATTGGCTACAGTTTTATGACTTGTATAGCACACACCCGAGGCATTCACAATTTCGTTTCTTTGTTGTTTTGTTGTTGTGTGGAGGATGCCAAAATGAAAGACATAAACTAACTAGAATATGCGTGTTAATAACTTTGAAGACAACCTTCGTGAGAAAGGTGTGCAGTAATCATATTTAAGCAACTTTTAATAGTTTTGAAGACACTCCGCGGGTTTTTCAATTGTCCGGCACCTAGGGTTTGATGATGGTGTAGACACAAAAACTGGGTCACACTCCCCTCGGTCCCTCGTCAAATAACTAGCTCAAACACACCCACCTAACCGTGGTCCCTTACACCCCTCACTAATATTAATTTAATTAAATTAATCCATGTCCTCACAATATTTATTATTTAATTATCCTAATTAAGATAATTCCCACACCACCACCTCACTTATACACCTCACCTAGACACCTCACCCCAAATCTATTCTTAGTATGTTGCCATAACTAACTAAGACCTAACTAAATCCTAAAAATCAAAGCCTACATTCCCTCTACCCACACTCCCACTCGTTAGAAAAGAAGCTTCCGTTCTAATCCACAAGGGGAAACTAACTGGATCCAAGAAATCAAGCAGATCTGCCCATTTTAGTAAACCTAGGAAATCCCGCCCTAACCAACGCTGGTCAACCCAGAACCATCGTTAGTTACCTTTTATTCCCTCAAATAACCTTATTTTGAGGTTGGCACATTTTCTGAGAGCGGGGGGAATAATCACATCTGCATGTAATCAGAGTGAGCATATGTTCATACCCTGACATCCACAGCCATCCAAGCCAAGAGTTGATTCAATCAAGCAAGGAAAAAATCCTTGGCAACTCAAGCAAGAGTCTCCTATCAACCGGTGGTCCTTCAAAAAATAAATCTCTCACCACCATCTCCACTCTTTACCCATAGTCGACTGGTAGCAGATTCCAAGTAAGTACACTGCTCTATTCAATCCATTTTGTTTAGATACTCTCAGTATTTACATCTTTTTGTGGGTTATTTTCCTTTCCATCCACTCACTACACTCCCTTGATAAATATCCCCTAATACTACTTCCAAAACCCCTCAAAACCCTATCCTAGAAATCCAACACTCCCTTCCGACCTACCCAACTCTTTGTGCAATCACAAAGAAGATCCAAATTCCATTATGCAACACCTCCCATCTTCCCACAGTCACTGATGTCGGTCTACCTAAACTACCGTCGGTCAATCCTATACCAACATTGGTTTACCTACCCGATATTTTCCCTTTACTACCATTCACCAACTTGATCTATAACTCCTCCCAGCTTCACCAAAACCCCACCAAACCTGCTCATTGATATGCATACCTACCCACACCTCCTTGAAACCTCACCCAGTTCCCCATCAACCTGGAAAATAGACCCAGACCCCCATTCTTGACTCCCTGTCATTTCTTCAGTGACTGACAGTGGTCACAACTAACCGGCATCGGTCAGGACTAGACCGACATCGGTCTCTGTGTCTGTCAACATAGTATAGACCAGAAACCTACCTACTTACTCTCAAGATACCTGTAATCACCTGTGACCTTCATCAGATCTCTGTCAAACTTGCAGAAACCTAGAACCATTCGCCTGAACTCTGGATCTGATCCTAACCTAGCATGTTAGATTAGATTTTGCTTATTGTGTTTATATGAGATGCGTAAATCATATTGACTACAATAGGACAATATTTACCTTATTTCTCTCATTAATTTGTTTACAACAGTGGATTGACATCCGTCTAGGGAGTATCACACTTCCCGGATCTAGCATACGCTAGGCAGTCCACTGCATATACTAGTTAACTTTCATTTGGTGGTCTTGTTGTCTATTTTAGGTATTTTCTCCTAGCCAAAAGGAAGCTCTCACGATCAGCTGTGGATCAAGAAGTCATACGCGCACAACAACTTTCAACCAACTTCAATAGGTATTCCTCCTATCCCTTTTACCCTTATCTGTTTCGTCACATTTCAAGAAACACTCTAAGAATCAAGTGAAACATTTTGGCACTCCTGGTAGGACCCATTCGGGGTTCCTTGCATTTTTTCATTTCTAGGTGAAAGTTGTATGTTTTTTTCCTTTCTGAAAGGTTCTCACATTAATTTTTTCCACTGGAATCTTCTCTTCTTTCTATTGTCTCAGAGCAATCATGTTTTGGTGCTATAAAAAGAACTCTTCTTCTCTTTCATTTGTACTGCATTAGTGAAAGATCATATTCTCTCCTATTCATCTTTTGTGTCATCTAATTCAATATTTCGATTCGGGCTTAAAATCAACTGCATTTCATTTTGCTTTGTTGTATTAACTCACATTAAATGAGGGCAACCTATATGCTAGAAGTCATGCGTAGTTGATGGTTGACAAACAAATCATAAAAAAGCACTTTTTTTCTCTTTCTCTTTCTCCGAGTCTTACCAAACGTCACAAAATTAAAAAATACACACATTCTTAAACAACATCTCGCTCGGAAGAAGTTGTAGGTGATCACATGATCGCGGTACAGTGGGCACCCTACTCGTTACTTCTATCGAGTCATTATCTCAGCAGACGGACCGCCCCCACCATAACATAATTTGAAACCTCTCTTTGTAGATCTCCTTCTTTGTAGGAAGCCTTCCTCACCAAAAAATCTATTCTAAATTTCATGAGTCAATCTTTGAAATAACATAAGCTGAACAAACATAAAAAAAAAGCACTTTTAGGATCGTATTTTTCTTAGTGTTTATGCTTGGCTTGTGCTTTGAGGTGAGAGGACACGTTCTTCATCTTTTTATTTCTCCTTGCACGTTCCTCATCATAGTTGGTGTATTCCAACTTCTTTTGAGTGTGCCTGGACCCCATTCTTATCACTCTGAAAGTTCTGCGTTTGATTCCACACTTGATTTTAAATCACAACCACCTTTTTCTTCATCTCTGTTTAAATTTCACAGTAACCGGTGCCAGTCCAATGACTGTTGTTGGTTACCCTCTGACCGTCACTGGTTTATCCAACCGGCGTCTATTTACTGTTCTTTTGGTTAACTTGCCCAAAAGGATACATGTTTCATATTCTTTGTTGTTCAGAGCCTCGATAACTCTCAGCATCTTCTCTATCCTAACAAAATCCATCTATAGCTTCTCTACTTGGTATATTATTAGTCTTTTGCCTTGTTTGGTAAATTGTTCTTTTTCCATAGTGACCAACCACGGTTACCTCTAAACGGCATCGTTTTACCCTAACTAGCATCGGTTAGTCTGTGTAATTTTCCAACTGACATTTTTACCCAATCCACCTGCCACTACCTGTTTTTCCCATTTTTTGTTGTATTTCTGTGTCATTTACAGAAAGTAGTCCTACCAAATCAGCACCTATTCACATGGTGCTGATTCGTAGCCAAGCAAATTCCCTCATATTCCACGCGAGTTGTCAACCACTCCCACCTAGTCCTTCACCACCTTCCATTCTATCACCCATGGATCCTACCCAACCTATCACCATCGCGACAGGTAATAAGGAGTTCACACGACTCCTTGACCAGAACCCTGTCGCCTTACAGTTCTATCTGTCCCACTCATCCTCTCGATATGCCTCGGGTTAGTTGATATACAACATGCCCGTATCTCTCCCCCTGACACTCGTTCCTACTTCTGTGTCAGCCCCTGCTAGCTCTATGTTGCCCGCACCTACCTTACCCTCGGTCGTTTTGTAGTTAGGCCCTATACCTACGATGACTGCCACATCTGCCACACCTATTGTACCCGCAACATCCACTATACCTTTATCAACCACCCAGAGCATAACCTCATATGTGCCTATTGTATAACATATACTCATAGCAACACAACCACCCCTGATGTTGATGACCCCTACCCCATTTCAAAACATTGTCCTTTTTATTCCACAGTCGTTATCCCCCATCGCTACTAGAGTCACATCTACCCTTCCACCTCCATATACATACTATCAGCAACCTCCCGTTTCATCTATCATTCATTCTGGGTACGTACCCCCTATCTCATTACCTCATTCTCAACCTACCTATTCGACATCACCATATACTGGGATGCCACCTCCATCATATGCCTAACACCAACCCTCTTACGCTACAGGAGGTACCCATCCATCACCACCTACTAATGACCTCATCAAGTTAATGATGGACAAGATGTAGACACTGGAGGCATTGGTTTCCGGCTCACGTAACTCTCTCACCTACGATGAAATTTGCAATGAGTCCATACACCCATCCATTCCTATTCATCCATATCCCGTACATTAGGAGATGCCTCAATTTAACCGCTTCAACAACAAAGAGGACCCGCAACAACATTTACGGTCTTTCAAACATGGGTGTTATCTGATCGCTCATGATGAAGCTTTGCTTCTGAGGACCTTTCCCATGTCTTTGACCGGGCCCGCATTAGATTGGTATAGTGTATTACCTAGACATTCTATCTACTCATTTAATTAGGTAGTCCAAGCCTTCTTGGATCACTTCTCCATCAACGTTGTTAAGAAGGTTACCATGACTGACCTCTACTCTACGCGTCAATATGACAACGAGTCTATCGCATATTTTGTCACTCGTTTGCTAGCCTGATCAATCAACTCACGTTCCAATTACCACAAACCAAACTCATAGAGCTCTTCACGCGGGCTTGTGCTAGACATATTTCACCGACCCTACAGGTTTAGACTATCCGAACCTTTGATGAGACATTCACCATGGCATGAAAACTAGAAATTTGGGCCATCGAAGAAAAGAAAATACAACTACAAAATAAGAACATGGATTTTAAGTCAAATGATACTTCTTCTTCTTCTAAACCACAAAGTTATTCAAAAGCCAAGGGAACCACTAACGCAGTGGTACTCAAGGCTGACCCAGCTCATCCATCAAATTAGGCTAAGCCCTCATCTAATCTTTCCCCTGTCCAGACTTTTCAATTCAGATGAGAACAATGGAAATACACCCCAATTGGGGAGCCTTATTCTTCTGTTTTAGAAAAGCTCATTAAAGCTGGGGCCATCACCCTTCCTCCTATAAAGCCACACACTGGTTTTGATCCTGCTTGCCCCACACCTGTGTGGTACAAAGAGCATGAATTTTGCAACTATCATTGGGTAAAAGGTCATAATGACGGCAATTGCATCACTTTCAAGAACATTGTCCAGGAAATGCTCGAGAATGGTGAGTTAGTCTTGGATAATTTGAATGCACCTGCCAACCAAAACCTACACATTTTCAAGAAACCATTTCCTAATCACACCCCTTCTTCTAACCAAACTGGGGAGGCCTCAACTAATGATAGCAATACCCACAAAGTCCATGCTATTTTCAGTGACACACCAGTTGCTTCCCAATTCCCTCATATTCCTTCCATAAAATAAATCCTAGCCCGAAGTCCTCCATCTATGCATGAACACAGTTCACCTATTCCTCCACCCACAGAGGAACACCCTTCATGTCCTCCCTCACTTGTGAAGGATCCTTTTGTTAACATCAATACCACTTCGCCTTTGGCTTCTCCACCTAGAGATCTGTCACCAGCAACACCTCTCCGACCCATGGGAGACATTTATTCATCTCCTCCACCTACAAAGGAGCGCCCATCATCTCCCCCACTTATCAAAGATCTAGTAGAAATGTCATTGCCTCTAGGTGACCATTCTCTATCAACCACCCAAAATCCTGTTGACTTACTTTCGGCTCTCTTACCCACAGAGGCTGAAGCTAGCGATTTCCCTATTTCTAAAACACATCTTATGGGAATCTCCATTGGATCCACATCGACCTCACCTACAACAGTGTTGTTCTCATACTTAGCTGATCACTTGGATTATGTTGATAGAGCCTTACTTTGGGGGCGTCTTCGACTTCTGGTCTTAACACAAATGCATATGTCACTTGCTGACACCTCCACTATCTATCCAAAAGTTTTTAGGCCAACCGAATCGAACAAAACCACAATTATCACAAATTCTCCCACGACATCACCCATAACCCAACATGCATCTACACCCAAACCCACACCTACATCATCTTCCTTTCCTAAACCTATTACTACTTTAGGGAACGACTAGCCTTACTCATCCACCCATCAAATTAGATTTAGCTACGTCTTCCAATACTAACACCAAATTTAACCCAGCCCCTAAACAGAAGAACCAATCTCCTAGATCTTATACCCCAAGCTTGCCAATCACACCTTTATCACCTTCACCTCTTCCATCCATCCTAGGATCTCACCCCTCGACCCTGGCTAAGAAACCCCCATCCATTGGTAAACCTAGAACCCAACAACCCATTTCCCCATCGCAGACCTCTAATATACCGAAGCGCCCCACACAACCTCCTCCCTCACATGTAACCTTTTTACCACCCATACCTCTAATACCATCGATAACTTCTTCACTAACCACAACACTTCCTTCCCTTTCCCTCACACCTCCTGCCCAACCTATGCCATCTACCTCCATAACACCTCAGTTACCCCCATGGGTAGCCTGCCCTCTTCCATCATTTTCTTTTCCCTCTACATCTTGTGTGCCCGTATCACCTTTACTCAATAAGGTGCAACCTAAAGGAAAAAATCCACTACCCTCCAATAAGGTAATTAAACTAACCACACACTATATTGCTAGTTCATCTACCGTGCCCCTACCCAAGTAGACACGACTAACACCTAAGACCACACCACACACCGAGTTAGTAGCCCAATCTGCTCCCCCTCTTGCAAAGACTCTTCCCATATAGTTAGCCACACCTACACCCAAACCCACATTCACTTCCCATTGTGATCCACTAGTGGGATCCTATGCCAAAATCTTAACAAATCTCCTCGAAACTTCCGTCATCACATTACCACCTCTTAGACCTTATGACCCACTCAAAGCCAAACCAAAAGGGTTTGACAAAACCAAAATTTACACCTACCATCGTGTGCCAGGGCATGATGTAGAGGACTGTAAGGATGTGAAAGCCGCTCTTGTCTAGTTGTGCCCTCTTGAAGAAAAATTTGACGATGATGATCTTCTCGATGAGGACCCCATTTTGCCAGCACCAATTTCCACGATTCTTCCCTCATTACCTACTCAACGACAAAAATCTCCACCCCCACAACTCTCAGAGCCATCCCCAAGATTCGAGATTAACATGGTTCGTATCATAGAGCTCCCCAACCTCCACCCAAATTTCGGTGTGCCCAACTCATTTCAAAAGGATCCTTCCCACATTTTGGCTTTTTCCCTTCCTGTCATTACACCTTTCATGGCTCACCTACTTCATCTACCTCCTCACCTCAAATCAACATGATCCATGTTGCTACCCACGCTTAGAAGGAAAAAGGAAAGGAAAAGGAAACCGAACCACCAACCAACTCTAGACCCAACATACCATTTGCACCCACACCTAAAGTCACTATCCGCGGCCCCACATATCCTATTTCTAATGGGGTTACACATCACACGATCCTCAAACAACTACACCAATCCTCCCTCAAAATGTCTCTATATGACCTCATCTAAACCTCTGAATCCTATCGTCAAGATCTCATGGAGGTTCTTCAATCTATTGAGGTTTTACCCAATGACCCTACACTCGTAGCATCCATTATTACACCTCATCATGTAGCCTCTCTCACTAAATTACCACCTTATTTTACACCTCCACCTACTCACCAAGTAGCCACCCTCAGCGTCTCAAATGAGGAAATCACACCACACCAAACGGATGACCCTGATCTAGCCCTTTTCATCTCCGTCCATATTGATAATATACGTGTATGACGTGTTATGATCGATGGGGGTGCTAGCATTAACATCATCTCTTCCCATGCATTTGACCAAATGCGCATACCCGATAATTACATGCATAAACATCCTGTCATGTTGCGTTCATTTAATGACACTATCACTTCTACACTTGGCACCATCATCCTCCATGTTCGCGTGGGCCCCTGTACTATTCCAAAGTTATTTTACGTCTTAGAGGGGGAATTTTAATATAACTTGTTGCTTGGTAGACCCCGTATTTGTGTTATGGGTTGCATTCCTTCCACTTTGCATCGTTGTGTGAAGTTTGAGCATGAAGGACACACCTATACCATTCAGGCTGACTCATCACCTTTCAAAACCTACAACATGCTTTACCGACCCAATGCCGTGCTTGTACCCATTAAGGTGTCTACCTCCATGACCACTTCCTCTTCACCCACACCTCCACTCACCAGTGCCGTCGCTACCTCAACCGCACCTAAATCCTACATTCCTACCACTGCCACAACCTCCAAGGCTAGCCCGTCAGCTTCCCAATCAGCTAGCTCCACCTTTGATCCAACCTCTAACACATCGTCTATCCCAACTACCCGCATATCGACCATCGATCCCTTGGAAGGTGTTTTTATACGCCTCACTCTGGGAGAGTATCGCCTATATAATGTCAACACATTCCTTACTCCACAAGAGTATGGAAGCCTTCACCAACACCCTCACTATGATCATTGCATAGGAGAGCATCTCCTTTACAGTCCTCCCCACCTTTGCACCAATCTCACCTATGGGGGACTTGATACTTCCACTTAAACACCTGAACCACCATCACAAACCCACCCCTTTTCTGCCAACCTCCAGTCACTCACTAATCACCGCTTCGCCCACACCTTCCTGTACTGATGTGCGTGGAAAGGTTTTTGTTTTGGATTTTACGAGCAAGGCCATCACACTTTTATTTCATGTACTACCCGTAAACATAACGACCGTAGTGGTATCAACTTTGCTGAAATACCTACCAAGAAGGCCTGCATTGAACTCATTGAGGATATCGACCCTTCTTTGCCTTTTTCACCCGCTCCACATTCTTCACCACCTTCACCGATAAAGTCGATGGATCTAAATCCATTCCTCCTATTTTTTTTTCCATAAACATCATTTCCTTGGGGCCTCTAACTTATCAATGTGAGGGCAAGGCCCCCTTTTCTTCTCCCTTCTTGTATCCTGAAATGATCGATGATGATACACCTTCTATTAATGTCGTTCAATGTCAGGATGATGAATCTATACTCACCTACCTTGGTGCAGAAGACTCTTATATTCATCAGTCATTACCATCTTAGACACAAACCATGTTAAATGAATCAACTATTGAAATCAACATCCATACTCGAAACGACCCGCACATTCTAAAGATCGGCCAATCTTTAGATACTACTGAACATGAATCCATCACTTCTTTTCTCAAAAATCATAACCATGCTTTTGCTTGGTCTTACGTTGACATGCCTGGTATTGACCCCACCATAGTGGTCCACAATATCATAACCATTCCTGATGCCAAAACCCGTAAAACAAAAGCTGAGGAAAATGCACCCTTGCATTGCTCTTCTGGTAAAAGAAGAACTTCAACACCTTCTCTCCATTTCCTTCATCTTACCCATTAATTATCCCCGATGGATTTCTAACATTATCCTTGTCACTAAAGTGAAAGGGGGACTTCACATTTACATAGATTTCCATGACCTCAACCTACCTTGCCCGAAAGACGACTTTCCTCTACCCGGTATTGACCAGTTGGTTGACATTACTGCTGGTCATGAGATGCTATCACTCATGGATGGTTTCTCAGGTTATAACCAAATCTTGCTTGCCCCAGAGGATCAACAAAAAACCACATTCATCACCCCTTGGGGGACCTTTTGCTATCGAGTCATGCCTTTTGGCCTTAAAAACACTGATGCCACATATTTGCAGGCTATGACTTACATCTTCCATGACATCATTCACCGTACATTGGAAGATTACGTAGATGATCTCCTTACCAAATCTAAATGCCGCTCAGAGCACCTCACTATCCTAAAGACCATCTTTGACCACCTTATTAAGTATTGTGTTCGCCTTCAGCCCAAGAAGTGTATCTTTATGGTTGTCTTAGGAAAGCTCCTGGGATTTATTGTTTCCTTACGTGGTATTGAGGTTGACCCTGCTAAAGTCAAGGCCATTCTTGAAATGCCTCCACCCACTAACCTATGGCAACTATGTAGCCTGCAAGGTAAGTTGCAGTCTATTCACTGTTTCATTTCGTAACTTTCCGATTGATGTTAGCCATTTCATCATCTTCTCAAAAAGGATGTCTCCTTTAAATGGGATGATGACTACCACAAATCTTTTGAGGCCTTAAAAAAATACCTTCTCCAACCACCCATACTCATTCCACCTAAAGACGATCAACCCTTTTACCTATACATCTCTGCTACCGATCACTCCTTAGGGGCGATGCTCGCTCATTGCGATGAACAACATAAGGAGCAGGTGGTTTATTACATAATCCGTACTCTTCTAGACTATGAAACCCGATACACCCATGCTAAAAAATATTTTGATTAGCCTGAGTTTTTGTTGCCACCAAACTCTGTCATTACCTACTCAACCATAAAACCTATGTAGTGACCAACACTGGCCCCTTACACTTCATGTATGCCAAACCTTATCATAACCAAAGGCTTGTACACTGGCACATGCTTCTGGCTGAACTCGACCTTGAATTCATCCATCAAAAGTCCATTAAGGGCCAATATATCCCCAAAAAATTGGCCGATGCACCTATTTCCGGGGATCAACCCTCTAACTTTGACTTTCCAGATGAGTTAATTGCTACTCTTTCCTTGGGAAAACCTACTTACCAAATGACACTCTTCTTCGATGGTTCCAAGTGTTAGCATGGGGACGGGGCTGGTGTTATCCTCATCCCACTTGATGGTGAACCCATGCCTTTTTCTTTCAAACTTGATTTTTATTATACAAACAATATTGTTGAATACAAAGCACTCATATTGGGTCTCCAGGCTGCCTATGCCTTACATGTCAAGTCAATCAACATCTTTACTGATTCTTAATAGGCCATAAACCAAGTCAATGGTATATAATAGTGTCGTAATGAGATACTTCAAGAGTATAAGCATCATGTGGACATAATTTTGACCACTTTCGACCATTACGCCCTTCAAACCATCCCATATTCTACCAACAAATTTACAGATACCATGGCCTGTTTGGCTTCTCAGATACCCGCTTCGCCCGCCGACTCTAAAAACTTTGTCACCATATAAAGAATCCAATCACCTTCTTATTTACCTCATGAAGTTTACTCTATCAAAACCACCGCTCCCTACCCGAGTGACCTTTGGTATAAGCAATACACAGACTATCTTTCCCTCTCCTTATTACCTCCCGAACTCACTTGTAATGGACAATGCACCTTTCTGAAAAGAGCCTGTCATTACATCATCATGGGTGGCCTCCTCTTTAAGCGTGGCTTTGATGGTATTCTCTTACAGTGCCTTATGAGTTTTGAAATTCTGTATACCATTGAGGAAGTTCATGATGACATATGTGGAGGTCACTTCAGTGGTCTCACGGTTGCTAAACATATTCTTCGTCTAGGCTATTACTGGAAAACTCTTAATCGTGATTGTTGCAACTATGTTAAGTGTTGTGTAAAATTCCAACAACATTCCAATCTGCATCATACACCCAGTCATTCCTTACAGGTTTCCGTGACCTTTGGCCCTTCTCTCAATGGGGTTTGGATCTTGTCAAAGAGATCAATCCCCATTCTTCCTAGAGACATCAATCAATAATCACCGCTACCAAATATTACACCAAATGGGTTGAAGCCATACCTCTCATCTCCACGAAAGCCAAGAAAATATGTGAATTCATCAATCATCACATTATCTGTCACTTTGGCGTTCCACATCACCTCATAACTAATAACGGAAAACAATTCAAAAATAAAACCTTGCGAAAATTTTGTGACGCCTTCGGCATTCAACTAAGTTTCTCGTCACCTTATTACCCACAAACCAACAGCCAAGCTGAATCCACTAATAAATCCCTGAACAAAATTCTCATGAAAGTGGTTAATGATAATGGGAAGGACTGACATACACACATTCCTTTCGCCTTGTGGGCGTACCGTACTAGTATTCGCACTTCCACTGTTGCCACTCCTTTTTCTCTGGTCTACGGTATAGAGGTTGTGTTAGTGCAAATCTACAACACCCCAAAATCAACCTTTAAATCTGCTATTGGGAAATGGTCGATTTGGTGTGAATGCACAACATGGAGTTTTCCCTAAGTGTGGGACCTTGCAAATTGGGAAAACTCTCTAGATTGTGGCTGGTTCCTAAACCTCTGTTTAGGTGTATGCCTGTAATTTTGTAGAGGTTCTGATTCAAAATTCCTACTCTAAAACTACCAAGGAGACAGGGTTGAGAGAAAACATGGAAATGGAAACAAAACTAAGAAAAACAGAATGGTGATACACCAAAGGAGTGCTGGACTTCTTGCTTTGCAAATTTGACACAGATCATGGAGATTCAACACCAAAACATGCACAAATTACTAGAATAAAATGAAATATCAGAAGCCAATAATAAATGCATGAGAGGATTGAAAATTGATCACAGAACATACATTATCATTTCCAAGTTTGATACAATATGTTCCATTGGCAAAGAGGAAAAAAACAAGTTACAATCTCCATGGGAGGTCTGAAATTCTACAAATCTACCTGCTAAGGAAGGAGAGAGAGCTTGCAAGAGCAAGGACGTTCAACCCTTTACAAAATGAGCAAAATATGGCTTATAACGATGAAGCAGAACGAAGAAAGGTGAAAAAATGCAGGAAAATTGATTCAACATCTCCAACCACTGACAAGATTCATTAAAACAAAAAATCAAGGGATGCACAGCCATGTTGGAGAAGAAACCGCAATACTTCATCAATTTCAGTGGTTGGGGGTTGGTTCTACATTTTTTCCTGTGCTAGAGATATTTCTTCAATTTTATCCCTCCAACTTTACCTAAAACTCAAAATTAAAGCTTCCATGGTGCAGAGGGCATTGATATATTTCCAATGGTACCAAATTTGATGAATTTTGACCACTGGATAAAAAGATATGACATTTTTAAATTCTACAGCCAAATTAGGGCGAATTAAGGCAAAAATTGGGTTCGCAGGGCAAAATCATGATTTTTTCCCTCTTTTTTCAAATTGGGAAAATTTCCCAAAAAATATCTACGCACCCTGCTCCTCCGATGATAGATGGTGTCAACATCTAAATTGATCCTGGGGGCCTCAGACAGCCAAAATTCTGCCCAATCCTTTCATGGGAAAAATTACCAAAAGATCCAAGGTTTGACCCAATATGCCCCACTGCGCTGATGACGTGGACACATGTCAGCCATCTGATTGGCAATGGAGGTGTGCATAATCATTTTCTTCACTCTCATTGGCAGTCAGCAGGGTCAAAATTTAACCTTTTTCCCCTTTTAAAATTTGTGCTAACTTCTCAAAAATTCTTTCCCTAGCACTCTACGCAGTGACATGTGTCCTTCTAATTCAGCGTGGAGGTGCGGCCCCAAATTTTTCCTGTGTCCTTTTTTCCCCAAAAGGGCTAAAGGGCTGAATTTATGACTTTGAGTTTTTAGCCAAAAAAGGCTAATTTCCTTGTAAAAATTTCCTTCTCCTAGCTCTGCTGGCCTGAAAGCCCTTGCAAACTTTTCCAAATTAGCTCCCGATGGACCCGCCTTGGGAAAATTTCCACTGATAACTCCGTCGAGCCATAACTCAAAAAAATACGGAGTTAGGAGGACTTCTTTACCTTTCTGGAAAGGTGAAGAAAATTCATCCTATCTGATGAAGCCATTTCTAGAAAATTTTGAGTCCCTAAAGCATTGAAAAATTTTAATTTTAAGTACTAGAAAAGGAAAATGAGGAAGAGTTAGCCAAAAATAAGCATGGGCTAATTTTGGATAACAATTTCCTGGCGACCTGGAGGGGTCATCTACCTACTAGATCAAAAGACTAGCTTACCTTGAAGCATCCATTGGGAATGGAGTCATGAGATAGCTTGCAAATTAATCTTCACTTTGGAAAACTTCCCTTTTAAGCCTCTTAGTAAACCACTGAAAACTTGGAAATTCACCAAAATCCAACTTGAATGACGCTAATGCAAAGACAAATAATAGCATATGTACAAACTAAAAATCATACATACCCCAAGTGGGATATGCAGAGTGTGCACAAGCACTTATTCTAAAAAAATCAAACCTACCTAATCTACTCTAACTGGAGCAAAGGTGAGCTAAACAAACCTATGCAACTGGTTGTGCAAAATAACTTCCCGTTCTTTAAAATTATCATCCATGCAAATAATTTGGACTTGAACATGGCTGTTATTAGGAGTGTAAGGCTGATTGAAAATTGTTTCTCCACTCCCTCCATCAATTTATCAACATTAATGGAAAAATAATCTCTTCAATCTGGCCTTCACTTAGACTTCTGGAGGTATTGATGGTGACCCTTGATACTTTGATGCTCATCCTCATGCCCTGAAGTAAGCATGACTGGTTTTGGCTTCTCCTTTGGCTCTAATGAAGCCAAGTACCTGATTGGGCACAGTCTGATCCTTTGGATGTGCCCATTTCTTTGAAATATAACTCCAAGAATGGAGTCTTCTTGTGGACCTTCTTGAGTGGATGGTGTGAGACGGATGATGACATCCTCCTGCCTTTTCTCTTCCTCCTCTTTTGAAGAACATGGAAGATAAAGATCTTCCAACCTTGGTTCTAGAGGGCTGTTATGAAGTGCAGGCTGTTGTTAATGAATGATCTCCTTCCATGGCAGTAGGCTCTTGTGCTTGTAAGAAGGATGAATGACAGGAGGAAAAAATGATGTTATCTCCTCGGGCTTCTCTCCATCAAGACAATCCTCCAAATCAGATAGATAATTTTCCTCCTTGTTGTCTTGCTGCAGGTGCTCAACCTCCTCCATGGTGTCCTTCGAATCTGTAATTTTCTCACCATGGTTCCCCTCATCTTCAAACATGAAGTTTGAAAGATCAAACTCTTCCTCAACATCAGAGCTTGAAGGGGATGAAGTGGTAGGAAGAATTGAAGGTTCTTCTGTGGCCTGCTCCACACTTGGAGCCTCTGAAATTGTATGGTCCTCCTCCACAGCTCAGAATGTACTCCTCTTCTTTTGGATTAGGAGTAGCTCCTTCTTCCCCTACTTGTGTTGTAGCTGGAGCTTCCACCACTTGTGGCTTGACCTCAGCCTCCTCCATAGGCTTAACCAACAAGGGAACCTTTGAAAACTCAAATTTAGCAGCCCAACTCTTCAGATTTTCTATCATTTCTTCTCTGTTGGGTTCCTCTGTTTGATGTTCTCCTTGGCTAGTTTTTTAATTGTTTTTCTTCCCAACATGGACTTGGGAAGGCAAGAAGAGTGGTGGGTGGGGAAGGCATTTCTTTTGGCTCTTGTAGAGGGGAATTGGATTTGGAAGGGAAAAGGGTAGAAGAATTGAAATGGGATGGAAGACTAGGAGATGGAGAAATGGAATTAACTTTTGGGACAGTAGATGGGCAACTTAAAAATTGACACTGCTGAGATAAAATAGATTGGGAAAGAGGAAAATAAAAAACATGAGATGGTGTGCTTACCCATTTGACAAGGTTGCTGAATACTCATCTCATACACCTCTATTCCTTCAGTCCACTTTGCAAGCAATGGAAGCATTGCAACAATGAAGTCAAGTTTCTCTTGTGGGCTATAATGCCTTGGAAAATGTCCCACCCATGGACAAGGTGCCCTACAACTGATTCCAAATGCTTTCATTTGTGCTTGAGCCTAGGATTGCACCATGTTTTCTTCCATCTTTTGGATCTTCTCTAACAAATTTACATTTTCTTCTTGACTTCCCTCACACTTTGCGTACCCTTGTGCTTGACATGCTTCATAGCCAAACTGACTTTGGCATTGCTCAGATGGGTATGCATATTGGTTTTTAATTTGACCAAAATGCTGATCTGGAGGATTTGAAAAATATGTTAGAGGTGGGACACATTGCTATTGTTGTAACAAATGAAAATTCCATGGGGAAAATGAAGTCATGATTACACAACTTCATGGGATGAAAGAAGAATGAAGAGATGGAAGGGAAATGGATGGAAAATGAATGAAAATGAATGGAAAGAAGTTCTGCAACTTTAGAGATGGGTTATTGATCAGATGGAGTCACCAGATGTGTTTGTAAGTGCCTCTAAAGGCTGAAATTTTCAACAGGAACACATCAACCTACAAAAAATGAAGTGGAATACCTCTTGGTCCCACCGGGCGATGCCAAAACTAACCCTAGTTAGTGCAAATCTGTTACACAAATCACCCCCAAATTGACCTTCAGATCTGCTGTCCAGAAAATGGATCAATTTGGTGTGAATGCACAACATGGAGTTTTCTACCAAGTGTGGGACCTTGCAAATTGGGAAAACTCTCCTAGATTGAAGTCTGGTTCTTACTCCTCTGTTTAGGTGTATGCATGCAATTTTTGTAGAGGTTCCGATTCAAAATTCCCACTCAAACTACCAAGGAGACAGGGTTGAGAGAAAACATGGAAATGGAAAAAAAACTAAGTAAAAAACAGAATGGTGATACACCAAAGGAGTGTTGGACTTCTTGCTTTGAAAATTTGACACAGATCATGGAGATTTAACACCAAAACATGCACAGATTACCAAAATGTAATGAAAGATCAGAAGACAATAATAAATGCATGAGAGGATTGAAAATCAATCACAAAACATACATTATCATTTCCAAGTTTGATAAATTACGTTCCATTGTTGAAGAGGCAAAAAATGAGTTCCAATCTCCATGGGAGGTCTGAAATTATACAAATCTACCTACTAAGGAAGGAAAGAGAGCTTGCAAGAGCAAGAACATCCAACATTACAAAATGAGCTAAATTTGGCTTTTAATCAATGACGTAGAATGAAGAAAGGTGAAAAAATGTGGTCAAATTGATTCGACATCTCCAACCACCAAAAGATTCATTAAAATAACAAGGGAACCCTCACAAATCCATTTTTCGATGCATTCGGCCATGCTAGAGAAGAAACAAATGCCATACTTCATCAATTTTGGTGGTTGGGGGTTGGTTCTGCATTTTTTCCCATACTATGAGACATATCTTCAATTTTCTCCCACAAATTTTTCCCAAAATTTAAAATTGAAGCTTCCATGGCATAGAGGGCATTGATATCTTTCTAATGGTACAAAATTTGATGAATGTTGACGATTGGATTGAAAGATATGACCTTTTGAAATTGTGCGGCTAAATTAGGGAAAAATTAGGGCATCAAAATTGGGGTCGCGGGGCAAAATACTAATTTTTTCCCTCTTTTTTCAAATTGGGAAAATTTTCCCAAAAATCTCTATGGCCCCTCAGCTCCTATGATGACACATGTTCGAATTGATTATATCCTGGGGGGTCAGAAGCCAAAATTTAACCATTTTCGAGGTAAAAGTGCAAACTTTTCCAAGGTCTCCCGCACAAAGCCCGACCGATGCATTGATGACGTGTCATAAAAATGACACAGTGTCAGCCTCTGATTTGGCGTAGATGTGTGCTTCATTTTCTTTCCTTCATGAGCTCGTGGTCTCAAGAAATTTTAACCTTGATTTTTTATCCAAAAAAAGGCTAAGTGTCCACAAATTCACTTCCCTGGCCCACGAGTCCATTTCTTCCCTTCTGATTCGTCGGGCCCGCGGGCCAAAATTTTCCTTTATGCACCCTTTTTCCTCTCAAAAAGGGTGATTTTTGACAAATTTGATTTTTGCACCCAAACCCACCAATTTCCTTGGTATCACAATTTCCTATCTCCACTCCACCCGCCCACCAATTTCCTTGGAAAATTTCCAACTTAGCTCCATGAGGCCTGCCCAGGGAAAATTTTCACTCCATTAACTCTCCGTCGAGCCATAACTCAAAAAATACAAGGAGTTAGGAGGACTTCTTTACCTTTATGGAAAGGGGAAGAAATTATCCTATTTGATGAATCCATTTCTAGAAACTTTTGAGTCCATGAAGCATGCAAAAAATCTGTTTTAAGCACTAGCAAATGAAAAGGAGGAGGAGTTAACCAAAATAAGCATGGGCTCAATTTGGATAACAAGTTGTTCTGCCTCTTGAATTCTAGATTCCATCCCTTTGTATTTCTCTCCATAACATGCTCAATGATGATGAATTTCACCAGGACCATTTAGCACAACTAGAGTTCTTAGATGAACGTTGTCTTAATGCTCTTGACCATCTCCAAGTTTACCAAAAACGTATCAAACGTGCCTATGACAAACGTGTTCATGAACAAACCTTCCAAGTTGGTGATCTTCTCCTGAAGGAAAACCAACATGTAACCAAAGCATAAAAAAGTAAACGGGGAAAATTTTCTCCTAATTGGCTTGGACCATACATCGTGATTCATGCCTATGGATCAGGTGCTTATTGTTTATCTTCACTCGACTGTAAACCCGAACCTGAGCCCCTTAATGCCTTGCATTTTTGACCATTCTATTATTGACTTTCAGTCCTACCTCACCTTCTTCCTCTTTTCATACTCATCCCTTGAGTGTCATTCACTTCCCTTCTTTCACTATGCCATCCCCAACGACTAAACAAGAATCATGTGCGTACCCGTCACTCTTTTACCCTCTCTTAAATATGTGTACCACGAATTTGCACATGGCATGCTTCTCATGGATACTTTTCATATTCTTTCATATGAGATCCCATGGTCATTTCACCTTGATTTCTAAACAAGAATATGATTCTTCACCTAAGTCTTGTCCATGACTTAAAATCCCTCACATAATTTCCACATGGGATTCAACTCCTTGAGTCAAACTTCCAATAAAAAGAAACTGAAGCTTCCCGCATTGATCAGCTTCGCGAAGACCTCAAGGACTTAATTTCCTCATCCCATATAGACTTCCTACATTGATCAATCTATCTCAAATACAAGTCAAACAAAAAAAACTTCATTATGGACTTGCTCATTGTGACCTTGGATCTCTTTCCAAAAGGCATGCTACCTAATACCATATAACCTAACCATTTTTCACCTTCTCACCCTTTGCACCTTCATTTCCTACCGCCTCAAGGCACCTGCTGAAACTATGACATTTGATGATCATGTGACTATTCTTCACCTCTAGAATAATCAATCATGCAATGTCTTTAGGGTCTTACGTTCATCAGTCTATCTAGGTTATGGTCCACCCGTTATGATCCTCACCAATCAGGTGGATCTCTTGCTTCCTCTTATCTTTTAATTTCTTCATTACGTATTGATAGTCCTATACAGGACTAGACCCTCGACACTTATCTCTAGGAAATTTTCCTCTTTCACCACAATCAACTTAAAATCACCCATACCTATTTGCCCACAATTCAACCACGCATAACCAAAACCTAGACTCAATCATGCCTATAACCTACCGACCCATTCTCCTACCTTCTCACATTTTTCCCTAGCTTAGGGGAGAACTAAATCTGCCTAAGGTCCCTGTTCGCTAGGACTATGTAGGCAGCACTCCAAGGGCATGGGGCCCTTGGAGGTTAGCTCAGCCACACTCTACCCTAACCAATTCCCTCTCCCCCTTTCCTAGTCACATTCTACCCTAGTTAGTTTCCTTTTTATATCAATAATTAGAAATTAAAAAAAACAAACAATAGTTGCTTCACATATTTACCATCATCACTCATACATTCATTATGTCTACCATTTATTTACCGTTATCATGCATTTTACTACAAAACATCTTAACATGACCCATATCATCATTAATTGCACAAATTAATGAATTAAAAACTCAACCAATCTCAACTCAACCATACCTAAACCAACCTAAACTTCATCATACCTAAGTCAACTTGACTCCATCCATGCCTAAACCAACAACCTGACTCAATCCATGCCTATGACCTGACTTCATCCATGCGTAACCTGACTCCATCCATGCCTAAACCAAAAAATTGACTCAATTCATGCTTAACATGACTCCATCCATGCCTAAACCAACAACCTAACTCAATCCATGCTTATGACCTGACTCGATCCATGCCTATGTCCTGGATCTATCATGCATATACTACTTGGTTTCCATCACATATACAAATCAAAATAGAAAGCTACACACAACCATATATACATCATGTAATAATCACCATCATCTCTATAAATAAATCATCCAAACATGTGTATCCATATACATGACTCTCAAATATCTTTGGCACGCAGGCTTATGTATATAACAAAATCTCAAAAACTCTCATATACATCCTCACTATCTTTGGCACGCAGGCTGGTATCTATGTCAAAAATATGATGTCAAAAATAAAATAATCCTACATGGAGCTCAATCATCTCCCCATATGATATCCAAGCCTATCTCATCTGTCTCCTCCCCCACTCCTCTAGCCCGGTGTTTGGCTGCCCTCTCTCCACCTCACTCTGGTCTGGCTCCTAATGGTCCTACCCCTGGAGCTGGCCTCCATGCACTAATGGCCTCATCCTGGCCCGGTCCTTGGGCCCTCTAGCCCCATGTACTCTCCACACTACATGTGCAGGATTTGATCCTCTCACTCGAGGCCTACTGTGCTATGTGCTCGGCATATGGTAAGACATATATCCCCGTTTCCATCAAGTGATCTTGGTAGTATCTCACCTCACCCAAGGCATCTCTTAATCTAGCTACAACTACTATCTGCGGTGGTTCCATTAGCCTCTGACCCTGCCCTACTCCTACCTGAATAACGGGACCCTGTCCCTACCCCTCTGGTGGTGCCATCATCCCTGAATCCTACACCTATACTTGGGTCTGAAGGGCTGCTATCTACGCCTATGCAGTGGCCAATTGGCCCTTCAAACCTGTAACCTATCCCTGCGCCACGGCCAAATGGCCCTGTAAACCTATCACCTACACTCGTAGGGAGGCTACCTTCACCCCATCTCCATCTCCACCCTCTCCCTCTCCCCCCGGTGTGGGTACTGGTCCCTATACTCCATGTTTCTGAAAAGCACCCACTTATGCCTATAGAGTCACAACTTGTGACTCAGCCTCTGTTAGATGTCCCTATAATATGCCCAACTGGGTCGCTAGGGTAGCTACCTTCCCCTATAGGGTGTCTCTCTGTACTATGATAGTAGCTAAATCTGGATGCCCCAGCCTCAATGGCACTACTCGTAGCTATGCAACCCACCACTGTCTATACCTGTCTGTCACCTCGACATCATCTATCTGTCGATTGACTGGCTCCTCATCCTGCCCTATTAGCATTGTAGGTTGTGTAAGAGACATAGGTCTCTCCACATCATATCTACTATATTGTGGGAAGGGTGGAGGTATATCCTGCGGCAACCTAAACTACCATCTGACCCAGTCTACGGATATCATGTCATGCTCCCCTGCCCGCTGCCCCTCTATCCACCTGTAGATTTGTAACCCATCCTGCTCCACCGCCATAAGCCGGTATGAAGGGAAGCCCACATATGGCCTCCAAATGATATCCACGCCAGAAAACCCCTCTAGTAATTACCTATAATAGGCTACATCATGTGTAGCTCTCACCACTCGGTGCTCTCCCATAACCGGCACCTATCGCCTGTAGCCCACTCAAACAAAACCTGGCTCGAATGCATCAGTCTGACGCATGCCAACTAGGTGCACACACACAATGTGCTCATAGGCCCAACAATGTAATAAGAATGTGCAGCATAAGCTAAATTGTTGTAGTCACCCATAAGCCCATAGCTCACTGTATGGTTGTACCAAGAACACAGGCACCCATGCAAACCGATTCTAGCACTCCACCATGTCGTGTAGGACCCCCATCAGTGACCATGGGAATCTCCCATCCTCTATATCTGGCAATGAAAAATAGTAGACTACCTCCATCAAAAGCACTACCAGCCTCATCTCCTTGGGGTAGGCTCAGTACATTACCCTGTAGCTCATACTGGCACTGTGGAATCCTAACAATGTCAGCCCCTCTCCAAACACTGGTAATAGTAACTCCTCGAATGCCTATGAGGGGATCGAGTAAACCTATGTACCTACTATAGGTAGTCACAAGATCCTATAAACATCCTCTAGGGTGATTGTGATCTCACCCGTCGGCAAATGGAATGTATTGGTTGCTAATCCCATCTATCAATGAGGGAAACCATCAAACTTTCCTCCCAAACTACGTTCCGGTAGCATCTGACCCCAATCAAGCCCACATCTGTAACATGGCTCCACTCCTTGCGTGTCATGCTTCCTCATATCTCCATGAGAAAGGGAGGTACCCTATCCCTCATCCATAGCGGGTCCCTGGCCTACATACAACCAATCATATTATTAGCTCCTGACCATACCTGTATACAACCTTGCCACCCCCACTATACCACTCACCCTAACTAAATCAACCTTTCACCTATATCTAGGCCCTAAATCAACACTACCTATCTACCCACACCTCAGACCCTCACCTATTTTCATTTTATATATCTACCCACACCTTGGACCCTTACCTATTTTCATTTTTCCCCTCTCACCTATCTTCCTTATTCACTCCCTACGCGTACCCATACCTCTTCCCCCCTACCTAACTCTCCCTACCCCTACCTATTTGTCTATAACCCATCCATTTTAGCTCCTTGTGGGCCTACCTCTCTAGCCTATTGACTGGCATTGGTCATCATTGACCGACCATGGTCCAACAATAACTAGCATCGATCACCATCTATGTGACTGATACTGGTCCTCACCCACCGATGCCAGCTACAAGCGAACCGACGTCGATCACTGTTGCGGTAAAAAACCCATGATGCCTTGCCCTATTTCTACCCACACTTCTCCTTTCTACCCATTTCCCCCACCAATGTCTACCCAATGCCTATTCCCACCCCTCATTTACCTAAATCTACCCTCCCTTGTTCCCCTTTTATCATTACATTCCCCGCATTCAAATTTTAATATCCCCCCCAAAACCCACTTTTCTCCTATCCGATTTCTATCCTCCACCTACTCACAATAAAAAACAATCGGAATGGGCTCTTACCTCATCACGCTGCCATCTATGTGGTGGTACCTCAGGCCACTTTGCAGGTCCACCCGATCCCTCTCCTACCTCTATCATCACCGATTGCCCGCTGGCTCAATCGAATCAAATCAATCACCCAATCAAATCACCACACTCATAGAACCGCCTATTGAGCAACAATCAATCACTCTATGGCTCACCAACTCAGCTCTCCATGTCCTTTGGTCGCTTTCCACCTCTTTATCTCTCTCTTGTCATTTTCTCCTATGTGGCAAATGACAAATGATTTTGAAAAATGCAGCACCTTTTCTTTTTTTAGCCTTCTTGACTTAACCAGTGATGGTTTCACCTTGACTAACATTGGTCTTGTGCCTAGCCTACCAGGGTTAGTTCATGGTGACTGACATCGGTTATTTATGACTGTTGTTGGTTATCTTGATTAGTCTTATTATTACCCATTCCCCTAATTTGCTATCCTGAATCCTTTCTACCTTACCCACACATGCTTGGACATTTCCCTTTACCCTCCTAAACTCATCATTTACCACCTAACCTCTTCATCATTTGGGGACTTGTTATCTTACCCATACCTCAGCCCTACCCGTGCCATGACCTAGCTACTTAGACTTAAAACATTGCTAGTGACCTGTGATCTCATGTGCTTGCTATACCTTGCGACACTGGTACCCGTGTTATTTGACCTAATGACCTTACCTTGCCTCTTACCATGACCATTTATCCTAACCCAACCTTTGGTGTACCGGAACATACCTACACTTTCCTGCACCTGACATGCGTTGTGTTTCCTGACCATATACTATACCTTGGATACCATAATCACCTAAACCTTGTTTGGATAAACCTATCGACCTTAGAAAATGTAGATTTTGCATGCTCTTCAACCTGGTACCATGTTGTATTTTATACGTGTGCATGTGTTTGACTGTTACTTCCTTTGACCCTTACCCATTACCTGGATTAACCAATTGGATCTTTACCCTTTTACCCCTGTTGCCCACCTTCCTCTTCATCACATTCACCTTTTATCAAACCACTCACCGATTCTGCCTTCTGCCTCATCAGTTCCTGGTTTGAGGGGGATCACCTTCACCCACACATGGAGCAACCACATCTTATTTTTTTCAGCGTCGCTTACCAATACAAGCTAAGTAAAAAAAGGGGCAAAATGTAGACACCAAAATTAGGTCACACTCCCCTCGGTCCCTCATCAAATAACTAGCTTGAACACACCCACCTAACCGTGGTCCCTCACACCCCACACTAATATTAATTTAATTAAATTAATCCATGTCCTCACAATATTTATTATTTACTTATCCTAATTAAGATAATTCCCACACCACCACCTCACATATACACCTCACCTAGACAGCTCACCCCAAATCTATTCTTAATATGTTTCCATAACTAACTAAGACCTAACTAAATCCTAAAAAGAAAAGCCTACATTCCCTCTAACCACACTCCCGCCTGTTAAAAAATAAGCTTCCATTCTAATATGTGAGGGGAAACTAACTAGATCCAAATAATCAAGCAAATCTACCCATTTTAGTAAACTTAGGAAATCCCACCCTAACCGATGCCGGTCAACCTGGAACATTTGTTGGTTACATTTTATTCCCTCTATTATCCTTATTTCAAGGTTGGCACATTTTCTAAGAGTAGGGAGAATAATCACATCTGCATGCAATAAGAGCGAGCATCCATTCATACACAAACATCCACAACCATCCAATCCAAGAGTTGATTCGGCCAAGCAAGGAGAAAATCCCAGACAGCTCAAGGAAGAGTCTCCTATCAACCAGTTGTCTTTCACAAAATAAATATCTCACCACCATCTCCACTCTTCACCCACAGTCGACTGGTAGCAGATTCCAAGTAAGTACACTGGTCTATTTAATACATTTTGCTTAGATACTCTCAGTACACTAGTCTATGCCCAGAATGTCTCTCCTTCTCAAACGAGAAGTGCTACAATATATAGAAAGAAAAGAGAGAGAAGAGGGAAAATTTGAATCCTGTTCAAACCACCATGAGATATGCATCGAATCCTACTTTGAAAGTTCAACCACTGAATATCAATGCCTTCTACAAATCCTCCCATAATATGTCGATTCTGGTTCCTAGCGGATCGAATCGAATCGGATTTGGTAGTTGAAGAGGTTGGATTCTACATTAATGGCCTAGAAGAATCTTCTTCATTTTTCACCTACCAGTTCCACGCAATAGCCTGGCACTCGTTTGGGCTTCCCTTTTGATATGGGACACGTGGCAACTAGATTAGAGTAAAAATCAGGTTTACGGGTCCATAATTTACCTTTTTCCCTTTTCCCTTTGCCTTTTGAATCTACTTGACCATTTTCCCCTGCCTTCGTTTTGTCTTGAGACACATGGAGATGTGGTTCTTGTTTGAGCTTCTCTTTTTTTTGGATTCACCTTTGGAGGAGTACTGTTAGGACACATGGCTCTCTCTACTGGCTCTTCCATACTTAGTCGATTCTTGATTCTTTCCTGAACGGTTTTGAGCTTGAAGACCTTGAAACTTCACCGCTTCTTTTTGTTCTTGCTCCTAGCTTCTCCGCGACACTGCTCCTTCATTTCCGAGCCCACATGTAACTTGTTTGTCATCCTGGAATGTGAGCTCGTGGGTATGAGTCATTTCCTTCATAATTTCCTTATGTGCAGGAGTTTTCTTGACCAAATTACGGGGGGTGGGGTGAATTTGGGATAACAATTTGGTGACTCACGGGGACATCTACCTACTAGATGAAGAGACCGGTGGCCTTCAAGCATCCATTGGGCATGGAGTCAAGAATGATGGCTGGAAACTGATCCTTCTTATAAAATGGACTCCTCGACTGTCTAAAATTCACTGACCTCTGCCTAACTCTGAATCTGCTCGCGCGTCAGCACTCTCAATTTTCATAAGAAAATCTTAAAATGGAGTTTTTGAGAGTAGAAAATTGTATAGACTCAGGCTTTCACCTGTCCCTTAAATGGACTGTTTCGAAACAACTTAAGTTGCTTTGGATTTGTTCCCTTTTAGAGCTAGCAACTATTATAGACTGCTATGAGTATTCTTGCCATGAATATTGAAGAGCCTAGCCCTATGCAACCACAAAGAAAAATGGACAAAACTTATATACAAAGACCAAAGCATACATGCCTCAAATGAGACATGCAGAGTGTGCATAAGCACTTCTTCTGATGAAAGAAAATCTACTCCTAATCCTAAACTAACTAGAAAGAAGAATGCTACATAAAGCCTACAACATGCAAGGAGAAGTAGCTTCCTTTTCTCGAGAGAGGCATCGATGTAAATGATTGACACTAAATATTGTTGCCAGTATGAGTGAAAAACTGACAATAAGCCGGTCCTCCACCAAAATCATCAAGGTATCAGCATTAATGTAAAATACCTCCTCAAGATGACTTGCATTGGACTCTTTGAGGTATTGATGGTGATCCTTGGTACTTTGATGCTCATCCTCATGCCTTGAAGTAGGCATGACTAGTTTTAGTTTCTCCTTTGGCTCGAATGAAGCCAAGTACCTGATTGGGCATGGTCTGATCCTTTGGATGTGCCCATTTCTCTGAAATTCAACTCCAAAAATGGAGTCTTCTTGTGGACCTTCTTGAGTGGATGATGTGGGAGAGATGGGGTCTTCACTATTTCCTTCCTCCTCCTGAGAAGAACATGGAAGATTAAGATCCTCCAACCTTGGTTCCTGAGGGCCGTTGTGAGATGCAGGTTGTTGTCCTTGGATGTTCTCCTCCATGGTAGTAGACTCTTGTTCTTGGAAGGTGGATGATGGAGGAGAAAATGATGTGATCTCCTCGGGCTCCTCTCCATCGAGACAATCCTCCAAGTCAGACAGATAATCTACCTCCTTGGGCTCCTACTGCATGTGTCCGACCTCCTCCATGGTGTCCTTCGAATTTGTAATTTTCTCACCATGGTTCACATCATCTTCAAACATGAAGTTTGAAATATCAAAATCTTATTTGACATTAGAGTTTGAAGGGGATGAAGTGGGAGGAAGAATTGAAGGTTCTTCTATGGCTTGCTCTGCACTTGTTGCCTCTGAAACTATATGGTCCTCCTCCACAATTGGAATGTACTCCTCTTATTTTGGATTAGGAGTAGCCCCTTCTTCCCTTTCTTATGATGTAGCTGGAGTTTCCACCACTTGCAGCTTGACCTTAGCATCCTCTATAGTTTTAACCAAGCAAACTTTTGAAAACTCAAATTTAGCAGCCCAAATCTTCAAATTTTCTATCATTTATTCTTTTTTGGGTTCCTCTGTTTGATGTTCTCCTTGGCTGGTTTTTGGAGTCTCTTCCCAACATGAACTTGGGAAGGTAAGAGGAGTGGTGGGTGGGATCTCCACCAGTTGTTCCTTTGTTTGTGGAAGAGGGGAAGGCATTTCTTTTGGCTCTTGTGGGGGTGGACATATATTTAGAAGGGAAAAGGGAAGAGGAAAGGAAATGAGATGGAAGACTAGAAGATGAAGAAATGAAATCAACACTTGGGGCAGCAAGTGAGGAGCTTTGAAATTGGAGGTTGGGTTGAGATGGTGCCTCTTGAGAAAGAGAAAAATAAAAGCTATGAGATGTTGGACTTACCCATTGACAAGGTTGTCTTGACTCCAACTCATAAGCCCCGATCTCCTCAGTCCATTGTGCAAGTTGGGGAAACATTTCAACCATGAAGTCTAGCTTCTCTTGAGGGCTATAATGTCTTGGAAAATGGCCTTCCCATGGACAAGGTGCCCTGTAACCAATCTCGAATGCCTTCATTTGTGCTATGCCCCTTGATTGAACCATGCCAGCCTCCATTTTTTTAATCTTCTCTAGTAGACCAATATCCTCTGCATAACTATCGCCATCATATACGTCCCCTTGTCCTTGATAAGCTTCATAGTCAAACTAGTTTTGACACTGCTAATATGGGTAAGCATAATGGTCCTGGATCTAATTATAATGTTGATATGGAGGAGTTAGGAAATACATTGGAGGTGGACTGTATAGCTGTAAGTGTGAGCTCCATGAAGGGAATGAAGTCATGATTACACAACCTCATGGAATGGGAGAAAATGAAAGAGATGGATGAAGAAAATGGATGAAATGAGTGGGAATGGATGGAAAAGGTATGTAACTCAGAGAATGGGTTTTTGACCAGATGGAGTCACCAGATGTGCTTGAAAGTGCCTCCAAAGGCTGAAATATTCACCAAAAGCACATCAAACCTGATGAAGTGAAGTTGTAAGGTGCTTCAGACCTATCCCACCAGGTGTGCCAAAACTATTAGTGCAAAATCACAACACCCCCAAATGATCTCTAAAAATTTGTTTTTCTAAGGTAGACTCATTTGGTGTAATTTGCATAACATGGGACCATCTCTCAAGCTGTGGGACTTACAGACTTGAGATGGCCCTCCAGAGAAATCTAGATTCTTCTTCCTGATCCTAATGCTAAACTAATCCTAATGCAGAAATGACATCTAACTATACCTATCCTAACAATGCCAAGGAGATAGGGAGAGAGAAAGTGCATAAAGAGGGAAATCCTACACTAATGAGGTGATAACACCAAGAAAAGGGAAGCGATATATTATGTTGAGGGAGAAAGAAATAGAGAAAATGGAGATGAGGGAGATTAGACAGAAGTGACACAGACAAGATCTGTAAATCATCCATTAAACTCCATAAACACAACATCCTACATCTGCAAATGTGAAATAAATGCACAGAAAAACAAATCTGGAAGGGAGAGGCACCGAGAAACAACAAAATGATGCAAATGGTTTAAGAACACCACAAAAAAATGGTTTTATTTCTCTATAAGGTGCACTAACCATTACATTTTTGGAATAGAGGAACAAATACATTTTCCAGGCATAGGAGAAGGTTCACTACTCAAAAATGGCGTCGAGAAAAAAATTTGACAGAGTTTCTCTATGCCCAAAATGTCTCTCCTTCTCAAACGAGAAGTGTTATAGTATATATAGAAAGAAAAGAGAGAGAAGAGGGAAAAGTTGAATCCTGCTCTAACCACCATGAGATACGCATCGAATCCTACTTTGAAAGTTCAACCACTGAATATCAATGCCTTCTACAAATCCGCCCACAATATGTCACTTCTTGTTCCCAGTGGATCGAATCGAATCGGATTTGGTAGTTGAAGAGATTGGATTCTAAATTAATGGCCTGGAAGACTCTTCTTCATTTTTCACCTACTAGGGCCACGTGACAGCTTGGTGCTCGTTTTGGCTTCCCTTTTGATATGGGACACGTGGCAGCTAGATTAGAGCAAAAATCGGGTTTATGGGTCCGTAATTTACCTTTTTCCCTTTTTGTGAAACATAAAACTCAGAAAAATCCTGGAGCCCCGAAGCTCCACCTTTTGAATCTGCTTGACCATTTTCCCATACCTCCGTTTCATCATGAGACATGTGGAGATGTGGCACTTGTTTGAACTTATCTTTTTTTTTGGATTCACCTTTGGAGGAGTGCCGTTAGGACACGTGGCTCTCTTTGCTGGCTCTTCCATACTTAGTCAATTTTGGATTCTTTCATGAATGGTTTTAAGCCCGAAGACCTTGAAACTTCACCACTTCTTTTACTTCTTTCTCATGGCTTCTCTGCGACACTGCTCCTTCATTTCCAAGCCCACATGTAACCTATTTGTCGTCTTGGAATGTGATCTCGTAGGTTTGAGTCGTTTCCTTACTAATTTCCTTATGTGCAGGAGTTATCTTGACCAAATTTTCCAGGGGGAGATTTTGGGATAACAATATTTACATCTTTTTGTGGGTTATTTACCTTTTCAGCCACTCACTACACTCCCCTGATAACTATCCCCTTATACCGCTTCCAAAACCCCTCAAAACCCTATCCTAGCAATCTAACACTCCCTTTCGACCTACCTAACCCTTTGTGTAATCACAAAGAAGATCCAAATTCCATTATGCAACATCTCCTATATTCCCACAGTCACTGACGTTAGTCTCCCTAAACCACCATTGGTCAAGCTTATACTGGCATTGGTTTACCTACCTGATATTGTCCCTTTACTACCATTCACCAACTTGATCTATAACTCCTCCCAGCTTCACCAAAACCCCACCAGACCTACTCATTGACCTACATCCCTACCCACACCTCCTAGACCTAGTTCCACATAAACCTAGAAAATAAACCCATACCCCTGTTCTTGACTCTCTGTCATTTCTTTAGTGACCGACAGTGGTCACAACTAACTGACATCGATCAGGACTAGACCGACATTGGTCTCTATGTCTTTCAACATAGTATAGACTAGCAACCTACCTATTTACTCCCAAGATACCTATAATCACCTGTGACCTTCATCAGATCTTTGTTAGACCTACATAAACCCAGAACCATTCTCTTGACCTCCGGATCTGATCCTAACCTAGCCTGTTAGATTATGATTTTTTTATTGTGTTTATATGTGATGCCAAAATCATATTGACTACAATAGGACAATATTTAACTTATTTCTCGCATTAATTTTTCTACAACAGTGGATTGACAACTATCTAGGGAGTATCATACTTCTCGGATCTAGCATATGCTGGCAGTCCATTGCATATATTGTTTAACTTTCATTTGGTGGTCTTGTTGTCTATTTTAGGTAGTTCCTCCTAGGCAAAAGGAATCTCTCACGATTAGCTGTGGATCAAGAAGTCATACGCACGTAACAACCTTCATCTAGCTTCAACAGGTATTCCTCCTATCCCTTTTACCCTTATCTATTTTGTCACATTCTAAGAAACACTCTAAGAATCAGGTGAAACATACGGCCTACACAAACTTGTTCTGCATGCCAGTTTGAATTGTATGTCTATTTTTTAGTTTATGGAGGTCTAATGTTTCCACAACATGGATATGCCTATGTGTTATTTTTTCCTTTATCCACTTGAGTGGTTTGATGCATATATTATTGTGTGTTGAATTTATTTCTCTATTTTATGCGTTTAACTCATTTTCTAGGAGGCCATGCCTATCACTTGCTACATGGTCAAATCTGTGTCCCTAAAGTTTGTATCGATTAACACAACAAATTTCCAAACATGTGCATTGATGGTTGTGTGATGCTTATGTCTCTTCCAATATAGTGTCTACCATCAAACCTGCTAACTATTTCCCCTCATCTAATGGAATAATTTTTATATTGAGGAATTTGTTAAACCTCCAAACATTTTTTCTATTTTTCCTTGTCTAATTTTTTTGGGCTGAATTTTTGTTATGATGATATTGTTGTTGGATTGATACTTAGACATTCTGATTATTATATCTTGATCAGTAGATGATAGACTATGCAAATATTTAGACTATTGACATGTTGTGATTTACATTTTGATTATGATGCACTAGATGACGATGATGCATAATTATATATGTTGATTTGCAGTATTCTAATTTATACTAACATTTCATATTATGGATGGATCACCTATGTTGGATGTTTTGAGTAGAATTATGATTTTATGAATGGTAAAACTGAATTAATTAATATGATGATAGGTGATAGAATTGTTAATTTTGGATGACGATTATTGATTTTTATATGTATATTATTCTCGATGTTGTTGATGCGGCCATAGGGCTAGAGAGGTATTTTGTTTATGTTGTAGGAATATTTTACCACATAAATTGAAAGGGGATAGGGGACCAACCACAGAAGGATGTTGGGTGTTGTGTAACATGGCCAAAATTTGACAACTTATGTATAATGTTATGTTGTGTTGTTGCATGCTTTATTAGGAGTTTCCCATGGGGGGAAACCTCATTTATTTGGCCATAGGTGTGTTTAACCTGATTCTTAGAGTTTTCCTTTGAATATTGACAAAATAGATAAGGATAAAAGGGTTAGCAGGAATACATGTTAAAGCTAGTTGAAGGTTTTTGCGCGCGTATGACTTCTTGATCCACAATTGATCATGAGAGGTACATTTTGGCTAGAGGAACTACCTGAAATGAAAAACAAGACCACCAAATAGAAATTATATAGTATATGCAGTGACTTCCGAGCGTATGCTAGTTCTGGGAAGTGTGATACTCCCTAAAAGGCTGTTAATCCACTGTTTAAAACAATTCAATATTAACAATAAATGAAATCCTATTGTAGTTAAAATGATTTAGGTATATCATTCGACTACAATAAGAAAATTCATTCACAATAGGATAAGCTATGATTGAATCTGAAGGGCTAGGTATCTATCAGAGTACTAGCACTGGTCAGGGTCTGGTTTTGGGCTGTTTTGGGTATTTGGTGGGGATTTTAGGCTCTATTCTTGATCTGAGGGTAAAACATAGAGACCAACGTCGGTCTAGTGTAACCAATGATGGTTTATGATGGATTGACGATGGTCATGGGTAACTGGTGTCGGTACATTTGGGTGACAGAAACTTATTAAAATCTTGGTGTAAGGATAGATCTGAGGCTAAATGGAAATGAAGAGGGAAATGGAAAGGTCTATGGAGATCTTAGGTGTAATCAGAGGTGTTTTACAGTCAGGTATGATAAATATAATGGTGTTGATGAAGGAATGATCAAACTTGCATGAAGGTAAATGGTGGGGGAATGAGAGTGCAAGTAGAAACTAATAATAGAGGTAACAAAGCCTACTAAAATGAAATTAGATGAATGCTGGTTAACAAAATAACTACTATGGTATGAGCTTGATGACTAGATGAAAATGGTAGTTGATCAGATGGATGGAATTTGGTGTGGTGATGGCATTTCCCTAGATTCTCCCATGAATGCAAATGGCTCTATGATCACTTTTGATGCTGGCTGTGGATGTTCAGATGCGTGTGCTAATTTTTGTTCTACTTACATGCAGTTATGGTTTCATATCTTGTGCTAAGAAATGTGCTAACCTCGAAATAAGGTTGTTTTGGGGACTAAATGGTGACCGATGATGGTTCTGGGTTGACCAGTGACGGTTTAGGGTGACTGACGTCGGTTAGGGTAGGATTTCCTAGGTTTACTAAAAATGGGTAGATCTGCTTGATTTTTTGGATCTTGCTCATTTATTTATGTGGATTAGAACATAAAATTCCTTTCTAACAGGTGGGAATGTGGTTAGAGAGAATGTAGGATTTGATTTTTAGGGTTTAGGTAGGTCGTAGTAAGTTATGGCAACATACTGGAGAATAGATTTGGGGTGTGACGGCTAGGTGAGGTGGTGGTGTGAGAATTATCTCAATTAGGATATTTAAATAATAAATATTGTGAGGACATGGATTAATTTAATTTAATTAATTAAATTAATATTAGTGGGGTGAAAGGGGCCATGGTTAGGTGAGTGTGTTTGAGGTGATTATTTGACGTGGAACCAAGCGGAGTGTGACCCAATTTTGGTGTCTACATTTTTCCCATTTTTGTTTCCTAGCTTGTATTGGTAAGCGACGCTGATAAAAATAAGATGTGGTTGCCCCATGTGTGGGTCAAGGTGATCCCCCTCAAACGAGGAACTGATGAGGCAGAAGGCATAATTAGTGAGTGGTTTGATAAAAGGTGAGTGTGATAAAGAGGGAGGTGGGCAACAGGGGTAAAGGGGTAAAGGTCCAATTGGTGAATCCAGGTAATGAGTCAGGGTCAAAGGTAGTAACAGTCAAATGCATGCACACGTATAAACTGCAGCATGGTACCAGGTTGAAGAGCACGTAAACTCTACATTGTCTAAGGTCGATAGGTTTATCCAAATAAGGTTGAGGTGATTCTGGTATCCAAGGTATAGGATATGGTTAGGAAACACATTGCAGGTCAGGTGCAGGAACGTGTAGGTATGTTCTGGTACACCAAAGGTTGGGTCAGGATAAATGGTCATGGAAGGAGGTAAGGTAAAGTCATTAGGTCAAACAACATGGGTAATAGTGTTGCAAGTTATAACAAGCACATGAGGTCACGAGTCACTAGCAATGGTCCAGGTCCAAGTAGTTAGGTCAGCCATTAGGAGGGTGAGGTATGGGTAAAATAACGAGTCCCCAAATGATGAAGAGGGTAGGTGGTAAATTATGAGGTTGGGAGGGTAAAGGGAAATGTCCCACTTAGGTGTGGGTGAGGTAAAAAGAATTCAGGTCAACAAATTAGGGGTAATGGGTAGTAATAAGACTGAGCAGGATAACCAACGATGGTCATAGGGAACCGATGCTAGTCATCATGAATTGACCACGGTTGGCTAGGGAACAGGACTGATGTCGGTCAAGGTAAAACCGTTACCGGTCAAGTCAGGTAGGCTATAAAAAGAAAAATGTCACGTTTTGAAAATCATTTGTCATTTACCAAATTGGAGAAAATGACATGAGAGAGATAATGAGGTAGAAAGTGACCAAACGACATGAAGAGATGAGTTGGTGAGCCGTAGAGTGAGTGATCATTGGTCGATAGGTAGGTCTACGAGCACGGTGATTAGATTGGGTGAGTGATTGGATTGGATTGAGCCAACACATGATTGGTGATGATAGAGGCAGGAGAGGGATCAGGTGGACTTGGGCAGTGGCTCGAGGTGCTGCCAAACAGACGATAACGTGATGAGGTAAGATCTCATTCCTATTATTGCTTTTCTTGAGTAGGTGGAGGGTAGGAGGGAAAATGTGGTTTGTTTTGGGGGGAAACTATTAAAATTTGAATGTGGGGGTTTAATGAGAAAAGGGGAACAAGGGAGTGTAGATTTAGGGAAATGAGGAGTGGGAATAGGAATTGAGTAGGTATTGGTGGGGGAAGTGGGTAGAAAGGAGCAGTGTGGGAGAAAAGGGGCAAGGCATCGTGGGTTTGTCACCGTGACAGTGACCAACGTCAGTTTTCTCTTAGTCGACGTCAGTGGGTAAGGACCTGTATTAGTCACATATGTGATAACCGATGTCATTTATCATTGGACCATGGTCGGTTTAGGCTGACTGATGCTAGTTAGCAAGCTAAAGTGGTAAGCCCTCAAGGAGTGAAAATGGATGGATTACAGATAGATAGTTAGGGGTAGGGAGAGTTAGGTAGGGGGGAAAATGTATGGGTATGGGTAGGTCGGTGAATAAGGAAAATCGGTGAGAGGGGAAAAAAATAGGTGAGGGATCGAGGCATGGGTAGATAGGTAAAATTAAAATAGGCGAGGGTTCGAGGTGTGGGTAGATAGGTGGTGTTGATTGAGGGTATAGAAATAGGTGAAAGGTTGAGTTAGAGAGGGAGTATTTTGTAAGTGGTATAGTGGGGGTGGCAAGGTGGTATTAAGGTATGGTCAAGTTTGATTGATATGATTGGTTGTATGTAGGCCAGGGACCAGCTATGAATGAGGGATAGAGTACCTCCCTTACTTGTGGAAATACGGGGGGAGATGGAATGCGAGGAGTGGATCCATGTTGTAGATGTGGGTCTCATTGGTGTCAAATGCTACCAACACGTAGTCTGGGAGGTGAGTTTGATAGTTTCCCTCATCGATAGATGGGATTGGAAACCAATACATTCCATTTGCCAACGGGTGAGATCATGATCACCCTAGAGGATGTTTACAGGATCCTGTGACTACCTATAACAAGTAGACAAGTTTACTCGATCTCCTCAGAGGCATCCAAGGAGTTACTACTACCAATGTTTGGAGAGGGGCTGGTAGTGTTAGGTTTCCACAGTGCCAGTATGAGCTACAAGGTGATGTACCAAGCCTACCTCGAGGAGATGAGGCTAGTAGTGCTTCTGATGGAGGTAGTCTGCTATTATTTACTACCAGATGAAGAGGGTGGGAGATTCCCATGGTTACTGATGGGTGTAATTCATGACATGGTGAAGAGCAAGACTCAGTTTGCATGGGGGCCTGCATTCTTGGTAAAGCTATACAGGGAGCTATGGGCTTACGGGTGACTACGGAAATTCAGCTTGTGTTGCACATTCGTGTTACATTATTGGGCCTATGATCACATTGTGTGTGTGCACCCAATTGGTATGCCCCAGGTTGACACATTCGAGCCATGTTTTTTTCAAGTGGGCTATAGGCGATGGGTTCTAGTTATGGGAGAGTGCTGAGTAGCTAGAGTGACACATGATGTAGCCTATTACAAGTGATTATTGGAGGGTTTGTCTAGTGTGGACATTATTTGGAGGCCATATGTAGGCTATCCTTCATATAGGAAGATGGTGGTGGAGCTAGATGGGCTACAGATTTATAGGTGGATAGAGGGGTGGCGGGTTGGGGAGCATGAGATGATACTCGTAGACCGGGTCAGACGACAGTTTGGGTTGCCTTAGGATATACCCCCACCCTTCCCTTAGTATAGGAGAGATGATGTGGAGAGGCATATGTCTCCACCATGACCTATAGTGCCGACTAGGTAGGAGGAGCAGCTGGTCGACCGACAGATAGATGATGTCAGGGTGACAGACAGGTACAGACTGTGGTGGACTGCACAACTACGAGTAGTACCATGGAGGCCAGGGTAGCCAGATTTGGCTACTGTTATAGTTCAGAGAGATGCCCTATAAGGGTAGGTGGCTACCTTGGTGACCTAGTTAAGCATAGCACAGGGACATCTGACAGGGGCCGAGGCATAGGTTGTTACCCTGCAGGCACAGGTGGCCACTTTTTAGGCACAGGGAGTATAAGGACTAGCACTCACATCGGGGGGAAAGGGAAAGGGTGGAGATGGAGATGGGGTGTAGTTATCCAGTCTACAGGTGCAAGTGATAGGTTTACATGGCCTATTGGTCACAACACAAGGATAGGTTACAGGTTTGCAGAGCTAGTTGGCCGCTGCACAGGAATAGATAATGACCCTTCAGGCCCAGGTATAGGCACAGGCTCTGGGGCCGATGACACCACCACAAGGGTAGGGACACGGTCCAATTATTCAGTAAAGAGTAGGGCAGGGTCAGAGACTGATGGCACCACTGCAAATAGTACCCACTGCTAGATTGAGAGACGCCATGGGTGAGGTGAGATACTACCAGGATCATTTAATGGCAGTGGGGATATATGTGTTATCATATGCCAAGTACAGAGAACAACTAGCCTCGAGTGAGAGGAGCAGATCTCACACACAGTGTGGAGAGTATAGGGGGCCAATGAGCCTAGGGGCCAATTTAGGGTGAGGCCACTAGTGCACCGAGTCCAGCTCTAGAGGAAAGACCACCAGGAGCTAGACCAGGGCGAGGCGGAGGAAGGTCAGCCGGACGCCAGGCTAGAGGAATAGAGGAGGAGACAGATGAGATAGGGTTGGACATCATAGGGGGAGATGATTGAGCTCCATGCATGATTATTTTATTTCTGATATCATATTTTTGACATATATATCGTCTTGCGTGTCGAAGATAGTGAGGATGTACATGAGAGGTTTTGAGATTTTTTTATATACACCAGCCTGCGTGCCAAAGATAATTGAGAGTCATGTATATGGATACACATGTTTAGATGATTAATTTATAGAGATGATGGTGATTATGGCATGATATGTATATGGTTGTGTTTAAATTGCTATTTGGATATGTATATGTGATGAAAACTAAGTAGTGTAGGCATGATAGAGTAAGGTCATAGGCATGGATTGAGTCAGGTTGTTGGTTTAGGCAGGGATGGAGTCATGTTTTAGGCATGGATTGAGTCAGGTTTGTGGTTTAGGCATGGATTGAGTCAGTTTGACTTAGGTATGATGAATTTTAGGGTTGTTTTAGGTATGGTTGAGTTGAGATTTGTTGAGTTTGTAATTCATTAATTTGTGTAATTAATGATGATACGGGTCCCGTTGAGATGTTTTGTAGTAAAATGCATGATAATGGTAAAGAAATTGTAGATATAATGAATGTATGAATGATGATGATAAAGATGTGAAGCAATTGTTGTTGGTTTGGTTTAATTTCCATTTATTGTTATAAAAAGGAAACTAACTAGGGTAGAATGTGATTAGGAAAGGGTAAAGGGGAATTGGTTAGGGTAGATAGTGGCCGAGCTAACCTCTAAGGGCCCCATGCCCTTGGAGTGCTTCGTACATAGTCCCGGTGAACAGGGACCTCAGGCCGATGTAGTTCTCCCATAATCTAGGGAAAATGTAAGGAGGTATGAGAATGGGTAGGTACTTTATAGGTATGGTTGAGTCGAGGTCCTTTTGGTATGGTTGAATTGTGGGGGAAAAGAGGCATGTGTGATTGTAAGTTGATTATGGTGAAAGAGGAAAATTTCCTAGAGATAAGCATCGAGGATCTAGTCCTGTATAAGATGCTCAACACGTAATGAAGAAGGTAAAAGATAAGAGGAGGCAAGAAATCCACCTGGTTGGTAATGATCATAACGGGTGGGTCATACCTTAGATAGGATGATGAACGTAAGACCCTAAAGACATTACATTATTGATTATTCTAAAGGTGAATAATAGTCACATGCTCACCAAATGTCATGGTTCTAGAAAGCCCCTTGAGGCGGTTGGAAATTAAGATACGAATGGTGAGAAGGTGAAAAATGGTTAGTTTATATGGTATGCAGTAGCTTGCCTTTTTGGCAAGAGATCGAATATCACAATGAGAAAGTCCATGACAATTTTTTTTTTCTATTTGACTTGTATTTGAGATAGACTGATTGATGCAGGAAGTTTATATGGGATGAAGAAATTAACTCCTTGAGGTCTTCGCGAAGCTGATCGATGTGGGAAGCTTTGGATTCTTTTTTTTTAAAGAAGGCTTTACATAGTTGTTCTTCGAGGGAGTAGTCTATTTATATCAGCAATGTAGAGAGAAAGATATCCTTTTTGAGGGAGTCATCTTTTTATTTGAATTTTGAATCAAGGAGTTGGATCCCATGTGAGGGATTTTATGTCATGGACAAGACTAAGGTGCAGAATCAGATTCTTGTTCCGAAAGCAAGGTGAAACAACAATAGGATCTCATCTGAAAGTAGACGAAAAGTATCCATGAGAATCATGCCATGTGTAGAGATGTGGTACACATATTTAAGAGATGTTAAAAGAGTGATGGGTACGCACATGATTCTTGTTTAATCGTTGGGGATGGCATAGTGAAAGGAGGGAAGTGAATAACACTCAAGGGATAAGCATGAAAATAGGCAGAAGGTGAGGTAGGACTAAAATTCAACAATAGAATGGTCGAAGATGCAAGGCATTAAGGGGCTCAGGTTCGGGTTTACCATCTAGTGAAGATAAACGATAAGCATATGATCCATAAGCATGAGTCACGATGTATGGTCCAAGCCAATTAGGAGAAAATCTTCCTCGTTTACTTTTTTCTACTTTGGTCACATGTTGATTTTCCTTCAGGACAAGGTCACCAACTTGGAAGGCTCCCTCATGGACACGTTTGTCATAGGTGTGTTTGATACGTTTTTAGTAAACTTGAAGATGGTCAATAGCATTAAGATGACGTTCATCTAATAACACAAGTTGTGTTAACCAGTCCCGGTGAAAGTAATCATCATTGAGAATGTCATGGAGAGAAATGCGAAGTGATGGAATCTAGACTTCGAGAGGCAGAATAGCCTCTGTACCGTAGACCAGAGAAAAATGTGTGGTTAACCACTTTCATGAGAATTTTGTTCAGGGTTTTATTAGTGGATTCAGCTTGGCTGTTGGTTTGTGGGTAATATGGTGACGAGAAAATTAATTGAATACTGAAGGCGTCACAAAATTTTTACAAGGTTTTATTTTGAATTGTTTTCCATTATCAGTGATGAGGCGATGTGGGACACCAAAGCGACAAATAATGTGATTATTGATGAACTCACATATTTTCTCGGCTTTTGTGGAGATGATCTATTGATGTCACTAGGAAGAATGGGAATTGATTTCTCTGATAAGATCTAAACCTCATTGAGAGAAGGGCCAATGGTCATGGGTGACCTGTAAGGCATGACTGGGTGTATGATGAAGGTTGACATGTTGTTTGCATTTTACACAACACTTAACATAGTCGCAACAATCATGGTTAAGGGTCAGCCAGTAATAGCCTAGGTGAAGAATACGCTTAGCAACCACAAGACCACTGAAGTGACCTCTGCATATGCCATCATGAACTTCCTTAATGGTATAGGGAATTTTAGAAATTGTAAGGCATCGTAGGAGAATACCATCAAATCCATGCTTATAGAGGAGGCCACCCATGATGACGTAATAAGAGACCCTTTTAAGAAAGGCACGTTGTCCATTACGAGTGAGGTCAGAAGGCAAGATGGAGAGGGAAATATAGTTTGAGTATTGTTTATACGAAAGGTCACTCGAGTCGGGAGATGAGGTTCCTATAGAGTAAAATTCATGGAGTAAATAAGAGGGTTATTGGAGTCTTTGTATGGTGACAAATATTTTAGAGTCGATGGGCGAAGCGGGTATCTGAGAAGCCAAGTAGGCCATGGTATCTACAAATTTGTTGGTAGAACATGGTACGGTTTGAAGGGCGTAACAGTCAAATGTGGTTAAAAGTATGTCCACATGATGCTTATACTTTTGAAGTATCTCATTATGACATTGGTATATACCATTGACTTGGTTTATGACCAACTGAGAATCACAAAAGATGTTGATTGACTTAACATCTAAGGCATAAGTAGCCTGGAGACCCAATACGAGTGCTTCATATTCAGAAATATTGTTTATACAATCAAAATTGAGTTTGAAAGAAAAATGCATGGGTTCACCATCAAGCGGAATGAGGATAACACCAGCCCCACCCCCATGCTGAAACTTAGAACCATCGAAGAAGAGTGTCATTTGGTAAATGAGTTCATCCAGGGAAAGGGTGGCAATAGACTCATCTGGAAATTCAAAGTTAGAGGGTTGATCCCCGAAAATAGGTGTGTCGACCAATTAGTCAGTGATAGCTTGGCCCTTGATGAAATTTTGATGGATGAATTCAAGGTCAAGGTCGGCCAGAAGCATGAGCCAGTGTGCAACCTGTTGGTTTTGGTAAGGTTTGGCATACATGAAGTGTAATGGGTTGGTTTTGGTCACAACATAGGTTTTGTGGTTGAGGAGGTAATGGCGGAGTTTGGTGGCAACAAAAACTAAGGCTAGGCAAAAAATTTCGGCATGGGTGTATCGGGTTTCGTAGTCTAGAAGAGTACGGTTTATGTAAGAAACCACCTACTCCCTATGTTGTTCATCATGATGAGTGAGCATGGCTCCTAAGGAGTGATCGTTAGCAGAGATGTATAGGTAGAAGGGATGATCGTCTGTAGGTGGAATGAGTACGTGAGGTTGGAGAAGGTATTTTTTCAAGTCCTCAAAAGCTTTGTGGTAGTCATCATCCCATTTAAAGGAGACATCCTTTTTGAGAGGATGATGAAATGGCTGACATGGATTGAAAAGCTACGAAATGAAATGGCGAATAGATTACAACTTACCTTGCTAGCTACAGAGTTTCCGTAGGTTAGTGGGCAGAGGAATTTTGAGAATGGCCTTGAATTTAGTAGGTTCAACCTCAATACCACATAAGGAAATGATAAATCCTTGGATCTTTCCTGAGAGAACCATGAAGACACACTTCTTGGGCTGAAGGAGAACACAATACTTAATGAGGTGGTCAAAGTGGAATTTAGATTTGGCAAGGAGATCATCTATGTAATCTTCCAATATACTGTGCATGATGTCATGGAAGATGTAAGTCATAGCTCGTTGATATGTGGCACTAGCATTTTTAAGGACAAAAGGCATGACTCGATAGCAGAAGGTCCCCCAAGGGGTGATGAATGTGGTTTTTTGTTGATCCTCTAGGGAAAGAAAGATTTGGTTATAACCTGAGAAACCATCCATGAGTGATAGCATCTCGTGACCAGTAGTAAGGTCAACCAGCTGGTCAATACTGGGTAGAGGAAAGTCATCTTTAGGGCAAGCTAGGTTGAGGTCACATAAATATTTGCAAATGTGAAGTCCCCCTGTCACCTTGGTGACAAGGACAATGTTAGAAATCCATCAGGGATAATCAATGGGTAAGATGAAGGATATAGAGAGAAGGCGTTGAAGTTATTCTTTGACCAGAAGAGCAATGGGAGGGTGCATTTTCCTCAGCTTTTTTTTACGGGTTTGGCATCAGGAATGGTTACGATATTGTGGACCACTATGGTGGGGTCAATATTGGGCATGTTAGTGTAAGACCAAGTGGATGCATGGTTATGATTTTTGAGAAAAGAAGTGATGGCTTCCTATTTAGTAGTATCTAAAGATTGGTTGATCTTTAGAATGTGCGAGTCATCCTAAGTATGGATGTTGATTTCAATAGTCGATTCATTCAACATGGTTTACGTCTCAGATGGTAACGACCGATGAATGTAAGATTCTTCTACACCAAGATAGGTGAGTATAGATTCATCATCTTGACATTGAATGACATTAATAGAAGGTGTATCCTCATCGATCATTTTAGGATATAGGAAGGGAAGATAAGAGGGGCCCTCACCCTCGTGATGATAAGTCAGAGGCCCCAAGGAAATGGTGTTTATGAAAAAAAAGTTAGGAGGAATGGATTCTAGATCCATCGAATTTGTTGGTGAAGGTGGTGAAGAAGGTAGACAAGGGTCAATATCCTCGATGAGTTCAACATGGGCCTTCTTGGTAGGTAGTTCACCAAAGCGGATACCACTATGGTCGTTATGTTTGTGGGTAGTACATGTAATAACAGTGTGATGACCTTTCTTGTAAAATCAAAAACCAAAACCTTTCCATGCACATCAGTGCAGGAAGGTGTGGGAGAAGTGGCGATTGGTGAGTGACTAGAGGTTAGTAGAAAAGGGGTGGGTTTGTGATGGTGGTTTAGGTGTATAAGTGGTAGTATCATGTCCCTCATATGTGAGATTGGTGCAAAGGTGGGGAGGACCGTAAAGAATATGTTCTCTTATGTGGTGATCATAGTGAGCGTGTTGGTGAAGGCTTCCTTACTCTTGTGGAGTAAGTAATGTGTTGACATTATATAGGCAATACTCCCCTAGAGTGAGGCATTGAAAAATTCTTTCCAAGGGATTGGTGGTCAATATGTGGGTAGCTGGGATAGACTATGTGTTAGAGGTTGGATTGGAGGTGGAGCCAGCTAATTGGGAGGCTGATGGGTCAGCTGTGGAGGTTGTGGTAGTGGTAGGAATGGAGGATTTAGGTTCAGTTGAGGTAGCAACAACACTGGTGAGTGGAGGTGTAGGTGAAGAGGAATTGGTCATGGATGTAGGTGCTTTAATGGGTATAAGCACGTCATTGGGTCGGTAAAGCATGTTGCAGGTTTTGAAAGGTGATGGGTCGTCCAGAATGGTATAGGTGTGTCCTTCATGCTCAAAATTTACAAAACAGTGTAAAGTGGAAGGAACACAACCCATGACACGAATCCAGGGTCTACCAAACAACAAGTTAAATTGTAATTCCCCTCCAAGATGTAAAATAACTTTGGAACAGTACGGGGGCCCACGTGAACATGGAGGATGATAGTGCCAAGTGTAGAAGTGATAGTGTCATTAAATGAATGCAACATGATGGGATTTTTATGCATGTAATTGTCAAGTATGCGCATTTGAGCGAATGCATGGGAGGAGATGATGTTAATGCTAGCGCTCTCATTGATCATAACACGTTGTAGAAATATATTATCAATATGGACGGAAATGAAAAGGGTTGGATCAGGGTCATCAATTTGGTGTGGTGCGATCTCTTCATCTGAGAAGATGAGGGTGGATATTTGGTGAGTAGGTGGTGTAGAAGAAGGTGATAATTTGGTGAGAGAGGCTACGGGTGTAGGGTCATTGGCTAAAACCTCAATACACTGAAGAACCTCCATGAGAGCTTGACGATGGGATTTAGAGGTTTGGATGAGGTCATATAAGGACATTTTGAGGGAGGATTGGTGTAATTGTTTGAGCATCGCACGATGTGTAACTCCATTAGAAATAGGATATGTGGGGCTGTGGATAGTGACTTTAGGTGCGGGTGTAGATGTTATGTTGGATATGGGGTTGGATGGTTAGTCAGTTGCCTTTTCATTGCCTTTATCCTTCTGAGTGCGGGTAGAAACGTGGATCATGTTGATTTGAGGCAGGGAGGTTGGTGAAGTAGGTGAGCCATGAAAGGTATAGTGATAGGAAGGGCAGAAGCCAAGAGGTGGGAAAGAACCTTGTGAAATGAGTTGGGCACACCGACATTTGGGTGGATGTTGGGCAAGTTCTCTGATACAAACTATGTTAATTTTGAATCTCAGGGGTGGCTCTAAGAGTTGTGGGGTTGAAGGTCTTAGTTGTTGAGCAGGAAATAAGGGAAGAACTATGGAAACTGGTGTTGGCGAAATGGGGTCCTCATCAAGAATGTCATTATCATCAAAGTTTTCTTCAAGAGGACACAACTAGACAAGAGCAACTTTCACAGCCTTATAGTCCTTTACATTGTGCCCTGACACACGATGGTAGGCACAAATTTTGGTTTCACCAAACCCTTTTGGTTTGGGTTTGAGTGGGTTATAAGGTCTAAGAGGTGGTAATGTGATGACAGAAGTTTCGAGGAGGTTGGTTAAGATTTTGGCATAGGATCCTGTTAGTGGATCATAATGGGAAGTGAATGTGGGTTTGGGTGCAGGTGCGGCTAACTATATAAGAAGGGTCTTTACAAGAGGAGGAGTGGGTTGAGCTATGGTCTTAGGTGTTGGCCGTGTCTAGTTGGGTAGGGGCATGGTAGATGAACTGGAAATAGAGTGTGTGGTTGGTTTAATTACCTTATTGGGAGGTAGTGGATTTTTTCCTTTAGGTTGTACCTTCTTGGGTAAAGGTGATATGGGCGCATGCGATTTAGAGGGGAAAGTGGATGGTGGAAGAAGGCGGGTTACCCATGGGGATAAATGATGTGCTGTGGAGGTAGATGACGCGGTTTGTGTAGGAGGTGTAAGGGAAAGGGAAGGAAGTGTCATGGGTAATGAAAAATTTATCGATGGTATTGGAGGTATGGGTGGTAAAAATGTTACAGGTGTGGGTGGAGGTTATGTCAGGCACTTGGTTATATTAGAGGTCTGTGAGGGAGAAATGGGCTACTGCATTTTTGGTTTACCAGGGGATGGGGGTTTCTTAGCCAGGGTCGAGGGGTGAGGTCCTAGGATTGATGAAAGAGGTGAAGGTGAGAGGGTGTGATTACTGAGGTTGGGGTATGAGATCTAGGAGATTGGTTCTTTTTTTAGGGGCCAGGTTAAATTTGGTGTTAGTTTTGGAGGATGTAGCTAGATATAATTTGATGGGTCAATGAGTAAGGCTAGCCATTAGGATAACCCCTAAATTAGTGATAGGTTTAGGAAAGGAAGATGATGTAGGCGTGGGTTTGGATGTGGATGCATGATGGGTTATGGGTAGAGGTGTAAGTTGAGCCATGAGTGGTATCACGGGAGAAGTTTTGATAGTTGTGGTTGTGTTCGATTCGGTCTGGTCGAAACACTTTTGGATAGATAGTGAAGGTGTCTGTGAGTGACATATGCATTTGTGTTGAGATAGGAAGTAGAAGACATCCCCAAAGTAAGGCTCTATCAACATAATCTAGGTGATTGACTAAGTGTGAGAATGGCACTACTGCTGTAGATGAGGTCGATGTGGATCTAATGGTTATTATCTGTAAAATGTGTTTTAAAAACAGGGAAATTGTCTAGCTTCAACTTTTGTGGGTAAGAGAGCCGAAAGTAATTCAACAAGATCTTGGGTGGCTGATGGAAAATGGTCTCCTAGAGGCAACAACATTTCTACTAGATCATTGATAGGTGGAGGAGATGATGGGTGCTCCTCTGTGGGTAGAAGAGATGAACAAGCATCTCCCATGGGTCAGAGAGGTATTGTCTAGTGATGTTTTTGTAGGTGGAGAAGCCAAAGGTGAAGTGGTCTTGATGTTAACAGAAGGCTCCCTTCACAGGTGAGGGAGGACGATGAAGGGTGTTTCTCTATGGGTAGAGGAATGGGTGAAGTGGGTTCATGTGTAGGTGGAGGACTTCAGACGAGGATTTCCTCTATGGAAGGAATATGATGTAATTGGGATAGCAATTGGTGTGTCACTAAAAATAGCATGGACCTTGTGGGTATGGACTATCATTAGTTGAGGTCTCTCCAGTTTGATCAGAAGAAGGGGCATGATTAGGAAATGGTTTCTTGAAGATGTGCAGATTTTTATTGTCTGGTGCATTTGGATTATCCAAGACTGACTCACCACTCTTGAGCATTTCCTAGACAATGTTCTTGAAAGTGATGTAATTTCCTGTGATTATGACCTTTTACCCGATGATAGTTGTAGAATTCAGTGCTCTTTGTACCACACAGGCATGGGGCGAGAAGGATCAAAACCAGTGTGTGGTTTTATATGAAGGGAGGGTAATGGCCCTAGACTTTAATGAGATTTTCTAAAATAGAATAATAAGGCTCCCCAATTGGGGTGTATTTCCATTGTTCTCGTCTAAATTGAATATTCTGGATAGGAGAAAGATTAGATGAGGGCTTAGCCTGATTTGATGGATGAGCTGGGATAGCCTTGAGTACCACTGCATTAACGGTTCCCTTGGTTTTTGAATAATTATTCCATGGTTTCGAAGAAGAAGAGGTGTCATTTGACTTAAATTACTGATTTCTTATTTCATATTTGGATTTTCTTTTCTTTGATGATGCCCGAATCTCTAGCTTTCATGCCATGGTGAATGCCTCATCGAAGGTTCTGAAAGTCTGCACCTGCAAAGTCAGAAGAAATATGTCTAACACAAGCTTGCGTGAAGATGCTCTATGATTTTGGTTTGTGTTAGTTGGAAAGTGAGTTGATTGATCAAGCTATGTTAACAAGCAACAAAGTCTATGATAGATTCATTGTCATACTGACGTGTAGAGTAGAGGTCATTCATGGTAACTTTCTTAACGAAATCGATGGAGAAGTGATCCAAGAAGGCTTGGGTCTACCTGATTAAATGCGTAGATAAAATGTCTAGGTAACCCACTATACCAGTCTAACGCGGGTCATGGTCAAAGACATGGGAAATTTCCTTAGGAGCAAAGTGTCATCATGGGCGATCAGATAACACCCACATTTAAAAGACAGTAAATGTTGTTGTGGGTCCTCTTTGCTGTTGATGTAGTTAAATTTAGGTATCTCCCAATGTACAGGATATGGATGAATAGAAATGGACTAGGTGTATGGGTTCATTGCAAATTTCATCGTAGGTGAGAGAGTTACGTGAGCCAGAAACCAATGCCTACAGTGTCTGCATCTTTTCCATCATTAACTTGATGAGGTCATTGGTAGGTGGTGATGGATGGGTACCTTCTTGTAGCATAAGAGGGTTGATGTTTGGACATATGATGGAGGTGACATTGGAGTATATGACGATGCCGCATAGGTAGGTTGATAATGAGAGAGCGAGATAGGGGGTACATACCCAAAATGAAGGATAGTATGAACTAGGAGGCTACTGATAGTGCATATATGGAGGTGGAAGGGTCGAGGTAACCCTAGTAGTGAATGGGGGCTAAGGACTGTGGAATAGAAAGGAAAATGTTTTGAAATGGGGTAGGGGTCATCGAACTCCGGGGGTGGTCGTGCATTGATATGGGTATATGTGAGATAATAGGTGTAGATGAGGTTATGTTCTGGGTGGTTGACAGAAGGTATAGTGGATGCTATGCGAGTGCAATAGATGTGGCAGACGTGGCTGGTCATAGTGGGTATAGGGCCTAGCTAGCAAAATGACTGGGGGCAAGGTAGGTGTGGGTAGCACGGAACTAGAAGGGACTAATGCTGGAAGTAGGAATGAGAGTTGAGGGGATAGATATGGGCATGTCGTATATCAACTTACTCGAAGCATATCGAGTAGACGAGTGGGAAAGATAGAACTACAATGCGACAAGGTTCTAGTCAAGGTGTCGTGCGAACTCCTCATCACTTGTGGCGATAGTGATAGGTTGGGTAAGATTCATGGGTGATAGAATAGAAGGTGGTGAAGGAATAGGTGGGTGTGGTTGACAACCAACATGGAATATGAGGGTGTTTTCTTGGCTACGAGTCAACACCATGTGATCAAGTACTGATTTAGTGGGACTGCTTTATGGTAAATGACACAGAAATATAACATAAACTAGGAAAAAAAAGTAGTGGTAGGCAGATTGGGTAAAAATGTCAAATGGAAATTTGAATAGGCTAAGCTGATGTCGGTTAGGGTAAACCTGACATTCGGTCACAGGTAACTACGTGTTCGGTCACTATGGAAAAAGAATAGTTTCCCCAAACAAGGCAAAAAGGATAATAATATACCAGGTAGATAAGACTGCAGATGGATTTTATCAGGACAGAAGAAGATGATGAGAGTCATAGAGACTCTAAATAACAAAGAACATAAAACAGGTGTTCTTTTGGGTAGGTTAACCAAAATAACAGTAAATCTGATGTCGGTTGGGTAAAACTGGTGGCGGTTAGAGGGTAACCGACGACACTCACTGGACTGACACCGGTTACTGTGAAATTGAGACATAGAGATGAAGAAAAGGTGGTTGTGATTTAAAATCAAATGTGGAATCAAACCCAGAATTCAAAGAATGATGAAAATGGGGTCCAGGAACACTCAGTCGAAGTTGGAATACACCAACTATGATGAGGAGTGTGCAAGGAGAAATAAAAAGATGAAGAACATGTCCTCTCACCTCAAAACACAAGTCAAGTAGAAACACTAAGAAATACGATCCTAAGAGTGCTCTTTCCTTTATGTTTTTTCAGCTTATGCTATTTAGAAGACTGACTCATGAACTTTAGAATAGAGTTTTTGGTGAGGAAGGCTTCCTACGAAGAAGGAGATATACAAGGAGAGGTTTCAGGTTATGTTATGGTGGGGGTGGGCTGTCCTCTAAGATAATGAATCGACAGAAGTAATGAGTTGGGTGCCCACTGTGCCGTGATCATTTGATCACCTAAAACTTCTTTGGGGTGGGATGTTGTTTAAGAATGTGTGTATTTTTTAATTTTGTGATGTTTGGTAAGACTTAGATGGAGAGAGAGAGAAAGAAAGTGATTTTTTAGGATTCATTTTTCAACCATCAGCTGGGCATGACTTCTAGCTTATAGGTTGCCCTCATTTAATGTGAGCTAATGCAGTAAAACAAAATTAAATGCAATTGATTTTAAGCCCAAATTGAAATATTGAATTCGATCATACAAAAAGATGAACAGAAGAGAGTATGATCTTTCACTAATGCAGTACTGATAAAAGAAAATAAGAATTCTTTTTATAGCACCAAAACATGATTGCTTTGAGACAATAGAAAGAAGAGAAGATTCTAGGGGAGAATTTTAATGTGAGAACCTTTCAGAAAGGAAACAAACATACAAATTTTCACCTAGAAATGATGAAATGCAAGGAACCCCGAATGGGTCCCACCGTGCATGCCAAAATGTTTCACCTGATTCTTAGGGAGTTTCTTTGAATATCAACAAAACATATAAGGGTAAAAGGGCTAGGAGGAATACCTATTAAAGCTGGTTGAAGGTTGTTGTGCGCATATGATTTATTGATCCACATCTGATCGTGAGAGTTTCATTTTGGCTAGGAGGAACTACCTAAAATCAACAACAAGACCACCAAATAGAAATTAAATAGTATATGCAGTGGACTGCCTAGCGTATGCTAGTTCCTAGAAGTGTGATACTCCCTAGAAGGATGTCAATCCACTGTTTGAAATAATTCAATATTAACAATAAATGAAATCATATTGTAGTTAAAATGATTTAGGTATCTCATTTCACTACAATAAAAAAATTCGTTCACAATAGACTAAGCTATGATTGAATATGAAGGGACAGGTCTCTGTCAGAGTATTGGTACTAGTAAAGGTCTAGTTTTGGGCTGTTTTGGGTATTTGGTGGGGATTTTAGGCTCTTTTCTTGGTATGAGGGTAAAACACAGAGACTGACATCGGTCTTGTGTAACTGACGATGATTCAGGATGGACCGACGACGATCATGGGTAACTGGCATCGGTACAGTCGGGTGACAGAAACTTATTAAAATCTTGGTGTAAGGACAGATCTGAGGCTAAATGGAAATGAAGAGGCAAATGGAAAGGTCTATGGATATCTTAGGTGTACTTAGAGGTGTTTTACAGTTGGGTACATGAAATCTAATGGTGTGGATGAAGGAATGATCAAACTTGCATGAAGGTAAATGGTGGGGGAATGGGTGTGCAAGTAGAAACTGATAATAGAGGTAACAGAGCCTACTAAAACGAAAGTAGATGAATGTTGGTTAACAAAATACTTACTGTGGTATGAGCTTGATGGCTGGATGAAAATGACAGTTGATTAGATGGATGGAATTTGGTGCGGTGATGGTGCTTCCCCGCATGCTCCCGTGAATGCAAATGGCTCTATGATCACTTTTGATGCTGGGTGTGGATGTTCAAATGTGTGTGCAAATGTAGGTTCTACTTGCATCTAGCTCTAGTTTTGTCTCTTACTCTCAGAAATGTACCAACCTCAAAATAAGGTTGTTTTGGGGACTAAATGGTAACCGACGATGGTTCTGAGTTAACTGACGATGGTTTAGGGTGACTAATGTCGGTTAGGGTAGGATTTCCTATCTTTATTAAAAATTACCAGATCTGCTTGATTTTTTTAGATCTTGCTCATTTATTTCTGTGGATTAGAATGGAAGCTTCCTATCTAATGGGCGGGAATGTGGTTAGAGGGAATGTAGGCTTTGATTTTTAGGGTTTAGGTAGGTATTAGTTAGTTATGGAAACATACTAAGAATAGATTTGGGGTGAGGTGGCTAGGTGAGGTGGTGCTGTGAGACTTATCTCAATTAGGATATTTAAATAATAAAAATTGTGAGGACATGGATTAATTTAATTAAATTACTTAAATTAATATTAGAGTGGGGTGAAAGGGGCCATGGTTAGGTGATTGTGTTTGAGGTGATTATTTGATGTGGGACTAAGGGGAGTGTGACCCAATTTTGGTGTCTACAGGGTGTAATGTATTCCTTTCCTTTAATTTTGGTTGTTATAATTTGTATGCATGTATTTAATTATTTGGGAAATATTGTCACTTTATTAACACTTGATAATGTGTCTTAATTAACTAGTTTAGCTTAAATTTGAATTAAAAGGGAAGATATGACACGTGGGCAATAAATTGGGTAGATGGTCCTTGAAATATTGTGTATGTAAATTAGATTTGTGTTGGGTTTTGTGTTGTGTACTCTTTTCCAACTTCAAAATTCGGATTTTGACTTAGGACGCTTTTTTGGAGGCTTGTGGGACAAGCTAAGCTTGTCCCATGCCTCTTAAATTCATCCAAAAACCATACCTATGGTATGGAGAATTAATTTTAGGCTTAATTATGCATTTTGGAGTGTAAAAAAGGTAAATAATTGCACTTGTTACTTACCACATTTAATTTTGTCCTTGTTAAGCATGGTGTTCAAGTTAGAGTGTCCTGTGGGCATGTCATAAGTCATACATGTGCATTTAATTGCTTTGGGCCTGGTGTTTGACTTGTTTGTTTGAATGGAGGGATGATAAAGTGACATCCTACATAGAGCCACCTCATCATCATCACATCCCTTTTCTATTTAGTGGATGATTTTAATGGATTTTGGGTTACTTTCCTTATTTGTTTCTCTTGCACTTTTGAAATTAGGTCTTGGCTTTCATACTTGGATTTTTTATTTTTGGAGTTGCATCTTGGATTGAGTTTGGGTGAAGGATTCAAATGCTTTTTTGAGAAAAAGAATTAGAATCTTGATGGAGAGGTAGGATCTCTTTTTTTTTGCATCTTTGTATAATTGTATTTGATGTAGAAATGGTGTTTGTTTGTATAGTGTATGAGTGTTGTGGTTATGTGGTTTGTAAATGGGTATCTTGCCTTAATTTGTGTGTAGGAGATGAATTTATGAGACCATTAGGGAGGGAAATGGGAGATGTGAGGCATGAATTTTGGAGGGAGTGTGAGTTTGAGTTCCACCTATGCAGAGTGAAAATGATAACACGGTTATATTTTACATTTTACAAGTGTAGAAATAAGGATTGATTTATGTTTTAAGTTGTGTAAATGGAGGATTTTGTGTGGAACTACTACTTCACTTGGGATACAAAAGGAGGTGGTGCCCATATTCCATTACTTCTTGTTGGCTTGTTGTATTCAATCCTTTGGGCTTGTTGGGGAAATTGTTATTTTGTTTGAATGTGTTATTATGGAATGCTTATTATGGAAGCCTCTTGTAATAGTTGTCAAATGTTTCATAATTGTTATCCTGTAAAATTGACAGGGGCAATTTTGTGGGTAACTATACCAAAAATTTATTTTGGTCCCTTGAGAAGGTCTACTAATGTTCAAAATGGCTTAAAATTCCCTTCCAGAAATCAAGTTTTAAAGAACTTAGCCATTTTCAGCCTGTTTGAACTAGGCGCAAGAATTGACATGTCAACAGTACAAAACATGCGCTCCTTTGAAAAACCTTTGGCACAAAAAATAACATGTCAACATCTATAAAGTTGCGCCCTTTTGGTGCTAAGAGTTACATGTCAACATCCTCGAACCTGCGCCAAAGAAATGCACTAAAGGCATGGAAATTAACATGTTGTCATGTCCAAATGTGTGCTTTAGGTGCTGAAGCTTTAATGTCGACAAAAACATAGTTACGCCAAAGGCGCATGATGGGTCATTATATTCATCCAATCATTTAACTGACATAATCTTTGTCAGTGTCATTATAAACCAGGGCTGTGTCCTAGGCAATATGCAATGGAGTCTAGGAGAACCAGTTATGTGTTGAGTTTGTTGGGGGGTTGTTTAGCTTTAGTGGCTATTCTACGGAAGTGCAGTTAAAATCTACAGAAATTAAATACAAGTCTACAAAATTCAACTGTTTACAATGAAATGGATTTCAACAAATAATCTTCTACTATAAAGTAAAATACGCACACACTTATTCTTAACAATTTAAACCATAACTGAATAACTGGAATTTTCAGTAGAAAGCAAGACTGTTCATGAACTAAATTTGCATAACAAAAGCATCTAGTTTAAGCAAAAGTAGTAATGGAGAAAACATGGAAAATTAATCAAAGCATGCATGCAAAAACTCATCAAATGATAATTGCAGTAAAACTAATTGAAGGGCTGTATGCATGAAAAACTCAAAGTAACCTTGTATCTCCTCAGTCGCGTTGGCCCTTGCTCTTCCTCGAGATAGAGTGATCAACAACTTCTGATTCTCAAAATACCGTAGCTTTCATTAACTTCGAAATGAGTTCATAACATATCAAAAACAAATCCATAACAATATGCAGAAAATCTCTTCAATAATCAAAAGTTGTACTCAAGTTCTGAAGACAAAGTCTTCATATAGATAATGTTGGTTACAAGATCCGCCATATCAGGCGGCATAAAACACTGTCCATCAAATATCAATTAAAAACTCATAGATTCCTACGGGCCGTTAGAGTCAAGCCCAGAGACCACACACCTTACCACAAGTGGTAAGGACTTCTTATAAATTTCCTTCCATAACAACAATCGTATCTACTACTTCAGAAGGAACATGAACTCCTCATGTTGGGAAAAATTAATGGATTCTGTAATAACACAACTTGAAGGCCAAAAGGTGTAACTCAGTTATAATACTCCCATAGGAACCCTCAAGAGGGTCATAAAGAGGAAGGTTTCCCAATGAGCTAATCCTATATACATGGAAATAGAGGATGACATTTGAGGATTTCTAATAAAGTACATATAGTGGAAGAAGTCATGGATGCAAACCCCCAGTCAGTTATTGATTCCACTTAGCAAATGAAAATTAATTTGGTTAAGATAATGCGGACTTGGATTGATTCTTTGCATGCTTATAATTAATTCACTATTCCAAAGAACAATTTTCCCAATGTGTAAATGGCCTTAAGAACTTTTTATGATATATTAGTTTCTATACAAAATCGTCAAGATGTAGTAGAGAAAGGGTTACAACAAGTAAAAATCCAACAAAAACATATGACCACAATAAATTCCATGATGGACAAGGTACTAGTTTTCATAAATAAGGGTCTTTTTCTAAATGTATTGTGAATTAAAATCCAATACTTGAATACATGAAAGATATGCATGGTTAAGATTTTGAAATAATTAGGTGATTGGGCGGCCACAGTGGAAGGATTTTTGATAAAGCTATAGGGTATAGTAAAGAAGATATCTGAATTATTAGCTAAAGCTCATATTACCTCTATACATCAACCGTAAGGCAAGTTACTTCAGAAGTCCTTTGAGAAACTATTAATAGAATTCATTGCTACTCTTAGTGCTAGCTTTTCCCAAATAGATATGGGTATGAAGACATTAGATATTATGGTATTGGCGACTTCTGCAAATGGAAAAGTGGATAAATATTCACTTCTAAGGGAAAATATTGAATCTATCTATAGCAGAGTTATAATAGTGATACAAGAAGTGCCTAATCTGATGAGGCCACATATTTTGGTCCTAAGTTATATTGAGAATGAGTTCAAAGCAGTGTGACTAAACTTCATCATAGTCAAACAACATAGTCTACATAGGTAACTTCAAGTGGAACCAAAGTGGAGCCTAAAAAATAGTAGCTTTCCTATTATTAGGATTTAATATTGTTACATCTGTAATCTTAAAATAATAAGTATCGTCTTTATTCCATGGAAGATATAGTTTTTATCCTTTAATTAGCCACTCACAAACATTTTGATTATTTGAGCTATTTTTAACTAGTTATTTTTAAGCCCCATGGCGGTGGTAATTTTGTGTAACTATACTAATGGTTTACCCTCTAAGGAGGAATATTGTTTATAAAGAAAGAGCTTGATAGTCCAAGGATAGTCTAAGGATTGCTTTCACTGATGTGTTTTTTCTTAATCTGTTTTGATTGATTTCTATTGTATTTTTCTTCTCAATTTAAATATGTTAGCAAAGTAGTCATTTTTATAGTTTTACTATTTTGATTGATTAATCACTTGAATATAATTTTCAACTTTGTCACTGAAATTTGAAGTATATGTGGTACATCAATTTGAGCATGGATTTGCATATGTCAAAAGGCAAATTTGATTAGTTTTAGTACTTATATCTCATAGACCTACAAGCACTATCAAGGTATATAATTGTGAACTTGAAACTTGAATACTTAGGTTACTAAAAGATAATGACCAAACAATATACTTAGCACTATAAGACATTGTTAAGACTTAGTGATGCAATATTATCTACACCATGTCAAAAAATCATTTGAAACATAATTAAAAATCTCCTAAGCATTCCATTGAGAATATCTATGTTTTGATCTACTTTAATTTCATTTTTTATATTTGTCTTTTCATTTTGTCTTCCTATGGTATACCTTATCAAAATATTTTACCTATAGAAGGCTATATAAGAGAGTAAATATCACTTTATAATAAGTGAAACACACAAGAAGGTTCAGATCCACATTGTCAAAGGTTAAGGTTTGAAGGATTGAAGTCAAGAATGTAGAAATTAGTTCATGACCATATAATACTTATAACTTATATGGTCTCTTCCCTTAACAGTTCTAAGATTGGTAGTGGTACCAAATAATTTGTAGTCTTTGATCTACATGTTTATCTATGTTGAACATTTGGATCATTCCTTTTTTACCTCTATAGTTATGTTTCTCTCCGCTCTTGTGTATTTTCAAGAAATTACTTCATGTTTATCAAATGTTACAAGTTTGAACACATAATTCTAATTATGAATGGTTAATTTGGAAGGTAATTGATTAGAAATTAATATTTGTTTGCAAAGGAAACAAGCATTTTTGGTCTATGATAATTTGCAGAATGTCATCACAGTGTTAGCTAACCAGTCAATGTTTACTCAGTGATGAAACTATGTGGAGCTTGTTAATTCATTATCGGACAAGTATTCACGAAAATAAACAATGACTTTTCCAGAAAGGACACAAGTACTTTCGTGAATCTTACAAACCCTTACAAGTTCTCTGAGGAAAGGACACTACAAAAGAACATGGAGATGCTATTGGCTCATTCTAACAAAGTGCTATTACATCTTCAAAAATTGAAAAGGTTATCAAAGGACTTACTTGTGAAAACTTGGATTATAAGCAATGACTGACAAGACCTTTTTGACTTGTTGGTTTTTCTTATGCTTCACTTTGGTGACTAGTAGAGGATATGCAGAGTCTGAAACTACGAAATCCATACGTACATGGTGTTTTGTTAATAGATCGCACTTCGCAGTGAAACATACATGAAAAAAAGTTAATTTAATAGAAAACGGTCCATTAAAATCATACATACATGGAACCTTCTTACTGGCTCACCTTTCACACTCTAACATGGTTCTTACAAAGGAAAACAACATAAGAAATAATGTGGAGATGTGTTATTGGCTCGCTTTTGACTATTTCTGACAAAGTAACAAAGATTGGTTATGCAAAAAGAACAGTAGCGTGAAATATTCTTATTGGTTAACAACTGACAAGGATATCAAAGAGTTACATTGTGAATTACGTCAAAGTAACTTGGAGATTTTCTATTGGTTCGCGCTTTGCATTGTGCAATGACTGACATGACCTACCAAGTTGGAAAGAAACCAAAGTATGACATTGTGAAATTATTATAAACATGGAGCTTTCTCGTTGGTTTGTGCTTCGGGTGACTAATAGAGGATATGTAGAGTCTGATACTATGAAATTTTTACATACGTGGTGTTTTGTTATTGGTTCACACTTCGCAGTGAAGCATACATGATAGAAAGATCATTTAATAGAAAATGATATGTTAAAACCATACACATGTGGAGCCTTCTTACTGGCTCACCTTTCACACTCTGACATGGTTATTATAAAGGGAAAAAACATGTGAAAGTATGTGGAGATGTATTATTGGCTCACTTCTGACTATTTTTGACAAAGTCTTAGCAAATATTGGTTATGCAAAAAGTAAAGTAGCGTGGAATATTCTTATTGGTTAACAACCAAAAAGGTTATCAAAGGACTGACATTGCGAATTGTGAAGTAACTTGGAGCTTTTCTATTGGCTCGCTGCTTTGCAATGACTAAAAGAACTACCAAGTTGGAAACAACTGAAGTCCGACATTATGAAAACATTATAAGCATGGAGCTTTTTTATTGGTCTATGCACTTCAGTAGTGAAAATAGAGGTTATGTAAAGTCTAACACTATGAAATCTATACATATGTGGTTTTATCTTATTGGTTCACATGCTTCAAAGTGAAACATACATGAAAAAATATCATAGAATAGAAAATAATCTTAAAATCATGTACATACACGGAGCCTTCTTATTGGCTCGACTTTCACACTCTGACATGGTTCTTACAAAGGAAAACACCATGCGAAAGAATGTGAAGATGTCTTATTAGATCGCTTCTAATTATTTCTGACAAAGTCTTAGTAGATATTGGTTATGCTAAAAGTAAAGTAGCATGGAATATTTTTATTGGTCAACAACTGACAAGGTTATCAACCGGACTGAACATTGTAAATGACGAACTCGAAGTAACTTGGGGATTTTCTATTGGCTCGCTCTTTGTAATGACTAACAATACCTACCAAGTTGGCAAGAAACTGAAGTCTAACATTGTGAAAATATTATAAGCGTGGAGATTTATTGTTAGTTTGTGCTTTAGGGTGACTAATAGAGGATATGTAGAGTCTGAAACTATGAAATCCATACGTACATGATGATTTCTTATTGGTTCATGCACTTCATAATGAAACATACCTAATAGAAAGATCATTTAATAGGAAATAATCTGTTAAAATTGTACATACATGGGATCAATCTTACCATATCACCTTTCACACTCTGACATGGTTCTTACAAAGGAAAACAACATGAAAACTTACATGGAGATGTATTATTGGCTGACATCTAACTATTTTTAACAAACTTCTTAGTGATATTGGTTATGCAAAAAGTAAATTAGCATGGAATATTTTTATTGGTTAACAACTGACAAGGTTATCAAATGACAGACTTGCAAATTGTGAAATTTGCAAGTAGCTTGGAGATGTTCCATTGGCTCACACTTTACAATGATTGATAGGACCTACCAACCAAGAAACTGAAGTCTGACATTGTGAAAACATTAAAAGTGTGGAGATTTCTTGTTGGTTTGTGCTTCGAGGTGAATAATAGAGGGTATATAGAGTCTAACATTATGAAATCCATACGTACATGGTGTTTTATTATTGGTCCGCATTTCTCATTGAAACACACATGAAAAAAATATCATTTAATAGCAAATGGTCTGTTAAAACCGTACATAAATGGAGTCGTCTTACTGGCTCGACTTTCACACTCTGACATGGTTCTTACAAAAGAAAACAACATGTGAAAGAACATGGAGATGTCTTATTGGATTGCTTATGAATATTTCTGACAGAGTCTTAGCAGCGATTAGTTATGCAAAAAGTAAAGTAGCATAAAATATTATTATTGGTCAACAACCAAAAAGGTTATCAAAGAAATGACATTGCAAAATGTGAAGTAACTTGGGGCTTTTCTATTGGCTTGTGCTTTGCAATGACTGACAAGACCTACCAAGTTGGCAAGCAACTGAAGTCTGACATTGTGAAAATAGTATAAGCATGGAGCTTTCTTACTGGTTTTCACTTTGGGGTGACTAAGAGAGGTTATGTAAAGTCTGACACTATGAAATCCATACATATGTGGTGTTTTGTTATTGGTTTGCACTTCATAGTGAAACATACATGATAAAAAGATCACATAATAGAAATGATATGTTACGAACTGTACATACGTGGATCCTTCTTACCAGATCACTTTTTGCACTCATATGGTTCTTACAAAGGAAAACAAACATGTGAAATAATGTGGAAATGTCTTAAATCAGCTTGCTTCTGACTATTTTTGACAAATTCTTAGCAGAGATTGGTTATGTAAAACGTAAAGTAGCATGGAACATTCTTATTGGTTAACAACTGACAAGGTTATCAAAGGACTGACATTACAGAATGTGAAGTAACTTGGAGCTTTTCCATTGGCTTGCACTTTGCAATGACTTCAAGTAACTTGGCAAACAACTGAAGTCTGACATTGTGAAAAAATTATAAGCGTGGATCTTTCTTGTTGGTTTGTGCTCCAGCGTGACTAATAGAAGATATGTAGAGTTTGACATTACAGAACCCATACCTACGTGGTGTTTTGTTATTGGTCCGCACTTTGCAGTGAAACATACATGACAGAAAGCACATTTAATAGAAAATGGTCTGTTAAAACCATACATACGTGGAGCCTTCTTATTGGCTCGCCTTTCACTCTCTAACATGTTTATTACAATTGAAAACAACATCCGAAGCTATCAAAGCTTGCCACGTGGAATTAACAGGATTTAATTTTAAAGGTGAAAAGATGGGAAAAATTTGTGGGAATACAAGATTCAAATAAGCTGAATTTTTTTTCATACTCAAGCACCTAATATTTGAGCTATTACAGAGATTTTAGATTCCAAATTCAAGAAATTATGAAGCAAAAGAGAGTATTGCTATTTTTAGAGATTAAGAAGTTAATAAATTTCTATATCTACAATTGCTCAAGTTTTTTGAAGTTTATCATCATTGATCAAGTATAAATAAGGAAAAATATATTTTCAGAACAATGTATGAATTATTTAAATATATTATATGAACATGTATATCACATATCTACGAATGGCAGATGAAACTTTGTCATACTCAATCACCTGATATTTGAGCTATTACAAAGATTTTGGATTCCAAATTCAAGAAATTACCAAGTAAAAGAGAGTATTGCTATTTTAGGAAATTAAGAAGTTAAGAACTTTGTATATCTACAATTGCTCAAGATTTTTGATGTTTATCATCATTGATCAAGTATAAATAAGGAAAAATATATTATTAGAACAATGTATTGATTATTTGAATATATTATATGAACATCTATATCACATATCTACGAATGAAAACTTACAATGTATTGATGGTTGATCATCTCTATCATTTGCTTGACTAGTTCTCTGACTTGGATTACAATGAATTGGTGAAATAGATCCATCCCAATCTTTAATAGGGTTGTCTGTCATATTTGTGGCATTGTTATCAACCCCTCTCATGTCATTAATCAAATTCCATATTGCCAAAGGCTTGCCATGAAGAAAGTCATCCACTTTGTACCGTGATGTGTAAATTCTCAAACAGTTTTCCAAATTTTTGTCAAGCTTTTTTCACAATTTTGACTTTATAAAGGTCAAGGAATTGAAAATTATCTCATCTTTAACTAAACCCAAAATCATTGTTTAACATAGATCAACCAATGAGAAAAACTTGGACATGCTTTGCTATAGAATAGTACTTAACCCAATTTTTTCCATAATCGGGTTATTGCTCCACACTCTAAGGGATTATCCAAGCATTTGAATTGCTCAATTATTGTAGAGGCGAGTTCATTGGATTGATCAATCAAACTTTCCTTGCTTAAAATACCTATAATATTCATTTTATTGATATTAATAGGCTTACAAAAATGTTGAATCAATGTATTCAATCACTTGTGGTAGTCTTCCTGCAAAAATATTTCATTTTGGAAACTATTCCAATAAGTGGGATTTACTGAAGTCATTGCTTTAAGTAAAACATCCCTACTAAAATGTTCCCTTACTACTTGTAGAAAAACTGTAATTTCTCTTAACCTTACCCTTGTTGATGATACAATGTTATCAAAGAATGTCCCTATGACATTTACCTTCTCAACCTTACCAACTACTACTTGACATTGATTTAATTTAATTTGAATTAAATCTAAATATTACAGATACATTACTGAAATAAATGGTGTATAAATTCTAAAATATAGAAATGACGCAAGTAAACTAAGATGTAAATAAGAAACCCTAAGAAAGAGATGAGATAAGAAGACTTAGCTAATTTATGCTTGATCTGAACCCAAAAAAGTGTTGAATAGGCTAGGAAGAGTGTCGTTATTGCTCACTATAAAATCTAAAATGCCGGAATGAGGCCAGACATAGGTTCCCGAGATAGGTCAAGGGCGCCTAGGTGCTAGAGACTACTTCTGGGCGTTAGATACTACTTCTAGGTGCTGAAGACCGCTTCTGGGTGCTAATGACTGTACAAGATCTCAAGATATTCTTCTTGGTGTGTCATAAGGAATTTGTTTTTGTTCTTTGTTAATCACCTGATAGTCGCACAATGATTGTTGAGGGTACCTGTAACCTACAAAAGAAGAGTTTACGTGCACAAGCCCACAAACCACATCAAACCTAAAAAAGAAAATGCTAGAACGGGGAGTCAGAATGACCCCAACAGTCAAGTCGAGAGTGAAATTATGACCGAGCACCACACTATATCTCAGACTCCATGTAGTTCTTGTGAGTGTGTGTAAAAATTGTGCCCTAGGATCCCCTTGAGTAATTTGCACTTGATAGAAGGCTATAACTAGCATGTAGAAATGTATATCACGTGTGGATGTAATAGAATGAACTTACCCTTCCTATGTTGCGTATATAGTCCCTTGTCCCTTGAATGGATGCTAAATGGATGTCTTTGAGTGCTTTAGGTGCCTTTTGAATGCAAGCTTAGGTGATGATAGTAATGTTTAGTGCTTGGTATTTTATTTTGAACACATAACTATGTATTTATATGATTCCCTTGTTTAAATTTCATAATTGACAATTGGAAGGCCGACCCATAAGTGAAAAAGATGCCCAAAAGATAAAAGAGACCCAAAAAGAGTGAGAAAGGTAGAAAAGGGTTAGGGACACCCATAGGGGACAAGGGCACCTGAGCGTTGCTGTCCTGGCTGGGCGTTAGTGTCTGAAGCCATGAAAGATAAATAAGTAAAATTCCATCTGGGCTGTATGGTGTGCAAGACCAAATAGAAAACAAGAAACACGGAAAAAAGGCCAAAGATAGTTGTCAACCACTAGTTTTTTTGCTTAGGAATCATATGAATGCTAGTATGATTTTAGGACCTAGAAATGTACCCAAGTGCATGATTTTGTGTCTACATTTTCCCCCACTTTATGTTGTTGAGTGAATACTCGATAACATAAAGTAGCTAAGAGATGCATACCTTATGATCCTGTGGAGTGTGTGGCAAATAACGTGCCGAGTGGACAAGTGAAATGTGAAAGTGTGGAGATTAGGAAAGGAAAGTGACCCTAGGGGTAAAGTGTATGCATTGTTTATACATTTTGTTGTGCTTGTGGTTATTTCTTCTTGTAAGGATGAACCTACAAAAGAATAGCAAAAGAGTAGTCAAAGTCCTGTATATGAAAAATATGAGAAAATTATGCTAAAGTGTGTAGAAGTAGTAGTAAAGGAAAGTCTGCACATGATGTAAAAGAGTGTAAAGGGATAGAAAAATGTCTTGAACTGCTATGAAGAGTGAGTGTTTTGGGCAATCTCATGCCAAGTGCGAGCTTTTTTGGCAATCTCATGCCAATGGTAATTTTTTTGGGCGATCTCACACCAAAGAGCAAGTGTTGGGGATAGAGGTCTAGTGTTACTCTCCATCCATGAATCTACTTGATAAGCACCACTATAGATGGTGCATCCCTGTTATCCTGAATTAGTTCTGATTATTCTGATTGAAATTGATTGTAGGAGATTGCATGCATGCTGTAACTAGAGGGTTGTGCTTGTAACTATGAAACTGATTTGAAGGCTTCTGTGAACTGTGATGATCTGATAAGATGAATGTATGTGCCCCCAGGACATTAGGGCTAAGGGGAGGACACAGGTGCCTAGGCTCTACTATTTGATGTTGGGCACTGGTGTCTGTGTTGTGCTGAGGATCCAAGCTAGATTCTAGGCCATTTTGTGATTGTGTTCCTATGTTTTTCCTATATTGTGCAAATCTGTACTGTAGTTCTGAGCTATTGTAGGGGTGATTTTTTCACCCAATTTATGCCCCCTCATTTGGGGTGCATACAACAATTGTAGGAGTGTGTGGCCCAAAAGAGAGGAGCTAATGCTGGTACCTACATGGGGTAGGATATGTGCATGGTAGAAACCAAGGCACATGTAAACAAAGTGGCTAATAACATGTGTTAGTAGAAAAAGTAACAAACAAGTAATAGAAGACAATGTAATCAAACAAGTGTGCAAACAAAGTGGACCGCAAAAAGTAAGTTTCATATATGGGACATTGCTCACAATGTCACAAGACAATTAGGGCCAAAGCGGCCAAAAGTATACAATGAGCATACAAGATAAAGGGCGTATCTTGTAAACAATAACATATAATAGAAAATAATGGAAAGTGAAGTGTATCAGATAACCATGGTGGCATATAGTCTTGCAAGGAAAATGTTGCACATGAAGCATCTGTCAGCATGTTAAAAAGATAAAAAGTATGTCAAGGCATGTATGTATCAGTGGAAAGTAATGTGCTAGAAAGTAGAAGTAGTAAATACTAAAATAATAACACCTGTAATGCGTGAGAGTAATAATGGTAGATGCCCCCAGGAGCCTCAGTGGAACTGGAAAAGGATACAATGTCGAGCATCGTTTCAACATGTGAAAATTTGTAAGAGATCTGCATTCACTCCAAAATATCAAGTGAATGCGCATATGTGTATATAGAAAAATAATAACATACTGAGTATCTTACTATCATATTAAGCAAAGTGCATCATGTAAGTAGTATAAGCAAGCAAGAGTAAGTGCAACCAAGATATGCAAATGTAGTATATGAATGTGATGGAATGGTATGCAATTTGTGAATATGGAAGGAGCATCATGCCCCCTAATGGATGTGTATGAGACGAGGTTCATTTATAAAAAATTCATCTACAATCAAGAATGAACCATAGAAAAAAAGTGCGTAATTGGGAAATGGTTTGAAACATGTGTGCTAGAAAGATAGATCATGAAGCGTAGAGTGAATGTGGCGAGGTTCATTTTAGAACTAGACCCTCAATAGTTAAGTATAAACCATGGAAATAGAGTGCGTCATATGGTAGTCACGATACAATGCGTGTATCAAAAAGGTTTGAAAGTGTGTAGAAATATGAGTCATGAAGCACAAAGATTTAAGTGTGATAGTAGATGCCAAAGACAACTTGCATGAATGGAAGGGGGGAAGAAAGAATGATGCCCCCCAAGTGTGCCAATGATGGAGAGATATGTGACGATGTGAGAAGGACCATGACATGGTGGTGAAGCTTGAAATGTGTCTTGGCCATCAATGTAAGGATTAACTTGTTTGACAAAGAGAATTGGACACAAAATTGGAGTAGGATGAGTAGGGATCTTGAATGGTGGTAGCTTATGTGGGATTGATGACACTGTAGATGAATTAGTAGGAGGAGATAATTGGGTAAATATTTTTAAAGGTGTTTTCTTATTTGGAATCAGTAAAGTTGTAGAGGAATTGAGAGGAGGGGATGGAGTGATTTTTAGAGGAGGGTGCTTAGTTGGAGTTGGTAACGCAGTATAAGACTTGAGAGGAGGAGGGGATGTACTAATTTTGAGAGGAGGTTACTTAGGCGTCTCTTGACTTACCATAGAAGGGACATTAGTAATGATGGCATGATGCTCATTAGACATAGAGGAAGTGGATTTGGGAGCCCATTGGGATTTAATAATTTAAGATGAGCATGAAGTAGAATTTTGTGTAGCAAATGAGATAAAACCTTGATGATCGAGGTGCTTAATTTCTCATTTTAAAACATAACAATCATTATCATTATGTCCATTAATTTTGTGATAATTACAAAATGGAAGACCTATATACTCAAAAAGACGATAAGGAGGATAACAATGAATAGTTGGCAAGTTGATTAATTGATGAATGAGGAGCTGAAAAATAATATCATTTTGTTTAGCATTGAAATCAAACTTGAGAGGTGTGAGTAGCGACAAGACTTGAAGTTCATTGATATGAGCACATGTAGAAGTCATAAAATTAGAACGAGAATCATCCTTGAGATGTTGGATTTCAGATTTAAGATATGTAATAGTTGTTTCCATAGCTTGGGTTTTGTCTTGAAATAAACAATGCAAAGCTTGAATTGACTCTAAGATGGTTTGATTTGATGGAGGATTACGAGCGATAGAGTCATCAGATAGACGATAAAAAATGGCACTTACTTGAGCAGGTGGCGTATTGTAAGGGAGATACATAGTGTCTAGGGTTTTTTGGAGAACAACCTTGCAAGGTGGATGTATTTGAAGTAGGTCATGCAAACATATTTGACGAATTTATGGAGCCATGAAAGAAAATTAGATATAATAAGAAAAAAATGGGGATCCAAGTGTAGGATCATAAGTGGGGTTTACTAAATGATTTAATTTAATTTGAATTAAATCTAAATATTGCAGAGCCACTACTGAAATAAATGATGTATAAATTCTAAAATAAAGAAATGGCACAAGAAAACTAAGATGTAAATATGAAACCATAAGAAAGAGATGAGATAAGAAGACTTAGTTGATTTACACTCTATCTAGAACTGTTCTGGACTGGGAAAAGTGTTGAACAAGTTGGGAAGAGTGTCACTATTGCTCACTATAAATTCTAAAATGAAGGAATGAGGAAGGACATGGGTTCCTGGGATAGGTCAAGGGCACTGTTAACCATTTAACCTACCTTGAAGAAAAATATGTCAGACAAAATTTTCCAAGGCCGAAATCTGAAATTTTCAATCTTCAGACTTCAGAGATTTTTCTCTTTCGAAGTTTTCTTTGCTTGGATTCAAGATTGCTCTTTTAGCTCTCTGAAGTCTGAAACCCCGAAAGTCTGAAATTTTAGACTTTCGGGCTTTTGAGTTTTGGGACTTTTGGCCCCATTTTATTTAAATCCCTCTCGGACTTCCGAAGTTTGAAATTATGAAAGTATGGAATTTCAGGATTTTGGGTTTTAAGAATTCTCCGAGTCATTTTTAGGATTTTTACTTTAAAACTTCCGAAGTCCAAATGACTGAAAGTTTGAATTTTCAGACTTTCGGGTTCTCGGGTTTTAGAATTTTCCATTGCCTATTCGTATTTTTGTCTCCCAATCTCCGAAGTCCGAAATCCTAAAATTCTAAATTTCGGGCTTTCGGGTTTCAAACTTTCAAAGGTTCTCTGTGCAATTAATTTTTCACCTACCTCCATATTGATCAGATTTCTGCCATTAATATCGGGTTTTCTATTTAAACCCAGTTTTTTACTCGTCATTTTTACCTGACACATTTTCTTTGACATTCTGTTTCTTGTACTTTGCGATGTCTTTTTCAAGGTATGGTAATTTGTTTATTTTCTTTTGGTTTTAGGTATTTTCTTTGTTTCCTTCTCATTTTGGTTTTCTCTTTGGTCTCCCTCTGTGTTTTTTCGAAATGTCATCTCCTTTGATCATCATGTTTCACATTTTGAATTTTCTCCAGGTATTTAGAGTTGCTCGAAGGATCTTCTCGAGTCTCCCATACTTCTTCTCAATTCTCGTTTTTCAGAATTTGGGAGTTAGTGTTGTTTGGCAAAGCCCTTTTCCCTTTCTTTCGAAAAAATTGTTTGGGAAAATTCCTTCGGGGAGATTCTTTCGGAATTTTTTTTTCGAAACTCTTTTTGGAGATATTGTTTGGGAGGTTTTTTCCTTCGGGTTTTCAGAAATTCTGACTTTGGAGAACCTCTTTCAAAAACTTCTTTTTTGGAGATTTCTTTTGGGAAAATTATTCGGGGAGATTTTTTCATAAATTTATTTTTGGAACTCTTTTCGGAGATTTCCTTCGAAACTTCTGGTTTCAGAGATTCCGGTTCGGAGAAGGTTTTCAGAGATTTCAATTTGGGAAACTTTTTGGAGAAAATTCTTTCAGAGATTTCAGTTCGGTGATTCCTTTCGAAACTTTTTAGTTCGTAATTTTAGAAGTTTTTCTTTCAGGTTTTTGGAAATTCTATAACTTCAATTTTTGAAACACACAGCTTGATTTCTGCTTCCACTTCAAAGGGGAAAGAGAAGATAAAATACTCATTTCTTGGGGTTGCTCCTCACTCCTTCCTATCTTCTGACTTAGGGAATATAGGAGACACTGACCTAGGATAAATTGATTTTCCAGATTTCTGGGAAATATTAAAGGCTTCAAACAAGAAACCATGGATGCATGCCATCTATGAAAATGGGCTTGCCATTACTGCCGGTTTTCCCACATCCATACATTTCCCAGAGTTTGTTTTAGCTACGGATACCCACTTTGACAGATACTTCATGTCAATCAAAGATAGTGATGATAAGGTGGTAATCCATTTGGACCTAGACTTCTTCAAAGATCCGCTTAAACTTCCTGATGTTCAAGATTACGCCATAATTTTTCCAGAGTTAGCAGTGGAGCATTGGGACAAGAAAGAGGAAGTATGCTCAAAGTTCACGATGAAAACTTATCTGGCCAAGAACTTCACCAAATTACCCAAAACTATGCATTGGTCAGATTTTATTCAGGAAGTCAACGATCTTATTGTGCTATTAAGCAGAGTTTCAGGTCTTCCTTCTGTAAAGGAATTCCAAGAATGGATGTTTTTGTACATTGTGACCATTAAGAAGAACGATGAGTTTAGCCGATGGGGGGAGCATATTAGTAGCTCCATTTGCTATCAATTGGGTAGAGTGTCAGATATGAAGACTTTCTATATGACATCCTTCCTGGTGTATGTGGCTGCTACTATGGGAGATTTTGTTGGTTTGAATACCAAAGGTGTTCCTGGCACCTCCCAAATATATGACTTTTATCCCCAACTGACTCTAGATGAGGGAAGCAGGAATTTCCATAGAGTCAACGATGCTTTCTTTGCTGTCATCCGCTATCGTTTTGAAAAATAACTATACAATTAGAGGATTTCTGATGAAGCTTTCAAAGAAGTGTGAGAATGGGGAGCAATCTACTTTTAGTTTCCTACATTCACCTATATCTAGATTCTGGGTTTCATAGGTGCCCCACCGACAAATGGATTCTATTGGAATTAGTTCAACAGTTGTTGGATTTTCATCAAATCCAAAATAAGCATCACAAAGCAGGAATGCATTTCCCTGTTTCGATTGGTAGGTACTCTTGCCCAAATATTCACAAGGTGAAAAATGTCGATGCAAAAATGGCCTAGGTAACCCTGCAGACATTTCATGTGAAGACTAATTTTGATTATTGGGGTAAATTTCGGGAAACATGCCGGTCTAGTGCCCACGTGCCCCAATTGGAAGATATCTAGATTCATTGTTAGGATGAATACATCGTGCGACAAAGGGGTTATGAAATATTAACCCTTGACGAGATTCAGTAATTTGGTTTGGCCGATGTGCCAAAGGACATGCAAGACAATGATGAGGTTTTGGATTCATCATACAAGGAAGATAATGTTGCCAAATAACCACTACCATGGATTGATTGGTATGTGGAAGAATGTAGTAATACAAAGGAGAGGGTGGGACCCATTTTAAAGAGGACTTTCAGTTGGTTGGCTACCTTGGGAATTTCAGCCAAAAGGGAAAATCAACCTACAAATACAGGAGATATACGAGCAATAATCCAACCAACACCCAATAAGGGAAAAAGGTTGACTCAAAAGGATCCTACAATCCCAAAGAAGATTTCATTTGTTGTTGGTGGCTCATCTCTCTCTAAGGATTCTACTCCTAAGATCACATCTCCTGCAATTCCTGTGACATAAGTGGTTGAAGTTAGTGACTCTCCTAGTATCTTCCAAGGTCCATCAACTCTTCTTCCTCCTCCATTGTCACTTCCAATATCAGTTCCTTCCATTTCCATAATCATTTATTCCTTCCCATCCCCTTATATGGCCCAAGTATTCTTATCACTTCCAGTTCTATCAGCTGGGGAAAATATTGGGTCACCTATTTCCTCTTTGCTTCCTTTAACACTTCCATTTTCTTCAATCACAACCCCCAACATTGTTTTGTCAATTCCTATGGCTCTTCCTACATCCATGCCTTCTATCATTGCTACCTCTGCTCAAATATCAACTAGTATTTCTAGTGATCTTGCTTTAACCAATGTTTCAGGTATTAGATCTGCTACTCCATCTTCATTAGCTTTAGCCATCATGGAATGGTTGTTTAGGAAAACTCCCAAGAAAAAGAAGAAGGTTCCTCTAGGAGATGTTATAGATCTTAGCATATTGGAGCATATGCCCAAGAGACAGGGCAAGAGACTGAGAACCATGTCAAGTTTGATGGTTAACCCATCCAGAGAACGGGTGATAGAAGTTTCCACCCCTGTTGAGGGGAAACCTAAATAAAAAATCATAGCTGCAGATTACCGGATTTCAAAATTGTCATTGGGGAAGGCTACTCATGAAGGAGCTAAGCAATATGTGCACACTGCTCTTGGGGCCCTTTTAGAGAAATATGACAAAGATATAACCCGACCCACTCCATCCACTGAAGTATCAAATACTACGGCTATGAAAATTTCATCTACAATTGATGATATTTCTTATCACGAACTCGAGAAGCTAGGATAGAAAAGTAGATTGGTGAGTGGATGGATGGAGTGAATTCTGCAGGAAGTGAATTCTTTAATCAAGGAAGCAATTGAAATATGTAATGATCTATACGTTGGAAATGTGTGCATGTGTTGTTTTCAAAATAATGCTAATATGAGTAAATACTAACACCTAAATAACCTTAACTTAGCAAGAATTGAACAACAAACTAAACACCATCAAGATAAGAATTAAACAAGGGTTAGATGCTAGCATTCATAAATACAAAATTTGAAACTAACAATGCTAAATATCTAAACTCCTCTATTCTCTAACAACAAATAAATGAATGGACCTAAGTAAGCTCCATGGCTATCAAAATAGTTGTCCTTAGTATGCCAAGTAACCTAGGAATGAGGGCCTATCAAAGTTGGGCTACAAGACCCCTTTGACACCTCCCATATGACCTAAGCACTTAAGAAAGAGGCTTAACTCTTCAAGATGATGAACTCTCAAAAGGGCAAGGTGTAAGCTCTTAGTCTCTTTGCTATATGCTTTGCATTTTCTCTCTAAGGAGTTTAGGTGTAAGTAAAAAGATAGGTGGAGGGCTCTTTATATAGCCCAAAGGATAAAGGATTCAACACATTCTCATGAATGTGGGATAAAGGTAAAACATGATTAGGAGTGGATAAGGTTGCTTTATTAAAGGTAACCTTACTTTAGAAGGGTTTAATACATGTTTAGCAAGTCATGGGAGTTGGGGGGTATTTTAATTAATCAAAGGTGATTAATTAATAGGTAGGTGTAAGCTTATAGAATCCAATTAGAATGATATTAGTACGATTTAGGCTATTAGAAGGGGATTAAATCAATTAAATATTGATTTATTGGTTAAATGGAAGGGAAAGCTAATTAATTAATAATAATTAATTAGTCTAGGTAGAAGGGGTGATTAAATCAATTAAATATTGATTTATTGGTTAATGGAAGGGAAAGCTAATTAATTAATAATAATTAATTAGTCTAGGTAGAAGGGGTGATTTATTAACGGAAGGTCGTTAATTAGGGTATTTGTTGGATAGGAAACTTAATTAATTAGCTTAGTGTAATTAATTAATGATGATATGAGGGAAAATGAGTGCTTTTGACGATATGTCATTGATTTGCGAGAAAGGGGATAATTAGTGCAATTTAAGTATTTAAATTGCTTGGGCGTAATTATAGGTGTCTACATTTTCCCCTCTTTGGGGTGGCGTAAGTGATGCCACTTCAAAGATAGTAGATAGAAGAGCTTTTGAAGGGATAGAAGAAAAATTAGTAGGAGGGAGAGATGCCCCCTCGAGTGTCAATGGGGTGATGGAAGAAGCCGATCGATGATCGAAAAAGGTGAGATATAGGCAGAAGAAGGGGGACGAGGTAGGATGCCTCAATGAGAGGGAGAATTAGGGGTGAAAGGGAAGTGGCGTAGAAGAAATATGGACAGGGGGTGAAAATTTTAGCCTCTAGTCGCGTATTTGTTTGAAACAATTTGGATGTCATCATATTGCCATAGGAACTATGTCATCGGTCCTTATGAAAAATATAAGCATACGACAAAGGTAGAATGACATGAAAAGCCATAATACGAAAAATTGTCCATTGCTGAAAATACCAACTCCATGCAACATACAAAAATGCAATGCAATATGAGAAGGAAACAAGCTCATCTAATAGGGAAAACAAGTACGAACGCACATATCCAACCCAACAACGGTCAAGATAGTTGTAAAAATGTTTTGTTATCAATGTTGAAGAGATCCACAAGTTCATGATTGACGAAAAGGGTTTAAAAATGATGCCCTAAGCAGGGATACATGCAAGGGGAAAGGACAGTGGACATGGGGTCCACAAAAAGCGTTTGTACGCAATGAAATAGCACCAGGCAACCAAAAGTGCCCCAGAGTACAGACGAAGCAAACAGACTAGCTTTTGTGAATGGTTGTGAATCCAGTGATCCGTGAGTCATATTAATCAAGGAAGATGTGAGACAAACCAATAGGATATGGAGAAAATACCATGCGCAAGACACAAGTTTCAGCCGTAAGAAGCAAGTTACCATTTTGTAGGGTGTTTTACTTTTTAGGAATTTTTTGAAAAAAATTTGCCTTGTTTTTGGATTTTTTTGATATAGTAAATGTTTGTATTGTTTTGGCTTTCTGAACCATGATAAACAATAGAAGAAAGGAGAAGAAGAAAAAGAAGGGCCTAGGGGCAATAGAAAGTGCCCTAGGTGGAAGAAAAGAGAAACAAACGACAAATAATGTCCTTGTTTAGTGGAAAAATTAAGAAAAAATAATTATTTGAAAAATAATTATTTACGAGGGTGTGAAGAAGAATAAAAATCGCTAGGGAGCAATAAAATTGTCCGAGGGAGAAGAAAGGGGTATTGGACAAAAAATTCCCCAATACGGTGAAAAATAAGAGAAAAATAATTATTTAATTAAAAATAATTATTCCACAGCGAACAGAGGAGAAAACGGTGAGCTAAACGGGTGTCCCGGCCATCTGATCGATGAAAAATAGGTTAATATACCCCCCCAAGGGGGATAAAAACATCGCAATCAGTTCATTTTAACCGCTCAGTTTAGAAAACTTACCATGAGGCTCTGACACTCTGGAGAAATGGTGATCGCATGTGATCGTTTGAGGCATGCTGTAGATTGCAGATGATAGATATGTAGACAATATCAAATGTTGTTTTCAAGTGTTATTTTGATGTATATGGATGGGATGATATGATGATATTGGTGTGGGGGGGATAGATTTTTTATTATGCGCAACCCCTCTTGCCCCCATTGATGATATGATATGTGATGATTAGCTTAGCATACATGCATGATGTAAAACTTAGCATGTTTGATATATGATGTATATGATGCTAAATGTGATGATAGTGATGGTAATTTGATGTGAATGATAACAAAATAGAGCACATGCAAGAAACACAGCCAAATGCTACAAAGAACACTAGGAATTAATGTAATACACCATGAATCACCATGCCTTATTAACAAGTAACAAAACACAACCAAATGCATTAAGAAAGAAATAAAGAATTAACACACTAGCATGTCGAAACCCACTACAATATGCACAAGCAAGAATGAATCTATTCTAAGCAAGAAAAGATAAACTATGACAAAGTACACCCAAGCAACAAACAACTCAAAAGTAAGCACGCAAAACACTATACAAGCAACAAGCAAAGCAAGAAAACAAGACAATGCAAGTAAATATTTTTGTAAGATATGTTTTCATAAATTGATTTTCTATTGTTTAGGTTTTTGTGAAACAATTTTATATTGTTTTTGTGTTTTGTGAAACAATTTTCTATTGTTTTTGTGTTTTCTCAAAACAATGTTCTATTGTTTTTGTGTTTTCTCGAAACAATGTTCTATTGTTTTTGTGTTTTCTCAAAACAATGTTCTATTGTTTTTGTGTTTTCTCGAAACAATTTTCTATTGTTTTTGTGTTTTCTTGAAACAATGTTCTATTGTTTTTGTGTTTTCCTCGAAACAATTTTCTATTGTTTTTGTGTTTTCCTCGAAACAATTTTCTATTGTTTTTGTGTTTTTAACAGTTTTCCAAAGCTATGTGCAGGTAACCAAGAAAGCATGGATGCCCCCAGCATTAGGTGGGGAATATACAAGGGCAGAAGCCACGTGCTTATGAACAAGAAGGTGAAGTCGTTGAGTTGCCCCCAGCGTAAGATGGGAAATAACGAAAGACCACGTCCCTTACAGACAAATAGAAGAAGGCAAAGCTGGATCAAGGCTAGACTAGATGGTGTGCACAAGGAAACTCGAAGGTAGAACCAGGTCCAGGACAAAGACAACTACCCTTCTAATATAAAATGCTTGTGAACAACGAATCCTCCTAAGGTGCCGGAAACTGGTTTTCACCCAAGGACTTGTCCAAAGTGCCACAATTGCGTGGTTTTCACTAGTGGACGACTTGTTTTCTCTTTTTATTTTTCTGATTTTTTTTTTTGATGTTTTTGTATTTTTTTTATTTTTGTGCCATGTTCAAGCATAGAACTTCTTAAGATGCATGGCATTCATTGGCTCTCAGAGCTCATCACCATTGGGGTGAGCCAGTTTGTATGCCCCAGTGCCGTACTTGGCAACTATGACATAGGGTCCTAACCAGTGTGGTTCAAACTTCCCTTTCTTTTCTCGCTCTGCTCTGGTGTTGAACTGGTTCTCCTTCATAACTAAATCACCCACCTCAAACTGGCGAGGGATGATTCTCTTGTTGTAGTTGTGGGAGATTCTGTGTTGATATACCTTCAGGTGATTAAGAGCGTGAATGCGCCTCTCATCCAGGAGCTCTAACTCAGCCAATCTTGCCACTCGATAATCTTCATCCTTATCCAAATAGTCCCGAAGAGAAATTCATAGGGATGGGAGTTCAATCTCTAAAGGGATGATAATTTCTATCCCGAACACTAGGGAATATGGTGTTGCACCCGTAGGAGTGTGAATTGATGTTCGGTAGGCCCAGAGGGTTGGGTGGATTTGTAGGTGCCAGTTTCGACCGGTTTTGCTAACCATCTTCTCCATTATCCTTACCAAAGTCTTGTTTGTTGCCTCAGCTTGTCCATTACCCTAAGGGTAATATGGCATGGACCATTTCAATCTGATTTGGAACTGTTGGCAAAGACCTTTCACAATTTTGTTCTTAAATGACTTCCCATTATCTGTGACAATGGCTGCAGGGATACCATATCGGCAAATAATGTGATTCATGATGAATTTAGAAATCTATGCTCCTGTGACATAGGTTAAAGGGACAACCTCCACCCATTTTGTAAAGTATTCTGTAGCTGTGATGATATGTGTATGACCATCAGATGAGGTAGGAGTAAGCTTCCCTATTAGATCAAGTCCCCACTTGGAGAATGGCCACGGGGTAGTGATTGGTTGCAATGGTTGCGATGGAGCATGGATGAAATTTCCATACTTTTGGCAAAGCACACATTTTCTAACATAATTACAACAATCAGTTTCCATGGTGGGCCAATAGTAACCTACTCTTAATAGTTTCTTAGCCAAGACCATTCCGTTTGTATGTGTTCCGCATACTCCTTCGTGTACTTCTTTAATTGCCTGGATTGACTCCATCACATCCAGACAACGTAACAGATTCCCATCATAGCCACAATGATAAAGTGTACCTCCTAAAAGGGTGTAATGGGCTATCTGGTGAATCAGGCTTTGCTTTTTAGAATGGGAGATATTGGGAGGGAAAGTACTGTCCTTAAGATAGGTGAAAATGGGTTCGTACCACAGGGAATAGGGACCAACAACCTCACAAGCCAGGTAAGATTCTGGCACGTCATACGTGGGCTGGTGTAGATTTTCTATGAAAAATGGCATATCATTGTTCCCTGGCAGAATACGAAGCATAGATCCCACCATTGCCATGGCATCTACCGATCTGTTCTGCACTCTTGGGATCTACTCAAAGGTAATGTGCACAAAATACTCCTTTAGAGTTTCCACCAACTTCTTGTAAGGTATGAGCTTGTCATCCTTAACTTTATACTCATCATTAACCTGTTTGATGATTAGCTGCGAATCACCTACAACCTTAACATGTTGAATATTCCACTTGATGGCTAGCTTCATCCCTACAATGAGTGCTTCATATTCCACAATGTTGTTCGTGTAAGGGAAGGCCAGGCGGAAAGCCTGTGGTATAGGATCACCCGAAGGAGTAATAAGGACCACTCCTGCACCTGAACCATGAAATGTAAAAGATCCATCAAAATGTATCTGCCATACGACAGATTCTTCAATGTAGAGAAAAGATGCATCTGGCAGATCCAGACTCAAAGGTTCTGTGCTTTGCAAAGGTGCTTCTGCTAGCTGGTCAGCAAGTACTTGTCCTTTAACTGATTTTTGATGGACAAATTCTATATCAAACTCACTGAGTAGAATGATCCAATTAGCCATTCTACCTGTGAGGGTGGGTTTGGACAACAAATACTTGAGTGGGTTGACCTTGGATATGAGCTTGGTCTTAGTATTTAGCAGGTAATGGTTAAGTTTATGAAAAGTAAAAACAACGGCCAAGCAAGCCTTTTCAATCTGAGGATAATTACGTTCATAGGTGATGAGGGTGCGACTCAGATAGTACACTACTTTCTCTTTATGGCTAAGGTCATATTGGGTGAGCAGTGCACCAATAGCGTATTGCGTAGCGGAAATATAGAGAAAAAGTGGTTCTCCCGGAGTGGGAGGCATGAGGACAGGTGGATTAGCCAGGTATTGTTTAAGCAAAGCAAAGGCTTGTTATTGCTTGGGTCCCCAGATGAAAGTGAACATCCTTCTTAAGAAAATGAGTCAATGAGTGACATTTATCTGTAAGCTGGGAGATAAAGTGGCGAATGACTTGAATTTTCCCCTGCAAGCTATGCAGTTGCTTGATATTCTTAGGTGGAGGCATTTCTGTGATGGCAGACACTTTAGCAGGGTCTACCTCAATACCTCATCTTGACACGATGAAGCCTAATAGTTTCCCAGATAGCACACCGAAGACACACTTCTTTGGATTCAGCCTGACTTTGTATTCACACAGGCGTTCAAAGATACACCGCAAAATGATAGGATGATCCTCTCTTGTTTTGGACTTTCCCAGGATGTTGTCTACGTAGTCTTCCATGATGTCATGAATCATATCGTGAAATATTACTATCATGGCCCACTGATAAGTTGCTCCCACATTCTTAAGGCCAAATGGCATCACCTGATAACAGAAGGTGCCCCAAGGAGTTGTGAAAGTTGTTTTGTGTTGGTCTTCCTCAACGATCTTAATTTGATTATAACCCGAAAATCCATCCATAAGCGATAGCATTTCGTACCCTGCGGTTGAGTCAACAATCATGTCAATGTTGGGCAACGGAAAGTCATCTTTAGGGAAAGCTTTATTGATGTCCCTAAAATATGTGCAGATTCGGATACCGATAGGTTTCTTCTGGACAGGAACAATGTTCAATATCCATTCAGAATAATCAATTGGCCTGATGAATCCTGTTGCAAGCAACCTTTCCAACTCTTCTTTAACTAACAAGGCCACTCTTGGGTGCATCTTTCGGAGCTTCTGTTTGATAGGCTTAGCGTCTATGTGCACAACCAGGTTGTGCATGACCAAAGTTGGATCTAAGTCAGGCATGTCTTTGTAAGACCATGCGAACACATCAATAAAATCTCACAATAGCATAGTGAACATCTTTTGTTCTCTGGCCAAGAGTGATGCTCCCAATTTTACTATCTTGGGATCTTCTTCAGTACTAATATTAACATCAATGGTTTCTTCAACTAACAATTTTGATAAATCCTCCATACGCCTAGGATCGGGAGGTAGGTTGAGATCTTCATCCAAGGATGTCTCTACGAGATTTTCATCCTTGGCGTGGTCACTTTGTTTGTCCTTTGATTTTCTTATTTGTTTGTCAGCCAGTGCCTCAAAGAGGTTTTCACTGTGTGACTTGGACTTTGATTTTTTCTGAGGCTTTTCTTTAGAACTCTTGCCCTCGCTTTTCTTTAAATTTTGCTGACCACGAAGTTCAGCCTCCTCGCCAAAGTAGGCGCAGGTGTCTAAGTCAATAAAGAAACCCTTCTTGTGATCTCCAATGGGAATTGTATCCCTTATGCCCATGAACTCTACAATAGCCTAGTCATTCTCGAATAAATCTAGCGGCTTGTGATGTTGTTGGTCCCATTTAACAAGGGAAGGGTACACAAGGTCAAGGATTGGTTCAGTGGGGGTTATGGTTAGGATAGCGTTATTCATGAAAAGGTTCGTGGAGGCCAGATCCTCATATTGGCTACAACAGGAATCCGTATCATTGTCTAGATAATCGGAGCCATCCTCACGCTCTGAACAAGTCACATCTTGATCGTAAGGGTGTGCCTCATAATGGCGAATCCTGATGCCATATCTTTTAGTTTTGAAATGGGGGAGAGGGACTGGTTCCTTTGTCCTTGTTCATTCTTACCACATCCTAGGCCTTTGTAGCCCATGGAGTACATCATTCTGCTAGATTTTTCATATTCCGGGGTTTGATAACAAGATGGCTGAGTGTCCTCAGGGACCCAAGTAGTAGGTGGATCAAGTAATTTTTCCTCAGCTAACAAGCCTCCAGGTAGGAACGACCCAATAGTGTGTTCCTCTCTAGGTCTCTTGAAGCGGTAGTTGGGTCGACCTCTAGTCTTGGGCGACAAGGAGAGGTCAGAAACCAAGAGTGCTTGTTGTACATTATACTCCCCACAGCCATATTCCAGAATTTTCATCTCCCATGAATCAAATGGAGATGTGGAAGTGGATGCCCCATGAGCGTAAGAACTAAGAGAATTTGAATCTACTCGAGATTCCATGGCCTCAGAATGAAGAGGGACAGCTATATCTGTGGAGGGACATGCGTATGTACCCTTTCGTGTAAAGCTATTAAGAGCTCTACAATGAGCAAAGGGCTCTGAATCTCCTAGTATTGTAACCGTATGTCCCTCATGCTTCAGCTTGATGCATTGATGAAATGTTGATGGCACGGCCTGCATGGCATGAATCCATGGTCGGCCTAGAAGCATATTATATGGAAGTTCCAAGTCTAGGACGTGAAACTTCGTCTGATGGAAAGTGGGGCCCACCTCCATGGGCAGCGTAATGGTGCCTGCTGACTCTCTTTCCAAGTTTCGTATGCGGTGATAGTGATGATATGGGACTCAAGATCTGCCTCCGTATGTCCCAATTGTTTGACTAATTTAAGTGTGTAGATGTTCAATCCAGATCCGTTATCCACAAGCACCCGTTTTATTTTCCTGCGGGTGACAACTACCTCAATGTATAAGGGAAGATTATGTTTAGGATTCTCGGTAGGGACCTCCCTATGGTTGAAAGTGAGATGCTCACTGGGTGCAATATTTGCCACCGTGGCTTGAAGGTACGCAGGATCGACTTCTAAAGGCACTCCCGACCCCTAAAGAGTTTGATACAAAATGTCCTTATGCACATTGGATATCTTGAGAAGATCTAAGATCGAGATCTTAGTAGGTGTCCTCTCAATTTGTTCAAAAAGGTTATATTTACCAGTTTGTGGGGTCAACAGAGAGGGTTCTGGAATCGTGAGGCGGGCATGCCTTGTTACCACAACGCAGTCCTTTTCCTTAATCCGGTGGGTATTGACATGGTCAGCAGGGGAGTGAATACATCCAATAAGCGAATCCTAATGATTGTTATCTCTTTTGGTATACAAGTAATTCACAACTTTATAGGTTTGGGATGAGTCTCCCCGATCTGGCTTTGTCTTTTCCAACTTATCATGCCTAGGGAATGGTTCCTTATAAATCCCCATTTTCTCGTTAGGTGTTTGCATTTTTCCAGGGTTATCCACCTCTATCTCCCCATTATCAATGAGGTCCTGAATATAGTGGCGAAGCCATAGACATTTTTCTGTCTTATGACCTTTAACGCGATGCATTTCGCAGTATTCATGCTCCTTATACCATGAAGGTTTAGGAGCGTTGTCATCAAATGGTTGCGTTGTAGGATAGGTCATCATGTGGGCCGCATCCAACTGTTTTAGTATGACGGACAATGGTTCATTGAGGGAGGTGAATGTTCATTGCTTTGGTGGTGGTTGAATTGGGCCCTTGGTTAGTTTAAAAGGTTGACTGGTTTGGACCGTTTGAACACGTTTGGAATCAGTGATTCCGTCTCCCACCACGTTTTTGTTTTTGTTAAAGATCTTTGGCTTTTCAGCGGGTTTGACACTTTGGTTGTCTTTAGATTGGGTTTTGAGGGTGCCTTTGGTAATGAGAGCCTTTTCTATTTGAATCCCTTTCTCGATAACCTCCTCAAAGGTGCAGACACAATGCATTTGGAGGTGGAAAGCTATATCTGGGTTGAGATTAGGGATGAAAATACTGACCAGTTGCTTCTCAGGGAAAGCGCAAGGGAAGCGACTAGCTATCCCTCTCCATCGTTGGAGGAAGCTAGCGAAGGTCTCATTTGGGCGTTGTTTTGTGCCACACAAGTCTGCCATGGTGACGTCACTCTCTATGTTATACAAGAAATGACTCATGAATCTTTCCACCAATTCTGGCTAGGTGAAAATTGATCCTCGTGGTAAGCGCGTAAACCATTCCAATGCTTGACCTCTAAGACTCTTAGGAAAAAGTCTGATGAGGTAATTATCACTATAAGACACCTCTTGACATGCCATGTAGAAATCTTTAACATGATCCCTTGGGTCTCCCTTTCCTTTGTATTTGTCGAACTTTGGCATATCAAATTTCTTTGGAAAGGGTTGAAGGGTCATTATCTTGTCAAAAGGATAGGGGCATAGTTCTTCGTATTGGTATTTCCTAATACTCCTTATATTGCTTTCTTGTATGCTCACAAGCGTTGCTTTCATAGATTGCACTTCTTGTGTGAGCAATTGTTCTCTAGTGGGAGAAGCGGGGACGTGTACACGATGATACCCCATGTCTTCTTCTCCTTGGTTTTCTCGATGGAGTTCATGGATCCTAAACTTAGGCCTTGACTTTTGAACATTCTTGTTTGTGTCTTTCTGTACCTGGAAAGTAAGCAAAGCTAGTTGTCGGCTTAGGTTACTGAGTTGTTGTTGGATTGTGACTTGGTTTGTGTCTTCTTCTTCTAAAGGTTCTTCCTCTTTGTATTGTGGAGGTTCTTCCCCTGTCTCATGTTCTATCTTGTTTCTTCGTGGCACTTTGATGAGGGGTATTCTATGCCCTACCACTTTATCATTTTCTGTGTAAGAAGTGGAAGCATGCCCGCCTGTTAAAATATATTCCATATTGATAAGGGGGTGTTCTTCCTTAGTAGTGTCATTTGTAGGTAATATTGGTTCATTCTCGGTGGGCAATTTTGCCCCTAATTCCACGACCCGTGCCAAAACTCTATCTTTGTTTCTAAGGAGAAACTCATCTAGTAGAGCAGGGTCAAAATCAAAGTCCGCGTGTGGTGACTCTAATTCATTTCCACTATGGTCGACCATTTCTTCTGTTTCCTTTTCTACAGAAAATAGTGGTCCTAGATCATGTCTGATAAATGGGTTTGACCCTTGTCTGTTAGAGGTTTCCCAAGCTTGCGCCTGTTGTTCCTCATATGTTTGTTTCTTTAAACCTAGACGCGTCTTGGGAGCCATGCTTTTGTGATAAGTTTCACTAAGGTAAGTTGTAGATTTGTTCAAAATTCAATGACTACCCCTAAGTGAAACATAAGATGTACGTGTTAAGAGTAAATTAACAGTGTGAGAATACCAATGTGATAGAATGATAAAGTCACCAATGAAACAATCATTTGGTACCAAAACTTAATCAAATGAAGTACTTCCTAGACTACATTTTAAAGTAATTTGTGACGCCAGATGATTAACAAGATGTCTTTACTTATGCCAAGTTCAAAGGAATGAACAAATACGTAAGTAAATACATGAAGTTAAATGTGATCTCCCAATCAAGATATACGACGAGCAAGCTCAAGTCTGATTAAGACCTATATCTCAAAAAGTGCCAATTACGATTTGCGAATGACACAACAATATCACCAAGATATGTTAACCTACTTTGCAAGAAAGTTAAGTATTGATATCGAGGTGTTATTGATATAACATGCACAAATGGTAGTGCCTAGCACCTTTTGAAATCGAGGTAATAATAAAACCGAACAAAAAAATCTCAAATTATAGCTAGGAATAGTTAAGAATGTGTTCAGCGTAACCATACAATATAGGTATTTATGTCGAGTTTACAAGAAACAACACGTTAATATCAAAATTGTAACGATACGAGACAAACAAGTTAAATCCTCTATGGAAGTCTGCGGTGATGAACCACGCCTAACTACAATGACGATCTTGACGTGGGTATCAAGATCACAATGGCTACCAAATGACGTGAAAATGCCTCCACTCACTTTAGATGTTTAACTAACTCAGCCGCAAACATGGATGGGCATAAACGGATATAAAAGTGAGAGAAACAGTCAAATGGAAACATAGGTAATCACACCTCTTTTGATCGACAAAGTGTCAAAAGAATATGAAGGAAATAAATTAAAAAAATAACGAAAAATGATAGCCTCACTTTGGCAAAGTTTCGCCTCGCCCTAAGGCAAGTAAAAACTAGGCGAAACTAATACGTCACCCATTTCTCAAAAAGAAGGTTCACAACTTAACACTGTTTTAAAGTGGTCAAAGTGGGCTCCTGGCCAAAGTATATTCTCCTAGGTGGTTCTCTCGCCCTAGGTGTTACAAAGTTGCCACAAGCGAGCGCGATTTACCCAAAAAGTCGCACTGACTAGTTTGGGAGTATCTCGGCTTTACTTTACCCCCTTCAAGAACAGTAGGCAACTAGTGCATCTACGTGTACTATCACTGGGGTCGCCACAACGGACAACCTATAACGCTATCTCACAAAGGAATCACTAGTCAAGTAGGTAGTGCGGAGCACTTCCCGTTTCGTCCACAAGGTTCCCTCTTGCATGGACTACTTTGGGGTTCCTGGAACCACCCCCATTGTTGTAGCTTAAGGCGTTATGCCAAAGGGGTTATGTTCCAGTTGAGCAGAGAGGGACATACCCTTTTCTGAAACCTGCAATACAGTGTTTTGAATATGTTGTTCTTTTTATCTTATTTAATTAGATGTGGTTTGCTTGAACACCTTTTGGAAACATGTATAACAACTGTATTAGTAGTTTTTTTATTTCGGTTTGATTCGGCCTTTCTTTGACAAGCGTTTTTAGGTCCTGCACTCAAGCGTTAGTAGTTATCCAAGAAAATCACATTATTTAAAAGAGGATTAAGAGTTGCTTTTGATTCTCAAGATCATCCAAGGATGTAAGAGAAGAGCATACACAACAAATAATCCAACTAAAAAGTAAAGAAAATCTTTTAAATCAATGAACCATACAAAAATCTTGATAATTGTTCATTCCCCTTAAACCAAAAGTGAAAGATGAAGCTTCCAATTTACCAAATATTATAAAATGAAGAATAAAGTTGTTTTTGATTCTCAAGATCACCCTAAGGTGCAAGAGAAGAGCATACACAAACTTTATCCCAACTATATAGAAATGGAAAACTTCAAATCAAAGGACTATTGAAAAATGTTTTGTAAAAGGTTCATTCCCTTAAACCAAAAGTGAAAGACGAAGTTTCCAATTTACCAAATGTTATAAAATGAAGACTAAAGTTGCTTTTGATTCTCAAGATCACCCTAAGGTGCAAGATAAGAGCATACACAAACTTTATCCCAACTATATAGAAATGGAAAACTTCAAATCAAAGGACCATTGAAAAATGCTTTGTAAAAGGTTCATTCCCTTAAGCAAAATGAATAATCAAATTTCCAAGTTTAATCCCAATGTTAAAAAGATATAGATCAAAGTTGTTTTTGATTCTCAAGATCACCAAAAGGTGTAAGAGAAGAGCATACACATGCTTTGGTCTAAATCGAGTAAGCATGGAAATACAACATTCATCAAAACATTAGACATGTTAGAAAATGACCAGTTTTAAAATAACAGAAAAACCTATGATTTCTATAAGTATAAATCCCAAATTTATGTTTTCATTGCATAGTTAACTTCAATACCTTTCCAACGTAAAAAAAAATGGAGTCATTTCGAGTTCGGGAGCAAAAGTTATGGCCTTCGGAAGATGGGTTACGCATATGCTCTTATGCTCACGGGTATGCACTTGACATGCACTCAAAAAATGTCAAAAAAAACGTCCCTTAATCTGCAAAATGGGAAAATTTTTCCAACCAAGATTCAATTTTGACAACAACCCATCACATTAATATATGAATAGAAGACTCAACGCTATCAAACATTAACATACATGCTCAAGAATTTAAGATTTTCAAGAAATTGACAAAACTAACATGTAGAATGATGAAAAAGTAAGCTCTAAAAATGAAAACATGATGAAATCTTGAAATTTTCTCACCAAGATTAAATTTTGACAACAACCCACCACATTAATATGTAAATAGAAGACTCAGCACTATCAAACACTAACCTACATGCTCAAGAATTTAAAATTTTCAAGAAATTGACAAAACTAGCATGTAGGATGTTAAAAAAGTAAGCTCTAAAAATGAAAACATGGAGAAATCTTGAAATTTTCCCATTAATTCTAATTTTGACAGCACTTCACCTCCTTCATACCTACAAGGAAGACCTAACACATGCAAACTCAACAAAACAAGTTAAAAAAACAAGTTAGATCAACATGTGTAAAAGAGGGTTAGTAACCAAAAATGAAACTTAACTACAAAAACTTGAAATTAAGTGCAAAGGACAATGGAGTATGTCCCACCGGGCGTGCCAAATGTGTGCATGTGTTTGTTTTCAAAATAATGCTAATATGAGTAAAGACTAACACCTAAATAGCCTTAACTTAGCAAGAATTGAACAACAAACTAAACACCATCAAGATAAGAATTAAACAAGGGTTAGATGCTAGCATTCATCAATACAAAATTTGAAACTAACAATGCTAAATATCTAAACTCCTCTATTCTCTAACAAAAAATAAATGAATGGACCTAAGTAAGCTCCATGGCTATCAAAATAGTTGTCCTTAGTATGCCAAGTAACCTAGGAATGAGGGCCTATCAAAGTTGGGCTACAAGACCCCTTTGACACCTCCCATATGACCTAAGCACTTAAGAAAGAGGCTTAACTCTTCAAGATGATGAACTCTCAAAAGGGAAAGGTGCAAGCTCTTAGTCTCTTTGCTATATGCTTTGCATTTGCTCTCTAAGGAGTTTAGGTGTAAGTAAAAAGGTAGGTGGAGGGCTCTTTATATAGCCCAAAGGATAAAGGATTCAACACATTCTCATGAATGTGGGATAAAGGTAAAATATGATTAGGAGTGGATAAGGTTGCTTTATTAAAGGTAACCTTACTTTAGAAGGGTTTAATACATGTTTAGCAAGTCATGGGAGTTGGGGGTATTTTAATTAATCAAAGGTGATTAATTAATAGGTAGGTGTAAGCTTATAGAAGCCAATTAGAAGAATATTAGTACGATTTAGGCTATTAGAAGGGGATTAAATCAATTAAATATTGATTTATTGGTTAAATGGAAGGGAAAAATAATTAATTAGTCTAGGTAGAAGGGGTGATTAAATCAATTAAATATTGATTTATTGGTTAAATGGAAGGGAAAGATAATTAATTAATAATAATTAATTAGTCGAGGTAGAAGGGGTGGTTTATTAACGGAAGGTCGTTAATTAGGGTATTTGTTGGATAGGAAACTTAATTAATTAGCTTAGTGTAATTAATTAATGATGATATGAAGGAAAATGAGTGCTTTTGATGATATGTCATTGATTTGCGAGAAAGACAATAATTAATGTAATTTAAGTATTTGAATTGCTTGGGCGTAATTATGGGTGTCTACGGCAAAAACGACCATTTCTAAGATGGACAAGGTCTTTTCTGAAGATAGTAATAATCTAAATTTAAATTTGGCAACATGGAGTGAGATCATAAAAGAGGATCTTGACTTGCTTCTTCAGGAAGAGGTGATCGATGATGTCTCCAAATTATTTGAATATCAAAAGGCCATGGAATTCCAGTGTCAAGTATTGCAGGATCTGATTAAGAAATTGGAGGAGAAATGAGTGGAGATCACAGATGCTCTGAATGACATCTCAGAGGAGTTTGATATTGCCAATTGAAAATTCTTCAATGAAAATATCGATGCTCTTCCTGAGGATCAGATTAAGGGAAATTTCAAGGATTTGGTGAAGCGTGACGATGAGGTCACCAAAACTTTCAATAGTGACTCTATTGACCGATTGGTCTTGTGCCAAAATTTCATAGGGAGACTAAAGAAAGTTACAAATAAACTTCGAAGATTTCCAACCAAGATCACAAAGGAGATCGAGACAACAAATGTAGTGAATCACTATGCATGTGGGCCTGGAGATGAAGAAATTTAGGGGATTATCAAGTGCTTCATTGATTACAAGCACTGAATGGTTGTGTGGGAAGAAGGACAACAAAAAATTATAGGTGAGAAAAGTGTAGTTGAACCAGGCCAAAGCTGAATGGACATGAAAGGACAAATCCAAGCTCTAGATCGGTCGAAGTTACAGGGTTGACTGAGTCAAACCCTTGCAACAATTTTTCTATTTTCATGGGAGCATGTTCCCTTAATATTAATGAAATTTCTATTTTTAGTTAAATGTTAGTTAAGGGCCCAACTGTAATGGCTTAGCCTAAGAACTTATAAATAGTAAAATACTTCAAGTTAGTAGATATAGATTATTTTTTAGAGGAGTTTCTCTTTAAGATTGGAAGAGTGCTTCAGATATTCTAAGATACCTTTTAATTATATTCAGAGTTACACCTTGCCGTTGAAAATCTAATTTATTGTGTTGAATGGTTAATCAATGTTTGCTTTGTGAATTTACAATTCCTTAGTGAGATGGATTATCTTACCTTTATTTCTAGTTATCTATTTCATGTTGTGAAGGAACAATACTGCTATCTTTTATGTCAGTTGTGAAAATCTTATTTTCCTTCTGTATTAAATTTATGTCATTATTATCCCTAGTTGCAGAAATAGATGTTTGGTATATGCATGTGTGGTTTCCTCATGATAGATTAATTGTGTGTCGAATCTGATTTGATCTACCCTTATGTACACTCAAGTTTAACAGAGGAACGTCTGCCTCTGGTTTGTGGTATTTTGTACCCTTTCTAGTTGTGATAGGTGAAGGTGGTCAGTGATGCAAGCATACCCCCTACATTAACCCTTTCAGATGTTAAACATCCCTTAATTTGGTGCATCACCACTTCTAGTTTAGGTTTTATTTCTTGCAAATCTCTTTCCCTAATCCCATGAAATGTTAGCATATGACTATACAGCCCTTTTATCTTGCATTAGAAGTAGTGTTGTGTTTAGTTTAGGGAAAGGAATCTAGCATTCTCTGGAGGTTCACTTCGAGCCCAAGTCCCTCAACTTGAGAGGTGATCCTACGTGTCCCAATCACACCGAACGTCATGTTCACATTTCGGCCATTCGGAGGGTGCAATGATTTGGTCACAACAGGCACTTGGGCACTGGAGACATCTTCTGGGCACTCGTGGTTGCACAGGAGCTCAAGATCTACTTCCTTGTGTCTCGCAAGGTCTTCATTTTTGTTCTTTGTTAATTTCTTGATAGTCACACAATGATCACCGAAGGTACTTGTAACCTGTAAAAAAAGAGTTCACTTGCACAAGCCCACAAACCACATTACACATAAAAAGGAAAATGTAGAATGGGGAGTCGGAGTGACCCTTGTGGTCACCCCGAGAGTGAACTTACGATTGAGTGTTGCACTAAATCTCATACTTCATGTAGTTCTTGTGAGTGTGTGTAGAAATTGTGGCTTAGGATGCCCTTTTGTAAGTTGCACTTGATAGTGAGATGTAGCTAGAATGTAGAAATGTATAACACGCGTGGATGGAATAGAATGAACTTCCCCTTCCTATGTTTTGTATTTAGAGTATGCAGTCCCTTTTCCCTTGAATGGATGCTAGATGGATGCCTTTGAGTACTTTAGGTGTCTTTTGAATGCAATATTAGGTGATGATAGTAATGCTTAGTGTTTCGTCCTTTATTTTGAACACATAACTATGTATTTATATGATTCCCTTGTTTGAATTTCGTAATTGAAAACTAGAAGAACAACCCATAAGTGAAAAATATGCCCTAAAGATAAAAGAGACCCAAAAAGAGTGAGTAAGGTAAAAAGGGTTAGGGGCACCTAAAGGGGACAAGGGTGCCTGGGCATTGCTTTCCTGGTTGGGCGCTAGTGTCTGAAGCCATGAAAGACAAATAAATAAAAGCATGACTGGTGTGCAAGACCAAATAGAAAACAAGAGACATATAAAAGAGGCCAAAGATATTTTTCAACCATTAGTTGTATTGCTTAGGAATCATATGAATGCTAGTATGCTTTTAGGACCTAGAAATGCACCTAAGTGCATGATTTTGTGTCTACAGAAACAAGTGCATTTGTATCTCATATCCATGTATAGAAGCACATACTTCCCAAAACAAGTTGAACTTCAGAAAGCTACTTTTATTTTCAATCTTTATCAAATTATTCCAACCATCAAAATTTGGACTTGAAAAAGCAGTGTCATTGATAAACAAATATTCTATTGCTAGACAAACACTTTTCCTCAAACTAGAAACATCAACAATAGAGATAGTTCTTTCTTGGGATTGTTTAATTAAATGATGCATTTCATCCAACATGGGAAGGAGACCACACAATATCAACAATGTCTCTATATCAGTCAAACAATGTATCAAATCTTGAGCCTTCTCCACTTCCATGTGATTTTGCCACATAACTCCCAATAAGGATTAATACTCGTCATACACCCTACGAACCGGTTGATACAAGGAGTCCACCTACTCTCAACATATTTTAATAGTTTATGCTCATTTGTCACTCCTATAAATATTTGGAATTCCACGAACCTTTTAAGACTACGACAAAAATAAGCATGCACCTCTTGAACAAGTTCTTCAACTTTTGCTACAAGTTTAAATTTGCTGACTATTTTGTATGCTAGATTCATTCTATGAGCCATACATTGAATGCAAATCATATATATGTGATGATATTTTTGGATTCTTACACACAGACCATTACAATGACCTTGCATTACAGATGCCCTATTTACCCCAAAACATACTAGCTTATATGCATTTGTAGCATCATCCATACCACCGAACCTTCAAACTTCTTATCACCAATTCACAAAAAGTTTTCAGCATTGATGTTCTCTCTCATCTTATGAATAACAAGTAAGTGAGGATGTCTCACACGATTCTCAACAGTAGAAACATGCATACATACCCACACAGTATTATTTACTATTGTAACCTCGTCAATAAACAAAGACATGTATCATGTAGACTTAAGTTTCTCTTTCAAGTCTTCTTTCCCAACCATAGCTATGCATTTTACCCAATCCCACCACTAATTTTAGATCAATGGGAGTGAGGAAAGTGTGGGAAACCAAGAAAAGACGACATCTTCTTTTTTTCAGGATAATCTGTATAAGATGACCTCTTTTCAAAATGTGAAAAACAATAACTAGCTGAATTGTTTTACCTAAAAGTCTATTTTGAATGACCTTGTTGAATTGAGAGGTAATTGTCCCTCCATTCCCCGCAACTATTCTTTCAGTTCTCTTGTGCTCCTCAAATTATTTTTCATACCTATTATGCAAACAATCATCTGTACTTTTCCATTTGGAAACATTCTTCAGAACGCCATCTACAGTTTGCTTTTCATATATCTTTCCTACATGCTTCTCAATAATATCCAATTTAAGTTATATTGTCTTGTCCCTGCCCAATTTCTAGCTACAAATTGTACATTTGCATTCTTTGGGAGGTTCAACTTTATTTTCATTTTTAACAGGTTCGATAATCGGATACTTAGAAACCCACTCTAACCTAAAACTCCTTCCCAAGTCCCATTTTTTTCTTTTCTTTCTACCATAAATAGGCGTTCCCTGAGTATTTGCCATGGTGGAATTTAAATTTTTTTTACTGTGTGAAGCTTCACCTCCAACATTCAATTGGGCAAGTGATGTAGTGTCAAACTTAACTTCATTCAATGGAATGTCTTCAAGGAGAGGCATTTCATTGTCGTCGTCATTGACATCATTAGTCATCAAATCATAAATGAACTCCTTTTGTGTTTGAATTTGAATGCAATCATTATCTCTTGATTGTGCTGGTCCTGTTGGAGAAGGATGGGATTCTTTAGATGGTTTCTCAAAATTAGATGTTATGTTTCAAATGCCAGTACTAGGAGGGGTTGGAATTGCTTTCTTTCCCAAAGTTCCCTTTTTATTTATCATTTTCCTGAATCTTGTAAGAACAATGTTTGAGTTGGCAGTGATGGGATGAAAATTGATGAAGGCATTGCAGTGTCATGACATTCACGATACCATAAAATTAAAAAATGACATAAATAACTTACAAAAGCAGATAAAGCAATGCAACATGATAGATCATAGAAAAAAAGTTTGAAATATACTTACCTGCACTAAGTGCTTATATGATGTAAACTGTACCACAGTAGTTGTCGAGACCTTGATTTATTTGTTTTTTGTAAGCAAATTGCAATAAGCTGATTCACTAAATCCTTTTCTACTACTTCGCAAATTCGCAAATTGGAAAAGATTAAGAAAACCTAATGCTTAGTGATTCTACAATCTACCTCTATGTGTATATATATGGCGAATTTAATCAAATTCCTAAACAAACTCCCATACATTTCGGCAAATGAGACCATAGGACCAAAAAGGTTCCATAGATTTCTTGGCGATCCAAGAATGTTTTACCGGCTCATCGATCACGCGGCAATTCAATAAAAAATATACATTGGGATTGGAGATTCGTTGGCTATTTAGATGGGACATATTATTGTTTGTGGAATTTTTAGGCGAAACCTGGGCACTGTCATGGCTGTAAAAATAACCAAATTCAAATTCCTGAATTCTTACTATTCACCAAATTGCGAATATTCACCGCTAAAATTTTCCTTGTTTAGGGCATTTAGGTTTGAATCTTTCATGGTTTAGGTCAAGCATTTTTTGGTTTTCATGTTTAGGGATTTTGAATTTCAAATTTTAGGTTTTTTATGTTTGGGGGTGCTTTATACAATCATTTTATTGTATTTTTGGGCTTTGTGGATATGATATTTTAGAGTTTCAATTTTTTGAACGTATCAAGATTTGAGGCTTCTACGTTTTTGGGGCTTTTGAGTTTTATATTTTTGAGTTTTCTATTTTTCACACTTTCAGGTTTAAAACTTTCAATTTTTGTGAATAGGGTTTTAAGTTTCAAATTTTAGATTTTAGGTTTTTCAGGCATTCTTAATCAATGCAATTTTCATGTTTTGGATGTTTCCTCAACAAAGGATCTTGATTTTTGAAATTTGAGATTCAATGGTGCTTTATATCAATCAATTTTTATTTTTTTTGGCTTTTTTTTGTAGGGTTTTGGGGTTTCTAGGTTTCAAGATTTTTTTGGGTTTTCAAGTTGGGGTATTTCAAATTTTAGGTTTTGAAGTTTTCTGATTTTTCGTGTTTTTTAGGATTTTTAGGTTTGAATCTTTCAATTTTGAGGTATCAAGATTTAATTTTCAGATTTTTGGAGTGTTTTCTATCAAGGTAATTTTCATGTTTTAGGGTTTCTTCATTGGGGGTTTTGGGTTTTGGAGTTTTTAGGATACACGTTTCAAGTATAAGAGTTTTTAAGGTTTTCAAATTTAGAATTTTTGAGATTTATGTTTTGGGGGTTTCAAGTTTCGTTTTTTAGGTTTTTAGTTTCTAGTTTCACATTTTGGATTTTAGGGTTTTTAGGTTTGGGGTTTTTGAGCTTGAACAACGTTTCTAGGTTTTAGGTTGTCATATTTATATCAATCTACTTTTGTGTTTATGATATTTGTAAGTTCAAGATTTTTGAGTTTCTAGACTAGGGGTTTCTAGGTTTCAGATTTCAAGGTTTACAGGGTTTTTATGGTTGGGAATTTAGCTTTCAGGTTTCAGGGTTTTTGGTGTGCGGGTTTTTGGGTTTTCAAGTTTGGGGCTTTTGAGTTTTAGGTTTTAAGGTTTTTTGGGGTTTTAGTTTAGGAGTGTTTTATATCAATCTAATTTCCATGGTTTATGGGTTTGCTAGTTTAGTATTTTTGGGTTTGAGTTTTCCAAGTTATGGGTTTTGAATTTCATTTTTTAAGGAGTTTTTTGTTCAAACATTTTAAGACTCAGGGTTTTAAAGTTTATATGTTTTCTAGTTTCAGATTTCATTTTTGGTGGTTGTGAAAATTTTGAGTTTAACTGTTCTTAAGTTTCAGTTTTTGAGATTTGAATATAATAGTCACATTTAATATCAATCTACTTTTCAATTTTTCGATTTTTATTTTTGGAGATTGTGGTATTGGAACCAATGATGTGTCTCTTCGAAGACATGTTAAAATTGGAATGATACAGAGAAAATTAGCATGGCCCCTGCTGAACGATGACACACAAAAATCAAGAAATAAAACCGACGATGTATATTTCAATTTCGTTTAGTGCTCCAATAAAAACTTTTTAAGATATAAATTTCATAACCATATTTTACATCACACTACCTTTTGTGTTCTTCAGGTTTTCAATTTTGAAATTTTTTGACTTTAATTTTTCTAGATTCTCATACTTTTGTTTTCAAGTTTCATATAAAATATATATGGTTTCAAATTTGAAATCTCGAAACTTAGGAGACAACATTTTTAATAGAATGTATAGAAAAGTCCTAACACAAAGGGGCTTGTCGCTAGCCATGTATGACACAAAATAGGCCCAAAAGAATGTACCCCATCACATGTTTTTCATTAATTATTGGTGTAGAGGAGGCCAAACCTGCAAGCAAGCACACAAATTCTAGACCCAAAGCAATTAATTGACTAAGACCCGTAACCCTACTTTAACAATGTATTTCAAGTTTGTTCTACAAAAATGTATAATCTAATGAGATTAATATCTAGATGGGACAAAAACCCACAAACACATTATAATATACAGCAGAACAACTAATTGATTAGGACCCTAAACCCCACTTAACCATATACCATTCTAGTGCCCTCTAAAAGCTCTCCATCACCTCAAACGTTGAAGATGAAAATACACTTGTACCATTCCACAACAACAGACAATAGCCTCCTGACCAAATACAAAAATGCATCATATTTATCTTGAACAAATTTTTCTTAACTCATATTTATCTTTAACAAATTTTATCTTAAGTCAAACATCAAGGTGGTTATTTTTTTAGTTTTGTAGGTGTTGGTGCTCCCTCAAACATAAACATCAATGCCAATGGAAGGCAGTCCAGGCTCCACTCAAAAATTAATCACCAACAAACATAACTAACCTAATCATATCTTAATCCGTTGATTAGCAATAAATAACAGACTTACTCACCATGGGAATGCAGTAGTTTTCTTGTAACATGCCATCCAAATAGCCGTTGGGCGTCATTTATAGTTATCAAAATTCCGCCAGAAATTGTCCTCCAAATCCCAACTGATTTTTCCTGCATTTGGGCAGGGATTTGGGCCGATTTCGTTATCTGGGTCTGGGACAAATTCAAATTTTGAAGAGTTTTTGAAGGCAAAATCTTGTGTCTATATTTAAATCCGGCAGCATATTCTCTCGGAGAGGTGATTCAGAGAGGATAAAACCATGCATCCATGGATTCTGAGAATTTGGATCCCAACGTTGTAGGTGAAAAGGGCAAGGTCAAGAATTTGATCAAAGTTTTTGAGAATATGAAGATGCCTGCAGAGACCCAGAGGGAATTTTCTGCCCCTACAGCATTGGCATTTCCTTTGAATAGGAGGAGATTTCCCAGTAAAGGAAAGGCTGGTGCTACTCCTGATGTTAATGGAGGAGGGGAGCAGGAGAACTGTCATAAAAACGGCGAGAAATGGGCAATGACAATGGCGGTTGCTGATCACAGGCCTTTGACTGAGAGGCGGCCTAACACTAACATTGTTGTGTCTTTCTTTGCTTCTGCTTCTTCTTCTTCTTCTGGTGGTGCTGATTTTGATTCAGAGCAGTCCAATCACAATGTCAGTGATGATCAAAGTGAGGACAATCAGAGCTTTCCATCAACAGAGCACAGTGAATACAGGTCAGAAATGCATCCTCACTTCTTTTTTCTATTTTTATTGGGGAGTGGATTGTACTCTTTAGGTACTGTGAATAAACCAGATGACTGTTAGTAGTCGACATCAAAATTTGTTAACAGCCGACCATTTTGGGTTTTTAATAATTGAAAAAACAGATACAACCTGTCAATTTCCAAGCTGAATTAGCCATTGGTTTTGTAGGCAGGCCTGGAAATTGACAGACTGTGGGCCGTTTTTGGTGATTTTAACTGTATTTTATGGGGTAGTTGTTGAGAATGATAGGCTGAATTTTTAGAAAATCCTACCATTTTTAAATAATCCTCTACAAATATATATATATAATATGTGAAAATATACAATTTATTTGTATTTTTATTAAAAAAAATTAATATATATATAATTTCTATTTTTTTTTTACAATTTTCTGAGAGACCTATACAGTCAACAAATTTTGATTTGACGGGCACATATAATTTGAAATTCCAGGTCTGGTTATGAATTGTGGGTTCAATTTTTCTTGATCACATTATTATAATGGGTGATAGATAGAATGTTCCATTAACTAGTTAATATTTTTTAATTGGTAATTTTTTGAAAGAGCACAATTTTTTTTTGTTATCAATTCATAGTTTTATTAAGGAGCGGTCCCATGCAGGGTGCAAGGCATAATTTTTTAACAAGTACTGTAGAGAATTTATAGGAGAAATTAGCAGTTATGGGGTCCCATGTTCTCCCAGTTTTTCTGCAAAGATTTTGGAGAATACTCTATATATTTATATTATAATTTAAAATTATCATATTTATATTGTTATGTAGACAGTTATCTGTTGACATGTGGTTGAAAATAATGGCTCCACTTTTTCTGGGGAAGATTCAAATTAGTTGCTGTTGCTCCCCTCTCCGCCTCTCCCCCACACCATAGATGCCTTATTAATAGATTTACATTGAACACAATTAAATTGAAAGAATTGTGTTCTTGAATCTAGCTTATATTTTAATTTATATTGAATCTATACACTCTATCTTTTGATGGCAAAAAATTTGGTAAAAAATCTGTCAGATTCAATCATGATAAAATTGATATTTCTAAGTACCACATTTGTTTTCAATCTCAAGACATTTGGTCTATCTAGTGTAAGATTAGATTTTCAAATAAAATGACCAAGACAGACTCTACCAAGTCCTTTGAATCTTTATAATCAGCAAGCATTAGATTAGAAATTTCTCTCTGCCAGCCACAATCCATCTTTTGGATTTTGATTTATTAACAATCTTCCAACAATTATGAATGCTCAATTTCGTCTTCTAACAATATATATATATATATATTAATGTAGTTTTTCTTTTTTTTTGGGTTCTCTTTGCAGTTTTGGAGGCAGAAGAAGATCCAAGAAAGTATGTTTGTAGTTTCCCTTTCACACTGTTATTTTTCCCCTTTTGAAAACTTAAGGTATATTTATTTACTTTTGAACATTTGGAGTTGATTTTCAGAATTCTAATTTGGAAAGAGGATCTCAATCTCCACCGTGGAATTGGAAATGGAAGAAGTCAATCAGAGCCACCCCTGCACAACCTTTTAGACTGAGAACAGAGGTGGGGCTTATTACATCATATGCAATATTTAAGGTTCATATTATGTTCTTATTTTGAATTCTCTTTGTATGTTTTGGATAGGCCTTTGTTTTTTGTTGATACCATCTTTATTTATATAGCTTAGAATTCAATTTATTCCACATAAGCTTTTGGCAGGCCATTTAGAGTGCTCTCTATGAGAAAGGGGAAGGAATTTGGACATTTTCCTTATATAATTGTTTCTAGAGCTTTCAATGTTCTGAAGAATTGTTTTTTATTCAAGATAAAACAGTAATAATGTTTAATTAGAGATATGGGTATTTATGCTATGCCCCTTTATATAGATATATAGGAGATAGGGGCCTGATGCCCCCTCGAGAAAGAGGCTCTCTTCCCACTTTTTAAGTTTAGAATTAATGTATTCATACAATTTTAGTATTTAGTTTGTGTATGTTGTAATTTAAAAATTAATGTTGAGATTTGAACTTGGAAAATCAAACGGGGTAGTATTTTATTTAATCTATTTTTTTTTTCGCTCTTTCATTTTATACATGTGAAACTGGGACGCCCTTACAATATCTAAACACCATTTAATTATTAGGTCCATGGATGGTGGAAACTACTCAATAGAAAGTATGTCCAACAAAATAAATTGTATTAATACATAATTCTATTGATAGACAACAATTCGGGTCATCTGTCTAGAGGAAATACTAAAGTTAGAAAATGATAAATATTTCAATGATTGCTTGATCTCTTTAAAAGGCGTATGAACCATACACGTCCATATCTTTATGAAAATAATTAGAAATGTTAAGACATAACTAATACAAATTTGAGACAAGAAAGAAGAGAGTGAAAAGAGTTGAAAGATAAAAAAATACCCTGAGATCATTGTAAAAAAATAAATGTACTAATAAAATTTCATTTGAACTTATACTTGATAAATAAGAAAAAACCTTAAAATCCAAATAGTTAGATCTAAATCCCAACACTAAGTGGCTACAAAACTGTGCTAAAATCTTTATCTATTAAGAGTTTTAGAGATATAAAATATTTATATTAAATATTTTAACATCTTAATTTTTTATTATTTAAGCATTATCTAGATACACCACCCCAAATTATTTTTAACTCTCAAATTTCCTAGAAATATGAGTAGGATATGTCTACATATCTACTTTACAAATGAATTGGAACATTAACCCACAACAATTACCAATTACCAATTAATAAATAATTGATTTAAAATATTTAATTGTATAAAAATAAAATAAAATATTTAATTTTGAAATTAAAAGTTATAATTATTAAATTAATAGATTATTTTTTAGCCCTCTGATTTCTATGATGGAATTTATATTCATAGTTTGAAGCATCCGTTTGAAAGGTAATGATTTGAATAGGAAAAATAGGTTGAGACATTTTTTCAAATCAATCACTTTTGTATGAATTATAGCTCGATATACTTATATTTCATTGTTTTGGAAGGAATTTATGGAATGTTCATTCCAATACTTATTTTTTGGGAAGGAATTTATAGACTTTTTCATTTCATTATTTTTTGAAATTTATTATTATTTACATTTTATGTGTAGTGAAATATGTTCTTTTTAAACATATTGTTATATAGAAATTCACATGAGATAGTGTTGAGTTTGAGTAAATTTCATAAAAGAAAATTATGTATTATAATGTAAATTTGATTTGGTATTCAGCAAAGAGGCCAAATAAAAGAACAACAATTTATGAAGAAGATACAAGAGATGATAAATGAGGAGGAAAAACAGCGTATACCTCATGCACAAGGGTTGCCATGGACAACAGATGAGCCACAAGTAAGTTAGGGGTTAAACTCAATTAAATTAGGTTTCATTTATGATAGTCTTTTTATTTCAATTGTATGTTTATTATTACTATTTTAGAGAATAACATATATAATATTTATAAATTGACAGGTTTTGCCAAAGCGCCATGTGAAAGAACAAACTAAGCCATTAAATTTGAAACTTCATACTACTACTAGAGCAATGGAACGCGCCGAATTTGACCATTTAGTAAGAATCTTAATTTCAAATGATTTTTTTTCTTGATTAAATTCTGAATTGAACCTACTTCATTACACAACATCACAAGTTTATTTTATATTGAAGTGACATTCAATTTCAATGTTTTCATATTTGTTTGTTGTCACTTTAAACAGATGGAACGAAAAATCAATTTTCTCGAAAAACAAAAGCTAAAAAAGGAAAGACTTCTAAAGGTATAACATTTTTTATAAGGATTGTTAACATCTATATTACACTAGATTGTTATTATATAATTTAATATTTACAATTGTTTAACAATAAACCTCTAACTTTAAACTAAAAGTGGCTGAACGTGTTATTATCATTAATAGTTAATCCAGGAGGAAGAAATTAAGAGGCTGAGAAAAGAAATGATTCCTCATGCTCAACTCATGCCTTTTTTTGATCGCCCATTTGTACCAAAAAAGTATGTTAACTAAACTCAAAATTTTAATTTTCTTGGTAATGAATGAAAGTTTTAAAAGTTGTTTTTATAAGTTTACTTATAAATTGGTGTTTTTCACAGGTGTACAAAATCTCCAACAGTTCCAAAGGAGCCCAAATTTCACAATGTTAATAATTCAAAATGCTTATTTCAAGATGGTCTACATGCTTGAAACATGAATGAGAGTTGTTAAAGAAATTATATCTTAGTTGTTGTGAGAAGCAACTTGTATGAATGAGATCCATAGAGAATTATATTAGTTGATTATATCAACTAGCCTTGAGATCCATGGAGAGTTATATTGGTTGATTGTATCAATTAGTTTTAATATCCATGGAGAGTTATATTAGTTGATTGTATCAAACAGTTTATTCTAATATATACTAGTGTGTTTGTCTCAAATAGTCTATTTTAATTATATATATATATATATATATGAAAATGTGTTATCAATATTAATTGAGAGAGTAAATTAATTTCTAAACTAATTACAATAAACGATGTTATACCATATTATAAATAATTACATTAGATAATAATTTATCATTTCCATACTTAATTTAATTAACTTTATTATAAGATTTAAATGGTGTATTAAAACTAATTATTTCACTTGCGTGCTATATAGATGTATCCACAAACATTTAAGAAAGGCTAAGTCAATATTACAAGTTTGTTTTAAAAAAAATGAAATATAAATAAATTAACTTTAATTCAATGCAACTTTGATTTTCATAAAATTATAAACATATAAATAAATTATGAGCATATGTAGTTCTAATTAAAGAGTGTTTGAAAAATTCACTAAGATGTGAATGCAATACCGTATTCATATTCATATTTCTATGTTATGGATAAATGTATTACACTTATATGCAATATAATTATCTAATCACTTTTCACTATACATAAAATATATGTATAAAAAATAATAATGTTTACTTGATATTTTCTAAATCCAAAAATAAGTGATTTACATAGGCTTTAGAGATATAACTTCGAATCATATGATCTAAGGTACATTTAACATTTGTATATATAAATGATTGAAGATGCAACACTCTACACACATATATTCGTGGGCTATATCATCAATTCCTTCTCTCCAATCTTTGTATTATAATACTTGTAACTTACAAAATAAATTTCTTCCTCTTTCCTAAATTGAAAATAATATATAAAACTTATGGAAAATAATGAATGTTTAAGGGCATGTGCTATGGGTCATATGCACTCTCTAATCATCATGTCCCTAATAAATAAATAATAATATATCTAAAAAATAAACTACATAATTAAAAATAATTCTAATAATATACAAAAACATAGGTCATGTACTAAAAGTGTTCCATGGTAAATACTACTTTAGACAACGATAAGTGCTTAAATGATTCCTTGATATTTCACAATTCCTGTGAGTGATCTATAGATTCTTTATGAAATTGACAACTAGATACCTTGTATCAAATAGAGTACAATGTCTACATTTTAATAAACATATTCAATTTCAATTAGGGCCTTGTTGGTGCTAGATCAACATTGAAATGAAAATAAGTGAATAAGGCAAGAGAAAGGAGATGGGTGCATTATAACTTGGGAGGATCCAATATGCAGGCCACGATTAAAAAGGGGAGACGATGAAGCCCAAAAACTCGCCAATAATGCCTAATTTAGACCAATTGTTGATAAAAATACTAACACACTAAAATCTTGCTGTAAGACCATTCGTTAGATGTCTACATTTTTCCCTCTTTGTGTGCTAGCATACATTTGATAGTAGAAAAAGAATACAAAGGTGGATAAAAAAAAATATTAATTAAATTTATAAGTTATAAACATCTACAATTTATTAGAATTTGTGTCAATGCAAATATGTTCTAAAACTCAAAAAACAAGTACAACCTACCAATTTCCAAGTTTGATTCACTGTTGGTCTTGTAGGTTATGAATTGTGGGTTCAAATTTTCTTGACCATGTGTGTGAGTGATAAATTCTTCCATTAATTGGTTAATATTTTTTTGATTAGTAATTTTTTTAAAGGGCACATTTTTTGGTTATTAATTCATAAATTTGTTATTAATAGATTTACATTCACAAGATTTGTTTTCTTGGATTTAACTTATATTTTAATGTATATTGAATCTACACACCTTATCTTTTGATAACAAAAGTTTGGTCATATTTTTTTTTGGATTCAATCATAACTAAAATTGATATTTCTAAGGACCATATATGCCCTCAATCTTAAGACATCTAGTCTATCTAGTGCAGGGTTAGATTTTCAAATAAAATCACCAAAACAAACTCCACCAAGTCCTTTAAATATTTAAAACCAAAAAGCATTTGATTAGAAATTTGTCTCTGGTAGCCACAATCCATCTTATCGACTTTGTTATCTATATTTGAATAGATATGAGGGACTCCTCCACCCCTCTATTCTATATAGAGAGGGCTTCCCTCTCTAGATATGTTGGTCACCATATAGAGTATATATAACGACCCTCCAAATAGATATATAGTCAAGTGTCCTCCATCGCATAGTTCAGATTTAGATTAGAGAGAGGGCCCCCTCTATATAGATGGGAAAGGGGGTTGAGGGTGGTCATCACACAACCGCTATATAAAAATATCGATTGAGATGAGAAATTTCTCAAATCGAGGTGGAGGGGAGGTTGGGATGAGGAGGGCTCCTATATATATGACATTTATGTTATGCTCTTTATGTTCAATGGTGTAGCCCACAAAGGTCTGGTCCTATAGGCATATACCACGGTGGGGTCTTCGACTGGGGTGAAGTCATAACAAGGTTAGCTACGTACCAATGGGGAACCCATTGAGCCCAAATAGGTAGTTGGAGGAGGCCCCTATCTATATATGATTGATCCCTGAAAGTAGAATTCTAGGGATAGTTTCACTGGTTGACCTTCATCCCTTTAACTTTATAGGAATCTCAAGGCGGGGTCCTGGGTAGATAGGGCCTGATAGTGAAATTTATGAATGACCTGGAACTATTTGGCATGACCGCCATATATCTATATCCTTTCATTCCTGACTGGATGCTAAGCGCTAACGCAAAAGTGATTCGCTTGATTTGACGGTTTAAAAACACTGTTGGAGCTCCTATCTTGAATTTTCCCCTATATATCTCATTTGGCGAGTCATATCAGTCATCTATCACCACATATACATATACACATACATATACATAAGCAGATGCATATACATAAGCATATGCATATGCATAGGCATATACATATACATATATAAATACACACACATACGCACATGCACACGCACACGCACATGCACACGCACATGCACACGCACACGCGCACGCGCACGCGCACACACACATGTTCGAGGATAAATCCCATAAAATCTATAGGGTCCCTCGGATAATAGTTCAAGGCCAACCCCAACGATTGGATCCTCTTGATTTGTCTTTGCCAACCACAATCCATCTTATGGATTTTGATTTATTCACAATCTTCCAACAATATGAATGCTCAATTTCATCCTCTAGCCAAATATATTAATGTAGTTTTTCTTTTTTTTGGGGTTCTCTTTGTAGTTTTGGAGGTAGAAGAAGATCCAAGAAATTATGTTTGTAATTTCCCTTTCACACTGTTATTTTTTTCCCTTTTGAGCACTTGAGGTATATGGGTTTGTACCATATCATGTATTTTTTTGAACATTTGGAGTTGATTTTTAGAATTCTAATTCAGAAAGAGGATCTTAATCTCCACTGTGGAATTAGAAATGGAAGAAATTAGTCAGAGCCATTCTTGTGCAACCTTTTAAGATGAGAACAAAAGGCGGGGCTTATTACATCATATACAATATTTAAGGTTCATATTAAATTCTTATATTTAATTTTCTTTGTATATTTCAGATAAAATTATTTGTTGATACCATCTTTATTTATATAGCTTAGAATTCAATTTATTCCACATACCAATCAAGCTTTTGGCAGGGCATTAGAGTGCTCTCTAGGAGAAAGGGGAAGGAATTTGGACATTTTCCTTAAATATAATTGTTTCTAGAGATTTCAATGTTCTAAATAATTGTTTTGTATTTAGAATAAATTTGATTACATATAAAAGCAACACAATTTAATAATATTTATAGAAAACAATAATAAAGTTTAATCTATATTTTTAAAATTAGAATTAAGTTATTCATACAATGTTTCGTATTTAGTTTGCGTTCGTTGCAATTTGAAGACACATATAGAGTTTTAAAATTGGAAAATAAAACTGGACAATATTTCACTTGGTCTATTTTTTTCTCTTTCGCTTTGATACACGTGCAACTCAAGTGCCCTTGCAATAGCTAATTTTTTTCAAGGAAAATAGAGTGAGTTTAGGGGCTTGCACTTAGGGTTAACAAGATTTTAAAAACAATCTAATTATTAGGTTCCTTAATGGTGGAAACCACTCAATAAAAAGTTGTCAAAAAAATAAATTATATTTTTACAAATAATTATGTTGATAGACAACAACTTGGGTCATGTGCCTAACAGGGCCTAGAGGAAATTTACCTTGTTTTCTTGATCTCGCATGCATTTTAATGAGTGCTTGATCTCTTTAAAAGGTGTGTGAGTGCTAAATGATGTGGTAAAAAATAACCAATGTGCTAGTTTATTAGTGTCAAATGAACTACGATACTTTTTTCTTTATATATAGATGTTGAATTCGAATTAGGACTCTATTGACAAGTAAAAGTTGACATCAAACTATAAAAAAATGAAAAAGACAAGAAAAAGGATATGAATGTATTCTCAAATGGGAACCAAAAACATCCATACATTTCTAAGAAGAGTTAGAAATTTTGGGACATTTCCAATATAGGACATGATATAAGAGAGAACAAAGAGGGGGGAAGAGTTGAGGGGTCAAAGGAAACATTTTAAAATCATTGAAAAAATATCAATGAACCAATAAAATATAATTTAGACCCATACTTGACAAATAAATAAACACTCTAAAATCTTGATAATGGAAAAGAAAAGGAGAAAGAGTTGAAGGGTCAAAGGAAAAATTGAGGTCATTGAAAAAAGATAAATGCACTAATAAAATCTCATTTCGACTCATACTTTACAAATAAATAAACACCCCAAAAGTAAGGGTCCAAATGAGATTTTGAGGTGTTTACATATTTGTTAAGCATGAATCCAAATGAGATTTTATTGGCGTATTTATCTTTTCTCAGTGATCTCAATTTTTCCTTTGGCCCTTCAACTCTTTCTCCTTATCCATTATCAATATTTTAAGCTGCTTATTTATTTGTCGAGTATGGGTCTAAATTAGTTTTTTGGTTCATTTATCTTTTTTCTAATTACAAAACTATATTGGAGTCCATTTTCCAATTTGCTGAATTCTCAATAAATTTACACTTGATATTTTCTATCCCAAAATTTGAATTTCATGATAATTTTGGGACAACCTATCAAATTTTTATCTTTGGGATTATTTAGAGTTAGCCATTTTTCCAAAAAATATAAGCTTTTTTCCCAAGTTGTAAATTTCCTTTGTTTTTCAGGTTTTCAGGCCTTCCATACATATAAACATGTCAAGTGCAATATGCTTCCAAAACCTTGAAATACAACACACTAATATTTGTCAATATTTCGGGCCTTCGGGACATTTGGGCATACGAACATTTCAACGTGTTAAGTGCTCCATGAACCCCGAAACATGATACACTATAGTTTGTTAGGATTTCAAAACATTAGAGCATAAAGGCACAAAGTCATGCAATATGTAAGATGTTTCCCGAACCTCGACACACCTTATTGTTTTAGGTTTTCGAGGGTCCGAAACATCGGTGCATTACGACACAAAAGCATGTTTTTTGTAGTGCAAGCCTTGAACCCCAAAAAACATATAGGCATAATATGTCATGTCTTTGGGACCTAAACACATAGAAGCATGTTTTGTTGAATGGGGTCAAATCCACGATCTCATGTTAACACAATAAGTGCCAACTGGGATTTGACCCCACACATATCGTCGACATGTAATGAATGTTTAGGCTATTATAAAACCCAGAATTTCCAAGTCATTTTTATCTTATACAATTCAATTTTTTACCAGTACGAACTTGTTTTCAGCCCCTGAAGTCCCGATCACATTTTCCTCATCTTTTAGTCACCATTTTGAGAAAATATTTCCTACCCATTTCTAAATATGGTGAGTTCTTTTTCCTCATTGGCTTTTTGTTGAGTTTTTGGAATACATTTGCTTGTTTTTCAACCTTTTTCTTCAGTTATAGGTAAAAACCTTATTTTTCTTTCTCTCCACCAACTTTTGCTCTTTATCATAAGAAATCTTGATTTTATTTTTATTAGTTTATATTCATGGGGGAAGTGGATTTGGATTAAAAAATTTGGTTCAACACTAGTTGGAATTTTTATCTTGACAGACAAGTCAAAAATCCCATCAAAGTTCATGTTAGAATTTTTGACTTGTTAAACCCCACGTTAGTGTTTCGGGTTTTTCCAAATTGAAAACCATATAAGAATCCCTGAAAAGAGTCTTTTTGGATTTTAGAGATGTAAAACATGTCTCAAACCCCACTTTTCCTTTGTTAGGATTCACAAGTTGATAAACAAGGAACAAACTTCGACAAGTGTGTCTAGCTTTTAAGAGTGTTCAACAAGTCCAAATTTTTGACTAGTGTGTCAGGATTCAGAAGGTGCTAAGCATGTTTGTATTTCTCACAAGTGTGTGTCGATTTTTTCAAGGTGCAGAACAAGGATTAAATCCCGCTAAACAGTTTTTCAGGTTTTTAAGGTTGTTGAGTAGGTGGGGATTTTCAGTTTGAATTCAGAGGTTATCAAGATGATCTCTTGGAAAACTTTCAATGCCTTATCTTACTCCAATGTCAAAATCAACTAAAGGGAAGGAAAATTTTGAATCTAAGGGTAAAGATAAAGAAATGAATTATATTTATAGAGGGGTGGTGCCCCATTCAAATATTGATTCCAATATTGACCAAATCAAAGATACAAAGTTAGGTCACATTGACATGATTGATTTTTGGAGAAGAGTGAAAAAACCATCCAAGTCACCATAGATACAAGGTGTTTATGATAGTGGATTGACAATTCCATAATATTTCCCCATCTTAACACAATGTCCTACAATTCATGCTCATAGCTGTGAATCACTATGATGGTGACACAAGGTCAATAAAGAATCAAGATGGGGAAGTAGTGATTAGATTAGATGCAAATTATTTTGATGATTTTCTCAAAATCCTTGATCTCAATGAGAATGCTGACACCAAACTAGAACAAAATCAAAAGGATTGGAATGATAAATCCTCATATTGTATCAAACACTTGAATAAAAACTACCTAAAGAAGCCAAAGACTGTAGTTAGCCAGTTTTTAAAGACCCTACCTCAGAGTGACTTCATTCAAGAAGTCAATGACATCATTATTTTACTTAGTCAAGTGGTAAGTCTCCCTATGGCCAAATATGTTCAAGAGTGGATGCATCAATTCATCTACATCATAATGAAGAATAAAAAATACATTATACGGGAAGAGATTATCAGTGATTCCCTACATAAGCAACTCAAGGAAGTTCATGCAACGAGAAAATTCAATATGATGTATTATATGGTCTATGATGTAGTAGGGATGAAAATATTTCCTGGTTTGACTACCAAAGGGTTAGAAAAATCATCTCGAGTTTATGAATTCTATCCCTAACTGACTTTGGTCAAAAGTCTTAAACATTTTAGGAGTGTAAATGATGAATTCTTCTACAACATCATAATGTAGGTTAGGCAAAGAACTATCCAAATGTAGATGCACCAATGTGGCATGAAATGCAATATTTCAATGAGGATGCATTTTATTATAATCCCCAATGTTTACTTACATTCGAGTAGGAGGATTTCAAGTATCTCTGTATCCGCTTCCAAGGTATCCAAATAAAAAATGGTTCTTGATGGAGTTGGCAAGGAAATTGATGGATATGCACAAATTACATCATAGCAAACACAAGGCGAGAATTCATGTCCCTATCTCAATTGGCCACTATATGTGCTCATCCGATATCATGGCCAAAAGTGTTGCTTCTGAAATGTAGAGGATGTCCCTTAAGCTCTTCCATTCAAGGATAAATTTTGAATACAAAGGGGTAATGAAATTTTTTGGAACTTTACACTTACCTTTACCCAAGCTTGAGGACATATGGATTGATTGCATGGATGAGGTTTCCATAAGGAAAATATTACAGTAGATTCACTCTAGAAGAGGTCATAAAGTACAACATTGTTGAATCCCTAAAGGCATAATAGATGATGGTGATGTCTTGGATTACATCTACAATCAAATGAATGTTGAATCTTTAGGATTTCTTCCCATCAATTGGTCTATCGAGGAATGTGTTTCCATCAAATAACATGCAACCGAAATCCTCTATCAAACTAATCATTGGCTTATTTCCTTGGGAATCACACCCAAGAAATGGGTAGGTAACCCTCAAGATAGGAAAATGTGACAAATTCAACAAGCAGTGGGTCCCTCCATAGACCCTAAAGATAAAAGTAAAGCACTCATGAATCTTGTCTTATTCGAGTTTGTGGTTAAAAGGAGAGAAGTATACTACCTCTTCTTCTCCAAAAATAGTGGTGATTATGGAATCTCCTTTACCCCATTAAATCCAAGAGATTCCAACCAGCACCCTGGTCATGAAACCCTCACCTATCTCCTCGCATCTAATCGCTAATTTCATTTATCGCATAACCTTGGTTCCTTATGTTTCTCCACCTCACTTCTCTCCTCCTCATGTTTCCTCTCCCCCTCATTCATATCCTCCTCATATTTCATCTCCCCATCCACATCATTGGTGTAAACCTCTATTGTTCCCACATCCCCAATCCTCACATATTACATTCTTATTTCCTCTCCTCCAAATTCCTCCACACCTATTTTCCTCATGGCACATGTCGTCTCTTCTATTTCCTCACTTTCCTTGGGGATCATTCTTTTCATGGCTTCTCCTCCCAAAGATTATCTTCCTTCTCCATCTTCCACTTCCATCCCTATTATGGTTTCTTCCTCTTTTCTCTTTTGTTTCCCCCATCTACCTTTCCCATGGCTATTTTGTTAACCCCTTATTTATTGGTTTCTATGTTCACTTCCTCTCTTGGTGTTACTCCCATGAGAACATATCCTATAATAACAATTTGTTCATTCTTCCACTCCATCTTAGTTGGTAAGTCAAACCCCTAAGAAGAGGAAGAATGTAGTGCTACTCGAAGCATTGGAATTTAGCTCATTAAATCCAACCCCCTCCTACACGACAAAGAAACCCAAAATTATTTCTCACATCATGATTGATAATTTGGGAGAAAGATATGATGAGATCATTGTGTCTACTATAGATAAAATCAATGATGAAATAACAATGTTTGATTACTAGATAACCAAAGTTTCTTTGGGGAAAGCTACCATGGAGGGAGTACAACAGAATATCTAGGTGGCATTATAAAATTTATTTGGAAAACTCAAAAATAATAAGGACACCAAGAAAAAGTTGAAGGGGAATGTATAACAGTTTACAACCTTGTTATTCAAAATAACCTAGCCTACTCAGACCACTTCTCTTGCAACAATGAGATTTGATGTATCATTCATCATAGTGGATGAAAAGATAGGGCGATAAGGAAGGGTTGTCAGCAAATGGACTAAAAGGTTGTTCAGGGATGTATAAAGACTCATTGATGAGGCATTCAGGGTCTATAATGACATTAAAAGTGAGAAATTGGCCATTTCGGAGAATGAATGATGAATTTGAGGAGGAAAGAAATAATTGGGAACTCAATTTAGAGGCCTGAATGAGTTAAAAAGGTAGATGTCAATACCTTGGTAATAAGATAAATAACTGAATAAAAGGGTAGGCACTACGAATTCTACGAGGCCATTGAATTTCAAGTAATAATATTGTAGGAGGCCAATGAAAAATTGTAGAAGGCAAGGTGAAAAGGAATAGACACCACCAATGACATTGGTGATGAAATAGCCAAGATTCCTTGCCAATTCCTTGACGAAGATCTGAATGTGTTATTGGCTAGTGACATCTTCACCGAGTTTAAAGGCTTGGTTGAAAAGGATTCAAAAGTAGAGAAAATCTTTGATTTGCAATCAATTGATAGGCTAGTTTTAAATCAAAATGTTTTAGACTATTTAGGAAAAATTCTCAAAAAGCTTCAAAGACTTCCAGGGAAGATGATCAATGTTATTGATATATGCGATGTACTTAATATATATTCATGTGGGCTTGATGAAAAATAATTTTGGAAAATGATACAAGATTGCCATGAATATCAAGAAATAAAAGGAGCCATAGACATTGTTGACATGTCAACTAATCAAGAAGCAGAAAAAGAAAATTTTGATGGAGGAGCTAGTTGAAATTTTTTTGTATTTTCAATTTTTTCTCAAACATGTAATTTTCCATGATGTTTAGACATCTTTCAGATCGACATGTAAATTGACTTGGTCATTTTGCATGAGACTTAGTAAATGTGCTTTAATGATGTAAATTTAATATTTACTAGTTTTAGGACTAGGAATTAGTCAAGGAATGTAACCGATCCTATTTTCTCTCCTCCTTTCTATAAATGTAACAATGCATTACATACATTGAGGATCTTTTTTTAGCTCTGAATATTTTTATAGGGACTATTGTTGAAGTGTAAGCAAGAGCTTTTTAAGAGTAAAAAGTATTTTTTAGAATTTTGGAGAGAAAAGGAAAAACTTTGTATTTTTCTTTTCTAACTACAAAGGAATAAAGAGACCTAGTTTTCAAACTTTGTGTTGAGATTATTCTTATGATTAATGTTATTGTTCTTATGTTCAATGTAAATTTATTCCTATGTGATTCCAGATTATTGTTACATTAAGCATTAGTCCAAGTTATCATTATTTCTACTTCGTTTGAGTGAGTAAATTTGGACTATGCATTTGGTCCAGTAGAAAGTAAAAACAATTTCTTCCATTTATTCTTTCTGTCTATCATTTCCACTCTACACAACCATCTTAAATCTACTCTCCCTCAATATTCCCATTCCTATTTCTTGAAAAGAAATAACATCTACCAGGATGAGATCCCAGCCCCCAAAGATATAGATATTGTAGATATTGTAAATATGTCCTTCTGTGTTCCGTAGATTAGCAATAAACATGGTTCCTCCTCTGATTTGAGGGGGGGAATTTTTACATGCATCATGTGGTTAAACACCACATTTTTTCTTTGACAAAATATCCAACCAACAATATTGTATATTAAAATTCCTAGGGATATTAGATCTCCATATTATATATCATAACATCTCAATTTTTAAATATTTAAATATTATCTATATACACCATCCCTAAGAAGATGTAATTTTGAGTTTCTTAGAAGTATTAGTAGGATATGTCATAATTGGATCGGGACACTAACCCACTGTAATAACATTAAAATAAAGTCATAATTGTTAATAAATAAACATGTTTTAAAGGAAATGATGTGCATGGGAAAAATTGATCGAGACAATGAATTAATGATGGACATGTTTATATTTCATTATTTTGTAAGGGATTTATGGAATTTTTCAATCTGATACTTATTTTTGGGAAGGGATTTATAGGCTTTTTCATTCCATCACTTTTTGCAATTAATTGTTATTTAAATTTTATGTGTAGTGAAATATGTTCTTTTCAAACATATTTTCATATAGAAAATGATAAAGAAGAGTGTTGAGTTTAAATTTCGAGGTTTCCAATAAATTTTATGAAAAAATCAATCAAATGTTATAATTTAATTTTGACTTGGTATTTAAAAAAGAGTTCAAATAAAAGAACAATTTATGAAGAAGATACAAGATATGATGAATGAGGAGGAAAAATAGCATATACCTCTTGCACAACGGTTGTCATGGACAACAAATGAGCCACAAGTAAGGTAGGGGTTAAACTCAATTAAATTAGGTTTCATTTATGGTGGTATTCTTATTTATGGTGAAATATTTATAAATTTTCAAGTTTTACCAAAGTGCCACGTGAAAGAACGAACTACGCCATTAAAATTTAAAATTCATATTACAACTAGAGATATAGAATGTTCCAAAGTCGACCATTTAGTAAGAATCTTAATGTCGAATGATCTTTTTTATTGATTAACGTCTAAATTATCTTATTTCATTACACACCATTTTACAACATCACAAGTTTATTTTATAGTGAAGTGATGTTTAATTCCAATGATTTCGTCTTTGTTTCTTGACACTTTAAGTAGATGTAATCAAAACTCAATTTCCTCGAAGAACAAAAGCTATAAAAATAAAGGCTTCTAAAGGTATAACGTTTTTATAATATCTACAATTGTTTACAAATATACCTATAATTTTACCTAAAAGTGACTTAACACACTGATATTATTCATAGCTAATCCAAGAGGAAGAAATTAAGAGGACGAGAAAAGAAACGATTCCTCATGCTTAACTCATGCCTTTTTTTGATCTTCTATTTGTACCAAAAAAGCACTTATCTAAACTAATAATTTTAATTTTCTTGGTAATGATTTTACGAAAGTTTTAAAATTTATTTCTATTAGTTTACTTATAAATTGGTGTTTTTCACAGGTGTGCAAAATCTCCAACAATTCCGAAGGATCCTAACTTTCATAATGTTAATAATTCAAAATGCTTATTTCAATATGGCTTACATGCTTGAAACATGAATAAGAGTTGTTAAAGAAATTATATCAAGTTGTTGTGAGAAACAACTTGTACAAATGAGATCCATAGAGAATTATATTAGTTGATTATATCAACTAGTATTTAAATCCATAGAGAGCTATATTAGATGATTGTATCAACTAGTCTATTATAATACATACGAGTGTGTTTGTCTCCAATAGTCTATTTAATAAGATTCTTCTAAATATTTATAATAATAAAAATTCGAAAATGTGTTATCAATATTAATTGAAAGAGTAAATTCATTTAAAAATCGATTGCAATAAATCATGTTATACTTTGTTATAAATAAATGTATTACACAATAACTTATCACTTTCCATAATTAATTTATATAAGATTGAGATATTGTATTAAAACTAATTGTTTCACTTGCATGTTATACAAATGTCAAGCTAGATACACAAACATTTAAGAGAATGTAGATATAATAAATCTCGAAGGTTACGTCAATATTACAAGTATATTTTTCAAAAAATTGTAAATATATAAATAAGTCATGAGTATATTTAGTTATAATATTTAGAAATGTATATATAAGTAATTGAAGCTAGTGGCACAAAGTGTCACATGCACTTTGGATATATATAAAGTACCAAGTATGTTGTAGAAAGGCTCAGAAAATAAACTAACCAAGTATTTGTGAGTTGGATCATCGATTCCTTCTCTCCAATCTTTGCATTACAATACTTGTAGCCTACAAAATAGTTTTTCTTCCTCTTTCCCTAAATTGAAAATAATATATGAAATTCATGGAAAATAATGAATGTTTAAGGGCATGTGTTAAGGGTTATATGCACTCTCTAATTATCATGTCCCTAATAAATAAATAATATATCTTAAAAATAAACTACCTAATAAAAAATAATTCCAATAATATACAAAACCCTAGGTCCTACACTAAAATTGATCGATGGTAAATACTAGTTTAGACAATGATAAGTGCTTAAATGATTTCTTGATATCTGGGAATTTCTATGAGTGATAAGTAGATTATATATGAAATTGGTCAAACTAGATACTTTGTGTTATATCGACACTGAAATGAAAAAAACAAGAGAAAGGGGATGGTCGCATCATAACCTAGGAGGCTTCAATAGGTGGGCCACGACAAAAAGGGGGAGACAATGAAGCCAAAAAATTGTCAATAATTCCTAATTTAGACCAATTATTGATAAATAGACTAACATGTTATTTGAAATCTTACCGCAAGACCATTTTTTAGATGTCTACATTTTCCACTCTTTGAAGTGTGTGCATTCATACATTTCATATTATAGAAAGAATACAAGATCATAGTAGAGAAATAATACAAAAAATATACAATATTTGAAACATAAGCCAGTGCACCTAAGTATCATCCAAGAATATGTAAAAACACACTTCATTTTCTACACAAATATGGCTCTATTGTAAGGACAAAATTTAGTAACATTTTAAAGTAAAGATAAAGTATTAGTGTATTTAATTAACCATACACTATTTTATGTGATTAAATTGAACATGTAATATTTAATTGTAACATAATATGTGGATAATTCACCTATTGGTGAACATTTATTCACATCTATTACTAGAGAATCTAGTACCAATCAAACAATTGACTTGATTGACTTCTACTATTAATAGATTAAAAAAAATTCTCTACAAGCTAACTACTCTCTAACAATAATAAGAGTCTATACTTGTTTTTTATAAAAGTATAGAGATAGTGTTAGAGGTAGTTCATTGTGAAAGAGAGTTAGCAGTTTACTAGCGAATTCAAGCCATTTTTTTGAAATAAAAAGGCAGTAATGCTGTCTAAATTTATAAATACGTGTTATGTCTTTATTTTAAGCTTTCATTGAGGTATGGTATATGCATGCATGTGAGTGAATGTCTTATTGTTGTTACAACAATTATAGAGAATATTTAGAAATCTAATATGGTATCGTAGCATTAGAAGCTTCACCTCATTTTGCATTAGGGTTAAAGATCATATATGTATTTTTTCAAAAAAAATTACAGGTATTCAAATTAGTTTTAGTTTTTTAGTTTAAGCTACAATTTATATTTAAGTCTAGTAGCCTGTTGCAAATAACAAACCTTATGCTCTCACCTTACCCTTCGTGGGATATTTTTTCATTATAAATTTATTAGTAAAAGTAGTGGGGTACTAGGGGTTTATATCTTTCTTGTTTTAGAACTCCCCTAGGATGTCACCATGTTTTGAAAATTAAAAACCTTAAGATTTGTTGTTATGGGTAGATTGGTTATCAATTTTTCCCTAGTAGTATTATGACAGGTACTACCATAATACTCAAGTCATTAGACAACATTGTGTATAGATTTTAACTTCCAAATACCTCACGACATATAGGAAGTGCCTATATTTTTTAATTTTTTCAATAAGAATCCATCCATTCATTTGATCTTGTGGTGTGGTAGTAAGTGGTTAGCCACTGGAAACATACCTCCATATTTAATGGCTTGAAATATTGGACTAGTTCATTATTTATAAATAGAATAAGTATATCTGAGATCCTACAAATCAAACACACCTTATCCTAGTAATTCCAAATCAGATTTGGGTCCTTTGGAAATCTCATTACACTTTTTGTTCCAGTTCAAAAAAAAATGGGTCACCTTAAGAATCACAAATTTCTCTGTTGGAGATGAAAAATTTTCAGGAAAATTTATCTCATCTTGTATGATTAAATTTTCTTTGTGACATATGTTAAATCAACCTCTAAACAACACTTTTGGGCCACTTTGGAAATCGAGAAAAACTAAAAGTTCTTAGATTGAGATAAAATTTTACAAGAAGGTAGGTCTTGATATGGAAAACAAACTTTCCTTCTCGTATATGTGCTAATTTGACCAAAATATGGCACTTTTGGGCCACCTTGAAATTCATGTAAAAATAAATGTGCTCGGTTTGACCTGAATTTCTACCTGGATTCAGATCTCATTTGTAAATAATTTATTTTCCTTGTGTTTAAGTAGTGGTTTGAACCATAAGTGGTTCATGTTTTGACCTCAATTTTTGGTGCAATTTTTTAAAAAAAGGACTAAAAAACAAGTGTGGGCCATTTTTAGACTTATTGCAAGATTTTGTACTATACAATGGCAAAATATAATCCTAACGATCTCTTATATGGAAATAGAAGATGCAATAATTATTGTAATCTAATGGTTTGTGGTATATGTTGAAAGAAACACATGTCACCTTTCAAAAGGAATATAAACAATTTGTCTATAAGAATTAAATGGATGAAGCCATAGGGCTCATTGGTAATCATGTCTTTGATGGTCTATTATTTCATATTGCGACTTACAAAACTCAAAAATCCGTGTGGATAAATTTACACTTTGTTTGGGAAAATATCTTTCACCTGCATACTTTCCATATGTTGAGGACTTTCTATCCAAGTTTAAGTTTTTTCTCTCATAGTTAACAACTTGTGGTAAGGACAAGAAGGATGACGAGTGATTTTTCTCATTTACGAATATTCCATACTAAGTATTTTCTTAAACCTTTTGTTCCACTCTGGATGCCTTGGGTGGTACATTCAAGATGCCCTCTTTTGAGACTTTTTATGAATGACTCACTAGAAAAAATTAAATCATAGTATCATAGATCAATCAATTTTAGTATCAAAAGCACAAGCATTTGGTAATCATTGTCAAAGAAAATTATTAGAAAAAAAAAACCAACAATATAAGAACATATGAACAAGAAGTCGCTATCATGTATATAGTGAGTTAGATTATCCATATAAGGATATAAGGGATCAATTTAAATGTTATATGCGAGGGAAATACATGCATAGGCAATCCAAGTTGCTCAATAAATTAAAAGGACTACCATTGAAAATATTGATCCTAAAATACTTGCAAGATGCCCCAAGAATAGGCATTACCCCAGATATAAAGGCTACCCCTGGGTGTGAGCATACAAAGAATCTAAGTATCCATGTCTAGATGTAACCTATATGTACTGCATCCAACTACAATTATACCTTGAAAATAATGTGCATAAAGAATGTATATGTAATATGATAAGCAACACTACATGTAAACATTTTTCAATAAGGAAAGCAATGTTATTGTCTCAATTTATTTATTTTAAAATAATTTAGTAAAAGAAAAATGTTAATCAGGAATGATATGAGGGTCAATAAAATAATCACGAAGCCAAGGGGAAATAAAGCATAATATAAGGGTCAACCAAACAATAAATAGGCCAAGGGGAAATCAAACATAGGACAAGTGTAAATCAAACATGAGGTCAAGGGGTAGTCAAACATAGGACACGGGGTTGTCAAACATAAGTTAAGGCTCGATTAAGTAAATGGATGCCAAAAGGAATAGGAAACAAAAATAAAAGTATAAGGAAGGCTTTGAATGATATAGTCTTCCCTCATAATTTAATGTACAATAGAGTTAGGATTCTTATAAAAATATGTATATACATGTCATCATTAGGTAGCTAGTGTAAATATTTGAAAGATGGTAAGTGATAAAGGACTAATGAAATATATAAAATCAAGTCCAAACCAAGGATCTATAAGAATGATCTAACTAAGTCAAATGTTAATGTCGATTAAAAGTAGAATAATGAAGGAAGTCAAAATTAACTCAAGGAAGGACAATCAATTAATAACAAATAAAAAATTGATCAACTATGTAAAATTTAATTTGTGGTTGAGTTGACATAGGGATATTCTAGGAATGTTAACATGCAATCCCATCAATGGGATGATCATGTGAAGGTTTAGTATCAATAAATGTAAATGTCATACTCTATAGGTGGGAAGGAGTAGGTACACTACTATTAGAATATAAGAAATGTTAATGAGACATATATAGTAACTTGAATGATCTGCAATAAAGTTATGATCATGTATACAATATGTTGCTCTAGTAGCTATAATAAAATAATGTATAATGACCCATGGTGTCTATTGTATTACTTGAGATGGAAGCGACATTGTTCATTGGATGCACTCATAAATTTATTGTAAGAATATATGATGTGGATGACTGGGTGTTATAGGGTAAAATAGGACATGTTATTGAGATTGGCCATTGGGATTGTATTTACACTTAAGTTGGTGTTCTTGTATATGTATATGTTTATGAGGTTGTAGTCTGGGCTGCGGAGGTGCAATATGTAATGTATTATTTTAATCAACTACTCATAAGGAATACTGTAAATAATAACTACATTTTTTATACAAGTATTTTAAGAAATGATGTAACATAGAAGGAATAAATCACATCTTATGTATCCACAGATGTCCAAGTAACATGTCAAATGAATCATCATACGATAACTCTCACAATAATTTACAAATTATCTTAGGTCTAGCCATAAATGGTAACATAATGCATTAAAAAGGATAATGTATTTTTCATCAAATCATTTGACCATATCCATTGAAACCATCAAATTAATATAAGTGTACCCAAGATTAGTAAGAAATGTCATATAGTGCAAACATTTCTGCTTAATCCATTGTCTATCAAAAAATTATTTTTCGAGTGTGAATATATAAAAATAGATATGAAAAAAGGATTTTCAAGAGATTCATCACTAGAGGGATATCATGGTCATAGAAAATAATCATAGGATCTTGGTTCCTTGTAATTAGGTAATTTTTTAACTAAAATGGTGAAAATATCCTATGGTTAATCTAATCTAGGAGGACATGTTAAGAAATTATAGAAATGACCCAAGCGACTAATATAATAAAATTAGAAACCCTAATGTGCAACAGAGAAGAGGAAAGAACTCAAATGAATAGAAGATGATCGTGGGACTGTGTCACAAAGGTGACTGGAGAAACAAAAAGTAGGAATGACTGTGTAGAAGTCCCGAAAAGGATGGATCTGGACTGATTCTCTAGACTGGAGCGCATGGAGTGGGACTGTGGTGCCCACGGGCACTCTGGTATGTAAAATGGGCACCCTGGTCTGTACAAAGTCTCCAGAACTGAGTTTCACACGTTTGGTAGATAGTGTGAAACCCTCGTTGTTTGTCACGTCAGATTCATTGTGTTGCGTCAGATGTTGTTGTTGATCCAAGATGAAAGAGATACCTGTAAAACCCTAAACAAGCATCAATCCCTAAAAAATAAAAATTCATATGATAGGGTCGGTCTGACATCAGTTGCCATAATAGTGAACTTACTAACTGAGTGTTTCACTATATTCTAGACCCAAATGTAATTATGTGTGTGTGTGTGTGTGAAACATGCCCTAGGTTGCTCTTGTACCAATCACACTTTGTAATGTAACGAGCTAACTATGTGTAGAAAAATGTAGTATATGGTGGATGGAATAAAATAGAATCATCCCCCTATACTTGTGTGATGCAGATATCCTAGCCTTATCCTAAGTGATGGATCTATGTGGAGGTAAATGATATCCCAATGCAATAGATGGATGTAACTCTAGGTGGATGATAACAGTGACTAGTTCTTGGTCCTTCATTAAGGTATCATAACTTTATATTTATAGGGTTCTCTTGATCTAATTTCGTAATTAACCCCGAAATGTCTGATCACCAAAAAGATAAATATATCAAACAATTAGGAAGTTCCCAAAAAGTGGTAGGGAAGTTAAAAAAGGATCGGGGCACCCATAGTGGGACTAGGGCGCCCATGGGTGCCCCAGTACCAGCATGGGTGCCTCAGTCAAGGATAAATGATAGAGGATGCTAAAAATAGACGAGAAATATTTGTGGTGGAGGTCGGAAATGACGATATAAATCAAATAAAAATAGCCAAGAGATGGGGGTTAATTAGTACTTTCTTCTCTGAAAAACCCTCTAAATAGTAGTATGAGATCGGGACTAAATATAACCCAAAGTACATGATTTTGTGTCTACATTTACACCCACTTTATGTTGGCAAGCGGAAATCTCGGTAACATAAAGTAGATAGATATACATACCTGATAACCATGTAGATCGATGAAGAAGGCGTGTTGTAGGACTAGACAAAGCATGAAATGACAAAAAATGATGGAGCGTGGAAACTAAAGATGAAAATGCACAAAAAAAGTGGTGAGAGCGTGTGTATCTGCTGATGCGATGTACCTGCATGGTTAGTATGTAAAGTGTGTTTCCGCGAAGTGTTGTTATTGACGACTTTGTTTTTGTTGTTGTTGCCCCCAATTTGACAGCTTGTTTCTCATATAGTCCGACCTGCAAGGAGAAAATGATCAAGTAGTCAAATATATGTGTATGTATGTGTAAACAAACGCTATGTAAAATATGCATGTGTATGTATGTAAAAAGCATGTAAAATACACAAATGAAAAAAATGTAAATGGAACATGTGCACCTGATCCATGTTGTGAAAGAGGGTATATAAGGATATCTTGTACTTATGGGGTTTTTTGGACGATTCGATGCCATAGGCCGAAGAAGTATAGGGAGGAATTTCTCTGTATCCTCCAACCTTTAACTTCTTCCTTCAATGTGTGTGAAGAGATATTTGTACCGTCCTATTTTTTTGGGTTATCCGACACTGGTGGTAGAAGAAGTATTGGGAGGAATTCCGATGTATCCTCCAATCGTTAATTGCTCCTCTGAATGCTAAGGACAACTATGTCCTGTAAAAGATGCTATGTATGGAGTTCGTAGACTGGTCTGAACTCCCTCATTGTATGTAATCCACAATGACAATGGCAGAAAGTGCACTGAATTGAACCGGTGTAAACATGCTTTGTAGATTGTAAAAATTCCAAATGATGCCCACTTCTTTGTGGGTGCATACGACGTCATTGATAGGAGAATGCAGCCCCAAAATAGGACCAACTACATGAACTCTATGCACTACATGGGGAAAGGAATGCGCTTGGTAGAAACCAAGGTGTGTAAAAACAAGATGGCTAGCCAAAGACAAGTATTAGTACAAATAAGCATGCTTGTAAAAATACAAGTGTATGCTACACAGACAGTGTGTAAGATACCAAGGAAAGTAATGTAAACACGTAAGAAGACAAGTAAGCCACATAAATAAGGTTTTAAACAAGGGGCACAAATTGTGATGTCACACGACATGCAAAGCAATCATGGCCGCAAACAACAAACAAGTGTGCACACCAAACATAGGGCAAGGCCCACATATGAGAAGCAAACAAAGCAGAAAACTACAGACAAATAAATAAGTAGTCATGGTAACATGTAATCTTGCAAAACAAGTGCTGCACATGAAACACGCATTAACATGTTAGAGAAATAACCAATATGTCAAAGGTGTGTGTAACCAAGTAAACGTAAAGTGCTAAGTAAAAAATGAAACAATGGCACCCATGAGAGACAAATGTGGATACCCCTAGCGACCAGTGTAGGAAGGGTAGAAGACGAGCAACCGTGCTACATGTAAAGGATTTGTATCTGTGATCAAAACTAAATAAATATGTGAACGAGCATGTATGGAATGTATAGATAATGACATATAAGAAATCAATCTAACATGTGTAGTAAAGTGATCATGTAAAACACTAGTAAGCAAAATTAAATTCCCCCAAGACAATGCAATATGTTGTGGATGGATGGAATGGAATGCAAGATGGAATAATAGGGGTCATGTGCCCCCTGAGTGAATGGAATTGTATGCAATGAGGTTCATTTGGTTTTCCCCCTCAACAATCAAGAATGAACCGTAAACGAGAGTGCATCATCGGGAAATGGTCAAAAATATGTGTTGTATCTAACACACTGTGATGAGTGTGTAAGTGTAGTGATGATATGCAACATGTAGAAGAGATGTACGTGAACCTTATAACCTATGCATAAATATGACATGATAATGAATGAGTGATGATTTAGCCCTAAGTGTATATCTCTACAAGATGAATAGTAGGAATGATGATTTGTCCCTAAGTGTATATCACTATAAGATGAATAGAAGAAGTGACGAGTTTTCCTATAGCGTGTGTCACTACAAGATGAATAGTAGGAAGTGGTGATGTAGCCTAAAGCATATACCACTACAAGATGATAGATTAAGTGACGATGTAGCCTATAACGCGTGTCACTATCCTAGAAATGTCGCATGATGATAGGTCAAATAATAAACGTTTGATGAGTGTAAGGTCCATTTGATTTGTAAACCCTCAGCATTCGAGTATGGACCGAGGAACTAGAGTGTGTCATATGGTAGTGAGTGCAGCGTGTAGAAGACAATGTAGTATATGTGATAAATAGATGACAATATGATGCGTAGAATTGCAATGTATAATGTATAAGATGTAATGTATGTAGACTAAAAATAGTTATGTATGATAAGTAATGTGGAATGCTAGATGCAAGTATGGATAATGATGAGTAGTATGATGTATGGCATGTAAATATGTAAATGTCGCAATGCTAAAAAACTAGCTATAGAATGTGTGATGTAAGATGCACGAGCATTGTCATAATGTAGACTAAATGTAGTATGTATGATATAATATGTAAGGCATATGACACGATGTGTAATGTGTAATGTGAAATGCATATATAACCTAATAATGTAGTATGTGCAATGAGTAATGTATGATGCTAGACATGCATAGTATGTTGAAGACTAATATGATGTATGAATGTGCAAATGTCGTAATGTTATAAATTGGATGTAGAATGTAGGATGTATGCCGCGTAATGTGTGAATAAATGCAGTGTGTAAGTTCTATAGTGCAGTGTGTGTGGTTCATGTGTAGTAATCCCTCAACAATCAAGTGTGAACCAAAGCACAAAATTGTGTCATCAGGAAATGATGATGCTAAAGTAGGAAGGAATATGCGTATGCGAGGAGATTGATGTATGAGAATGTAAAGATGACAAATATGTAGATGATAAGGTGAGTAGGGGGGAATTAGATGTGATGCCCCCAAGTATATATGAATAAATAAACTAACTAATGATAGTGAAGGAAAAAGGTCTATCATGCCATGTATGTGGCGATGAAAGCATGTGATTATGAGATGTATGTATAACATTGTCAAGATGCGGTATGTGCAAATAATAGTAGTGCAATGTAGTATTATGTAAGGAGATGAATGAATGATAATGTAAATATGAGATGTATACCTATTCTAATATGATGGTGGGGGAGGGGATGTGTAAGCGATGTACCCCTCCCAAAGAATGTGCAAGAATATCATGTAAATTCATGGAGAAGATCATCCACCTAAGGGTCATAATCAAATGGATATCACCAAAATGATTAACTAAAGTGGTGAAAATATCATATGGTTAATCTAATCTAGGAGGACATGTAAATGCAGTAAAGAAAGTATAGAAATAAACCAAATGAATAATTTAATAAAAGTGGAAACCTTAATGTGTAAGAGAGAAGGGGAAAGAACTCGACTGAATAGAAGACGCTCACGGGAATATGTCGCAGGGGTGACTAGAGAAATAAAAAGAAAGAAAAACTGTGCAGAAGTCTCGAAAATGATGGATCTTGACTGATTCTCTAGAATGGAGTGCCTAGAGTGGGACTAGGGCACCTGCGGGAGCTCTGGTCTGAAAAATGGGAAACTTGTTGTGCAAAAGCTCTAGAATTGAGTTTCACATGTTCGGTAGATAGTATGAAACCCTCATTGTTTTCCACATCAGAGTCGCTATGTTGTGCCAGATGTCATTGTTGATCTAAGATGAAAGAGAGACCTGTAAAACCCTAAAAAATCATCAATCCCTAAAAAATAAAAATGCATATGATAGGGTTGGAATGACTTCAACTGCCATAATAATGAACTTACTAATTGTGTGTGTGTGTGAAACATGCCCTAGGTTACTCTTATGTCAGTCGCACTTTGTGATGTAACGATCTAACTATGTATAGAAAAATGTAATAAATGGTGGATGGAATAGAATAAAATCCCCCCCCTATGCTTGTGTGATGTAGATATCCCAACCTTATCCTAAGTGGTGGAGCTATGTGGATGCAAATGATATCCCAATGTAATAAATGGATGCAACTCTAGGTGGATGATAATAGTGACTAGTGCTTGGTCCTTCATTATGGTCTCATAACTTTATATTTATAGGGTTCTCTTGATCTAATTTCGTAATTAACCCCGAAATGGCCGACCACAAAAAAGATAAAGATCTCAAATGGCTAGAAAGTGCCCAAAAAGTGGCAGGGAAGTTAAAAAAGGATTGGGGCGCCCCTGGTGGGACCAAGATGCCCATGGGCACCCCAGTATCAGTTTGGGTGCCCTAGTTAAGGCTAAAATTATAGAAAATGCTAAAAACGGACTAGGCATATATGCGGTGGAGGTTGGGAATGACGATAGAAATCAAATTAAAATAGCCAAGAGACGGGGGTTAATTAGTACTTTCTTCATTGAAAAACCCTCTAAATAGTAGCATGAGACTGGGACTAAATATAACCCAAAGTGCATAATTTTGTGTCTACAATAAGGTATCGATGAGCATAGCAATGGGGTGAGTAAAATTAACTTTCTAATTTAGGATACATGAGGATTTATTGGATCATAAGTCATATGTAGTTCACATCTCTTATTGGTTTCTTATGTACCATGGTCAAGGAGACGATATATAAACATAGTAGTATGTCACATATATTGTGTAACTATTTTTTTTATTAATGTAAGGGAACTATCTATACCAATGGTGTTGTTTTCAATGATATTTTGGTTCTTATGTTTTAGCTAAAGCATCACTTGGTTTTATGTCATGACAATTTATGATAGCCATAATATAAATTTAACATCTTTGTTTTTAGGTAGTGGCCTGGATGCATCGATCTCTATAGGAGGAGGAAAAAATATGAGATTGTACTTAATTATTTTTTGAAGAGTCTTACAAGGGAGTTGGGATAGATGTGTAAATTTCCTTTGTTGAGAAAAAAGGACAAACTTGCTAGTTGTGATATTGCATTGAAAGTTATTTTAACATCCATAACATATGTCATCATTAGTATTAGCCTTGAAGGGTTATTAGCATAATGAAGAACCTAAAAAATGCTCTGGTGGGAAATATGTTTGGCGGAAGACCGAACATTAATGATATCCGACGTTGGATGAAGCAAAAGTGGAATCCAAAGGGACATTTGGAGGCAAGTGCTTTGCCTAATGGCTTCTTCCTTTTCAACTTTATTTTTCATGAGGATATGCTTAGATTTCTGGAAGATAGACCTTGGTTTTGGGGAAAATCATGGTGGTATTTGAGGAAATGGGAACCAAATTTTAATCTTGAAAAGGATAATCTGATTCATTTTCCAGTATGGGTTTGTTTACCAAGCCTATCCTTATAATTCTGGCATGTGTATATCATAAGAGTAATTGCTAAATATCTAGGATCACTTTTCCTTTTTGACAACTCCACGCTTAATATGACAAGGGTGGTCTGCACAAGGTTCTATATCTACACTATAACAGGCACAAATATTCATAAAAATATTAAATTAAAATCTAGAATGGGAATATGGGAACAAAAAATTGAACTAGAAAGTAGCCTGACCAAGTGCAATGGTTAGGGAAATTCGATTCTAAATTGTAAATTAAAAATCACTTAGAGCTATACAACTGTTAGATCAAATGAAGGGAAGGATGACAAAGGAAAAGGAATTATGGAACCCATAATGGAGAAGAAGAGAGTAGTCTTCAAAAATCAAACTGAAGGGTATAAACCGCTTCGCATTACAGAGAGGCAGGAGAACATGAACACCCCTCATTTGGTTTGATAGAATAAGAAGGATGATGGTTTCATCATGGTGGTTAGCAAGAAAATAAATAAAAATCTATCAATGTCAGACTCCACAATTCAAGATGTGAATAATGATAACCCTATAACAATATCCTTTACTATGAGGAAATTAGACACCTCCCCCCTAAAAGGTAGAGCTAAAATTGTTGGATAAGATGGAAGAGGGTTTAAAGGGAACCCAAAGTTCCAGAAGAAAAAAAAATGAAAACAATAGAAAAAAGGAAAATTGGATGGAAGAGACAATGTGTGAGATGATTCAGTCACTGGTTTCAAATGGAAAGAATAACACAAAGAACTTAGAAAGTATATAAACACATTAAATAGTAGGGGAGATGATCAATTTGACGGTGGAAGAAATTTTGAATGTGAAAGAAATAATTCAAATGGAAACAAAAAAACGAGTCCAGAAGGCAAACACACAGATATAGATTCTCCTTTGCTTAAGGGAGAATCGTCAAAATGAACACCCTCTAAAACCAACACAGAAAAATATGAAGGAATAGGAGGAGGTAATCCAATAAACATAGTCTCATTAAGCAGTAAAAGTGGAAGATTAAGCAGACAAGAATATAGAAAAAGAAATACTCGAAGAGAAATAGACTCAAGTATGTAGACATGCTTGGATCAGAAGGGTTTTAGAAAAAGCAAGGCAAATCCTAAGAAATGAATTATATTTCATGGAATGTGAGAGGGCTTAACAATCCCTCTAAGTGAAAGATTCTAAAATACCTTGTGGAAAGATAGAATTTAGATGTTCTTGCTATTCAGGAAACAAAAATGAGTGAAGATAGTTTCCACAAAATTCGAGACAAATTTTGGTAAAACTCAGAAGATTTTGTTGTTAGCTCCATTGGAGCATCCGAAGGCACTAATTTAGTTTGGAACCCAAAACATCTAAGAGGATATCTTCTATTAAAAAGAGGAAATCACTTAGTTGTGATGATGAAAATTATTGAAAATGGTAAAATGTGGGTTATCTCAAACATTTATACACCCACCTTGTATAAAGAAAGGAAAAAACTATGACAGAAATTGTTGGCCTTCAAGAACATTATTTCTGAATCTGATTCGTTGGTTTTAAGGGATTTCAACACCCCTATATCGCCTTTGGAGAAAATGGGTGGTTCCATGGATTATACGATAAGCATGGAGGAACTTTATGAATTTTTTGTGAAATCCAACTTAATTGATATTGATTTAAAAGGGAGTAAATTCACATGGTCAAATACGAGAGAAGGATCCCATCTTATTCAGGCCAGATTGGACAGGGTTCTTGCATCGGAAGAATGGTTTAAAAAGGAACTATTCCTCTTTTCTCTTCCTAGGATTGGGTCAGACCATAATCCCATTTTATTGACAATTAAGGATACTACTAGAAGGAAAAATCCTTTCCTCTTTGAGAAAATGTGGCTACAAAGTGATGAATTACCAAATCTAATCAAAGAATGGTGGAGATTTAGAATATAAGGGACAAAATTATAGAGATTGTCTAAAAAACTTATACATGTTAAAATGAACCTTAAGAAGTGGAATAAATATTGCTTTGGAAATAATTTCCAGAAGAAAAATTATTTGAAAAAAGAAATTTTGGACCTCTAAAATAGGGTTGAAGAAATGGACCTGGGTATGGACCCTATGGAAACATAAAAAGAAAAGTTCCTACTTTCATAATACCATATCATCTTAGCTAAGGAGGAAAAATTCTGGTGAAAAAAATACTAAGTAACATGGCTTAAAGAGGGTGAAAAGAACACAACATTCTTCAATATTACAACTCTTAAAAGAAGAAGTTTCAATAGAATAGGAAAAATCAGATCTGATAATGAAACCCTCTTGGAAGAAAATGATGAAATAAAAGAAGAAGCCATTTATTTCTTCTGAAATCTGCTGACAGATCAGAGAATGGAGAATTTGGAAAAGGAAGAAGACTTCCTAATATGTATCCCATCCCTTATCTCTTTAGAGGATAACCTTATTCTCTTTAAGAACCCTTCTCTTGAAGAGGTGGAGTTTGTTGTTAAGGCTCTTAGTCCAAACAAGGCTCCTGGACTGAACAACTTACCAACGTTTTTCTTCCAACACTTTTGAGACATTATTAAAAATTATGTTTATAAATCAGTTTATGAATTTTTCAATCACAAAAAGATGTTGAAGGAAGTTAATTGCATCTTTTTTCTCTTATTCCTAAGGTTAGTAATGTGGTGGAGTTCAAATATTTTCATCCAATAAGTCTTTGTAATACCTTATATAAAATATGCACCAAGATATTAGCTCTTCATCATCAGTTGTTCCTTCCTTACATAATCTCGGAACAACAAGGAGGTTTCGTCATGGGAAAAAAAATATAGGATGGAATAATAACTATTCAAGAAACTATTCATTCTATCAAACTGAGCAAGAAACTAGCTATGATCATCAAGTTGGATATGGCAAAAGCCTATGACAGGGTTTCATGGACCTTTTTGGACAAGGTGTTGGGGAGATTTGGGTTTGACAGCTCTTTCATATGCATGGTCACTACTTGCTTATCAATATCTCACTTTTTGGTTCTTATCAATAGGGTGCCTTTCTTGTTTTTTTCCCATCTCCATTGGTTTAAGGAAAGGTGACCCGATGTCCCCTTTCCTTTTCATTCTAATGGATGAAGCCCTGAGTAGAAAACTAAATGAAGCCACTTGTGTTGGAAATATTAAAGGAATATCCCCTGCTTTGGACGTTGAAAATGTATCCCACCAACACTTTTTGCATGATACAATCTTCATGGGAGAAGCATTTGTGTTGGAATCCCATTCCTTCAAAAATTTGTTAGATGACTACAAGGAATTTTCTGGGCAGCTTTCCAATTACCGAAAGAGTTTGGTTTTTTTCCTCAATGTACTAGAAATTGGGGAAAGGAAAATAGCTAGAGTTATGGACTACGATATTAAATTCTTCCCCTCCTTTTATCTTGGCATGCCATTGGGAAATAGGAAACCCCAAAGCAATGAATGGAACTTCCTTATAGAAAGGTTTGAAAGAAAACTTGCGGGGTGGAAAGCTAACCTCCTCTCTCAAGATGGAAAAGTTACACTTTTGAAAAGTTCATTACAAATCCTTTTAGTTTATGTAATATCACTTTATCAACTCCCAACAAAGGTGGCAGACAAACTAGAAAACATACAAAATCATTTCCTATGGAGTGGCACTGAAAGCAAGGGCTGCATACCACTTGTGGTTTGAAATAAGGTATGTAAACCCAAAAGACTAAGTGTCTTGGGATTAAGGGACTAGGTAAAAATGAATAAAGCTCTTATAGCTAAAATTTGGTGGAGACTGATGACTAAAGAAAGCGTGTGGACCAAGATCCTACAAAATAAGTACTCAATTGATGCTCAAGATGAAAGGTGGGTTTTTAAACCTCCAAATTTTAATGGATCAGGCATATGGAAGAAGATTAACTAGTCTAAGGATCTATTAGGAAAGGGATGTAAATGGAAAATAGGAAGTGGAACCAAGACCATGTTTTGGAAAGACAAATGGAAAGGATAATTTTCTATGGAGGAAAAATTTTCAGCACTCTCTCATATTTTAGAAAGGAAATATGACACTCTGGTTAGAAATTATCTAGCTAAAGAAGGAAATTTCAAAAATTGGAAAAATATTTGGGTGGAAAGATAGGACTTAAACCAATAGATGAAGATTCTTAATGTTTTTTTAAGCAATCAACTCATCTACAATCATGGTGAACAAGATATAATCATTTGGGATAAAGAGGAGACGAGCATCTTTTCAGTCAATTTTTCTTACTCCCAGTTTTTTGAAGAGGAAGATCCTTCATAAGGAATTCTATGAGGGAAGGTATGGAATAAAAGCATCATCCCTAAAGTAAATATTTTTAGTTGGTTAACTTTGCTTTATAAGATCCTAACTGTTGACAATCTAACTAAATGATGGTACCATATGGTCATATGTGAAAAAACCCTTGAGATAAGTAATCATCTCTTTGTGGGATGCCCTTATTCCTCGTTGATTATTATATCTATCATATCCTTATTTATGGTAGTTTGGGTTAGCCCACAAGATGTGAAGAATTCATAGGTACAATGGAAATTCCCTTTCAGAATTCAAGGCCTAAAAAAATTGTGGACCCTTAGCCTTGGCCATTTATGGTGGGAAGTGTGGAAAGAGAGAAATAGAAGGATTTTTAAGGGGAAAAAGGAAACTTCTCAACAAATTACTAAAATGTGTGTCCAAGCTATTAGGAAAAACTTATCAATTCTACAAAACAAGGAAGCTAAGATATCAAATGTGGAAATTGATATCTCAAGAAGATGGGGTCTATTGAACAAAAGGATGACTCAAAAAAGGAATCCTAGAAAAGGGGTGAGATGGACTTAACCTACGGAAGGATTCATTAAACTAAATTTTGACGGTACAGTGAAAGGTAACCTCAATAAAGCTGGAGGTGGAGGGGTGTTTCAGGATTCTAACATAAATTTTGTACTTGATTATTTCTTCAACCTTGGGATCCAAACCAATCACGTAGCGAAAGCGACTGTAATGTATTGGGGAGTTAAGATTGCCATGAAAAGAGAGTTGAGGACCTTAATAGTGGATAGTGACTTAAAAAACATAATTTCCAGCATGAATGGTAGAAATGGCGTTTTAGTAACAATAGATGATTTCATTAAAGGAACAAAGCAATATATCCCCTTCTTTAACTCTATCACTTTCCAACATGTTTATTGGGAAGGTAATATGATTGCAGATAAATTTGCATATAAGGGAGTGATGACCACAAAACTTAATATTGTTGAAAATATAAGGAGAGTGGATGAACAAACCAAATCTTTACTTGATGTGGATATTAGCTAACCTTATTTCCTTTTTGTATTTAATGAAGTTTAATAATGACTCTGATAGGAGGAATGATGTCTTTTCCAAAAGGATTTTAAATGATAATGAAGAGAGGAGTTTTATAATGATAGATAGAAACGAGGTGAAGGAAAATGTGTAATACCATGATGTTAATTACTTCCTTGATTTGGAGCATGCGAATGAGATTGCAAAACCACATGCTAAAATTATAGTGGGGGATAAATGTGTTTGTTGGACCGTGGAAACTATGAGAAGCCTAGGTTTTAAACACATGTTATTATTGTCCCAAACACATAGAGTTGGAAAGATTTATTATCTAATTTTAAGAATGGGAGGGGATCTGGTGAGGGTCGAGCCCGAAACCAAGATGAAAATAAGTAATGAAGTGAAGGAGATTATAGAGAAAGCTGGAATGGCAATTTTTTTCAAAACTTTCAAAGGTCACAACAAGCAGTTTATTATAGAGATAACAAAAACTTAGAACGAGGTCAAAGTTTTCACGAAGGGTTTCTATTTATCAATCATGTCTAAGCTCATTGCTAAGGTAACAAGGCTTCCTTTGGAGAGAAGGATGATCTTTAAGCCCAAAATGGATTGCAACATGGAAGTCGACAACTTTCTACAAGGTAAGGAATCCTTAAAACAACACTTTAATGTATATGAAAGAGAGTATTTTCCCTCTCTTTTTGAAGAAATTACATTAATCCCTATGTAATATGTGACTTTAGAAGGTATATTTAAAGTAGTGTATGCTTACCACTTTCTGATATTAAATCATTTTAGACACGAAGCAATATTTCTTTCCTAGCTTATTGTTTAGATCACTGTAAAATTTTATAGAGCAGGTGAAGAAAGGGACCTTCAAGGTCCCTTTACACCAAGGTCTTATAAAATCCTTGATTCACACAAGGACTCCAATGGTGTCTCGGGCAGAGAAATTAGCCTTAAGAGAGGTGAACCCAGTTTCTAAAGAAGAGGGGAAGGTTCTGAGAAAGAGGCCTAGGTCTCGTACGACTCGAGAGCAAACCCAGAAGGACAAAGGGAAGGAAGTTACATGTAAAAAACAAAGTAAAATAGATAGAGGCCCAAATTGTGAGGAGAAGGATAATGTGGAAGGAAAAAAGGGAAGGAACATTGATAGAGGCAACAAAACCTAGGATGAGAATATGAACCCAAATCTAGAAGATATGGAAGCAAAAGTGAGATTTGTCCCATTGGCCAAGAAAAGGAAGATGAATCGAAAACCCAAACTCAGATTATAGAGGAGGCTATTCCTAACCTTAAATTGTTGGAAGTTTCTCAAAAGGACTTAGTTGTAGCCCAAGATGCAATGGTAAAAGCTAGTGCCTTTAGAAAAGAATTTGAACATTGTAGGCTAGATAAGGATGTCAATAGACATAGGATAAGCATGGTCTCTATAGAACCGAAGGATGTGTAGGAAAGGGTGGAAAAAATCACCTTCATATTGGTCAATGAAAAACTAGAAATTGCTAAAAAAAGATGTGAAACCATAGAAATGGAATTTCTTGGTATGAAGTAAACTTTGCTTCACATCAAAGGCCTGTATATTTTGAATATGAAAAGCATCGTGGAGCACTTGAAAATGATGACAGAGTTGGTAAATGCTATATAAAAGGGAAAACAAATGGAGAAGGGTGGTGTTACTCCCAAGAAGGAAATGATAGAGCCTGACTATGAGAGGTGCAGATTGATTATAACAGCGTTAGTTAAAGAATGGACAAAATACATGTAAACACTAGATGATATTGTAAAATATTAACTTATGGTTTATGTGTTTTAATATGTTGTTAGTTTCTGGTTTTGTGTTATAGCTGGTTGTTAGTTTGGCTCTTTGTTGTTATTTTTGTTCACAGGACTATCTGATTGTTATTTCGGTTGTTTGTTGTTACTTGGTACTTATTTTTGGTTGGTGGGATTTAATGGGTGTACCCTTGGCCTTAGTTTCCTAGCTTTTGATCTAACGCTTTGTACGGGGTAGGGTCTCCTTAACCCTTCTTTACCGTTAATCCAAAATATATATAGATAATGTGGGCCATTTTTTTCTCAGATTTTAATTTATTTGTAGAAAGTAATTTTTCTCATGTTGCTTAACCATGTGACAGAGATTGTTGAATTATTGATGAGTTTTAAACCTGATGTTATCAATGACAGGTTACATAAAACTTTGATTGTAAATTTATTGTAATTGACCATCATCAACATGGAAATAAATTTGAGAAATAAATTTATTGAATCTAAGTACATAGTCACCAAAAGGCTAATTGGGGATTTGTCTACAATTATATGATTTTTGAAAAGGATACCTTTTGACTAATATTGATGAAAAATGAGTTAAAACAATATCAAATAAAGGATTGAAAACATATACATAACCTATAGGAAGGGAACAAAACTAATTTAATTAATATTCCTTGATTCCTCTTGTAAATATATTGGTTAGAAATCTATCGTTACCCATGTAATCTAGACATGTACCAAAGAAAGTATTGAGATGTGTTTGAAATCACCTATTAAATAAAAACTGTAAAGTTAGGTAAAAAAAATATTGTTATAGGTGATAAGTAAGGATATATAGGGCCAATGTATTATTAATATCAATAGATATCACCATATGTATCTCTTTATTGGAGCCTTATTGTAGTTGGGAAAGTTGTGCTTGGATATCCATGAGTTGTTTCAAAAATACATATTGAATATGAAAATTAGTGTGCAAAAATTATTGTTCAATAAAGTGTGTAATAATGGTTTCATAATATGTTTAGGCCTGTAAGGCATAAATGATGTTGTGTGTTGTGTAGGATTCCCCATGTAAATATAAGGAGTGGTTGATAATGTTAATATTATCAGTATACTAGGTGCAAGCAACACTTGTGAAGTCATACGTGTAGACACAAGTATGAACAATAATAACATTATTATGAGTACCAAATGTAGGAAGTAAGCCTCTAAAAGGAATATTGATATCAATCAAGGCCTCATTATGTCTCTCCTCAAGTTTGGTTTCCTTATCTATCTTTGTATCATGTGTGGTTAGTTACATGCCTAATTTAGCATTAATATCTTTAAAGGAGATTTTGATTTCTGCATGAAATCTAAAAATTCTACCTATATGGTCTAGATATATATATATAAGGCCATTATGACCTATCTTATCATAGCAATAAATATTATTCCAAACATGTTTATCATTTTTTTAGTGATAAAACACCTCTTTATAAATAATAGTACCTTCATTCACATTTTCATCTATTTGTACTCTGTTTACATTTGCCTCAACAAAAGAAAACATTGCATGGAATTAATGTTCACCATTTTATTTTTCAATAAATTACAAGATAAATTCAAAGGAAGATGATAATTATGAACAATACACCATTCAACCTAGTATCATTTCTAACATGTGGAAGAGATCTAGCTCTTTTAGGTGGCATACGATATAAACATGTAAACACTAAGAAATACTAGACTAACGATGAACCTAATCACACAAAAAGAGGAATATAGTTTTAGGAAAATTTTGAAATCATCCAAAACTAGACTCTAAAAGGGTAATAAATGAAACCCTAAAGGAACAAGGAAACCATAAAGGGTAGTGTTCATTCAACATATGAGATCACCGTTATTTTAATTAATTTACACCTATGCATAAAACAATTAATCCCATCGTGAGATTTTAGGAATTAATGTATTTCATTGTAATAAGACTTGAATTATTTTAAATATATAAATATGGATAATCTAAAAATAGTAAATGACACAAAATGATGAGTAATATAAGAATTTGACCTAATTATTTCAATAGGGTGAAAACATAGTGAACTCGGAAGCTAGAGATGGACTCGAGAGACATTTAAAGGTAGGAACTGCAAATCTACTCTTCTAGGAATCTTCTTGGACTAGGTTTATGGTTATCTTATTGGTTTCATGGAAAAAAGGATATAGTATTCTTTTTTATGGCTAAAAGTGTCATTCTTGGTTAACTTCATAAATGAAACTATCTTAGGGCTACGAAACTATCCAGTAAAGATCTGGATAACCTAAAATTTTTGGTGTAGATTTACCTAGATATCTAAGCTTCTATATTATAGGTTTGTGTTTTTAGTGTGATGTTCGATGACATAGAACTAGTTTTTTCTTCATCCAAACCTTAGTAAAAATTCAAACAATAAACATGATAAAATACTCTAGCCTATTGGTCTAGAATAACCTATCGCATTCCTGAGATGTGATAGGGTTGCACTATATATATATATAAGAAAGTGTTGTTGAATCAAAGCCAATTTAATCGTCCAAATTTCCTATATGATATGCAACTACAAAAATAGATATGCAACTTGAAGAATGAAAGATAATTGAATTCAAATTTAAAAAATAAAAGAACAAAACATCAACGATTTGCAAACATGCCCTTTTCACTCCTTTTTTAAAAATATTTCAGTCTCCTTTCTTCCCTTGTTGCCCTGCTTCGGCCTATGAGCTCAGGTGCTTTCGCACCTGACCTCGCTCGGCTCCTCCCTCTCCATGGGAGATTCTCATGGCATTCTCCCAGAGGTGGAGAGTGTTCCTATCATCAACATCAAGGACGATGCCATCGATGCCGTCATTTTTCTGCTATCAGAATGTGCGTTAATTTATAGGTTCGTGGGATTTTGGCCCAAATCTCCTGATCTTCTCAATTGGCTAAAAAAGAATTGGAATATCTCCTCTTAGAACCAAGTAAAGCTTCTCCCTCATGGTTTCTTTCAAGTCACTTTCAATAGTTATTCGGTCAGGGACGATGCCTTCCCCTCCGGCCCATGGTTTATGGGGAGGTCAGGCATTTTTATGAAACCATGGGTTGAAAATTTTAAACCTAGTCTTGAAAACATGAATAAAGTTTCCATTTGGACAAGACTTTATGGGCTCCCTACGAATATGTGGAATGAAAACACATTCATCCAAGTTGGCAATGCCCTTGGTAATTATATTTGTATAGTTAAACCAAATGAATATGGAAACCTAGCTGTCTACGCCAGAATATGTATAAGTCTTGACATATATCATCCTATCCCAGGATCCATATGTTTCAAATAAGAAACTAGGGAATGGTATCAGGACCTGGATTACGAAAATGTCCTTTTTTAATGTTGAAAATCTCACGAATATGGACATTTAGTTTTCCAATGCCTAGAGATGAAGAAACTTGAAAATCATGATGACGAGGGCTTTGCCAAAGAAAAAAATAAAAATAGAACAACTGCAAAGAAAATTTGAAATAAGAATGTGCAAAAATAAAAATCAATGAATCAAAATATTCCTCTGCAAAATGGCTTTGAAGCCCTTGAAAACGAAGAAGAAAACCCTAGTGAAAAAGGCAATATACCTAATCTCACTAATCAAAATGGTGAAGATGGTCAAGAAGATGGAGGAGTTTAGGAATATAAACCAAAAATTGAGCAAGAACTCCAAATAGACGATGTCTCATGTGAGAATCTTAAATCACTAATGGATAATCAAGTCCATAGTAAAATAACAAAATTAGAAAATTCAATAAAATCGATTAGAATTGGCAAAAACAAACCCAGAAGGCCACCTTTTTCCAATTCTCGGAACCTTGAAGCTCAATTCAACATTGAGAAGGTAGCCAAAAATAAATTCCTAAAATGTTCCACAGGCAATTTGAAGCAAAAAAGAGAAAATCAATTCCCTATGGATGCAGAGAATGAAGCAAAAAGGAAAAAGAAAGAGGGAATTCCATTGAAAAATGGTAAGAAATCCCCAATAAGGCCAAGTACCCACAATAGCAGTGGGATGAAACATAATCAATGATTATTACATCTTGGCACTTGTGAGGGATAAATGACCCACACAAACAAAGGTTGTTAAAGCTTTGTATAGAAAAGGAAAAACCTGATACCCGTCTTCGTCATGAAACTAAAATGGATTTGAAATCTCTTTCTCTAGTTTTCAAACAAATATGGAGAAACAATAAACATGTAATAAAAAATGCTTCAGGGGATTCAGGTGGACTTATCATCATCTCGAACCCTGAAAATTTATACAGATCTCCTATTGATGATTGTACTAAATGGAAAATTATGGAATTCCAGAATATTAATACTAACCAGTCCTTCTTCTGTGCTAATGTCTATGGTCCTAGATCCAATTTTGAGAGAAAAATCTATTGGATGTCTCTCAAGCTTGAAAATCTTCTTTCCCTGGAGAAAAATGGATATTTGGAGGTGACTTCAATTCTATCACCTCACCTATTGAAAAATCTAGGGGTTTTGGGCTTATTTCTAACTCTTCCTTAAAATTTGCTATATTCTTTGAAAATTCTAACCTTGTTGACATGCCCATAAAAAATGGTCAGTACACTTGGAAAAAAAAAGGCTTGGGAAATATTTTTTGGCTAAAAGACTAGAAAAAATTATAATCAATGAAGATTGGATTCAAAATCAGGACCTCATTGAATCTGAGGTAATTTGGGTTGTTGGCTTCAATCATTGGCCCGTCCTGCTATCAATATCTCCTGCCTCACCCCCTATCATAAGACCCTTTTAAGTTTGAAATGTTGTGGACTAAAGATCCTAATATTTTTCACAATATGAAATTTTTGTGGGATATAAATATTAATGGGTCTAAAATGTACAATCTGGCTGAAAACGTTAAGAAGATTAAGCAACATCTAAAAGAATGGAATAAGAAATCTTTTGGTAATACTCTTGCTAAGAAAGCTGCCCTGCAAAACATGATTCTTCAAATTGAAAAGGAAATTCAAGAAAAGGGTCTTTCACAGAATCTAAAATAACAAGAGGGTCATCTAACTAATGATCTCAATCTTTTCCTTCTTCAAGAGGAAATACATTAGAAAAAACAATATCGAAACAAATGGCTTCATGAAGGGGACAAAAACACTGGCTTCTTCCACAAGACTACCATTATAAGAAGGAACTACAATAGAATCTCAAAGATTAAGCTTCCTATTGGGGAGATAACTGATGACAATAACCTCATTTTAAGAGAAGCTAAAAGATACTTCAAATATCTTCTCATTGATTCTGGTGAAAACAAATATAGTGCTAGAAATAAAATCCATAGTCAAATCCCTTCTCTGGTTACTCAAAATGAAAATATGGAGCTCAATAAGGAAATTTTGGAAAAATAAATTTAAATACTATTTTTCCTTCAATCCTGAAAAAACATCTGGACTTGATGGTTTCCATGTTGGATCCTATCAATATTTTTGGGATATTGTGGGTAACAATGTTGTTGAAGTTGTCCAAGAATCTAGTGACATTAAAGACATACTAAAGCAACTCAATTATACTCTTATTGCTCTTATTACCAAAAATGAGAATATGGAATATTTTGAATCATATAGGCATATCTCTCTTTACAATTTTTTTTATAAGATAATTTATAAGGTCATTGCTAATAGGCTCAAATATTTATTACCTAAGATAATTTCCCCTGAACAAGGGGGTTTTGTGGCAGGAAGACAAATTTTGGATGGAATTGTTATAGCCCATGAACTTCTTCACTTAGTTAAACATCGACATTCTAGCAGTATGTTCATAAAATTGGATATGAATAAGGATTTTGATAGAGTCAACTGAGATTTTATCATGCAAGTGCTTGAAATTTTTTGGTTTAATCAAGATTAGAGAACATGGATCTTCAATTGCATAACTATTGCCATATTTTTTGTCCTCAGAAATTGTGAGCTCACGGGTTTTTTTCAGCTCATCCAGAGGCCTCAGGCAAGGTGACTCTCTTTCACCTTTCCTATTTATTATTATGGTTGACTCTCTCAGCCACTTCCTGTCCTTTCTTAATTCAAGCAGGATGTTGAATGACATTTTTATAGCTAATTATGCTCCTAGGGTTACTCATCTGCAATTTTCTGATGATACTGGCCTTGCTAGGAAAACCACTATCAAAGAGGCTAAGGCCTTTAAAAATGATCTTGATATTTATGAAGAAGCCTATGATCAACAAGTTGATAAAATAAAATCCAAAATTTTATTTTCCAATACAAATATAGTTTCTCAAACTTTGATCTGTAGTATCCTTGATATCAACCCTAGCTCACTCCCTTGTTCGTATCTTGGAATTCCTCTTTTTCAAGGTATAAAATCTATGGACATATGGAAAATGAACATTAACAAGACCCTGAATAAAATTAATACCTGGAAAGGTAAATGGATCTCCTTAGATGCCAAAATTTAATTGATTTCATCATGTGTTTAGGTTGTTCCTATTTACATGATGTTATTTCTTCCTATTCCATCCAATGTGAGTAGACTAATCAAGTCCATTCAAGAACAATTCAGGTGTGGGGTGACACATGTGATAAGAAAAAGATTCCTCTTGTAAAATGGGAAAAGACCTATCTACCCAAAGAGATGGGAGGATTAGGATTCAAGCTAAACAAAGACATGAATTTGTCCCTTGGTGCCAAACTATCCTAGAGGCTTTATTCAGAACCACATTCCCTTTGGAGCATTATTCTTAGGAAAAAGTATTTAGATAACATGCTCCTGAAAAGGATCTTCACTATACAGAACCATCTAGCTGGATCTCAAACTTGGAATCTCATGATCAAAGCTCTGAATATTCTCAAACCTCTTCTAATATGGTCCATGGGAAAAGGTAGAAAAGCTAAATTATGGAGTGACGCTTGGATTCTTGGTTCCCCCTTGAACTCTTACAATTTAATCAATCTTCGTGATTGGTGTGAACCAAGATATGGTTCATTGGTTAAACACTATATCAATAAAAAACATAATGGTTGGATTGAGGTGTAGGTTCCTCATGGCTTGACTGAAGAGAATATTTATTTACTGAAAATACTTCAACCTTTTCGTTTCTCTAGACACAATGATCAGTTAATATGGACATAAGCCAAATCCGGAAAATACAATGTCAAATATGGATACACCATCCTCTCTCTTCGAAAAAGGGAGGCTTCACTATTTCCCCACTAGAAATTTTGGTTCAAATAAGGTCTTCCAAAAGCTAATGCCTTTCTTTGGACAACATATTGGGATAAAATTCTCACTCATTCCAATCTCCGTAAGCATGAAATATTTATTCCCTCACAATTCCACCTCTATATTAAATCTAAAGAAGATGGCAATCATCCGTTTATCCAATGTGAGTATGATAAAAGAATTTGGAATTCATTGCTTTAAATGTTTAATTTGTCTATGGTTATTCCTGCATCCATAAAAAATATTATCAAAGGTTGGGATCACAAAAATTTCTCAGTTCCTCTTCTTAAAATTTGGAATTCCATTCGTGTCATTGTTCACTGGAATATATGGCTTGAAAGAAACATGATAATTTTCAGAAGTGAATCTAAGAACATTGATTTTACCCTCTCGCAAGTATTGAGGGAAATCAAGGAATTAATCTTGATTTGGCACACATATGATGGAAAGATATTTCATGAAGAAAGAAACACTTACAATTACTAGAAAGGCATTCTCTTGGGGTTCCCCGGAAATGGGGCTGGGAAGAAAAGTAAATATAAATCTCAAAGAAAATGGATCACTCCACGTCACAACTTCATCAAACTCAACTTTGATGGAACTTCCAAAGGCAGCTTGGGTAGAGTTGGAATTGGTGGTATCTTCCAAAACTCATTGGGGAAACCTCTCCTAGGCTTCACATAAGCTATAAGAAACTGCTCCAACAACTTTTCTGAAGCTAAAGTTCTTTGGCATGGCCTCAAAATTGCCACTGAAAAGGACTGTATTAACCTCATTAAGGAAGGTGATTCACAAATGGCCATCAATGCAATAAAAAAAAGGGAAAATAGATCATTATAACTTACATCATATCATGGAAGAATGCATTTTAATGCTTAATAACATGCACATCAATCATATTCTTATAAATGTTAATAATGTCGATGATAAAATTAATAATTTAGGGGTTGAGAATGATGATAATGAAAGGCTTATGATTATCTATCCTAAGGATTTAATTACTAAGTTGGGAGATTTATTACAAATTGAGAGGCTTTCTACATCTGCACACATGGTAGGCGTGTTTCATTTCCACTTCCCCCAGTAATACTTATGTAGATCTCCTTGATATTCTTCTAACACATGATATTTATGGTCATATCTGACTATGGTGTGTTGGAAGATTTACCTCGTATGCATATTGGGGAATTAATATCTTCCTCCGCCAAGAATTTGGAACAAAGGCTTCGAAGTTCTGTCAATATTATGGAAAAGGAGAAAATCAATGTTGAGTAGGAGATGAGAACCAGGGTTGGGAAAGGAAAGGCCACTTCGAGTAACATGGTTAAAGAGATGTAGGATTCCCTTGTGCATAATTACTCCATTGATGAAGTTCACTATTCCTTCCTAGGTTTAGTTAATGATCTTAAGCTCCAATATCTGCTTAATAACATGGGTGCCCCTATTAAATTAGAGTTGTTAAAAATAGGCTCAATTTCCTTTTTGGAGATACAAATACCTTCGTACATCACACAATCTCACACTTGTGCAAGTGTGTAGTTGTGTCCTCAATCCCATGATACTTGAATAACTTATACATTTCATATATAACATGTTGATGTAGGACCTTGGTAATCTTCACATGTGCAACGATATTAGTCTTCCATCCTAATTTACTTGCTACAACTACTCCATTCAATGTCATCATCCTCGTACCTCTTGGTCCACCAAATCCTTGTATAGTAATATATGTACTCATTGATGCTCCAACCATTGCTCTTATGATAATCTAGTTTGGTGTTACACCAAGAATCATGACAACCTTAAAAATAAACCACACAGTAAAAAAAATCATCGGATCCATTTCTCCTCCTTCCCTACCCTTCTCCTATTTTTCTCTTTTTTATAACTTGGTTAAAGTAGGACTAAATCTTGAAATTATTTTTTTATTAACTAATGTTTGATGGTTGCAAGTGATACTCATTGTGTGTAATCTTCTACACTCGCACTTCCCCACATGTGAAATGAAAGGATGACTCACCAACCTCCCACACACTCTCGCTTATCCTTGTCAGGTTGTTTCCCATAGTTTACCCATTGCACACTCTTACACACACTCCCAATGGAACCTACGAAGAAACTAACAAAATCCCTCGCATAAATCATAAATGATCATCATCCCATCTTGGAGCTATTCCTATTAGAACCTTACACCACTAATACCTAGAATACCCAAACCTTCAGGAGGGGAACACCCATGCCCATGCCCATGAACTTCCCATTATGCCTTCTTGTGCACACACTCCTTTCAAGAGAGACATCGACCCACCTATTTGCACGGGGCCCTGCCTATTATTTCTCGTGCTTGTGTGACCTCTGTCTTTCAAACCTCAGGGATTGACATCTATAGCACTAGGAGGGAAATGTGCAACAAGGATTGAACAACAAGAGTCGAAATAATTACTACAAGGTTTTCTTGTATCAACCTTGATAGGAAGAGGGAAAGATAGAAGGTTACACTATAAAAATTTGAATGTGCATTTAAGGTGAAAAGGGTGATTGTGTGTCCCGATTTTACAAAGGAGTTTATAATCTATTGCTATTCTTCGTTGCACACAATCTCTTCCATTTGACTCAACAAAATCAAGAGGGAATCGAATCTCCTATTGCATTCATGAGTTCTGGATTCAAGAAACATGAACTCAATTGCACTCCCCTTGAGAGGCATGTGTATGTAATGGTGAGAGCTTTGAAACATTTTAGGTACCATGTATTGAATTCTCACACTAAAGTCTTAGTACCAGATACCACAGTTAAATCGATGTTGACACAAGAAGAACCAAGATCTAAAAGAGGTAATTGTGTCTCCATGATCCAAGAATATGATTTGGATATCAAGCCTAACAAGTTGGTTCGAGGAAGAGGACTCTACCAACTCATCGCAGAGAATGAACCACGAGATGACTCTGAAGAAGAACCAATTGAGGAAAATTTACCACTGGTGGTTTTTGTCAGTACCACAGATGAATGGTATTCTAATATAGCCTACTTTCTCACATATGGTGAGTGTCCAAACAATATGATAGCTAAGGAAAAATGAACTATCAAACTAAGAGTTACTAGGTACGTCATTTGGGACAACACTTTGTTCAAGAAAGGAGTTGACGGCATGTTCCTCAGATGTGTTGATAAAGAACAACAACCTAGGTTGTTGGAAGCCTTTCATAATCATGCTTACGGTGGTCATTTCTCTAGCCTGATGATAGCTCATAAAATTTTTTGAGCACATTATTACTTTCCCACTATGTTTTCCAATTCCTAGAAATGGGTGACAAAATGCGAAGCTTGCCAACAGTTTATTGGAAGACCAAAATTGGAAGCTTTGCCTTTGAATCCAATTGTCATTAATAACCCTTTCAACAATGGGGTTTAGATTTCATCAGAGTTCTGAATCCAAACTCTAGTCTTGATCATACTCATGTGCTCACTACAACTGACTACTTTACGAAATTTGTAGAAGCTATTCCGGTGAAACAAACATCTACCGTTGTAATCTATGACTTCATCAAAGAGAATATATTGGTTCGTTACGAAATTCCACACAAGATTGTGACAGACAACACCTCTAATTTTTCTTCTATAGAGATGATATATTTTTGTTATGGATATGGTATATCTCTGTCTCATTCATTAGATTATTACCCGTAGGGAAATGGTCAGGCAGAATCCAGTAACAAAAACATCATTACTATTGTGTGCAAGTTAGTAGAAGAAAATCAAAGAACTTGGCACAAAAAGTTATATGATGCATTGTGGGCTGACCGCATAACACCAAAAAGGGCAATCATGATGTTTCCATTTCAACTCTTGTATGGAACCAATGCTAAAATTCCCATCACATTGGAGTTACCAGCATTACAATTAGCTCAAGCAGTTGATCATGAATATTTCACCAATGCATTTGATAAAAAGGTCATGTTCCTAAGTAAGCTTGAAGAACAAAGAAGAAAAGTGGAAAACAAGATCGAGGAACATCAGACCTAAGTGAAGAGGTTGGTCGACAGGAAAACTAAGGAGAGGCAATTCCAAATCAATGACTTAGGTCTTCTCTGGGATAAGAGACATGAACCGAAAGGAAAACATGGGAATTTTGATTCACTGTGGCTAGCTTCTTTCAAGATCAGACATTTCTGTGGGGATAGCACCTATTACTTAGCGTATCCTGAAGGAACTCATGTTCCTTTGCCCTATAGCAGGCAATATCTCAAACATTATCAAAATTGAAAACGGGTTATCTCCTGTATGTACATAGGTGATTAGGATTTTGGTTTGTTTGTATTCCCCGTCTTTCGGTATCCTCTCTTGTATCATCCCATTTTTTTGCCCCGTCGTTTTTGGGATCATGTTCATTAATATTTCGATCTGAGTCCGTTGCTACATCCATGAAGTCCTTGTCCCCAATTAGAGCCAGCTATTATCAACTAATTTTGACTGTGTAAAATTATAAAAATGGAAATTTTGAAATTGTTCAAAAGTGTTACTTTGTGTGATTTATCACTCTCATTGTGATTGTCTCATTTTTTTATCGTTCCAGTCTTCATTTCGTCCATTTTAGGCAAGAACTCCTCCCACCAGGTCTTAAACTGTGTTAAATATTAATTAATTAATTACTCTTTGTTTGATAAAATCAATTTTTAATAACTTTGGGGTTTTTAATTAAATAAATATTAATTAAAATTCATTCGACAAGATTTATTTTAATTTCCGGGGGAAAAATAAGCTTCTGCTTCCCATTACCAGGGATGTCGAATTGGTTTCTCGGACCCGGATTTCCCCTTTCCTAGAAAATTTATTTTAATTCCCCACTTGTAGGATTTCTTCCACCGATTGCCAAATCAATGAATTGGAAAACGGGAAAAAAATCTCCCAATATCCCACATGGGAAAATAAAATGGGGATTGCCATCCCGCCTTGCCATTTTTGCTGGCAAATGGTTGTTTATTTCCCCACTTCCCCCTAGCAATTAATGCCACTACCCGAGAAAGAGGGAAGTTATTTTAATGGGATGAATAAGAAACGGTTGTGAGGAAGCTTCCCAAATCCTCATAAAATCCTTCCATCAAAATCATTGGAAGAAGTCATGCGAAGCTTTCCAATTTCTTCTTATTTCTTCTGAAGGAACGTCTCAGAGTAATATTTTATCGCATCCCTCAACAAATCACCATGGTACTCAAGATAAAGAAGAACTTTCATGTTGAAACAAAGAAGAAAACCAACGTGAGAAGGGACATAGAAAATCAACGCAGTAGGAAGAATATAGCAGGTGTAGGAAAGTATATCCACGCATTGGTTTATGCATAAAAGAAACTCCCAAAATAGGTTTCACCGCACTTAGGGAGCAGAGCAAAGAAATCATATAACAATCCAAAGTTTTCACACCCAAGGAATAGCTGAAGATCATCATGCATTCACACAAAAAAATTAAAATCACTCCTCCACGCAGGCCAAGGCAAATATTTTTTAGCTGGGTAAAGAAATTACATTCATCATGCATGGGAGAAAGGCAAATGCAAGCCAAGGGACAGTTGTTCATTGCATAAAATAAAGAAACAATCCAAAAGCACACATAAAACAATAGCAATTGAATTTCCACACACATGCCAAGGATAAGAAAGATAAAAAAAAGTAAAGAAACGGTCTAAAAGACGATCCCACATTTTTTTAGGGCATGCTTCCACGCATGCATGAGAAAAAACACTAGTTTCAGCGCATTTTGTCATAAAATTTTTGAGTTTTCCACGCATATTTTAGTGGAGTAAGAAAATTTCAATAAACAAGTATTTACGCAACCACTGGGGAAGACCAAATCCTCGCCAAAAATAAGCAGAGGCCACAAGGAAGAAGTAAAGCTCAAAGTACGCATTCATTTCATTTGAGGTAAATTTTCTCGCAAAAGAGAAATGATGGTTCGTGCATGCAAGGAATTTTTTTTTCTCAGGCAAGTAGTAATAAAAATAACAATAAATTAAATTGATCCATTTGAATATTAAGATAAGGAGATTTTAATTATTTTTCATTGTCACCAAATTCAAAATTTTGAGCCTAGTCTCGGTGTGATGTATTAAAAAAAAAGATTTTGTAACCAAGACTGGTTATTATTATTATTTTCAAAATAATAATAATATTAAAATGAATCATATTTTTTCTCGCGTTGACAGTGGTTTTGGAGAATGAGACCCAGCCCTGTTTGCGTTGTTTTGCGTGCATGAGTCATTTTTCTGTAAAATTCATAATGGCCGAAAAATCTAATAAATCTGCAAGAAGATCAAAGAAGCCAGTGGAGAAATCGAATAAGTCTACACTTAAGTATGAATTCCAAGGAATCATCCCTCCCATTTCCATCAAATCGGCATATGATAATATCACTAATACAAATCTGGGTCACATCAATGTGCAAAAATTTTGCGATCGAGTGAAAACTAAAGGCAAAACCATATTCTCGGATAGGTTTTACCATAGTGGTTTACCCCAAGCAATAGCATTTCATGTCTTAGTGCAGTTTCCGGAACTGGTTATAGCTTGCATGGAGCATTATGATCTAGAGAGATGAGGAATTTTTAAAGATAATTGCAAGCCTTTCCTCTTAATCACACCAAAGCACATTGAAGAATTGCTCAGGATACCTGACTTCCTTGAGAATGCAGATATCACTCGACAGTCAGCATAATAATTTTGGGATGAAGAATCCCTCAGGTGGAGCAAGATGGTTAATAAAAAATGGTTGGTGACCAAGAGGCCTCGAATTGGCCGGCTTCCTAAAGAACTATACCGCGTTGAGTTCGTGGAAGAAATCGGGGACATGATTAATCTCCTAATTCAATTTTTCGGTTTACCCTCTACCAGGATTTTCCACCCATGGATGTATCATTTTATTTGTATCATCCTTTCCAAGAGAGAGTTTGTGGATTGGGCCACCATCATCAGTGATACCCTTCACAAACAATTGATCGAAGTAAAGATGACTGGATGCTTCTACATGACATTGTATCTGACTTACGCAGTGGAAAGAAGAAAGTTGTTTTCAAGACTCGAAACAAGAGTAGTCATGGGTCCATCAAATAGTGTCTTCCATTACTATCTGCAACTAAGTTTCAAAAATAGCTCTCACCATTTTAGAAGAGTCAATGATGCATTCACTCTCCACGTGATTTGGAACCTAAATCGGAATATAGAGGAAAGATTTTATAAAGAAGCCATGAATGTTATTTCCCAATGGGGAACATGGTTTATTCAATTTTCATCTTTTTCCTACATTTGTGTAAGCGGCTTTATGGGTACTCCATGGAAACTTCCTAAGTACGTCAGTGAAAAATGGGCATTGATGGAGCTTGCGCGACAACTATTCTAAGTTCACTGTCTTCTCAATGAAAAGCATCGCTCAAGAATTCATTTCCCAATCCAAATCAGGGAATACCAATGTCCAAATTTCTTCAGTGCACAACTCATGGAAAAAGAGTTTTCCCTCATCACAATTCATCCATATGTGAAGAGATCTTAGTTTGATATCAATGGATATATGCAGAAGATTATTGGAGCAAAGTATCAACATAACCCTACCATGGAATATTTCTGGGTTTCCTGTTTAGATGAGCACAAAGTAAGAAGATGAGAGTTTTCTCCCCTAACCCTTGCTCAGATCAAGTCCTTTCGCATCAAGAACCCTCTAGATTCATTCGTAAATGATGATGAAGATGTTATTGATCCTTTTTATGATGCAGTTGATTTTACCTCGTTGCCCTAAATTGATTAGACCAAAAGAGATGAATTTTCTCTTGATAGCAAGAATCAACCAGTCCTTGAAAGAAGCATATATTGGTACGAAAGAGAACTTGTCAAGTTACAATCAATTCAAGATCATAGTTCAAGATCAAAAAAATTTCCAACTCGAGGAGGTCTACATTCAACCAGAGCCCCTTCTCAATCAACCTCTGTGTCATCGAATCATACGCAACAAGCAAGAAAGGAGTGGTTGTCAAAATCCACTTCGCCGAATAATGTGTCTCAAGGAGAAAAATCTAAAGGCCCTAGCCCCAATGAAGGAAGAGAGCGTGTATCAGGATTTTCTAATTTAAGTAGAGATTCTTCTACTCACATTGTTGATAGTTCTCATAAGTTTGTGACAAACAATCCTCTGTCATACCTTCCACAAGTGTCCACTCAGGTGTAGGTAGTCCAAATATCGAACAATTCAGAACCTACAGTTCATGAAGAGATTTCCCAAAATCTCCTGAATGATCAGGAAGTGTATGTTGAGGTTATTTCTCCTGAAATTGATTTCGTGGAAAGGATTCTCGTAGTATCTCATGATGTCGAGAACAATGAGAATGTTGCTTTGAGCTCGAGGATTTTGTATGCAAAAATAGTAAATGATACTCCTTTTTGGGTTGATTGTGAAGTCAAGAAAAGGAAGAGGGTTGTCAAGGCAATTGACATTGATTTTGATGCCCTTTTCAAACTTTCAAATGACGTCGTTCCCAAGAATCCTAAAGTGTTTTCTCAAATAATGGTGGATAGTGACGTAAACAAATTTACGGATCTTTCCATCCCACAAGTTGACAATGAGCGTGATACCATGACATCAGTTGATTATGAAGTTTCCAGACTTGGACTTGGGAGGTCCACATTGGAAAGTGACATGGCGATGGTTTGAGATTCAATTGATATTGTGTTAAAGAGACTTGAGAAATATAAGTCTCAGAACTCCTAGCTCAAGGCTGAAAAGAATCAATTGGTGGAATATGTTCAACATCTGATAAATCCCATATCATCCACTTTCCCAGTACCTGATGCACTGGCTTCCCCTGATGAAGAAACTCTCAATTTATCAAAAGAAATAAACACGTTGGGCCATGTCACTAAAACTTGGCTTTCAGAGATTCTTGTTTTAGGCCAAGAGATAATCAAAACAACAGTTAAGCTCCATGAAGATGTTAGTGTGTATCTTGATCCAATTCTTTCTTTCAAGGAAAATTTTGTTTCTAACATATCAAATTTGGACGAGATATTGCCCAGTCTATAGGAGATGATGAGTATGGAATCCTCAATTTTAGCCATTGAAGGAATTCTCAAATTTGAACATAAACGGACATGTTTTCTTTGGTGTCTGCATCTCAAATCAAGGAAGACGCTTCTCAAGGATTTTATGATCCATTATGAGAGCGTATGCAATGAATCCTTCACTTCACTCACCTTGATTCAATAATTCATAGCTGAGATCCCTTGCAACCTCGTAAATGAGCATAATCAAAGGTGTTCATCAGAAAATGTGGAAGAGCAATTTTCACAATTGTTTAAGGACATGTATACTCCCACCAATAATTTCTCTTCAGCTTCAATTGAGCGTTGCATCAAATTAAATAACTTGTTTGAGAACACTCAATCAAAGAAGGTTAATCTAAATGATATGTCAAGTAGGATTTTGGAATTACAGGGATTTTGTGAGGCTATTCTTTGACCAAATGAACCTCCAGAAGAAGAAAAGATGTTCAACAAATTGGGAAGGTTCAGATCCTTTCAATTGGCGAAAGCGGCAAATCCTAATTTCACTAACAGTTCAAAGAGATAGTTTTCTTGGTATCTAACGAAGTGGGAGAATCCATTTCACATATGCTTGAGATAGGTGGACCCCATTTCAATAAGGCATTGGTGATTATTGTATGTTTTAAAAATGGGATTTTAAGAAATGGATGTTATTATTTAGTTTTCTTTCGAAAAACTGTGGATGACTTAAGTGATTTCTATTTTTAGTTGCTTTTAATAAACTTGGTTGAAAAAGTCAAAGGTCACTTAAGTGCCCTATTGAATGTTCATGTAAAACCATAACTACTTTGTAACCAAATTTTGGGTTATAAAAGGAAGTGAGGGGCTCATTTGTAAAGGGTGACTTTGAGAGAGGAGAAGAAAATACTTTTGTGTGCAAGCTTTGTTTCAGGAAGAAACTTTGTGTTCTTTTGTGAAAACATTTTGGAGTTAATGAAATGCAAACTTTGTGTCTCATTCATTGTCTCTTGTAACATTTGATGTTCTTATATTCATTAGATGTTAGACATTTAAATCTCGCATGCAAATATTTTCTTTGATATTATTGTCAACATTATTAAGTTGTTCTTGTTCACAGTGATCAAGCTCTGCTATTTACTCGCTCATGTGTGTTCCCTTTTACTCATTCTTGTTTAGCTGATGCAAACTCTGTTTTATTTGTGTTAGTTATTGTTTGTTTTTCTCCATGAAATATTAGGCTCTGCTTTTACCTAACTCTTGCATGTTCCTTCCATTCATTCCTTTCCATTCCTTTCCTTCATTACATTCCATCTCCCTCATTCACTTGTCTTTCCATTGATGTTCCAAAACACCCCCCACATACAATTTTGAATGTATAGGTGTAAATACAGCTTTGGTTTTCAATAAAGGCAGCCTCACCTTCAGTGAGGAGGGACTTCATTCCCACACTGTTACATGTCATTTTCATGTGTGCAAATCCATATGCTAACATACCCTTAACCATAACAACTTGATTTTCATAGAGGAATTTAACACATTGATCTATCATATAAGGTATAACCTTAAGATGACAAATCCAAGGGCATCCTAAAATCATGTCACATGAACTAAGGGATGCAGTAACTGTGAAAGGTGTAACAATAATAGCATATCCCCCAGTAAGAAGAAAAAATAGTGTTTCCTAAAGATGTTTTAGTATCAAAAATCACATGTTGTTAACTAAATCCTAGAGGTGCAAGTAATTTAAATGTACACATATTGCGTTTGGAGCTGTTATCAATCAAGACATTGTGAATGGTAATTAGACCAAAAATATATTGAATGTTCAGTGCATGAAAAAATATAGTTGGAAATAACATCAGTATCATGAAAGGTAATAACATGTCTAGGAGGCATAATATAAATAATGGTACCAATCAAATAATCAAGTGGATGATCATATATGTAGACACTAAAATTTAATAACTTGTCCTTTGTAATGCAAAGTTTGGAAATGCTCCTTTGCTACGACATGGTCACATTGAAAATTTAATCAATATATCTAATAGGTGATGTAGTCTATTGGGTACTCCCAGAGCCTTCCTTTTCCAGAGTTCAATAAAGTGGAATAAAATTGTTTATGTTTCACTAGTTTAGAAAATTCATACGACATCTACAATCTTACCCATGAGGGTATTTTACAATTGTTGGCGCATTACGGGATAAACTAGACTCATCTCTCACTCTCTTGGATCAATGACTGATCTTAGAATTGGTCTTTCATCCCATTTCTATCCCTTTGGTTGGCTTCACAACCTTCGTCCCTGTTACAGCTCTCAATTTTTCCATAACTCAACAACCTCTCTTTAAAAGAACTACAACCTGACCATGTCCTCCATTACTTATAGTCATGCACTCTTATATTTCCCACTTCTCTCTCCTATGAGATGGTTCTTCCACTTTTCCTACTCAAACTTCAAATTCAAATTTTTCCTCTTTAATACACATATCTACATAATCTTCTTCTAGCCAATCTCCTCACAACATGTCATTGGGTAGTTGAACTCGTATGATCAACCTTCTCATCATCTGGTCACCATCAACCACGTGACCATGGAAGATCATCCTTTTTCCTTCTCCTGCTAGTTTTCACTCTGAATTTTCTCCTCAGGCTCCATCTCCTCATGCTTTACAAATTTAATATCTTTCTCCAAAACTTTTGTGCATCCCCTTTATTTTGCACTCATGTGTTAGTGCCTCCTTGCACATTTCTACCCCTTCAGCTCTTGGGCATATGCTCTTCCTATACATCTTTTTTCCTCCTCATACTTGGTTATCACCATAGATAACTATTCTTTGTACACCATGTCCTTGCACACCCCACTTACCCTTTGTGCACTTCTTTTCATTTCTTTTTTCCTCATGCCTTCGAGTTGTCAACTTCTTGTCGCGCATCTTCATTCTTCTGCACCTCTTTCTACTATACCGCTCTCCTCATGGCCTTATTTCCTTCTTATGGACATTTCTATCATGTGTCATTCTTTTCTCATGTGCAAGTATTCAACACATGCCTCTATGCTTTAGTATTGATCCACTTCTTCCTTGTCATTTTCTCATGCGATCTTCCTTGGTTTCTAATGGCCTCCTGTTTCTTTTGACTATTATCCTCACGATCGGTATTCTACCAATATTCCTTCTTCCCTCTCATCTCTTTTCTCTGTGACTATTTCTATTCCTTTTGGCATCTCTTCAACTTATCGCGCATCTCTTATTTCTTTCTCCCAACTAGTTGCCTCAGGATCGGTGTTCTACCAATCTCCCTTCTTGGTAGTGCCTTCTAGACTTCTATCATGCATGCATCCTTCATAAGCTATCTTTTTCTCTTCTCCTACATGTTTCCCAATTCTCACATGCTTCTCCCATTAGGGTAGGTTTTCTTAAGTTTGGGATGCCCCTGAATCAAACATCTAGGGTGTTTTAAACTTGAATTCCTCCTCAAGAAAATGTGTGTGATAAAGTCACCCTTCGGAAAACTAGTCCCAGTTCATGTATCCAACAAGTTGTTCTCTCCATGTGCTTCTTCTAGTGCCTCTTCCAATCCTTATCCACTTCTTGGTAACTATGGTGTACCCTCTTTCACTTCATTATGAGTGTCTCTACCTACAAACTCCTCTTCTCTAGGTAAATACTTCTTCTTGATCCTTAATGAAATTGTTCTCGCTCTTCTTCTACTTGTTTTGTCTCTTCTTCCTCCTTATGGCCTTTCTATCATTTTCTCCTCTACTCTCGGTCACCCTTTCAACATGACTTCCTTCGTTCATGCTTCCTTTATCTGTGTGTTACTTCTCATTTTCACCCTTCCTTCTTCGTTCCTTCTAGTTTATCTTAACTCAATGTTCTTCCTCCACTTCTTCATGCATACATCTTCTCACGCACCTTCCCTAATGTAACTCCTTTGTACTTCCACATAATTTTTTCCTGCATATTTCTTGAGGGATTCTTCTCTCCCTTGTCTCTGGGGATCTGTTATACCACACTCCCTTGATGACCTTTATTTTCTCCTCCTTGATGTGGCAATTTTGTTGTGCCACCTATTTCTTCTGTCTCTTCTTTTCTTCCTATGCCAACTTCACTCTATAATACTTCTAGATCCTCTCCATTGGACTCTTTCTTGATATATTTACTGATATCTTCTCCTCCTTATGTACCTCTCTCCATGGAGACTTCAATAATTATCCTTAGTTGTTTTTCATTTGTTACCTTTAGGGAAACTTCCTCTAGGGTCAAACCATTCCCAACTTCTTTCGATCCTAGCTCCTTCCTATGCATTTTCCTATAGTTTCTTTGAATTTTCATCGCACTCCTTCCGGGTTGTGTGCTCTTCTCCATTTACACACTTCTTCAGATGCCTTCTTTTGAGATCACCCTAGATCTCCTTATCAGGTACGCCCTTTTTCATGTGTAGTCTCATAATCATCCTGGATTGCTCATCTTTTCCGACAATGGTGCTCCCATTATTGGGTGTTTCCTCGTCTTTGTGCTCCTCTTGGATTCTTCTCCTCTATTAACCTGTTTAATCTCTTCTTTTTATTTAGGTCTCCTCCTTTATGCTTTAAGAACACTTGACAAAAATCACATAAGAATTCCACGCGGAGAAGTGAGTCATATTCAAAGGTGTGAATGGATAGGGAGAACGTGCGCACGGAACAGAAGTTCAGTTTCGGGACTTGGCTGTTTTCACTCATTAAGGTCTATTTTTAGAGATGACATGCAAAGCACACAAACTAGGTAGAGACGTGCGCACCACACACTGGCTATTTTTGGAGGATTGGATATGAAGCACTTTGCATGGACACAAACCAGAAATAGATCTGCTACTATTAGCTAGCAGTAGTCTATTGTTAGTGCACTTGCATGTGTGACTAGTTTTGTAAAGGCGTGTGGCTAAGAATAAGCATACGACATATTTTTGGAAGGGATAAGTGGTGAAGGGAAATTCGCCACCCTTATATATGTAGTAAATTGTGTAATAGATATACACACATAGGGGATCAAGATATACAGAGATATGTTGTTAAAAATTCTATGCGCATACTACTAATATTGTAATGAGGCTTCTGTAAACTTATTGTATTGAATATAATGAAGGACATTGGTTGAATCTAAGTGTTAGTACTATGTGTATTTGAATCTAGTATGCTTTTGATCTCATCATGGTTAGTACTTAAGTCTGCTCTTCCTTAGATATAGATCTGGTTTACTCTGTAGAATTATGAGCTAGTAATAGAATTATATATGTTAAATTCTCCATCATGCTAACATCATACTACTGTGACCCTAAAGAGGGACCTGGTATCTTTGTGCGCTTCGGGTGATTGCTGAGTTTAGGTTGAGTGATGTGCCACCGCGTCTAGGGTTTCATAGGGTTTGTGTCACTGAATTCTAGGCTGCATCAATGGTTCTATTGCCGGGACCTTTTTTTCAGTTGTTTTTAGGATGTTTCGCGATGAAGACATACCGGTTGACCTTAGCAAGTGTTGAAGAGTGGATACGTGATCTGGAGGAAGAATACGCACAACAGTTCACCACTAGATCTGAGTTTAACGCATGTGTATGGGTGGAACATAACCTGTATGACAATTTATATAAGATATTTTTCATTATATTTCCAGTAGAGTTATACGAGTGGCGGATTACTTATGCATCTAAGCGGAATTGGAGGTATTGCACACTTGTCTGGACACAAGAAGAATTTCAAACCCTTTATGATTTTGATCTGATTTGGACTCGAGCTATGGATGTGTGGTGTCATGGTGTCTTGAACAATTATATCTTAGAGTACTCAATTTCCACTTATTCGTGTCCAGAGGTAGCTAAATTCTAGTTCTTATGATATCCAAGAGGATTTTATCTGCAAGGCATTCCACTAGTGATCAAAATCCTGATGGTAACTGTTGTTGCAAATCAACAGCACCCCTGGATGTTGATCAGATTTCTAGTTTGATATTTCTAAGCATCCAGTGTGATTGCACAACATTGAATCCTCTTCCCAAGTGTGGGACTTGCAAAAATGGAAGAGGAATCTCCGGATTAGAGGCTGGTTCCTCAACTCCTCTGATCAGCTATTTTACTTGCATAATTGCAGAGGTTTAAACTCCTAATCCTACCCTAAATTCCAAAGGAGACAGAGATAGAGAATGCAAATAAACTAAAACTAATGCTAATAGGTGATGCACCAAAGGAGTTGTAGACACCTGATGCTGCATGAAATACACAATCCACAAGGAAACACAGCACAAAACATGCACAAATGCTCAAAATTTAATGAAAGATCAAGAAAGCAATGATAGATATATGAAAGGATTGAGGGATTTTAATCACAGAACATATATCAACATCTCAGATCCAATATAGTACATTACAGTGATCCAGAGGAAAGAAAAGGTGTTGCATTACATGGAAAGGTAAAATTTCTTCACAAATTTTGCCAAGGAGGAAGAAAAAGGAAGCTGTAGAGCTGAAAATTGTCTCTCCTTTTGCAAAATGAACTCATTCTGGCTTTTACAGTGCAAACCACAACCCCAGGAGAGAGAAACACGGGAAAAAGTGCAAGGGGTTCAACCATTGACCAAAATGCCATCAAAACAGCATGGGCACCCTGACAGACCCATTCCCTGACATTTTTAACCATGTTGGGAGAGAATGCGAGCCATTCTTCATTAAAAACGGTGGTTGAAACGTCATTTCTGTCCATGACCACGTGCTAGAGGCGTTTTTAAATTTTATCTGTCCAAAATCCATAAAATTCAAAAATGACCTTGGAATCTTGTAGAGAATTTCACCAGCTTTCCATTGATATAAAGAACGTGAAAAACTGAGCTCTGGATTGAAAGATATGGCGATTTGAAGTTTTAGGGCCAAATAGGGCCAAATCGGGTCGGTGGGAAAAAATTCAAATTTTTGCACCTTTTTGGTCATTTGGAAAATTTTCCAAAATTTCCCCGCGCTCCACCACTCTAGGTGCCATGTGGCAGCATCTCATTGGCCGTGGGCCTTTTAGGGGAAACTTTTCCCAAAAAACTCCGCCGAGCCATAACTTCAAAAATACATGGAGTTAGGAGGAAAACTTTACCTTTCTGGAAAGTTGAGAAAGAGCTCTATCCAATGGTGCCATTTCTAGAAGGTGTTGAGTGCCCGAAAACCAAAATTTTTTGACTGAAGCACAAGAGAGGGAAGAATGGGAGGAGTTAGCCACAAAATGAGCAGGGGGCACATTTTGGATAACAATTTTGGCAACTCAGAGGGGTCATCTGCCTGTTGGATGAAGTTACCAGTTGCCTGAAGCATCCATTGGGCATGGAGTCATGAGTTGTAGCCTGCAAACTGATCTGAACTTTGAAAACCTCCTCTCTGAGCCACTTGGAAACCCACTGAAATGGACTGTGCAAGAGCAAAACTAGCACCACAAAAACTATGTACAAAACTAAAAGTCATACATGCTCCAAAATGGAACATGCAGAGTGTGCACAAGCACTTCTTTTACTGAAAGCAAAACTACCTATCCTACTCTAACTAGAAGCAAAAGTGGGCTAAACAAACCCTGCAACTGGTTGGGAGAAATAGCTTCCCTTTCTCAAAAGTTGTAACCATGCAACTGATTTGGCACTGAACATGGCTGATTGGATGAGTGGAAAATCAACAAGAAGCTGGTCTTCTACCCAAATCATCAAGGTGTCAACTGAAAACAAATCCAATACCTCTTTTAGTTACTCTGCATTTGGATTGAAGAGGTATGACAACTGATCCTTGGTACTTTGTAGCTCACCCTCATGCTTAGAAGCAAGCATGACTGGTTGTGACTTCTCCTTTGACTCCAATGAAGTCAAATACCTTATTGGGCAAGGTATGATCCATTTGATATGCCCATAGCTCTGATTTTCAATTCCAAAAATGGAGTCTTCTTGTAGACCTTCTTGGGTGGGTGATGTGGAAGCAATGGTAGGACTTTTCTACCCTTTCTCTTCCTTCATGGCAACATGGAACTCTTCTATAGTGTGCAACTCCTCGTTATTGATTGCAACATCCAATGAAGTTGCTTTTGCATTGTTGTTACCTGCTGCAATACATTGTTGGCTTTGGAGCTCCTCCATTGTAGCTTTTGGAAGATCAAATTCTTCTAGCTTTGATTCAAGAGGCATGTTGCAAACTGTAGGCTGTTTTCCTTGAACTCTTTTGTCCATGGCAGCAAGTTCTTGTTGTTGGAGAACGAATGGTGAAGAAGGAAACATGGTAATTTCAGCTAGCTCTTCATCTAAACATTCTTCTAAGTCTGATGGCAAATCAAACTCTTGAATGTCTTGCTGCAGCAAAGTCTCTCCCTCTTGTATGGTGGCCTCCAAATCTGCATTTTCTTCACCCTGTATAACTTCATTTTCAAACATGAAACTTGTCAATCCAAACTCATCCCAAAAATCAGATTGTTGGAGAGATGAAGTGGGAGAGAAGCATGAAATTTCTTGTGCCTTTTGCTCACAATTTGGACCTGTTTTGTTCACCTCCATAATGGCTTCATCAATCAAATCAGCCCCTTCAAATGAAAGCAAAAATGTATCAATAATGCTTCCTTCTTCTACTGTTGTAAAAATTGACTTGACCTCATCCATTTTCTCCTCAAAGATGGGGTTTTGAGATGGTTTTCCTTCCTTCTCGATGGCTGATTTTGCAGTGCAAACTGGATCAGCATTTTCTTTGGGCAAAGTGCCAACATGGACACCCAACTCATCACCAACAAACTGCTGTTTTTCTCGCTTCACTGCTATTATAAAATCAGCCTTGTCACTTGTTCTCCAACTTCAACATCCTCTATTGGTTTCACCATCAAGGGGATTTTTGTAATCCCGAATTTAAGAGCCCAACTCTTCAGACTTTGAATTTCTTCATCCTTGTTTGGCTCTTCTTTCTGCTGTTATTTTCCTTGATTGGCATTCTGATTTTTATCCTCCCAACATGGATTTGGGAATGCAAGAGGAGAAGTGGATTGTAACTCAATTGATTTTGCAATTTTTTGTGGTGGTGGAGGAGGTAGGAACTCTTGTTTCTTTGGAGGGAATGGCTGTTTGGAAGGGAAAAGGACAGAAGAATTGAGATGGGGTGGAAGACTAGGGAATGGAGAAATGGATTCAACACTTGGGACAGCAGATGGAGAGTTTAAAACTTGACACTATCCTGAGATAAAACAGATTGGGAAAGAGGGAGAGAAAAGGCATGAGATGGTGTGCTTACCTGTTGACAAGGTTGTTGAATACTCCTCTCATACACCTTTATTCCTTCAGTCCACTTTGCAAGCAATGGTAGTGTTGTAATCATGAAGTCTAGCTTCTCTTGAGGGTTGTAATGCCTTGGAAAAGGTCCCACCCATGGACAAGGTGCTCTACAACCGATTCTAAATGCTTTCATTTGTGCTTGAGCCCTGGATTGCACCATGTTTACCTCCATCTTTTGGATTTGTTCCAGTAGATCTGCATTTTCTTCTTGACTGCCCTCACAACCAGCATACCCTTGTGCTTGACATGCTTCATATCCAAACTGACTTTGGCACTGCTGCTCATATGGGTAGACATGCTGATTTTGAATTTGATCAAAATGCTGATTTGGAGGATTTGTAAAACATGTTGGAGGTGTGATAAACTGCTATTGTAAATGTGAATTCCATGATGGAAATGAAGTCATGATTGCACAACTTCATGGAATGGAAAAGAATGAAAATGATGGAAAGAAGAATGGATGGAAATGAATGGAAAACAGGTCTGCAACTTAGAGAATGAGTTGTTTACCAGATGGAGTCGCCAGATGTGCTTTTGAAAGTGCCTCCAAAAGGCTGAATCTTTAACAGGAACACACCAACCTATCAAAGATAAAGTGGAAGACCTCTAAGGTCCCACCGGGCATGCCAAAACTGTTGTTGCAAATCAGCAGCACCCCCTGAATGTTGATCAGATTTCTAGTTTGATCATTTCTAAGCATCCAGTGTGATTGCACAACATTGAATCCTCTTCCCAAGTGTGGGACTTGCAAAATGGAAGAGGAATCTCCAGATTAGAGGCTGGTTCCTCAACTCCTCTGATCAGCTATTTTACTTGCACAATTGCAGAGGTTTAAACTCCTAAATCCTACTCTAAATTCCAAGGAGACAGAGATAGAGAATGTAAATAAAGAAAGAACTAATGCTAATAGGTGATGCACCAAAGGAGTTGTAGACACCTGATGCTGCATGAAATACACAATCCACAAGGAAACACAACACAAAACATGCACAAATGCTCAAAATGTAATGAAAGATCAAGAAAGCAATGATAGATATATGAAAGGATTGAGGGATTTTAATCACAGAACATATATCAACATCTCAGATCCAATACAGTACATTACAGTGATCCAGAGGCAAGAAAAGGTGCTGCATTACATGGAAAGGTAAAATTTCTTCACAAATTCTGCCAAGGAGGAAGAAAAAGGAAGTTGCAGAGCTGAAAAAGTGTCTCTCCTTTTGCAAAATGAACTCATTTTGGCTTTTACAGTGCAAACCACGACCCTAGGAGAGAGAAATGTGGGAAAAAATGTGCAAGGGGTTCAACCATTGACCAAAATTCCATCAAAATAACATGGGCCCTGACAGACCCATTCCCTGACATTTTTAACCATGCTGGGAGAGAATGCGAGCCATTCTTCATTAAAAACAGTGGTTGAAATGTCATTTCTGTCCATGACCACGTGCCAGAGGCATTTCTTGATTTTCTCTCTCCAAACTCCATCAAAATGAAAAAATGACCCCAGGAATCTTGTAGAGAATTTCACCAGCTTTCCATTGATATAAAGAACAAAAAAACTGAGCTCTGGATCGAAAGATATGGCGATTTGAAGTTTTAGGGCAAAACAGGGCCAAATCGGGTCGGTGGGAAAAAATTTTGAATTTTTACACCTTTTTGGTCATTTGGAAAATTTTCCAAAATTTCCCCCACTCTGCCACTCTAGGTGCCACGTGGCAGCATCTCATTGGCTGCGGGCCTTTCAGGGGAAACTTTTCCCAAAAAAACTTTCCGAGCCATAACTTCAAAAATACATGGAGTTAGGAGGAAAACTTTACCTTTTGGAAAGTTGAGAAAGAGCTCTATCCAATGGTGCCATTTCCAGAAGGTTTTGAGTGCCTGGCAAGTCAAAATTTTGTGACTGAGGCACAAGAGAGGGAAGAATGGGAGGAGTTAGCCACAAAATGAGCAGGGGAGGCAACATTTTGGATAACAGTAACTTGGACCTAGGAGAGAAAACCGTTATCCTGAAATGAAAATACACTCACATCCAATGGTGCCACTTCTAGAACAGGTTTTGAGTGAAAATGCAAAATTTTGTGACTGATAGAAGGAAGCAGAGAGGAGAGCCAGCTTGAGTATCCAATGAGCACGAGGGGACTATAGATAAGTACACATGTGTTCACTGTTGCAACCCAAATGGAATTGAGGAGAGAGATATGGAAGGATTTTGACTCATGAGTTTCCAGAGTATCAGGAACTCCCCCATCTTGGAAATCATGATAGGGATTCCATTAAGCCTCACATCAGGAAGTGATTGCAAAGATACCTGGGCCGCCGGCACAATCTGACCTGACCTGGGCCCTTGTGCTTGATTTTCCAGTATCTTCTACAAAAGTAATCAAGTTTGGGAAGTAAGAGAGCAAGTACATCAAATGGCATCAGATGACTTCATTGTTATTTGGAGGTGTGTTTTCAAGCACATCATCCTGTAGCAGAACATGAGCGACATCAAATGTTGGATTCACCTCTGGAAGTGGAACTACTTCACAGACTATAGGGGTTTATATAGTAGTTACTATCAGAAGCACAGAGGAGTATGTCTACAGGACCTATTCTAGCTATAGGTTCCATATTATGGAGGCATATGTGCTTATGGTTCAGGTGGATCTCTGGAGGTAGCAAGAAACACATTAGAGGATCAGTGGATCAGGTGGGCAAGTCCCTCATGCAACCCACAATATTTATATGGAAACCTGTCTCTAGTCATCTTCCAAAGTATATGGGCATAGAAGATGCTACTGAAGCATATGATGTGAAATATTGTGGCGCGCAAAAGGAATCACAATTTCTGAGCGTATGGAATAATTTGCTACTATACTACAAGGGCATGCACACCAAGCTGGTACAAAAAGTGACCTTGATCAGACTTGAACTAATTATGCAACATTGAACGATGTGTTCTTAAAAGAAGTTTGATATCCCTGAATTTGAGTAGAAGAGTATAAGTCCTCAAGGAATTAAGAAAGCCCTACTACATATGATGCCCATTTTAAAATTGCTTCTGTCTAAACTTTCTTATGATATTCACGCAAGCATGCACAATGGTTTTTTAGAGGATTGATTACAACATTTAGGAGGGCACTGTCACATAAGACGTATATTGATCCATGTGAGGCATTGGAAGTAGCCCTATGTGCTGAGGTACTTGGGATTATTGACACTAGCGTTAGCCCATTCTTAGAGGCACAGATTACAGCTATGGCAAAACAACTAAAGAAATTATCAACGAATTCAGCCCATAAAACACGGTTAGGAATTTGGTGTACAGATTGTGAAGTAGAGGGACACACAAAGGATAGTTGTCCTCGCAGAATAGTACACTCATTGTTGATGGATTGTGAGATATGCCACTTAACCCATGATGCTCTTTGCTACCCATTATTACAATGTGCGATAAGGAAGAACATTTCAAGCTACTATAAAATTTGTAAGTCCACAACTCATGACACGGAGGACTATCAATTGATTGGACAGATCCTTGATGCTATAGATATTGGTGTATGGCAGACATGAGTTTTAAATAACTCTAAAGGAAAGAATGAGCATCAGGACCGGGAGCACAATCAAGCACGCTATGATCGAAATGAGGATATTTTTGAAGGCAGCCGTGGCAGAGGGCGAGGATACCGTGGTGGATTCGTAGGACGAGGTCGTGGTGGTGGAAGAAGTAAGTTTCCTCACAGAATATGTTATACTTGTGTATCTCCTGACCACTATAGGTGTGAATGTCCTCAAAATATTACATGTTCTTTCTACGAAAAGAACCATAGCTATGAAGAGTGCCCAGACTTATATGAGCATCTCAGTAAGCAACATAAGCAAAAAAAAGGTGTCAGGATGGTTAGGATACAATGCACTATGGAAAATCAATGAATGCCCAAAATGGAAGCAGATTCTAAGGCACTACAAGTGAGGATCACGACCCACGCTGAGGTAGCACGTGCCAGGGAGGTATTACAACATAAACCTCTCATCACTAAAGATGAGTTTCTTCATACACGGTACCTAGATCCTGCCTATCAGAAAGCCATAGAAGTGATAAGGAATCTTCAGGGTGAGATACAATATTTAAAGGAGCAGAAAAAGAGTCAGAGACGGTCCAAACTGATATAGATGACTTAAGAGAAGTGTGCAAAATATTACGCCAAGAGAACATCATTCCACTATTGGGAAGTTGGTTAAGAGGGAACACTCTGCGAGCAAGTATTGAGACTGGATGACAAATCTTGCATGAAAATCTCCCTCCTCATAGCCTGGATTATGACAAGGAAATCACTCTGAATGATGTTGTGGATGGGTGGTCGTTGAGTAATATACTGATTGATATAGGCGCAGAAGTCAATGTTCTTACCTTGGATGCATGGGTACAAATGGGAAGACCCCCATTGCAACCATCCTCTAATATATTATTCATGGCTAATCTGACTAAGGACACTCTCATAGGAGTTTTAAAAGATGCATACATTACAATACACGGAGCCAAGTTCACTAGAGAATTTGAAGTTTTAGCACTGGCAGAATCAGATAGCTTCCCAGGTCTACTAGGGCATCCTTGGTGCTATGCAAAAAATATTGATATTCGGCTCAACAAGGGTTATATTAGTTTTAAAAATAAAGGGGTAAGGTTCATTATCCCTTTGATAGATGGAAATTCCGTGTACGCGCCATCCGAGATCCAGAGAATATTGAACCAACCAAAGAAGGACTAATTCAGTGGGAGGATGCACAATCTATTAGTGATACTGCAAGTTTTGCTTGTGATAATTGGGCTCACAACACTTATGATTTGGTAGGACGTGAAGTAAAGAGCATATTCCCTTAACACACAAAACCACGTTATGTCAGGAGGATAGGTAACAACTCGGTACCTTGTTACATAGGAGAAGGGAATCCCCTGGTATTCCTGCGCACCATGGAATAAAAATGGATAGACACACTGGAGTGGAGAAATATGCTAGTATATACACTACGTGGGACAGCAGCACATTGGTGGGTGGTCCACAGGGATAATCTAGTCGAATGGGATGAAATTGGGGTTGCTCTTACTACTAGGTTCCTTAGGAGTAATGTACCTACACAAATCTGTAATTATCACGATGATCAACCTATTCAACACCATGTTTAGAAGTGTGAGAGACTCTGGACAGAAGGGCAAGAATCTTTACCACCTTCCCTATGGGTGCACCGGTTTTATTCCACTTTACAAGGTTATATGCGTGCTTGGTATGTATATGCATAACTCTATAGTAGAAATTGGCAGAATTTAATTACTGGAATGGCCCAGACATTTGAATTCTTCTCTACAAAACCTCAGGTAGAAGAAGCATTGAAAGTTATCAAGTGCTTAACTATCGGGGATAGTGCCAAGGATGAAGAACTCCTCCATGAATTATTAGATGAAGAGGACTCAACAACGCGTCTTGATAAAGAACCAAGGGCCGATGCAACATTACTTCAACGTGCTTGCCTTGCGAAAGAGAGAGGAAAAATAATCTACCTAGTGGATGATGAAGAAGTAGATAATCTAGATGTAAACCATTCAATAGGAAGGCATGAGGTATTGGACAGTGCGGATAGGACCATGCACATGTATCATGAACCTATGAAGACAAAGCAGGTGACTATTGGAATAGAAACTGAGCCTAAGGAAGCCATAATTGGAGACTATTGGTTAGACTTTGAAGTGGCAAACATCATAGAGTTACTAAGGGACTACCATGACCTATTTCCTATGGGGTACCATGAACTCAAAGGTGTGCATGAATCGTTATGGGAGATGAAGATAAAGCTTGAAGAGGGTGTGCACCCAGTTAGAAAGAGGCCTTACAGAATGAACCCCAAATTTCTCGAAAATTTCAAAGAAGAGATTGATAACATGTTGAAGTCCGGAATTATCAAGCCCCTTGATGAGTCATAATGGGTTAGTCCAATGGTCATCAGTATCAAGAAAGATGGATGGATTAGAATATGTGTGGACTATAGGGAGCTGAATGTTACAAGTGTGACAGATCCATTCCCTACGCCATTTACTGAGGAAATGCTAGAAGGAGTTGCAAGGCGTGAAATATATTCATTTACAGATGAGTTCTCTGGGTATCATCAGGTTAGGATTACCCAGAAGGATCAGGATAAGACTATGTTTACTACTGAATGGGGTAGCTTCGCCTATACTATAATGCCTTTTGGTTTGAAAAATGTGCCTGTTATATTTTCACGCATAATTGTCTAAGCATTAAAGGAGTTTATTCACAACTTCTTACAGGTATATTTAGATGATTAGACAATGTATGGATTAGTTAAGGACCATTGTGACAATATTCACTTAATGTTTGAACAGTGTAGGCAGTTGAGTATCTCTTTAAACATCAAGAAGTGCATATTTTCTACACCATTTGGGATACTTTTAGGACACATAATTTGAAAGGAGGGTTTGTTAGTTGACCCAGCGAAGGTTGCAGTCATTATAGGCCTAGGGGATCCTACTAGTCAAAGTGAGGTGTGTGGATTTTTGGGACATACATGATATTACAGAAAATTTATCAAAGGCTATGCCAAAGTTTCCGCAACCTTAGAAGAGTTACTGAAAAGGAAAGGTACATTCTACTAGGGAGAACAGCAGCAGTGCTCATTCGAAACCTTAAAGGAGAAACTTACTACCATGCCTATTCTACATTTTCCATCATGGGACAAACCATTTCATTTACATGTCGATGCCTCTGGCATGACCATTGGCACGGTGTTGGCTCAACTTGGAGAAGGTATTGTAGATCATCCTATCTGTTTAGCTAGTAGGAAGCTGAATCCTGTAGAACATAATTACATAACTACAAAGTGTGAAGCTTTGTCAATGATCTATGTGTTGCATAAATTTCAGTAGTACCTACTAGCTACACCATTCGTCTTTTACACAAATCACATGGCATTGAATTATTTGGTCAATAAGCTTGTTTTACAATGGTGCATATGTCGATGGGTGCTCTTATTTCAATATTTTGATTTCACAGTTGTGGTAAAACCAGGAAAAAGTAATTATGGACCAGACCATTTATCAAGAATACAGTCATGAGAAGAAGAACAAGCAATTGAGGATACCATGCCAAATGCACAGTTATATAGGTTACAACTCACGCCATCAGAACTAGAGGACATTGTTGTTTTTTTACACACAAGGATGGCACTAAAAGGAATGAAATCATTGGAGAAGAAACAACTTGCTATATGCGTTGCACCTTATATATTAATTAGTGGTGACTTGTACAAAATGGGTCGGGATGAAATATTTTGCCGTTGTGTATTGGAACATGAGTGCACGAACATTATAGAAGAAGCTCATGGTGGAATTGTAGGATGCCACTATGCAGTTGATGCAACAACGTGCAAGATTCTACTCATTAGATTATGGTGGGAGACCCTCTATAAAGATTGCAAGGAATTTTGTAAGGCATGTGATCATTGTCAGCGTCTTGGAAGACTAGGTTAGCAAGATGAAATTCCTTTGAGACCTATTGCTTGCACAAAACCGTTTGAGAAATGGGCTATAGATTTTGTGGGTCTTATTTCACCAGCTGCACGCAGAACTGGATCACGCTACATTATCACTTGCACAAACTATCTAACACGGTGGGTAGAAGCATCACCTACCAACGACTGTACAATGGCTACAGCAGCTTGGTTTCTATGGGAACATATTATTACAAGGTATGGATGACCTTTGAGTTTGAATAGTTATAGGGGTAGACATTTTCTTAATGAGACAATCAAAATTTTATTGGATGAGTTCATGATTGTACACCATAAGGCAACACCCTATCATCCTCACGCAAATGGAACTACTGAGGCTTTCAACAAAATTTTGAGCCACACATTGAAAAAAATCTATGATGTTCGAAGAAAGGATTGGGATGATAAAGTATATGCAGTACTTTGGGCATATATAACAACATATAAAAGGTTGAACAAAGCCACACCATTTCAGTTAGTGTTTGGCGTAGAAGTTATTCTCGCTATGGAGTTTATGTTACCTTCTTTGCATATTGTGTGTGTTGGAGGTCTAGCTGATAAGCAAGCTTTAGAATAACGGATTGAAAATATAATTCAGTTGGATGAGTGACAAGCCATAGCACGTTGCAGTCAGAAGCAAGAAAAGGCCAGGTAGAAAGCATGGCATGACAGAAACATAAGGGATAAGAAGTTTGAGATTGGATAAATGGTACTTCTCTATGACTCTAAGTTCTTGCGCCATCCAGGAAAACTTAAGGTACATTGGATAGGGCCGTATGTTATCACTTACAACCTTGAAATAGGCACTTGTCAGTTAGAAGCACTTGATGAAACACAGCTACCCGGTTACTTCAACAGAAGTAGGCTAAAGCCCTACTAGAAATGAGTCTTCTTGGTGTTTGTAATAAGGTAATATTTCCATTTAGATTAGGTTTTTAATTATGTATTTCCTTAATGTGTTTCCTTCTTTGTCGCTATGCTTTTTCAATTTAGTTGGTGTTTGTAAAATAAGCGTGCTTGCACGCATAAAGCTAATTACTATATGTAGCATGTTTATGCGCAGAGGAATGCACATAATTTTAGTGTGGGGTGGTTGTTGATATCCAGGTACAAGATTGTGGGAAATGAAAGGTGAAAGGAATAAGATGCTATGGGTGCTCTTCAATTTAAAGGATTTCCTCTAAAAAGTGACCAAAGATGGAAATGAATGAAGGAACATTATAACGTGAGGTAAGTAGAGGCCATAGCGACTACCAGTAGAAGGTGCAATGACGAGGTACTAGGGTGCAAGGGAGTGCGCTGAAGAGAAGTATATGACTGGAGGGTAGGAAGGTGCGATAGAAGGTTATAGCTGAGGCATGAAGATGTAATGCGTGGAAAGGATTGAATTGGTCAATTAATGAGAGGATATTCGGTAGGTGAAGGAGCAATGAATGCATCAAAAATTTGAAAATTTATATAAGGATGGGATGTGAATTCATTTTTATCATTGCGATTAAGAGTATTTGAAAAAGAGAAAGTGCGAAGAGCCGAGTGGTCGAGTTGAGGTGCAAGAGGTGTGTAACCAGTTGTGATGAAGAGATTTGTGCACAAAAAGAGCTTGTGTCCCCTGTGGTGAAGGGTTTGAGCGAAGCAAGGTGATAGAGAGGAGCTAGGACACATGATTTCACCTAAGGCGCACTGAATCGAGCTAGGATTTGATTCGCACATTGCAAAATTCAAGAGGCAAGGATCTACAAAGGATTGCAAGATAGAAATGGCACTCAAGAAAGTAGTTACAACAGGAGTGAATGGAAAGAAGAAGGTGGTAGAAGAAGAAGAGGAGATAGCTCCTGAAAGTAATTTTTTAGAAATGCAATATCCAGAGGGGTTTATCGTCGGCCAAGAGTGGGATTCTCACATAGGTAAAAGTAAGGTGAGTGAGTACAATCACCGCACCACAGAGAATAAGGAGCTTGATGCATATTTGAACACAAAGACAAATAAATGCACGGCGGAAGACATGTCGGTGTATGTCAATGCGAGATAGAAGCTCTTGAAGAAGATTGGATTTTACCAATTATACGAACTCCCTTACTTCAGGAAATATGAGCCCTTGTACCAGTAGCTCATGAGAAGAGTGCATGAATATTTTTTCTACTTTGCAGGATGTCGAGCCAGAATTTCATCTGCGCTAATCTTCACAGTAACGGGGTTGAAAGGCACAGGAGAAGATTTGAAAAATGATTTAACAGATAAGGCCACAATATTGGAGACTAGAAAGGAGTTAGGGTACACAAACAGGCCTCGCGGCATGGAAATTGATAAACTGAAGAAGTATCCAGTGGTGTAAGCAATTGTGCATCTTTTTACAAAGCTAAATGACTAGGAAAGGTGATCACAAGTGAACACCATGTGGCTGTACATTCCCAAAAAGATGTCCGAAGGGGTAGTCTACAACATTTTGTGTTATATTATAGAAAAAATCATTGAGGAAGTGCGCACAGGAGGAAAGATCAGCTTTAGAGTTATTCTATTATCATTGGTGTTCATGGAGATCGGAGTACCTGATGGACTGAAGGAGAAGATATGGGAGTATCCCATGGAACACAAGTCACCTTCAGAATGCTTCAAGAATTACTTGTGTGAGGGATCCATGACAGATCAGGTCAATCAAATGGCTGAGAAGTGGTATGATAGGCTCCGCGCAGATTTTGAGGAAGAATGGCACATCCCCAAGGAGTTGCCTTCGGTGGTTAGAAAGGTAGTTCAGTTCGTTGTATACTAGCATTTATGTATAGCATGGTTCATCATGAAAGATGGAGCATGGAGCCCTTGGTGTAAGTTTCCATATGCCTTCATAGCAAGGTACTTCCATGTGTCAATACACAGGTTCACAGACGTGTGGCGACTGGCATTCAATGCAGATAAGGTAGATTGTGACTACCACACACTAAGGAAGAAATATGTGTATCTAGGGTGGGGTGCATATATTGAAAGGATCATTTTAGATGTATTATACATTAAACCAATAAGTCTGGTTGTGGCAGATATTGGAGCAGCATTGGTGTATCTTCAACTGAATCCCAAGCTGGAGAATAACAAGTATGTGGAAGATGAGTTTGTACTTCCAGCACCACCAAAGGAAAAGCATACAATGGAGAACATCCCAATTCCTAAGCCCACAGAGCCAATAGAAGTGGAGGGTGAGGAGGATGATCTCGAGGATAGTGGTGGTTTAGAGCATAGAGGTAGAAGACATCCTACGAACAAGGATGAAGCTGAGCACACCACTACACCACCTCAGCCACAAGAGGGGGATGAGGAGGACTTGGATGCAGTCTAAAGAGAGCACAAATTCAAGAGAGTATTCAAGAGGACAAGGAATCAAGGTGCTACTCCGCAAATGATGCGCAGATCACCTAGAATCTCCCCATAGAAGGAAACAACAATGCAAAGAAGAAGGAATCTGAAGTTGAATGAGGAGGCGAAAGAGTCAGAGGAAAGCACGCCTAATTCTCCTACACCTATAGAGAATGTGGAAGAACAGAAAGATGAAGAAATGAAGCAAGGAGAAGAGGAGGAAAAGGAAATTTGGAAGCTCAAGTTCCTAAGAAACCTTGGTCAAGAAGAACAAGCGGAGAGCACATTCGACCAGCCATGGGTTATGCAGAGGACGCAGGTAAAATTTTCCGCACTCGTTTCCGAAGCACTTTTTCACAAAAGGAATTATATGGTTGGGAACTAATTGATGAATATATAGCCACAGTGTGCATGAGGAAGCAGATATCATGGTCCATGCACACACACATGGATGAGCCTAATTTTGATGTGTGTGAAGAGTCGTGCATGTTGAGGAGGTCGAAGAAAACACCTTAGGCTAGACAAATGACAATAAAGCCTACTATCATGTTAGATGAACAAGTGAGTAATGCATTGGTCAAAGTCTCAATAGTGGTGGTGAGGCGGAATATGGAAAAGGCTGCCACAATTAGGGTGCTCAGGGAAGAGATCAAAATTAAGGATGGGGAAATATCACACCTAACACATGAAAGAGACTTGGCGCATAAGAAAAACATTGTATTTATCAGCCTCGCAAAGGAAATTGGTGATAATGTTATGAAGGCTAGGCCACACCTTGAACCAAAGGTACCAAAGACATTTCCTTTGGCAATACACTATGTAAGTACCTTAGTGAACCTAGTCCTTGAAGATGAGCCTCTGCGCATGTTGGTGCGAAAGGATCCAACACAAGAGGCAGAATGAGAGAAGGCTTCAATGATGCAGAAGATTGCATCCTATGAAGGATTGTTGTAGGTGCTGCAAGAAGAATTGAAGAAAGCAAACCAAGCCTTGAACATCTGCATAGCTCTAGAGGCACTCATCAACATAAAAAACCTGGAGGAAAACAATGAGTTCCAGAAAGTAATGAAGGACGAAACATTGGGCCGCACAGAAAGATTATCAATGGTTAAGTAGAAGGGCGGGGCCATGGCAGTAGCCCAAGAACCACAAAAGACTCGACTGGAAGAGCTTGGGAAGCTCATTGCGTATAAGATGGATTTACTAGAGGGAAGGATGACCGCAATGTCCAGCATTGTGTTGGTCCTACAAAATGAAAAAGGGGAAATTATGAGGGATGAATTGGAGTCCATTGCTATGGACATCCCAGAAAACGCAGAGGAAGCACTCGTTAAATGGTAGACCTTGGAGGCTGAAATAAAATAGGAATATACTAAATTAGTTGTTCAGGCTGAAGAAGAGACTGCGGAGTAAAAATATTCTTTCATACATTCTTTCATTCTTTCCATTCTTTTATTCTTTACTTCAGTTTTTGAAATGACCATTGTCGGCGCGAAAATGAAATTAGTGTGGGGTAATGTTGATCAAAGAACACTTGACAAAAATCACATAAGAAGTCCATGCGGGGAAGTGAGTCATATTTAAAGGCGTGAATGGATAGGGAGAACATGTGCACGAAACAAAAGTTCAGTTTTCAGGACTTAGCCATTTTTTGCTCATTAAGGTCTATTTTTGGAGATGGCGTACATAACACACAAACGAGGTAGAGACGTGCATAACATGCATTGGATATTTTTGGAGGATTGGATATGAAGCACTTTTCATGGACACAAGCCGGAAATAGATCTGCTACTATTAGTTAGCTAGCAGTAGTCTATTGTTAGCGCACTTGCATGTGTGGCTAGTTTTGTAAAGGTGTGTGGCTAAGAATAAGCATGTGACCTATTTTTGGAATGGATAAGCGGTGAAGGGAAAGTCCCCACCCTTATATATATATATATATATATATATATATATATATATATATATATATGTAGTAAACTGTGTAATATATATACACACATAAGGGATCGAGATATACAGAGATATGTTGTTAAAAATGTTGTGCGCATACTATTGATATTGTAATGAGGCTTCTGTAAACTTATTGCATTGAATACAATGAAGGACATTGGCTGAATCTAAGTGTTAGTACTATGTGTATCTAAATCTAGTATGTTTTTGATCTCATCATGGTTAGTACTTAATTATTCTCTTCCTTAGATATAGATCTGGTTTTCTCTATAGAATGGTGAGCTAGTAATAGAACTATTTATGTTAAAGTCTCCATCTTGCTACAACAACCCTAAAAAGAGACATGGTACCTTTGTGCGCTTTGGGTGAGCGTTCAGTTTAGGCTGAGTGATGTGCCAGCACGTCTAGGGTTTCATAGGGTTCGTATCACTGAATTCTAGGATGTATCAATGTGTAGTCTCTTAATCATCTTGGATTGTTCATATTTTCTGACAATGGTGGTCCCATTATTTGGTGCTTCCTCATCTTCGCGCTCCACTTGGATTCATCTCCTCTATTAACCTGTTTAATCTCTTCTTTTTATTCGGGTCTCCTCCTTTGTACTTTTTTCAGTACACCCCACTCCTTGTCCCTCCAAGATGCTCTCCCACGCATCTCCGGTGTATTTTGCATGCCTTTCCTCTTCTTGTGTACTTTTTTCCTCTCACTCCAAGGTGTCTTCTCCTGATTCTGAGCCTTTTCTTACGCATTCATGGTCTACATTGACCATCTCTCTTTCTTCTTGAGAATCCTCCTTTTCTAGCGTGATACTCTCACATGTTTTCATCTGATACACTTCCACTAGAACATATTTTTGTGTTACTCCCACAATTGAACCCTCTTCTCTTGGCAGTGCTCCCACACTGGGTTCTTCTTTTCTATTGTGTTTTTCCTATGTAACCTATGATTGTGCCTCCATGCACGCATTCTCCTCCCGGTGCTCTCTTAGCACTCTTTGCATATTCTTTTCATCGTGCCCTCAAATCTCTGCTAATTCTTTCACTTTCTCCACTTCCTCGCCACCCCTAGTCGTTATACTTTTCTTCTTTACGTAGTTTCCTTCTATCTGCTCTAGTTAGGTCTACACATCTCGAAGTCCCTGAGCTCCTCCATCATTTCCTTGAGCTTCTTCATGATTGTTGCATCTGACACATTTCTTTTTCTTGATGTCATATCGCCAATCATCATGTTTTTTATTCACTTACATTCTCTACCCACTTATCACAGTGGATAACACAATCTCTCTATTCTAGTTGCTTCACATTCGGTGATCTGCCAACTATTATGCTTCCTCACTTTCCCGCAGGAAAGAATCAGATATTATACTAATTGATAGGCAAGGCATTTACCGGGTACTCCATGAGCCTGCCTTTTCCAGATTTCAACATTGTGGAGTGAAACTGTTTATGTTTCATTAGTTTATAAAATTCATGCAACATCTACAATATTTACCCACGAGGGAATTTTACAACTGTTGTTTTCTCAAGGGATAGACCAGACTCATCTCACTCTCTCGGCTCGATGACCAATCACATCCTTAGTCTCTCAACCCCTCTCTATCCCTTTGGCTAGATTCATAGCCTTCGTCCCTGTTACAGATCTTAATTTTGTTGTAACTCATAACCTCTCCTTAAAAAAAACCCTACAACCTGAGCAACTCCTCAGCTATTTATATTCGTGCACTCATATCTTTCCCACTTCTCTCTCCTCTAAGTTCACTCCTCCACTTTTCCTGTCCAAACTTTAAATTCAAATCTGGCCTCTTTAATATGCTTATCCATGTAATCTTCTTCCATCCAATCTCTTTGCACCATGCCATCAGGGAGTTAAACTCTCCTGATCATCCTTCTCATCATTTGGTCACCATCAACCATGTGACCATGCAGACTCGTCCTTTTTCCTTCTCCTGCAATATGTCACCATGTATTTTCTTCTCAGGCTCAGTCTCCTTGTGCTTTACAAATTTTCTCTATTTTTCCAAAACTTTCGTGCATCCTCTTAATTTTACATTCTTCTACATTAGTGCCTCCTTGAACATTTATGCCCCTTCGGATCTTAGGAACTTTCTCTTCCCACACATCCTTTTGCCTCCTCATATTTTTTTATTGTCATAGACAACTATTCTTTGTGTGCGCAATCCTTGCACACATCACTTCTCCTTCACGCCCTTCCAATCGTGTTTCTTTTCATTTCTCCAAGCCCCGTTCCTTCGGTTTATCCACTTCCATCCGTGTGTCATCATTCTTCTACCCCTTTCTACTAGCCTCTCTCCTCATGGCCTTCTTTCCTTCTTATGCACATTTCTATCATGTTTCGTTCTTATCTCGTGCATAACTCTTCCACACATACCTTTGTGCTTCAGAATTGAGCCACTTCTCCTTCCATTCTTTTCACTTTCTTTGGTGATCCTCCTTGGTTCTGGCTTACCTTTCATGGCTTGTTGTTTATTTTGACTAGTTGCATAATTGTTGGTATCCTACCAGTCTTCCTTTTTCCCTCTCGTCACTTGTCTCCATGACTATTTGTCTTCCTCTTAGCAGCTCTTCATCCTACCACACATCTCTTCCTTCTTTCTCCCAACTAGTTGCCTTACAGTTGGAATTCTACTGGTATTCCTTCTTGGCAGTGCTTTCTAAACTTCCATCATGTGCTTATCCTTCATGCACTTTCCTTTTCTCTTCTCTTGTGTGATTCCAAATTCTCACGCGCTTATCTCATTAGTGCAAGTTTTCTTAAGTTTGAGATTCCCCTACATCAAACATTTGTGGTATTTTGAACTTGAGGTCCTCCTCAAGTGGATGTGAGTGATAGAATCACCCTTCAGAAAACTAGTCTCAACTCATGTTTCCAACAATTCATTCTCTCCCTACACTTCTTCCGATGGCTCTTCCAATCCTTAGTCACTTCTTGGTGAATTTTTTGTGACGTCTCACACTTCCTTGTGAGTGCATTCTATTTGCAAACTCCCCTTCTCTAGGTCAATCCTCCTTCCTAATCCTTAGCGAATTTATGCTCACTCTTCTTCCATTTGTTTTGTCTCTTCTTCCTCCTTATGGCCTTTCTACTATTTTCTCCTCTGCTCTCATTCTCCCTTCCATCATGAATTCCTTATTCTTTGCTTCATGTATATGTGTGTTTCTTCCCCTTTCCCCCTTCCTTCTTTGGGTCCTTTCAGTGTATCTTAACTCGTTGTTCTTCATCCACTTCTTCACGCATCCATCTTCTCATGCACCTTCCCCAACGCAACTCCTTTGCACTTCTACATCTCTATTTTCTAGGGACTTCTTAAGAGATTATTCTCTCCCTCTCCTCTTGGGCTCTGTGAGACCGCACTCCTATTGACGACCTTTATTTTCTCCTCCTTGATGTGGAAATTTTTTCACACCACATCTTTCCTTTGTCTCTTCTTTTCTTCCTACATCATCTACTCTGTGTAAGACTCTTGGATCCTCTCCATTGGAATCCTTCTTGAGATATTTTTCGATCTCTTCTCCTTGTGTGCCTCTCTCCATGCACACTTCAAAAACTATCCTTAGTTACTCTACATGTGTTTCCTTCAGGGTAACTTCCTTTGGGTCAGACTATTCCTGTCCTCTTTCGATCCCAACTTCCTCCTCTGAATTCTCTTGTAATTTCTTTGAATTTTTGGTGTAATCCCCCTGGCTTGTGCACTCTTCTCCATTTTCATTCTTCTTGGTGCACCTTTTTTCAAGATCACCCTAGATCTCCTTATTGAGTACACCATTTTTCATGTGTACTCTCGCAATCACCCTAGAGAGCTTGAATTTTGCTACAATGGTGCTCCCATTGTTGCGTGTGTCCTCATCTTCGCGTTCCTCTACTCCTCTTGGAGTCTTCTCCTCTATGCAACGTGTTGCGCCTCTTCTTTTTGTTAAGGTCTCCTCCTTTGCACTTTCTACGGCGCACCCCACTCCTTTTCCCTCCAAAATGCTCTCCCGTGAAAGCACAAATGATAAGCAATGTTACATCAAGGAAAAGGATCATGTACCAAGGCAAAAATGGAAACCCTAGCAAAATTAGGGTTTGAAGAAGGCTACATATTAGATTAGCAAACGGGTTCAATGAATGATTCGACCCTAAAATAAATAAAGAAGGTGTTGGTTTTACATTTTCTTATTTATTCATAAGATTGATGGTTAACAATAGGTAGTAATTCATATTATTATTTATAAATAAATACATAGATTTTAATATACTATTATTAGAAATTTGCAAGATAGAACATCGTAAATGATTTTTAAGAAGGTGAAAACAAAAACAAGAGGGTGCACTTAGCATATAACAGACTCAAAAGGTTGATCTAGCAGTATTATATGACTGTATAAACTAGAAATGATCTACAAATGCTTTATGTGTGAAACTGGGGATGCAAAATGAGTAGGGACGAGACCATTGGGATGTATGGAAGTGTCATATGGTCTTGTACCTATTGAATAGTTACAACAATGCACTAGTGTTCTAAAATTTTCTATGTAAAACCCTTTATGTGATGAAAAATAGCTTCAAACTGAGACCCTGCACAAAGGTTACTGATTAGATTGAAGTGAAATCTATACACTACTTATGTTAGCAATACTTTTAAAGGCATTAAACCTTACATAGTTCTCCACTTAGCATGTGATATCTATATGGATGCAACTAGCTTTGGAAATTTGATCACTTAATACATGCAACAATGGCTTAGTGTGTTTAGTTTGACTTGGCTTGGATGCTCTCTAGCTTACAAAGTCTGACTCTATAACCTAGTTAAGTGTTATTTAGACCTATGTATGGAATGATCCTAGAGTGTGCTAACATTTTTTAGTAATTTAGATCTTGGAGTGTTTTAGGAATCACATTTATAATAGATGCTCTTAAAAGTGCCAAATAAATTAATGAGTCCATTAGAATTTCTTTTATAGGGGTTCATCGGTATAATTTTTCATTGAGGTTGGCCCATGAGGAAATTAATGACCCGTAGAAAGATATCAAATTGATAAAGTGACTATTGGGTGGTTGGGGATGAAACTGTCCACGTTGGACTAAACTGTTGGATGGCTCAGTCCCAATGAAACGGTCCCACACAAGCAGGTGTTGAGATTTTGTAAAGTTATAGGAAATATGCCTAGGGAGAATATATTGCTTTAGAATAATGAAAAAATGCATGTGAGTGATTGAGCAATGGGATTAAGGTTGTAATTCATGTTATAGGGATAAAGATATGCAATTATGCTTGGAAAGTGTGTGTAGGTTATGTTTTAGGTGTAAAGCCAACGTTGTCATTGGAAAATTTAAGTTTCTACCTTTACAAGAATGTTATGATAAAAATCAAAGGCATGATTTAAATTATGTGTCATACACAATACAAGGTAATATAAAATACTTAAAACCCTATCACACATGGAACTATTACATTGCTTGCTAACTTATCCAAAATGTCCCAATAAACTTTATCTCAAATGAAGATATCATGTAGCGATTTATGATTTCTTATGGACACCTATGTTTTCCTTTTGGACCATGGTTTTACGCCATGTTTATCCTTCTGGAAGATTCTTAATTTGTGTCGAGTTATTTTTCATCTAGGACCCTATTGACCTCCCCCATATGCATTTTTTTCCTATGTGATCCCTAATCAACCATAGGTCTCTACTCCGTGTATATGACATGTCATAACCTCATTCCTTCTACATGAATCTTTCAAAATGATATGCTTGTCTCAATCATGTGTTCACTATAGAATTTACTTGGTTGTATGATTATTTCTAGAGGTAAACATGATTTCATAGGGGCACACAAATTTGGAGATGCATGGGTTGAGTTTTTTAGTTGGTTACACATAGTGAGGAGAAAATTAGGCCATGAGCCATAAGGAGCATAAGTTCATGCGATTAGGATCTTGGTATAAGGTTGAAGCATGTGGATAAGCAAAGATATGTTTGGGGCACACATATAAGTATGGCTTAGTGGATATCTAGTACAAGTTAGTTACAAACCGAACAACAAAGGGAACAAGTAGATCAAATGGTCCTTCGGGGAAACAAGGCCTCAATTGGCCAAGTAGGCTTGCAAACTTGAAACAAATAAAATTCTACTTTGTACGGTCATATTGCATGTGCTTTATTTTTATTTTCCTTTTTTAGATTATTACTATAATGATTCAAATCTAAAAATTGTGTTAAAAAAGAAAAATTTGCATGTAAAATGGCCTCTTTCAAACTTCCATAGAATTAGTGTCAAGATTTAGTTTCTTGTGAAAAAATAAGTTATTTATTAAGATGTTATAGATACATTAGATACATACAAATTCCTCCACTAGGATTTGAATGTTGTGATTAGAAAAAAGAACCTTCGAGACAACATTGGGATGAAATCTCCAAAAATATATTAAAAAAATTGTTATTCTAAGTGCAAAAAATAAAAAGGACAACTAAAATGATGCTTCGAAAAAGCCATGATGTTGGGTAATTATTAGGACACTTTCCTAAAATCTGCATAAAGGAAACTTAAGTTAATCGCCCAATTTGCATGTAAAGATTAATAAACAAAAATACTAATGGAAAACCCATATTAGCAACTTGATAGAAAAGTATACCACTTTTGAATAACTATCACAAGAATAAGTCATTGATTATAAAGTGTTGTGCGAGAGGGCCATTGGCCCTCTTCACTAAAGTACATGAAGTATGCATTCACCCATACCCTCTTGTACTTATAAAGATAAGGAGATTTGTAAAGGGGATAGAATCTCTATAATTAGTGTAGTGGAATATTCAAATTAGACAATGGTATAATTGAGGATCCCTCTAACTATAACGTTGTTATTATTAATGACAAGTGTCAAGTTTGTAATAATATATGGATAATGTGTGCACATAATCCAAATAGCAATTGTATCTTAGACCATACAAAAGTGTATAAGTATAAATATACACTAACATTTCTAGGTTTAAATTTCAGCAAGAGGACTTGTACAACATTCTACATAAGAAACGGCAATACCTTTGTATTTTATGTAATGTTGATCCATTTATTAATTAGTATTGTTTATATATCTATGATGACTAATTAAGTTCGGTTCATTTATTTGCATTACATTATTAATTTTAGTAACCGAAAATAGCCCCATGTCCTTTATTTTGTGTCAATTTATATATGTTTTGCACATTTATCTATGTATAAATATTCTAGTTCAACTCAAATGATAGCGACTCTCATTTCAACCTCTTAATCCCGACCCTTTTCTCTACCCCTTGGGATAGCCTTCATTTGACCTTTTTCCTTTGGAAAATTCACAACTTCTTATCCACTTGTGTAGGGAGGCATATTGTCTTTCTACCTTGGAAAACAAGCATTTTGACAAGCCTAGCCAACATTATGCTTCTGAAGAGTTTTCTTGCATGATCCTTGCATTGTTTCATGTTCCCATGAAATGTCACACTTTTCTAGGGGTAACACATTGGAAATAAACACGTTTTTATGTAGGTTATTCCTTTCTTTATCTGTATGCATCGTGTTTTAATTATTAACATTTTAGTTATGGTGCACAGTTACAACATTAAGAATATTTTCTATTCCTAATGTTATTTATAATACATGATTTCTATACGAGTTTGATATGATCCAGTGTTTAAATATGATGTTCTAACTTGATTTATATACAACATAATTCACATGTCATACCCATTTTTATATGTTTGTCACTACTTGCTAAGATCCTTATCATTTTCATTATACTAAGGTGTTGGCCACATTTCCATATTACTTATCATAATAATTATGTTTATGTGTTTGCCATGTTACCATGCTTCATGTCATGTTCGGTGTGCTTATATGCTTGATGTGTTTATATGTTTGATGTGTTTATATTTCTAAAGTGCTTACGTGCATGATTTGTTTATGTACTTGATATGCTTATGTGTTTGTTATATTTATATGCCTCTTGAGTTACTTTCCATAATCCAAGCATGCAAATCTTGTGCTTTGTTATGTTGTCATGATGCGTGTATTATGGAAAAAACCTTTGCCTTGCAGATCAATATTACTTCATTTGAAACAAAAGTAATGATACATAAGTAAATGTGAAAAACATACATGAGTTGACTCAAAATAAAGATCGTGGGACCACTTTAATTACTACAAAGGTGATGGTATTAATTTGTTAATAAAATTCACAATCATAAAATTGTTATATAATAGCTGATGAGATGTAGGATGGTTGGTAAAGCTGGTTGTTTGTGTCCATCCCCACCTGTTTTTGACTCTCGTTGGGCGCTTAAGGCCAGTTGTGGCCTTTTGTGTTGTTTTTGTGGCCAATGGTGCTTGTTTGTGTTGGTTATGTAGCTCTTGGAAATGGGACCCCTGTTGTGTCCCAGATAATTATGGTTTATAGATCCAGTCAAAAGCATTTACCAATTAAAAAAGTGTTATATAGTAGTGTTGTGAAGTTGTTATTTCTTTGTCAACTACGCTTGCACATATGTTGTTTTGATATTTTTAAGGTTTGGAAAATTGTTGTTTCTTCAATCATTCTTATAATGTCATTCTTTCCACATGGATACAACTAAATTGTTTGTAAGTAAAAAATAATTTTTAATGGTATACTAATTGTGTGTACAATAATTACTCCATATATTGAATATATAATTCATAACTAAAATGTGTGCGCGTGCGCGCGCGCGCGTGTGTGTTTGTGTGTGTGTGTGTGTGTGCGCGCGCGCGTGCGGGTGCGTGTGCGTGCACGTGCGCGTGCGTGTGAGTGTGCGTGTGCGTGTTGACTACATCTAAAATAGGTTCATGCATGTATCTCAACATATAAATGTAAGATACATATTTACAATATCTAAAGTAGTCATGTAATTTTTTCGTTAAATGGGGGAATTGACAGCATCTCCATCATTAAATACAACCGCATTTTAAGCAAGGAAATCTATTACTATACCCCCACCTTATTTTGTAAATTTGTTTTGAGGTGAAGGAGATGTGTAGGTGGAGGTGTTGAACCACAAACCCCTAGTTGGGAAGCACTTAACAGACATCGATCAGTCTACTAACCACAACCAAAGAAATTATGCATTCGATACATATGTGTGAGAAGCTTCTTTAGATGCACAACATTTTAAGGTATATTAAATCTTATTATTTCGCACACAGTAGTTTGGTACATGTGTAATATTAACCAATATTTGAAATTTATTCCTTATAAATGGAAAAGATATTTCCTCAATTAAAAAATGGATTATTTGTTTCACCATCTTTCTTTGAAATATTATCTTTTATTAATTGCTAAGTTAAAAGAAATGCATACAATGAAATAGAGACTATCACGATAATCTTAGTGGACCATGTTAGTGTTTTTGTATAATTGTTTTTAAGAATTATTCTTCAAATCTCTAAATCAGGTTTATGAAAATGAAAGAACATTACTTATAATATTTCAAAGTTGGTTTGTACTTTTTAAAATTATATAAATTAATTATATTTGTGTATTCAACCACATAGAAATAATGTTGAAAACACACAATCTGATATTTCAACAATACCACAATTATAGGACAACTTTATATAAGTTTGAAAGACATTTTTTTCCTTTGAAACACAAGCTTCTTAAATGTTGTCAAATCTCTTGGAATATAAATTTACATTTAAAAACATTTTTTGTCAACATCAGCACGTTGATTGTCACCAATACACTCAAATTTGCAGCCAGTCCCTCTTTATATGCTTAAAATGATAATGGAATTAATGATAGGGTTACTTTTGTTGTATTGTATCAGTTTTTTAAATTTCATTAAATTCCTCACATTTCTCTTTGTTTTTTCCTTTGTTACCCGTTCTTTGTTTCAAAGCCTAATGGATTTGTGCTTTCAATATATTGACATGATTTTATTATTTGAGTTCTTCATTCTTTAAATCCCATAAGTTGTTTCTCAAGGAAGGATTTGGTGAGGAAAATAAGTTATATCCAATTTAGTTAGTGTTTCTCAAAGTAAATATTGTGGGGAATCAACAATTTGAGTCACTTCATAGAGACAATCAAGTTGTACTTTCAAGTCTAAAGCTTCATTTGTCTAGTCTAATTATGGTATCAAACGAGTGACTAGAAACTACTAATCATTTGGAAAGTACATGCTTTTCTGCAAACCTTGAGATTCATTATTGTCTTTCTTGACAGAAATATCAACATTTCCAGTGGTTGAGAACTAAGTTCATATTACAAAGGAAATTTAAAATTTATATCTTTGCTCACATCGACCTCTTGTAGCCTTTTTCAGCCTCCTTATTATGAATGCTATGGCGATCCTTTGAATGACACATAAGAAATGGAAAGGAATCTTAACAAGGAAAGTAGAATGTGTATCCACCTCGTTCCCTGGCCCAAATAAAGAACCACAACCACTTTTTATCATGCATATTCTGAGATACTTTGTATATGCAAAAAAATCCTCAAAACTTTGCTTTTGAATTTCTCCAAGCTTATGCAAAGAGTGGTGTGAGTCGACGTGTTCCACCAACATTTAATCAATAAGCTCCCTAAATGTAGAAAAAGGGCCATGCAATCAAGTTCCTTTTAGACCAACATTACTAGTGGAAGGACACATCAGATTGGTTACACGCCTAGTACTGCAAAGGAAGGAGCATTGGCTTCAAGCTTTTTGATGCAAATGAAGGAGCACATCGAATGTGCTTCAAGGTTGTTGATGTGTGATTGTGGATGGATCATAATGCTTGTGATATTAGTTTTGTGGGGAATGGGCCAATTCCTTTAATGACATTTTTCTCTATAGCCTTCAAGTGTTGTGCATGTTTCTTAACAAGGCTTTGAAAAGTCAAAAAAAAAAAAAAAAATTGTCCGATTTAGAAAATTTAGTGGCCGTAGGGGAAAGTAGGTGATGCTTTTGTCTCAGGGAGCGAGTGTATAAGTTTTTGAGGTCTATCTATAAATGGATAGTAGGTTTTAAAAAAAAAGTTTTCAAATTGTGACGAACCATTACACCAAAACCTCGAGGCGTTGGTGAAATCCGCACATGAGGATCATAACATCCCACCACACTTCCATAGCCCGAGCCCCGGGCTCGATTTGTGTCCATATAGCGGGACCCCGCCCTGCCCTATACAAGCCCCCACGGGCCAACACTGCAACGCCGGCGTAGCTACCCGTGCCAGGACTCGAACCTGGGTGGTCGCTCTGATACCAAATGTAATGAACCGTTACACCAAAACCTCAAGGCATTAGTGAAATCCGCACATGAGGATCATAACACATCTAGAAATAAGGAAGCTACCTCCATCATCTTCTCGGGGGTCATGTATTCACCCTTATGCTTTGAATCCCTTATTACTCTTGTGAGGCATGAGATCAATCCTTTCATGCCATCCATCAAATGTGACAAGGAATCATATCGCATTCATCCGGTGTATTTATGCATCATTAAGAGTTTTGTGAGGAATCTCGCTTCTATGTAATGTCTACCATGCATGGACTCAACAAGCTTCCCCTCCCTTTTTTTGGCATGGTGGGGCACTTGCCAAATCCTCCTGGGTATCCTAAGTAGTTTTGTAACCAAAAGAAACGATTAGAGAATGGGGTGAGAAGTCATACACTGGTTTAAACATTGAATGCCCATCTTCATATTCTTCAACAATGAGGTCCTTCATTATTTGGCTACATATAAAGGAGATAAAAGAATTGTTATCTATGGAAAAACGCAACAATGGTATTATTAAGTTCATGAAATAGAAATGCACAATTGTTCGTTGCAACGGATCCCTGCATGAGTGCTTAGATTATCGCTTTGAAACTACATATGAACTAAATCTCTACAAATAGTAGTAGCTGATCAAGTAGATACTCATTCTTTGGCCCTCATAACTTTGTTTAATGGTAAGAATCCTACCATGAAACTTCCATTTGCAACATGTTAGTGCATATCTGTACAATAACAATGCACCTCTGTACCTTCTCATATGCGCTTTGGGTAGACACTATGCTGTGGAATGCGGTTAAAACATAGGCCATGGTGAGGTCCCTGGATCTAGGTTTCCTACAGACCAAACAAAATCTGCCATATGTGCAATCCCCAAGAATTGTTGGATTGGTTATCATGGTGAGATTAGTGGTTGTCAAGCTATCACTGTAAAATAAGTCCTTTGGCACCTTCTCTACATGTGGCTCACCAGACTAATGTGTCGTTACAAATTGGTGGAAGTTAGGTTCATCCATGGAGGTTGGTCATAAGTTGTGTCTCCATAAAAAATGATCTTTGGCTTGTATAGAGTACCTCTTCACGAGGTTGGTCAATCCCATCATGGGCAGTAGGAGTTGCTTTCTCTTCTCTCACATGGTGGTATCTTGGAACCACTTGCGCAAGTGGCTAGTGGCTTGGATGATGGTCATCAATGTAAACTCACTTGAGTCTTAGCTTGCATGAAGTCATCTTTGTGTCCTACCTAAATATGCATCGTTCTATCTGGTATGCTCCAAATTTTTAAGGCATGTGTACCCAAGAACCCCCGGTTCTAAGCTCGACACTATCATATCCATTAAACATATATAAATAACATCTGTAAAGCTTGTGGGACTGTTCTTCATGCTCTTCATGAAACTTCATGTACAAAGCCTAAATCGTGTATGAAACTCCAAATAATGTGATTTTCTTCAAACATATGAACTTCAAAATGCACTCTTCATTTTAGTGCTCACACTTATGCAATCCTTCATGTTCTCTTCTTCTGGATTTTTGGGTGGAAGGTGGATAAAATGAATTCGTGGAAGGGACTTCGAAGCATGTTTTGAAGTTGGATTCAAACTGCCAGGAAAGAAGTCATACACGATGGTATCTCTATCACCACACTTACCTGGTGTTAATGGAAACACAACAATGCTTAGTTGGGACGTAAATTCTTCCTCCTCCTCATGGGTTAGAAAGTGCATTTGACATTCCTTTGGTACCTTGAATGTCTATTTATGCCTATCATATATGCACATTTTCATGTGGTGTATTATGTAGCAATGTACTTGAAATAGTAGGCTCCCGCTTGGTTCATCCTGACATCCAGACCTTTCAGTGTGACCAATCTGTGGCCATTTGAAGACTTTAATGCACTTGTTTCGGTTTTGCCCCAAGGCCCATCGGGCTTGGAATTGGATTCACTCTTTTTTCAAACCTCTTACGCCGGAGTGCTTCACATGGCACCATGTTTTCCTATGAGATAATCCCAGATTCCCGATAATGTTCTCCCAAATTTGGCATGTTTTCAGAGGGGAAATTTTATTTTGGCTATGGAAAGAAATGAATGCTTTTATCTTTGCTAATTTTAAAGTTGATCAATAATTCTCAGTTTATAACAAATCGATGGTTCTCTCCAATGTGCTTTTGTAGATCCAAGTGCAGGCCAACAAAGTGGCCCTGGAAGTGGAGCACTTACAGTCTCTGCTGCATCACTGGGGGGGATGCCCTTTGTAATGTTGCACATGAGCCATTGTCGCCTCCCAGGCAATCTCCACCCCATGGCAGCCATCCTCGTGGAGGACATCGATGCCGCTCTCGACGCTCTTTCAGTCGTGTGCACTGTTCCCCGTGCAATCTACCACGGAGGAGTGTCACTTCACCTACTCGTTGTCAAGGATGCCCCCCCCCCCCACCTCGTCAGCCCAGCAGGGGTTTGTCAGTGGCCTGTGGGCCACACACAAGAAGGGTGGAATTTGCCATCTCCACCCCGCCACCTTTTGATAAGTTCCCACGGGTTCCGCTTGCCATCTCTCCCACATGAGCGGCAACCGAAGTTGAAGAGGAGGCCCCCTATCATTCAAGTTGGGATATTCCTGATACAGGAAGTACGTCCCTAGTGGCAGTTGGCTAGATGATCATGACCCTCCCTCGATTGGAATGTTTGCAGCCACGACTTGATCTCAACTCTTTCCGTTTTGTTCTCCTAGGCGTTGCCTAGTGTTTCATTGTTCTCCTAGGCTCAGCCTAGTTTGTTGGTATTTTTGGGGCGTGCTCTCGTTCAACCCGCTTTTTATTGATAATTTATCTCGTATCATGTTGCATTTAATATAATATAAGATCCTTTTTCATCAAAAATGCACCTTTTTTATGTCAAGAAGCGCTTGGCATTTTAGTTGACTATTCTTTGGCTTATATAGTTTTGTATCAAATTTACCCCATTATTTGTATGTCAAGAATTATTTGGTGTTTTAGTTGACTATCCTTGGGCTTATATAGATTCATATCAATTTTAGTTTAATTATATTCGTTTACATTTTCCATTTCATGTTTCCTACCTTTGATTTTAAATCTATCCTCAACCATACACTTGCATATGTTGACTCCTCAAAACATAGTTCATGTGTGCTTGTATTACGAACATATAAGAGATCATAAAAGTCTACTACTCCCGAAAACTACATTTCATAACAATGTATTCTCCCAATTACGTACTCTCTAGCTTGCATTTGCTTTACATGCCATTCGTCACGTTTTATTATCATCCACCCCCTTTCGTTCCCCATGCATCATTATTTGTTAACTCCATCCCATCCCCATCGTCGTGTCCGTTGTGACTTTGGTTGCAAGTGCTAGTTTAAAATTCTCTCAAATATGAAAGAACTATTACATGGCACTTCATTTATGATTATGGAACAACTTACCATCCATCAAAAATAATCACAGAAGTATTGGGGCCTTCATAGAGGAGGTACAGGTTCAAACCACTACTTGCTATCATTGTTGGTGACTGAAAATTTGACCATGTTCGAAATGTTTTGAGGTCCATATTTTTGGATGGCCGTGTCGTATCAAATGGGTGTCTAGCTGTCAATCTTTTCCTTAGTTGGCTTTCCCCCAAATTCCAATCCTTCAAATGCATCCTTTTCTCTACTGATAATCATGGCAATTGTTGGATTTTTGTATTGCTTATAACAATGGTTGCAAATGTTGTGGATGGTAACACTGAATCTTGCAAATTTTGCAACATAGGATCGTAGGCCTGAACAACAGAACAATGCCATCAGTGATGCTACTCTCAAATTTGCTTTGGTACATATCGTGATAGTGAATATTGTTCTCATTAAAATTTGATGTGCTCCTCATTGCATATAGCACACCATACCCAGGTAGTCTGAATTATTTACCTCTTCTTCAGAATGGCACCATTAATTATGCTGATGTTGATGCCTTTACTGAGCCCCAATGACTCCAATTTTCCTTGTACTCTATTTAGCTCTTTAGTGCCTTCAATTCTCCCTGTACCATGTTTGGCTCATTCTTGACTGTTACTTGATGTAATTAGTGTAATTGTAGTTCATATGGGATTTGTAGAATATTTTTGCATGCTCACACATCTAACTCTGTGTAATGGATGTATGGGGCAATTAATTGCTGTATCTCACATCTATATTTTAGCCTTGTATGTAAGATTTCGGTAACTATTCATTGAATCAATGACATAATTCATCCCATGATTCATATGGGTTTGTAGAATATTTTTGCATGCTCACGCATCCTAATTCTGCATAATGGGTGTATGGGGCAGCTAATTGTTGTATCTCACATCTATATTTCAGTCTTGCATGTTAGATTTCAGCAACTATTCATTGAATCAACAACATAGTTAATCTCGTGAATTTGAAGTGGTAAAGTCTACGAAAACTTTACAAATCAAATATTGTCATATTATATGAATGTTTCTCCCTTTGTCTGCAACATTCACCTCATTTTACTTACACTCCCAGTGGGGTGGACAGTACAAGTAATACAGCATAATATAAGTAACATCATGGATCAGGATAGATCATATAGTGGAAAATCAAATGCCATGATCCAGTGGAGTCTTAATTCTTCAAGCTAAGGGCATAATCCTAGTGGCTATATCCAAAAACCAAAGCAAGCCTCCTACTTTGCCAATTTAATCTACTGCCCATGAACTTTTTAACTATGGGTTTTTATGCGACTATGTCTCATACATTTTTACAAGTGAACATGTGAGTACCTAAAACGATGCAAAATTTAAATAGCACACAATATATTCATGTTGTTATGTATATAAGACATGAATATGTTGGTTGAAAAGGTATCTAAACTAAACCGTGTCATTCAATAAATTGTTAATCCCAAGTTTACCACTTCCTACTAATGCCTCTTAACGTTTTCTCTATGATTTCACATATTCTCTCAACAGTGGTGAAAATTGTGAACTTCTACTATCTTATGTCCCTCCTTTACACTCAAAAGTCCTTTTACACATTTTTTATAAATACAACTCTCCAAAGGTCACCTAATTATTAGTTTTATGGACTTGATTATAATCACTTGTCATACTATACATTTTCGAGTTTCAGCTTTCACCACACACTAACATGATAGAGACTCGGCAAAAATAAATGAACTGTTACCCTGTAGACCATAATGGTTTGTACAACACATCATGGACCTAAAGGCTGAAACACATCATATTTCCAACCTTCAGAGTCATTAAGACCAGAGATGCACTGTAGACATGAAGTAAACATGCAGGAAATGAGGAAACACGTCATACTTCTAACATTTAGAGTTATCAAGACCAGAAATGTACTGTAGTCTGTAGATATGAAGTAAACACACGGGAAATGAGGTAATCTTTGAATTTGAAAAGAAGAGTTTATGGCGTAATTATGATATTTAACTTGATTAGTATTTGGAGTAAAAAACTTAAAACTAGAAGAAAAACGAAAAATAGTATGATAGTTATCATAAACGTGAATGATAAAGCCAAAACGTTCCCCAATAGTTCCATCTTAAACCAGCAAATCATTTATAGAGGAAGATAATGTGAGCAGAAAATTTGCTTTGTAAAACACAAGCATTTGCCATGTTTTTGTAACGAACTTCTTTGGCCTAAGATATACCAAATGATGAGAATATCATCAAAATTACCATACGGCAAACCAAACCCTATGAAAAACTGTGGTGAATGTGTCTACTTTTCAACACAAAACATAATTATAGCAGTCTTAAACAGGGTTATCGTCTGAGGGAAGTCTCACAGACTGATGGTGGTTTACATTTACCCTTTCACACATACAGGAATATGCACTGTGACATCGACATTCAAAGCTTAGACAAATCCAGGAACTTCTCAGAAAAAGGATTGGAATCAGCTATGAAACATTCCCACTCAGCCCAAAACATCCACATTTCTTTGGTTGGTTAAACATGGACAAGTCCTGACTATGGACAATCTTAAAAAAAGAGGTTGGATTGGACCTAATGTTTGTTCCAACCGTCTACAAACTTCAGAATCTATTGAAAGTATCTTCTTTCAATGCCCCAATGCCAGAGAATTCCGGGAGGCTATTACAAACTCATTAGGGGTCTATGAACAAATTGGGCCACTCTCCAAACACATATTTTTAAATGGAAAGCTTTGACACTCGTATTCCAATTTCTCAGTGTCATTTCAAAAATTGATCCATGATTTGTTATATGGCATATATGGAAAGAATGAAAGTTTCGGATATTTGAGAATAAAAATAGTTAGGTGACCCAATTGGTGTCTGTGATAAGATCTCAAATTCATTTCACTTCCCTGGCCACCTTCAAATGCTACAAGGGGTTTTTACCTATTTCGATATGTTAGATTGTCAAAAAACCAGAATGTAGAATATTCCATTTCACTATAGTTATCCCTTTTTCTCTATACCCCCAAAAACTCATTGCAAATTGAATTAACCAAGAGATCATCACAAATTAAACTTTGATGATGCTTCAAAAGAAAAAATCCCAGAATAGCCAGTATAGGGGGGGATAATTTGTGATTCTCAAGGAGAAGCTATCATCAGTTTCAAGCAACGGATTGGTGTTCAGACAAATAATTTTCCCAAGGCCATGGCACTCCACACATATCTTACTCTGGCAAGAAGTATTGGGATCACCAGACACCAAGTTAGTTGCTGAAAGATATTCAAGAGTGAGTATTTAAACAATTAAAAAAAATTGGTCTGCAGAACTGGCTCTTGCCAATAAGAGGATCAACAAAGGGAATCGACATTGGAGGTCCTCAAATACGGTTGAGCAAATTATCTCCAACATGCACACCTTTGAAATGGTCACTCTTCAACATCAAAAACGTTGAAACAATGCGATGATGGACGGGCTCGCTAATCATGCCTTAGAACTTCCAGTGGATTGTACTTGTCACATCCTTTGTGGACCCCCATCCTTTACCTCAACACGTTCAGCGACTAGTAGAAACCACTTCTTGTTTTTTTCCACAGGTAAAAGCCTTTGGTTTGTCTTCTTTTTACATAATTTTTTAACTCCTTTCTATGGACTTCTTTCTCCCACATCACTTCATTTCACCTTGGTACTTCTCTAGTGGCCAGCCTTCTTAAATCTTCTTTATTTCATCCCTTCTTGTCTCCCATATCATCTACTTCAATAATGTGTTAATAATATGGTACACATCACATTTATCTTGGGCTTTTTGTTCGTTGTATATCCTAACCATACGTATTATTTTATAGTCGATATTGTAGCTCATTTAAATGATCATCCCCTCTTTTGTTAAACTCCCATGACTCTGCCTCCTTCACGTCTCCCACCAGGTCTCCCCGCGCCACCATGAAGGATTGCATCAGCCAAACCCTATACAGCAACAACCAGCGGCAGCCACATCGTCAATATTAGCTAAAAAGACATCTCAGAATCTTTTTCAGTATGGCACTCCTTTTTGCACGGCTGGAGCCTGGTACAGTTTGTATCTTCAAGGGAAAGTTAAATCTCAAAAAAAGTAAGTCAAGAGAATGGATTTTGTTTTTCATTTCTCAACCAGACACCTGAAGCATTAATGAATGTTGCACCTACCATCTTCAACCACTTCCATGCAGAACGGACTCAAGTCAGTGCAAATAATGAAGATGTTTTTCTTTTGTTGTTCGACTTGCTGAAAAATACATTTTTGCAAACTCACAAGGCCCTCAAAAGCTGCACATTAACTGTGAGGAGATCTAAAGCTACTGCATCATCTAGGATTTTTGGCATTACTGGTAAAAGGAGAGCTTTGACAAGCAAGATCTCTCATTCATCTGATAATATTTGTGTTACTTCCTAGGCTCTCTTCCATCACATCAGAATGTAATAAGGATCCTCATGAAGCATCACACTTCTATGGGTTTTAGGAAAAGAAAAAGATTGGAAAATAAGGTTATAAATAGTAGAATTGATCTCTCCAAATGCATTGTTATCTAACCAAAAATCAGAAGCTGAAAGTCTATAGGAGAAAGAAAATGCAGCAAGGGAAAATTCAACTCAAAGTGATCGCATAAATCTCAGTTCAAAAACTGGAAAGGCAAGAGCAAGTTGGTGCAGGAGTTCAACCTCATGCATATTAATGAGGTTGAAAATGTCCATAGCCAATTTCAAATTCCCCTTCCTCACTTCCATGGGTGTATTCAAGTATGTCATACTGGTCTGACTATGAATAACAAAATTATGTTCAATGCTCACGCTAGTAGTAGTCTTGTACCCCATACTCCAAAACAACACCAGCACATTTATTCCATGTTAGATTTTCAGGTCTCCACTGCCACGTGTTCATGCCTAACCCCAAATTTGGGGCTGACAACACTCCCTGAACCATTATGAATTTTGCTCCCTCTAGAATGAATAACATTCCATTTTTTCTACTGCAACTACCCCTGGCTCGGCTCATTCTGCTCCTCTCTATCCTTGTCACAAAAAAGAAAATCTTAAGAACTACCCACTGTTGCAAACCAATCAAGGCATAGTTCCTTCCTCAAACCCCCAACCAGATTTTGTGGTGAAGACATCCCTGAAAGAAGTGGTTAAAATTCATGTCGACTTAGTCAAAGCTAATCTTGATGATGGCCTTGCCCCTCTTGGTCATAATTTTGGGGATATTGCAAAGCCATTCAAGAATTGAAAATTTGTATTTCCCAAATCCCTACTTGCCATGTTGACTACTCCATCTGCATTGATAAATTCACCTCCTCCTCAATCTAGCAAGCTAAGTACATTCATATCCTCAGGAAAATGTGGGTGCGCTAAAGATCCAAACACTATCTCTTGAAGAATTTAGAAAGAAAGAAAGAAATTATATTCATGTCCACAGATGACCAAAAGTAGGTCAATGGGACTCAACGATACATCAATTAGCAATAGAAAGATCTAGGAAGAATCCTAGAAGCAAACTAAAGAAATAAAGTACAATAGACAAAATACAGCCGCGTGCCACTAACACAAGTGGCAAAGAAACCAATACAACTAACTATAACAGGTGAACAAGAGCCCCAAAAGCATGTGCCAAAAAAGATTAGAGGCAAATCTAATCGAATGCCTTTGTTTGCGCCTGGAGTGGAGTCATCTGAGCCATTATTGATCACTATGAAAGATACCTGATAATGCTTGCCGGGGAGTATATCGGGCAGAGGAGTTAGGTTGAGGGAACCTAGGAGGACGTAAGATAGTTCCACTAAAATCACCCCTAACATCCAAGGCCGGTGTAACTTGCATCGTAGAAAAGAAACTCATAATATGTGTTTGCCCCTATGGTCTAGGGGGCAGCTGGCAAGTAGTAGATCCATGTTGCCAGAGGGAGGCCAAACCACAACAATGGGAAGGAGCGGCGCCACGATGTCGAGAGATAGTAGGCTTGGAGATTTGAGTAGCCTCAAGAAGTAATGATGTGCTGAGAGAAGCATTGCCTAATGGAACTATCAATTATGATGTGTGTTGCACTAGTGTCCAAAGGATGCTTAGTGTTGGCAGTCACCTGGATGGGCTGGAAGAAAGAGGTGATCAACATAGGGGCTCTAGGGCCTTTAGGCTCCTATAGGAATTTGCATCGGAGGGTGTCAACTTCAAGAAGGTAAAGAGCTAGGCATTGTCAGTCCGTATATTTGAAGAAGGTAGCTAGAGTGTTGTTAGAGTCCTTGTAGAGGCAGTGATATCTTCTTCAGATCTCATAATAAATGGGGCATCTGAAAATGAAGTGGTCCTCAGTCTCCACCTTCTGGAGGGAGCAGAGACAAAAGATCTAGTCCTAATGGAGTATGTGATGATCAGTTTCAACCCGTAATTGATGGGAACATACTCTCATCTAGCCAAGGGGGAAACCTCAAGTCTGTGGGACCAATGGCGTTAGAAATAGTGAGGGTGACGAATAACACCATCCACTACCTCTGAAGGAAATGCTTGGTGTAAAAAGCAAGTTTGGGGTTGAGCGGCTCATGGGGGAGATCTAGGGGGTCTGGATATATTGTCTATAGATGTACTCTCTGACAGCTCTAGTGATGACATCCTTTGTGAGAAGGAGCCCGAGGGGGGTGTCTAGGGAGTACATGAAAGGGGATAGCTTAACAATAGATATGTCAATAGAAAGGAGCAGCCTAATCTCAAAGTACCAACAATGTCGACGTCTAATGGGGATTAGTGAACGAAATCCCCTCCAAAGAGCAAAGTGTTTGGTATGGGATATCTCTCACGAGCAAGAAGTTGAGTCCGCCTAACGATTTGAGTCTATGGGAATGTAGAAAGTAAGCTTCAAAGATTGTCTGGAAGACATAACAGGTAAGGCAGGTAAATTCATCTTGAACGATGGTGTGGAGAAATTGTCCACTTGCAATGGATCATGCAATGTAACATGAGTCTAGACCCTCTCCATACGGGCCCTAGTTCAACAACCCCAAGTTAGGTCCCCAAACCTCTAAAACATAAAAAATTGTAGGTTTGACGATAGTATCAAATAGTTGCAATTTGGAAGGGATGTCCTAGAAGTGGATCTGGAAACACTGACATTCCAAAACAGAAAAAGAAGCATACCCCTTGCAAAGGCATGGATGAGCAACAAACTTCATGTTAAAGCATGGACCAGTAAATTGGACCCCCAAATATGTGTAGGTTGATGTGATTTCAAGAAATTCCCCTTTGTAGAAAAACTTGAATGTGGAGAGAGAGGGCTTGGAGATATTGAAGATCGTGACCTTAGTCTTACTAAGGTTAACCGCAAGCTGTTGGAGTTTGTAGATATGAACAAGGGCGTCAAGTTGTCGTTGTAAGCCCTGTGTAGAGTGTGAGAGGACAACATCGTTGGCAAAAAGAAGGATAGCTATAAGCACATCATGCAAAAGACAACCACCATCCATATGGGTATGTTGCCAAAGAAAATCCTCTCACTCATAAATGTAAATGCTAAAAAGAGTTGGTGAGAGAGGACATCCTTGCTTGACCTCAATGGTGCTCTTCAGAAAGTTAGATAAACCACGAAAGGTACAAAGCTGCCCAATTATTGTCTCATTAGCCTCCAAGTTGTTGTAATCAAAGAATTTGGGATGCCGAAATCTTTCAACTTCTAGAAAAGTAGGTGTCTCGGATCTAAGTCGAAGGCTTTCTTGAAGTCAACAAAACAACAAAGGACTTTGGAAGACTTGTGACCTACCTCGGGACACCCCTGGACAGACCTATGTCTACACAAGAAAGATGCAAACTAAAAGGGGAACTAACACTACTTAGGCTCAAAACGTGGATTTGCAAGTCATCATCTACAATCCGAAGAGTAGTTAATCAACTCCTAATACTTGGGGTACAAATCACCTAATACAGGAATGTGCAGAAGGTGCTTCTAAAGACAAATGACAAAAGAAAGTGCAGCACAAACTAGATCTTTTGTTGTGCAAAAGGCGCTTCTAAAGACAAATGACAAAAGAAAGTGCATCACATTCTAGATCTTTTGTTGGACATGTCTCTTCATGTTGATAACGCACGTGCACATGCACACGCAAGCATGCACACGTGCATGCGCACGCACGCACGCCGCACGCACACACGCATGCAGATTTGAGTCAGGATTTCTTGAAGTCAACAAAACAACAAAGGACTTTGGAAGACTTGTGACCTACCTCAAGACACCCCTGGACAGACCTCTGTCTACACAAGAATGATGCGAACTAAAAGGGAAACTAACACTACTTAGGCTCAACATGTGGATTGACAAGTCCTCATCTACAATCCTAACAATAGTCAATCAACTCCTAATACTTGGGATACAAATCGCCTGATGCAGGAATGTGCAGAAGGTGCTTCTAAAGACAAATGACAAAAGAAAGTGCATCACAGACTAGATCTTTTGTTGTGCAGAAGGCACTTTTAAAGACAAATGACAAAAGAAAGTGCATCACAAACTAGATCTTTTGTTGGACATGTCTCTTCATGTTGATACTCTTGAGACACACACGCACGCCTGCGCATGCACACGCATGCGGACGCACACACACGCACAAGCACATGCATACGCACACCCACGCACGAGCACACGCATGCACGCATGCATGTGCACACACACAATTCTTGTCTATGCTTATGTTATATTGTTCTTGTCTATGCTTCTTCGGATTTATCCATTCTCGATTGTTTCTTTTGTTATTCGATTATGTTAGTGATGGCTTACTTCCTTTCCTACTAGTTTTTTGTCCTTCTAGAACAGCTCATGTTCCCTGGTTTACGGAGATTTTTGTAAATATTGGCTATAGCTTTCATTCTATCCTTTTTCCTCGACTTAGTAGGACCATATAAATTCCTTCCATTTTGATTTTCTCTTAGAAAGCAACATTTATTGAGTGCACCCAAATCTCTACTATTCCAAAAGATTGTGTGCGTTAAACAACTTGGGTGGAAGGGGTGCCCTACCCTTGTTTTCCGTCACTAGCGGGGAGGAGTGAGTCATTTTCTCCTTAAATAGATCTTTCAAGTCCATTTGTGTAGCTTCATAACCTTTCTCTATTGTTGTTATGTACCTAGGGATATGATATTATAATGTATATGGGTTGATATAGATGCCGACATGTGGCACACATCAACTTTAGTTATATTGGTCTAATTAACTGGGACAAATAGGTAAGTTGTGAAATTAATAATATTGGGTAATGAGTCAGCCTACATTTGGATTAAAGTTTATCCAATCATTAATTAGTTTCACAGTAGAGGACAAGGGGACGCATTTCCAGGACAGATTTTTTGGGAGGCCATTTTTTAGGGAACCGCTATTAAACAAAACAGATATAATTATATTATATAAAATTATAACGAATGACCGAAGGCTGCATGTTTAAACTACAAAATGACAAAAACATAGATATTATGCAATGTAAGAATGACGATAGTTCCAATTTACCAGCCAGTATATTATGCAATGTAAGAATTCAGGGGTATGGTAATGTGTAGCTATTAAATGACAAAAGTTAATATTTTTATTAAATGAGGATGATTAGTCGTTTGGATACAAAGTGGCTGTTGCTCATCCAACATTTTGCTTTCTTTTGGGGACGACCAAGTAAAATTTAGGGGACAAGTGAAGGACAGCTCATGGCACCAAAGATAGTGATGAATCCATTTCACAATTATAGTAAATATTTTTCTTTATGGGGTGAATAATTGGGTACCTTTTACACTAGAAAAACTTAAATAACTATCTTTCTTGCTTACCTTATTAATCATTTAAGACAGCAGTGGAAAAACTTAAGTTTTGAAGTGAGGGTAGTTGCATTTTTCCAACAGAAGCATACCCTTTTCTATAATTAGAACATTTTGTGGTATCAAAACCTTAAATTTACTCAATACACATTTCTTGACAGAAAACATCAGACTCAAACAATAGAAGAATGCATGCTGAAGCTTAGTTAAATAAAAAGACAGGTAAGCTGTAGTCAGTTTCTCAGTTTTACAGCAACAGATAGCTATCTACAATAGGCCAGGTTATAGAGTAATGCATAACTTTGAAATATTGAGAATTTGTGGGCAGAACTGTATGACCATACCATATTACTTTTGCAAGGAGGCTGAGCTACAATGATGTCTTAGTATGACAACGATGAAGTATACAACATTGACGAGGAGGCTGACACTTTTGCAGGAGTTAACAGTGTCATTCTTTAGAATTATAAGTTGAAACTAGAGCTGGAGCTGGATTATTGTCTTGTGACGGCTTCTATAACTTTCGTTTTATTGACTGGTTATTGAACCCCTAACTATAACGTAGTAATTTTAAATAAAACTCTTAAGGCTTTGAAAGTGTGATCTGGTTGGAAGATTTTAATAAGACTATATGATGTTAATAAGATTATACTCTTGTATTGGAGCAAAATGCTCAGCTTTTAGAATTGAAATGCAATTCTGCAGCTTTATGGATTGAGGCTCTGGTTACACTTGTAAGGATGATTTCTTTCAATAAAATAAGTACATCTGATTGAAGAGAGAAAACTTCGTAATAGCAGAACCGAAAACAAAAGGAAATGAGAGACTGTGGGTGTAAAGGGGTGTGGGAGACCATGTGGGCCCCCATCACTTTTTGTTTTCATTTTTGAGTTTTTTTTGCTAGGATGTAGGGGATGGCTAGCCAAGGGCAGTCAAGGGACATCTAGACATCCCCTAGCCATCCTGAGGACAGCTAGTAATCCTCTATAGTCCCCCACCATTTCCTGCAATTTTTTGCCCATCCCAGGAATGTTTCCCCCAACGTCCCCCTGGCTGTCCCAGAGACAGCTAGCTGTCCCTTGTCATCCTCTTCCGTTTCCTGCAATTTTCTGCCTGTCCTAGGGACGTTTCCATCAAAAACACAAGTTTGGGGCCAGCTGGGGGACGTTTCCTACCCGTCCTCATGTCCCCGAAACATTCCCTATAGGGTACGACCCTAAAAAGGCAGGGGACATGTTCCCGGGGTACACTATTAATTAGTAATAGAGTTCTATATATAAGAGATGAATATCATTGTGAAGGATGCCAAGTTAATGTCGAGTATTCTACTCAGTAGAAACAAAGTGGAGGTTGTCCCCCTCAAAGTGGCATTCCCATATTGCGGGATATTGTTCCACTACCTTAAAGGTAATTTTTCTATTTCTGGGTATATCGCATATTATGGCATCTTGGCCCACAAATATCTCATGTTGTGCGATCTTTATTATCTTATCATTGATGTATATTGTTGTGATTATTTGGCATATTCTATTATTATATGTGGACATCTTTGTTCATACTTCATAGTGAACTTCAAATCTTCAAAAACTTGAATATTCTCACCGTCTATTGGAGATCCTTTGATATACTTTGCTTGAACCTGTAGATGTTGAGCTAAGCCTCGATTGATGAAGTTACACGTGTTGCTAGGGTTTACAGATACAAAGATCTTCTTTTGAATGAATCCATGAAACTAAAATATTGAAGTTGTCATCTTTGGAGCTAAAATGCTTGAACCCTTATCATCCAACTCTCCTACCTCATCCTTATCTTCCTCATCATTGTTGCCAACAAACTTATTTTCTTTTTCTTCTTCATCATCTACATCCTCCTTCCTATCATCCCTACCATCATCATCTTTATTTTCTTCATCTTCTTTTAACTGATCCTCCATTCTACATCTTCATCCCCGATATTGTTTTCTTCCTCGTCTTTATCCTCATTATTATTTTCTTTCTCTTCTACATCATCCTCATTTTCTACATCCCCACCCTCATCATCATTTTCTTCCTCTTCTTTTTCTTTTGTATCCCAACTAGCTACATGTTCCACTTCTTCCCAAGACCAATCAAACATGCCATTTTCCAACTAATCAAACCAACTCAATGTTGGACCTCCAAGACGAAGTAACAAACTTAATTGTCACTCTCTTGATTAATACATCTTAAATTTGAGCCATCATTCTCTAGCATCAATACCACCCTCTCCAAAGTAATTTGGTAACCCTAAGTAATTTGGTAACCCTATATAATCCACAACACACATAAATTCTAGAGTTTCAAGAACACTTGTATCCAATGGATCTCCTTTCTTACCCCAGATTTGCGGATAAAAACATGTAGATGCGTAGATCTGAATCTTTCCTTTGAATTGCAAAGAATAATACTTGATTCACTTACCCGAAATGAGAGATATGAATATTTTTCAAGGGTCGCACCTTGAAAAACTGAAAAATATACAATTCTGAAGGCCAACTTTGGAAGAATACAACTTCCTCGATATTGCTCAGAATTTTTAGTATGACCACTTTTCCTAAAGCTCTTGAAAACGTCTTTTTGATGGATGTTGAATTCATCTCACCCAAAAAAATATGATAGGAAAAACAAAGCCTCTGAAAATGGCTGTTTTCCCCTTATTCCATGCCGAAAAAAAATTCACCAAAAATCACATTCACATGATCAAATTTACATCACCATTTTGCTCTCGAAATTGCTCAAAATATTTAGTGTGGCCACTTTTTGAAAAGATCTTGAAACTCTTGTCCTAAGGGTATAAGATTTGTCCCAATCAAAAAATTTGGTCGGAAGAATAAAGTCTCAGAAGTTGACAGTGTTTTCCCTAATCTCACATCGAAAAAATTCAACAGGAATCATAATAGCGGGGTCAACTTTGCATGACCATATCTCCCTTGATATTGCTCATAATCCTTAGTATTACCACTTTTCGGGAGCTCACAGAAAGCTCTTTCTAGCCACACAAAAATCGCCTCAATCAGATGCTTGTATAAGGAGAATGGCCCTATGTAAGATGTATTGCTTCTTGAAAAAAAACTGCAATATGACACAAGCTGCCCAAAAAGAATTCCCACTTTACCCAAAACTTTGATACCAATTGGTAGGATCCTTATATATAATAATAGAATATGCAAAATAATAACAACGATATGTAGAATATAATAGAGATCACACAATATGAGATTCTGGGTCAAGCTGCCATAATATGCAATACACTTTTAAATGGAACAGTTACCCTTAAGGTAGGGCAACACCATGCAATAATCCTTAACGAAGGAATCCTTTCACAAGATCTCCCAATATGGGAATGCCACTTCGAGTGGGGCAACCTCCAATATGCTTCTACGAAATAGAATACTCTCCACTTGCTTGAGATCCTTCACAATGATATTCATCTCTTTTATATAGACCTTTGTTACTAATTTTGAATGGGTAAACCCCTAATCACAATGTAGGCCAACTCATTACACAATATAACTAGTTCCACAAGTTAGCTATTCGACCAATATAACTAACGGAGGGTATGCCACAGGTCAACATCTCCATCAACACATGCATCATAATATCGTATCCCTAGGTACATAACAACCATCTTAGATGATGGTTTTCTCTTTTTTGTAGGGTGTTAGCCTTCTTGGATGACACAGTGATCCGCATACAGCTGCGCACACTCCTTTGTGCAATTGCACAGCTCACGCACTTTCACTTCAGAGTTACACTCTTATGCGATGCACCATGTAGCGAGCACAAGAAGACAAGTTTCATGACCTTCTTACACTTGCTAGCAGTACCACGTAGAACTTGCACATGCATAAGTCTTGCCTTCTTGTGCTTGCTTGCAGTAGAGCATAGACGTTACTTCCTACTCAAACCCTCCAACAACTCACAGAACCCATCATGGAGCACACTCTTGTGTGATTCCCGCATTGTTCGCAGCAGCACCTTGAAACATCCATGTGGAGACTCCAATTTTTGTGCAGCTTGCCAAGTTGCAATTCCTAGTTCCGTGTCACATCAAGGAATCTCAATGCGTTAACTGTCGGCTCTGGACATTCAACCATCACGCATATCTGGAGGAAGTACAACAATCACACAATTGGAAGATGTAACAACTTGTAATCGTTTCCCTTCCTAACCGGGTTCAGTTGTAACTTCTTATTGCATTTTTGTATACATATGGAACATACACAACTGCCCAAGGGTCAACATCCTTGAAAGCCCGAATGAGATAGTAGGAATACCTATACACTTTGCGTATCTTGTAATTCCCAGACTACTCTGTATTTCATTCTGGTCGAAGGTAAATTAATCAGGAAGTATTCCCCTGCTACTCACAAGTGCTTGCTCTCTTAGCCTTATAATGACATTGTACACCTCTATACTTATTCCTTATTCTCCATTATTGAATAGAAGTTACATTTCCTACAAATAAGACTTCCGCAACATCATTGTGGGTTTGGTTCATTGTTTTAATAACCTGCATGCACTCTTTATAATCCCTGCAGCAAACTCTGGCATAGGATTTCCCCCGTACATGGTCTTGGACCCCATGGTGCAGATCACACAGATTAATATTGGTTGGCACCTATGTTACCAGGAAACGCCCCTGCCCCCCACCCCCCCCAAAACCTGTCAGAAACGTTTCCAAAATGGAAACTGGTACGAAACGTGCCAGAAATGCCCCGAAAAGGTCCAAGACGTTTCCAGAAACGTCTTGGAAGTTTCCAGCACGTTTCCGCCGGATTTTCAATTTTAAAGGCTAAATTTTTTTTAAAAAAAACTAATTTTCAACATTTATTGCTCCTAAACCTAATCTACCCACCCAAACTTCCTAAAGACACTTCCTAAAAGCTATATAATGACATCTTTACTCCATTCAAAATCACGTATCTTTTTTCTCTTGCTAAATTCAGTTTTCATTAAACTAACATTTAGCATTGGGAGTGGAGCTGTCAATGGTATTCATGGAGATGATTATGAGGAAAATCTAGATGATATATTCTACAATCTAGATTATAATCATGTATATATGAAACATTGAAATTGTAACCATGTTGAATGATGAATATTTAGAACTTCAATGCATACAAAATATTTTGAGTGCTTTATCAGTTATCTCTTATGGTCCATGAACTAAAATTTTGAAAATGAGTAATATATATATATATATATATATATATATATATATATATAATCTTTTATAATATATTGTACGGACGTTTCCGTAACGTTTCATACCCAAGGTTTTTTTGAAAATCGGTGTTTCCACGTTTCGGACCCGTACCCGTACCCATACCCATTTCCTGGCAACATAGGTTGGCACCACGCCACATTTATGAGATGAGGGTCTTCAGCAATATGAGTACTATTTTTTTTGTATTTCTCATGGAAATTTTGGATTCATTTTTTTTTAGTAGGCAATGGGGCAAGAAGAGTTACCTTTAGCTTTTGATTGTGTGTTTTTGTTTGTTGATTTGCAAGAATCTTACGGAGGAATGAAACTTCTGGAGAGCTTTGTACTTGATCTAGATCCTCTGTGAGCAGATCCATCAATACCTCATTGGGGTTGGGGTGGGAATGTTGAACCTGTGGAAAGTGATCGTTTTTTCTAATAAGCTTTCTGTGATTTCCTTGCTTCTACTTGTTCTACAACGTATTCCTAGTGATATTTAGGTGATGTGTGTCAGTTTTGCCACTAGTGTGTTCTTTACTCTCTGTTTGTGCTTTCAAAGAGCACATCCTGCCTAGATGACCATGCTCATGGCAATATCTGCAACGGAAGGGTATATTTTCGTAGTCAATGGGTTGTTCCCATTCTATGACCCTTGCATCCAAGATCAGGCAGCCTTGTAAAGGTTTGTCACGTTTTAGGTTCACACATATACCTGCATAGCTGATAATCCCGGGATTTCTGGTGAAACCTGATGCTGTAATGTATTCTCAAACGCCGTATCCAATTTTCTATAGAATTTATTCTTGCCAATATTTGCTGGGAAAGAGATGTAGGAAAACCCAGACTGAAACAATAATGGGATTTCAGTTGGGTTAAAAGCAAGTGAGCAGCGTTTCATGAAAAGACCTGATTTGTTCATGAACAATTGACCCCCTTGAAAAGCTTGATTTTGTTCTTGCTTGGATGCAAATACTGTCATGAAATGCCCCTTTGACATAATGAGAATATCTGCAGATGCAGAAGGCTTCCAGTTGTTCTGAACCCATGATCTGAAAAAATTGGGTTGGAGATAGCTCCCACAAATCTACATATTAAAGTTTTTTCTTTTAGTAACAAGAGAGACCCTCGGGGGGGTTTCCAGCTTGAGATGATAACTATTTTCCTTCGTGATTGGAAACTTTGATCTGGTAATCAAAGAAGCCTCTGAAGGTTCTCTTTGCAGATGTTGGTAGCATGATTGGAGACAATATCCATAAAATTGGTGCTCTGGGAGGAGGCCATGGCTTCCACCCGAGGGTGGATTGAAGGCTTGATTGGATGTGATATATGTCATTTAGATCTGGAGGGAATTGTGTGAGGAGCTTGATGGGTTGGTTGGAAGGAGGGCATAAGAAGGAGACACAGCTACTCAAAGAGTTGTCCTGAAAAGCTAGAACCTGCACTATCAATGGTCATGGTTATGAGATTTGTTTCATCCAACTTTTGAGAGTTTCATAAACTATATTAAGTAAACGCAGGCAATGATGGTGCTTATTATTCATCATCGGAATGGTCTATTCACAACTAAATAATTGTGTGTTAATAGGGTATTTAAGTCGAATAATTACATTCTAAATCAAAATGTGTTCCATCTTTACCATAATATGATTAGCTCTTCAAAAATTATTTCATCTAGCTCAACAGTAAGATTTGGTTTCTTTTCTCCACAAAATTTCAAGGAGCCTTCTTGCATAGTTATTTGCTGATGAAAGAGATCATTTCACTGCAATGAGGAAAATTCTGTGGTCTCTAAACTGTTGATGGTACACAAATAATAAATCAACTTCATCATAATATAGATGTTAAAAAATGCTGAACCAGAATCATCAAAATCTGAAGTTCTCAGTGATAAAAACAATGTTGCATATCGGCAAGTTCAGCTGTGCTTGCAACAGCAATTGTGACCAATGTGGCTGTTAAAGTGAATTAATAGGATAAAATACTCATAGGAACTGTGCAAAGCCTTGCACCTATAGAAGGTGAAATTGATCATGTAGCTGCTGCTTGAGTTTGCCTTTTCTCTTCAGTTCCCACAGGGTTCTGAGGGGTCAAGATACCAGCAATCCCACGCCACTTGATGTGCTTTTCAAAGTTATCAAATCTTTGTTTCAAAAGCACCAATTCACGTGCTAAATCATCGTCTCTCTGCCTCAATGCCTGGTAATAAGATGGACCATATGTCAGAATTCATAATAAATAGATACCACCATGGGATGCCTTTATAACAAACAGAAGGTACAATTCAATGTAATGAAAAACAATGATTTGTGTTTATTTCAAGAAAAGCTGACAGACAATCCTGTATCTTATTAGATTCAAACTGATGATGATAAAGTGAGCATGCAAGGGAATAGACTAGAATGTTACAGAAACTAATAATAATACAGACTGGCTATATCACTCCAGGGGGGGCTAGAAATGTTAGCTTCCAAGCATTAATCAACGGGTTAAAACTAATGTAAATGCCCATTCAAGGCTCGGCTTTGGCTCCTCTCCCATTTGAAATGTTTCATCCCCATGCATAACATCAAATCTAAGATAGATGAACATCTTAGGCTCAGTCCTAGTTCAATTTCCCAGAGGCACAGCTTAATGTGTATGTGTGCTTGTAAACATTCAGTGCAGGTGATCGTAGCTAAACATAATTGATAGTAGGTAAACCTGAAAGGGAATCCATGGAAACTGATTCCCAAAGTATGTTCAGTACAGAAAAATTAGTATGCATTCCTTGCTTTTTGTTAGCCAGTTTGGCTATAACATGTGGGATAAGGTCTGGTGTCTTTTACAACATCTGACCTGAGATATGGAGAAAAGAAATACTTCAATACCATGAGGGTCTTTTCAACTCCAAAATGACCAGCAAGCTTAAATGAGCCTCCTGTATATATTTTTGGCACTCTGCTTCATGTCGTACAGACAGGTGTCCCAAATGACACAACAGTCCATCCTGCAAGCAATAATCTAGAATTGATTTACCGCAATGCAATGCATGATAACCTTTTGCAAGATCTGAATCTATCTCTTATAATTCTGGCTAGGTGTTAACCTCGTGTCCACATGTGTCAAGCACAGAGAGAGAAGCACTTGAATCAAGGGTCAACTTCAACAATCTACTACTGTAGTGGCACTTCCTTTTTATGTCTGATGTTCAAGTGGAACCACTAAAGATAAGATGACCATTTTTTATGCCACTATTAACGCAAGTTGTTCTGCATTTGCAAGAACTACAATAGTTTACGACTAGCAATTGCACATGAGTTGCAAACTACGCCGCAAGGGATGCCCACCCATAATCTTGTATGTGTAATTCAATCCCATACAACCATCAAGAGATGCTCTCTCCATCATCTCTATGCATTAGATTGATTGTAAGCTCTTTTGTCACATTTCCTTCCGGCGAAGCATCTTTTCATCTCCTTCAGGGGCACCACTCCGTTTTCTTTTTCCTTTCTCCACCTCCCCCAACTTAGTATCCTAGATATGTAGAATTTCGCTACAGCAGTTGAATGTCAACAAGATGGTCTAGATTTGCAAACTTTTTTTTTAGAAACTATAACTAAAACTTGGTCCCTTCTATATCACTGCAAGTCTGACATGGTGCACCTTGTTGTTTTTGCCACAGTTCATTAGACATTTGAACGATGAGTGAAATAGAAAGAGCACCTTGTCTAGCTGCATAATGTGAACTGACTCCAAACCATAAAACTACTTCCTCAAAAACCTCTACCTTATCCTCCTCCAAGATAACTTTCTTTTGTTTCCTTGCAACAATAGTTAAAATGTCGAAGAAAGCGCGTGGCATGAAACAATGAATAAATAATTACCATGAAATGTAGTAGAAATCAATAGGAGAAGATGGACAATAATGATGTCATTGCATGGATGGTTGTCTGAAACAACAAGTAGGGGTTTCAAATGTGTGTTCACAATTTCAGTTGAGAGGGGCAAAATACAAATCAAATTGGTGTATTGACTTCTGCATTGTTTGTTTGCTCTTGGTTTCTTCAGCCTAGAAGTTCTTGGCGCTACTTCATTCCACTGCATCTCTTCTCTATAATCAAATTGGCTTGATGTATGTAGTTTCATATTCTATTTGGTGAGAGTATCTAATGCTATATTAAAGTTAAGTATAAGTTGTAAGCATTTTGTGGAGCAATTTTAAATAGTTGTAAATAAAAAAAATTATAATTAAATAGAATATTAATATTATATTTTAACGAAGGATAAGCATTTTGATCCGGGTAGCATGGAGTGTACAATAATCAACCTTCTTCCACTGAATGTTAAGATATGAAGGATATTCATTCTACCAAATTTTTAATAAAATATATATGCTAACATTTTATAGATATTTCTGCAAGTCATAATTGAAGGGGAGATATTTTTAACAAACATAGAATAATAATACATATAACAAACCTTGAAATGCGAGTGAAACGATAGCATGTTAAATATCAACTCTTGTCAGATTTTAATTTATACTTGACAAATTTCTTACAAAAAGCGTTCGCTTTGCTAACAAGTAATAAGATTCAAATTTAGCAGGGGTTGGGATGGTGTAAAGGAAGCTTCCATGTCCCCATTTCATCGTTGGCATTCACCACCCTCTCCTTTTGTGAACCTCTCTAATGCCATCAATGCATACTTATTTACGAGCTCATACAATGTTGGCAGCCATCAAAGGTTTGTCAATGGCACACACGAGAGCTCTGACACCAGCATACAACATTTGATTCATCAACACTTCCTCATTGGTCTGATAGCTTTGCTAAAGGTGTTTGAAGTTCCAACCGAGCAAAAGAAAGTTGATGTAAAAAAAACTGTATAAATTAATGTGAATATAAGCAAAATAAAGTTCCAGATATATATGTTGAAATAATAATTAAATAATGTCTAATCTAGAGGAAACGCCAATACATATACAATAGAAACAATGCCAAAGTACACTGAAGGGACTTATTTAGCTTGAAATAATGAAATATGTATTTAGCGCTACTTAAACATTACATAAATTCCAAAGTAGCCATTTTTGAGATCTCTATAAGAAATAACAAGTCTTTAAATCAACATTATTGAGATGAATCGTGGGTGATGAGGGGGACTTCTTGATTTTAAATGAAAAAGGCTTAGACCAAAGACACCTACAACATCTTTATTATTCTTTTATATTTGGGGTTTGTTGGAAATTGGTTTTTATTGGGTAGACAATACTGGACCCCATAAAGAAAGAGAAGGACTTGGACCTGGGGGTCATTTATTTATTTATGAGAAGAAAAGGTGTATTTAAGCCCCAAATGCCGACTCTATTTTTTAATTTATATATTAGAGCTTAAATATCTTGTAAATGAAGAGGAAGCTATTTACAACGAAGTGTGTGCTCCTCTTCATTATGTGCAATTAACATTTTTTGTGTGCCTCATTCTTGCATAATGCCAAAAGTAAAAAACAGGTGAAATATGCAAGTCACCCACTGAGTTAACTCTTGAGATTGCAATAAATGTCATCCATTGGCAATCAACTTTGTCAATGTCTATTGCTGCCCTATTAAGTGCCATGCCATATGTACATTGTGTATGCCTCCACATTTTCAATACATGTCTACCAGGGTACCTGCCAAAACATTTTTGGAAAATAGCTTTCCATTAAGCTTTGATGGTTGTCCACAGGCTTATCTAAATCTCTCATTTTGGCACAGGCTGGGAAGATAGCAACAAAGGTTGTGGAGTGTGGCTTCAAACTTGCCAACTATATTTGCTTGAAAGGTTCCAATACATTTTCAACAAAACCATTTTGTGCATATCCCACAATCATAGTACGAATCCAAATACGAATAGAAGTTAATCATACAAACCTAGATAAATGTGCTATTTCAAAGAAGAACTTCAAATAAAACCAAATCCCCAAAAGCCCTATATCCAGTCTGTGAAGGTCATCATTGGGTTAACTAGGGTCCCTGCCTCGAAAGCACTTCAAAGGGCTTCATTTCGCAAAAGAAAAAACAATTGGATTCTCTACTGATGCAAATCCGACGATGTCTTCAATTCTCTGCAAAAATTCCTATCAAATCTTTCAAGCAGCAGCAAACCTACCCTGGACTACGGCTGCAAGGGTACAAAGATCATCGTGGCCTTGTATCTAGTAAGCTTTGTCCAAAGTTCAAAGCAAAAAAACAGGGGATGTTGGATCTTGGATCTCACACAAGGCCGGATGTTGGATCTTACGCAGGGCCTTTCATCTGGTGGTTGACTTCTTTACACCTCAAAACTCTATGGAAAACCATTTCAGCAATTCTTAATAAGGCACAACAAGAGGATCCAAAAAATATATATGAGCATGCAGAACTTCACTGACAACTCTAATTAAGTCTTTGGTGAGCTCAGTGGCTGGTCTTCCACGCAACCGATTTGTGGAAAAAACGGCTGGAATACAATACTGAGAAATCTCATCGGAAAATCGCTCCGAGAAAACAGCCACCAGAAAAATGACAGTTCCTGGCCATTGCGTGCCCCAATGTAAGTTGTCTCCGATGTAATTAGTATGAATTTTGCATGCCTAGAAATGGTATAAAGCAATCAATAGGATACTTTCTTACCACGACAATGAATGTCTCATTGCAGTACACAGCTAAGTGACCAATTCGAGTGAGCAGTGCTGCAAGAGCATGTTCATGGACCAATCTATATCTCGAATGGTTGTTGAAGATCTAGTAGAATGAGCATTAGCCTACATTTCCATTCCTTAAATTTTTTCTGTTGTACGGCTGTCCAGTTGAATTTAATCTTTCTGTCTCTAGTGACTTGGTTCTAGGGCAAAGTGATGTTATGAGAACCAAATACACCTTTCCTGTAGAAATTTTCAACCCCAAAGAAACTCTTTAAGGGCCTTTGGTGTGAACGATTCTTGAATGACCCGAATCTTTGGTAGGATCTCCATGTACTCAATGCACATCAACAATATACCAAATGATTGTATCGCTTTCATGCCAAAAGAACATTTCTCCATATTTGCACCTAATTTATGCCACCGCAAAGAGTGATCACGTGTTCGTCCTTGTTTTTGTGAAGACAAGTATGTCATCAAGATAGACAACAACAAAAGATATTGCAAAGGGCCGCAGAATGTCATTCATCGTCTGCACAAATGTCAATGGAGCATTGGTCAAGCAAAAAGGACATGCAAACAAACCTTCCTTTTATTTAAATGTAATTTTCCCAACAACAGAAGGTTCAAAAGGGATCTCATGGTATCCATATTTTGAACCTATCTTAGAAAATACTTTTGTACTGTGGAGCTGGTCTATTAAGTCTTCTATCCTTGGAAGTGGAAAGGAGTTCTTCGCTGTAATTTTTTTCAAGGCTTTGTAGTCGATGCAAAACCTCCGTCTGCCATGCTTCTTTGGGACAAGCACAATTAGGCTTCTGCAAGACAGAGAATTGGACCTGATGTGTTTGTTATTCACAAGTTCCTGAATTTGTCGTTTGATCTCGACTCGCCGAGAATGAACGATTGGTAGAGTGAAGTAGTCCTTCTATCAGGTCAACAGAATGCTTTACTGAACACTGTTTAGAAAATCTACTTAGGACTGGAAAAGTTCATGTATTCCTCTAGTACTTGGTTCGGCTGTCATTTTTCTGCTGAAGCAGCTGCGGAATCAGCGTGTACTGTAAGAATGTTCTCTTCTATACAGGTCTCGCCATCAAGAGCAAGAACTTCTAAGTTTCTAACTACAACTAACAAATTTCTTGCATAGCTCGGAACTGATGATTGAAAACTTAGGGACTATTTCCAGTATGCGATATCTATTTTCACCAAAATCTATGACAATATTTATGGGATTTGCTTCATTTATAGATTGATGTTGTTATTATGTGACGTTGAATTCATCTTGTAAAAGCTTCATTTTGCCCACCAAGTAACACTAATGAGCAATGTATTTCCTGATCACTAAGCTGAACTATCCAATGGTGTATAGTTGAGGGAAGGCATCAATGGCAGTTTCATTCACCAAACCACTTCATGCTACAACTTTAGCCTATAGAGTGTATTGGGATATGTGTGGCCGACTTGTGGGTAGCATAACCTCTAATTATGTCATATAATTTGTTTCTAATGCTTCATATTAGTAGTAGGGCTGGCCTAGATGGTTTCCATAGCATAAGTAGGGTATATATAGGAGGTAGTAGTTAGTAATTAATCATCATATTGTGCATTTGGTTCTTATTGTAAGATAATGGAGGTTGCCCCCTCAAAGTGGTTCATATATACTTGAATAGTATGCTCTAATTTCCATCATTTGGTGTTCTATTGATGTTACTCTACTTATCTATTCAGGTAATTTCATTAAAGTGGGTATCCAAGCTTTGATTTGGGAAAAAATTGCATTGAAACCCTGATTTTGAAGATTTACGCCTATATCTCACAAACCATTGCAAATTTTTTAATAAAGTTGAAGAATTATTCAAGGAAACTACTGTCAAATGTCATCCTTTTGTGACCTGATTTGCGAGAGTTATTTCAATTTTTGGGCTTTTTGTAAACTCGCTCCACAGGTTTTTTGAATTTGTCTGATTTCTTTACATTATCAAAAAGCTCAAACAAATTTAGTTGGTGTCTGTTCTCTGTGTTTTTGTCTTTAAAGCCGACATCATCCTGAAATAATGCAGTCAAGGCAGAGGCAAGGGAACCGTAACCCAAAGAAAAATTCCTCACAAAAAAGATATGGAGTCCAAAAGAAGACTCGAGTGATCTTTGGTTCTAGATTTTCTTCGACATATCACAAAGCAAGGCAGCTTAAGTACATTGTGCAAAAGATCCAGTCTGATATGGCCCATGAGGGAGATGTGGAGAAGATGATGACACCATGTGCACAGAAGGTGGTCATGGCATGCTTGTACTTGGAACCTTAGCAATTTATTTGGTACAATTGGTTGTGTGCTGAAAAAAAGAAGGGCCTTACTGTTACTTGCTCAATATTTAAGAAGTAATTACAGATGCACTATCGCAGCAGTGTAACAAAGAATTTCTATAGCCAGTTAGCCAAACTACAACAAACAGGTACTATCGCAGATTATAATCAGCAATTCCATAACCTGTCTTTGTCAGTGGAGAACATCATAAAGCAAACTGATTAACTTGTTTTTGAGTGGGCTCACGGATCACATCTACATTGATGTGCAAATGTTTAATCCAAGTTCTATATCACAGACCATTGTCTTCGTACATAAAGCAGAGGAAGAGACTTGGTCGACAAAAAAGGGGAATTCACAAACATCAAAGATTAGAATTCCCCAGAACAATCAGTCTGTCCCCTACCAGGTTGAATCCTCAAAAAATTGAAAAGAAATGGGCAAAAAGGCTATGTTTCAACTATAACAATAAATATTGTTGAGGACATAAATGTGTTGAAAAGTTCTACATTGAAGGTGGCAACGAAGAAGAAGCAGTACAGGCTATGTGGAATCAAGGGAGGAATCAGAAGAGACCCAACCGGATATTTCTTGCTCTGCACTTTTGATGTAGTCACGGTTAGGGGTCCCAATGACGAGTTGCCTTATACCATGCAGTTCATATTAGAGTTATATCTCACCAAAGCAAGATCTCGGGCAGAGCTACGTCAAGAAACAATAAAGACTTCTTCTATTAATATGAGGAAAAGAATTGCAAACTTAGGCACAGTGGTATTACACTCCAACAATAGTCTTATGATGAGTTCTACAAGAGTTCTCTAAGAATTCCAGTCCTGTGACCTATCCTAAGTTTGCAGACTCTGCAAAGCTTGTACAGAACCTCACATGGCTCAATTTGTCAATTCCTCACAAGATGCCCTTCCAATTTTGATCCTAGATCAGCTGATAGGTGTCTTGCATGCTTGCAGCTCCCTTCTATTGATAGAATTCATAGTGGTCTCAGCGGGAGAACAAAAGTTTCTTTTGCAAGTAAAGATACCTTACAAATGTTTCTCAAAATGCCTCAGATCACCATTGATCATCCCAGCGGGTTTGCAGGTAACTCTCATGAAATATCCTCCATCAAATTGGGTTCTACCAAGTCATTTAGTTCATCCTTGGGCATGAAAAACAGATCAAGGCCCAAGAATGCCCCCCCCTAACTATATCCATGTTGACAATAAATCTTGTCAAGCGCAGATCCAATCATGGTAGCAAATGGAAGTGGTCCCACAGATATGCGGGATTCATGGCATCAGCAATGTTCAGCGGCATCCTAGAATGTTTGTGGTATCAACAAGGCTTAGGCAGTGTGCGTAAGACTTTGTGGCTTTTGCACACAAAAAACAGTGTTTCACAGCAAAAGTCCAGGCACAAAGGTTTGCATGGCTTAGGCAGGCGGACATGGCAGAGAAGGTTTTTTCGCGACTAAATATAGCTTTGTGTAGTCAAGATAGTGTTGTGCAATGTTCATGGTTTTGCATGGCCGAGATAATGTTGCACGATTATTACAATGTTATGCAGGGGGTCAAGTCTTCGTGGCTCGAATAGGCTTTCCTGGCTTCCACAAGAAAAGACTACGGCATAAAGTTACCGCAGCATGCTTAGGAGTGTCGCAGTATTGCACAAGAATTTATTCAACTAACTCTAAATACTTTTGGGTGATACGGGAATGCTTGTGAACCCGAATGCTCCTACATCATACAAGTTAGGTAAGAAGAAAATTGAGCCCATACTCAATAGTGGCTCTAAAAGTCTTTAATGGAGTGACCAAATCTAGCAATCTCTACTTCATTAAGCCAAGATGCATCTTCGACTTTTGTGCCTCTCCATTTCACTAGATAATCTTTGTGTTCCTTTTTGCACGTTGTTTTTTCAAAGAGGTCATCCAAAATGCATTCAATTTCCTTGCACCTCTACTATGGTAGTTGGTGTCACTAATCTACTTCTATGCAGTCTACTTCTCCACTTGTCTTCCGCTCGTGATATGGGTCTAGATCCGCTATATCAAAGACATGCAACAGTCTATCCCATCAACAGCACAATCTTGTATGCATTCTCCACAAACTTCCTCAAGACTTTGCCCAATCCAATCTACTTCCACTTGAGCTTGTCATATAACCTCTCTTTGCGCAAGCACACGAGAACCAAATCTCCAATCTGAAACCTCAAGTGTCTCTTCCTCAAATTTGTGCGCTACTTGTAGTGTGCATTGCTTTGCTCTAGATGTTTGCTATGTTGCCAGGAAACAGAAACGGAAACGGGTACGAAACGCGGAAACGGCAATTTTCAAAAAACCTTGGATACGAAACGTTACGGGAAACGTCTGTACAATATATTATTAATATATATATATATATATATACACACACATACATATGCATAATACTCATTTTATAATTGTACTCCATACACCATAAGAGATAAGTATAACTGATAAAGCACTCAAAATATTTTGTATTCATTGAAATAATGAACTTTAAAGATCATGTCATACTTATCTCTGGGAGAGTAGGACGTTTCGAAGGAGTTTCCGTTTCGGATATAACGTTTCAGAAACGAAACGGGGGGGCCCTAAGCATTTCCTGGTAAAAAAGGTTTACACACATGCCCATGCACGTTTCCGGAAACGTCATGTATTGCACAAAGTCTTTCGATTTCACACTTCTCCCGTTCTCCTCACAACTTTGCAACTGCCTCGAGGATTCGTCCCATGCACAATCTAGAAAGGTGACTTCCTAGTGCTCTTGTTGACAATTCAGGATGTTACCATCCAAACTTTGTTTGCACAAGACACAAAATCCCATGTCCGTGCATTCTCTCCTACCAAGCATCTCAGCAACTTGTCAAGGATCCTATTGACAATTTCGTTTTGTCTATCCGTTTGCGGGTAGTATGCAGAATTCTAAAATGCAACCTTGGTGCCTTACATCAACTCCCTTCTATTGATAAGTCCATTCATATTGGTTCTAGCAAGAGAACAAAATATGCTTTTGCAAGTAATATACCTTGCAAATATTCCTCAGAGAACGCCTCGAATTGCCATTGATACTTCCCAACCAATTTGTAACTGAAACTATCTACCCATGAAATTTCCTTTGTTAGATCGAGCTTTACCAGGTCATCAGAAGGCATGAAATCAAGGATCAATTTCACCTGTGTGCCATCCCTCTAATGAATATCATAACATTGACAGGAGACCCTGTATGACAGGCACAGATTCAATCATGTTGGCAAAATGGAAGTGGTCCCACATAAATGCAGGTATTCTCAACATCAACAACATTCGACGTCACATCCCAAAATGTTGCGTAGAATCGACAAGGCTTAGGCAGCATGCGTAAGGATTCATAGCTTTCGCGCAAAAGAAATAGTGTTATCACGGAAAAAGATGACGCACATTAAGGATTTGTGTCGCTTAGAGTGGAGCTAGGCACAAGCGGCATAAAAGGCTTTGTCGCGATTAAGGATAGCTTTGCGTGGTCAAGATAGTGTTGCGTTAGTATTTGTGGTTTTGCACAGCCAAGCTTCATGTTGCACGGCTATTACCTAGTCTATGTGGCAAGTCAAGCCTCAATCAACTTGGATAAAATCTTCCGCAAGAAAAGACTAAGTTTTGAATAAAGTTATTGTGGCATGTACTTAGGAGTGGTGCAGCATTGTGCAAGTCTTTATTCAACTAACTTTGGATATTTATTGAGGCTATGTAGGATTGCTTGTGAACCCACATGCTCTTGCAGTCAACTTTCAGGTAACTTAGCACTCTTACAAATATCCTCAAGGTGGTGGGTTTTCTAAAAGTTTTGTATAACTAGAAGGTGCTAATATTGAATGATTTGGAAAATACCAATAACTAAAATGATCAATGTACAACAAATTTGTGGCACAATTGAACTATTTTCTTTATCTAGCTAGGGAATTTCAGAGGATGATCTGCAGATGGTGGCATAAGTTAGTTGTTCAGGGAAATGCCATGGTATTAAAAGTAGTCATGAGATAATCCGCCTACCAACTCAATTCCCTTGTGTTTACTATTCCCATGGGTGGAGCAGACATTGTTTTAGGAGTCTAATGGCTCACAACCTTGGGAATTATTATGACAAATTTCCAAAAATTGTTCCTGCATTTTCTTTCAAATAGCAACACATTTGAACTGCGTGGGTTGTGAGCAAAATCCTCACAGCTAGTTAGTTCTCATCAAATGTAGAAAATTCTAAAAAAGGGAGAATAGGGGTTTGTGGCACAATTATTTTCATTATAAACACAACCAACACAGTTGTCTAAGCCACCAAAGTTACAAGAAAGTATTGATAAACACTCAATATATTTTGGGGAGATGCCCAAAGGACTAGTGCCCAAAAGAGATTATGATCATGCCATTCACTTGGTACTATGGAGCCAACCACCCAACATCAAACCTTATAGGTGCCCATATGTAGGAAAAGCAGTGGAATATCTGGAAAATGGTACAGGATATGTTGGAGGCCAGTATTATCAAATATATGTGCCAAAGTTCATATTCCAAGTCTCCAGAGATGCACAAGAAGGATGATCCCTTAGGAGATGTGTCCAAACTATAGAGAACTCAACAAGTACACCATAAAAGTTAAGATCTTGATTCTGGTAATTGATGATTTATTAGATGAGTTACCATGGTGTTATATACTTTACCAAATTCAATCTTCATTGGTAGCTCCAATCAAAGAGGAGGATATACATAAGATTGCTTTCATAACCCATATCGGCCACTGTGGGTTTCTTGTGATGTCTTTTTGCCTCACAAATGCACCTTCTACATTTCAAAGTTTTACGAACATTGTCTTTTAACCATTTGACTGATGCTGAAAGTTGTCTTGGTATGCTAAATGATGACATTTTAATATACAGCAACACATGAGAATAACACTTGCAACATGTGAATCAGGTTTTGATAACTCTGGGACAGCACCAGCTTCAAGTGTCATAGTCGTCCAAGTGTGCTTTTGGACATCAATAGGTGAAGTACTTGGGTCACACTGTTTTACAAGAAAGCGTAAAAGTGGATCCTCATAAGATTGAGGCCATAATAGAATGGAAAATGCCAAAAACCTATGGAGCTTGGTCTTAGGACTAACAACAGTCATTATCAAAGCTTTATAAAAAATGATGACAGCATAGCAACACCAAATCATACCTCTTGTTCCTTGGACTCAACTTCCAATGGAAGTGAGGCAACTACCAAGCATATTGAGAAGCTTCAGAAGGACGTGATGTGCGCCACTCCAATTCTAAGTTATCCCAGATCCCTTCAAAAAACTTCATTGTTGCAATATGATGCGTATGCAGTATAGAATAGGGACAATACTCATACAAGAAGGACGACCCGTTGCATTTATGAGTCGCCAACTCAAAGGTATAAATTGTTGAAGCCCATTTATGAGAACAAAATGATGGCTATCATCCATGCAGTCAAACAATGGAAATGATATCTGACCAGTAGACACTTTAAGGTTGAAGAAGAGATAAGAGCATATAGCTTGCAGGTAAACCCATAGTTTTACTTAAAAGGTAGACTGCTTTCCAACTAAAAGAATGGCTACGGTACGCTGATACTCCCAAGCATTGAAAACTTCGGGTACGGTACGCTCTTGGGTACGTTCTCCTTTGTAGAAAAGCTAGTATGTTGAAAACTGTATCCATGGAAGTGTTGAACAAGTTATAAATTTAATGAAGATATTTTCGGTTGGCTTATGTTTTCACAAAATAGTTTAGCTATGAATCATACACTTAAGGCATGAGATTTTAAACCCTCTCTATATAAGCCAGTCAAAAAGTCACAACTGCTGTCCCAAACTCTTGATTGATAAACAACATCATGATGGTCTAAAATACTTCTTAGAGCAAGCGTTGTCATCCAAAGAACAACAAAAATGGGTCACAAAGATGTTCGGATATGATTTTGAAATCATTTATAAGAAAGGAAAGGGAGTTTTTTAAACAAAATGTACATTAAGTTGTTGGATTTGCCAAATATACATGTATTAGTAGTAAATGTTTCTTCTTCAAAATTTGCCATATATATATATATATTTCTTATTTTTGAATTAAAAAGCATTTGCCTAATGTAGTGGTCGATGCACTATCCAAGAAGAATGAATCCATAGAGGCTATGTTGTGTGTCGTGTCCATACTACAAGTAAATTGGGTGGTGGCAAGATTAAAATCGGAGAATGACATGGATACATAGGTGCTCATCCAAAGGCTCAAACAAGATTTGATTGTGACAAACAAATTTGCATGGAATGAGAATGCATTATGGTGCAAGGATTGATTATACACTAGGTAGCCAGTACGGGGTACAATTCCAGTACAAGTACGGGGATCTGGTTTTCCTGTTCAGCAATTTTTAGGTGCTCAGGTACAGCACTTGTGTATGGTCGTACAATATGTATGTATGTATGTATGTATGTAATATTAAAAATATAGCCAAATAAGTGAAATAGCCACAAAACATATTGATAATTCAATGCATTTTGTCATGATATTTATTGATCGAACTTAGAACAAGTACATTGTTTAAATGTTACAATGTATACACAAAAATCAAGATAAATTAGCATACTAATAGTCTAATTATAATCATAATCAAATGGCTCTCATCCAATGCCTTCAACGAGAGCATCATCACCATCATGTGGTTCATTAGAACCACAAGCATCAACAGTGCCACTCCTGCTAGCTCCACCATGCAGGTCATGCGAAGTACGCTCTAGGTCTGGGTTCAGCAATGAAAGTTGGCCAATCAAAGCATCCAAGTCTGGAGTCTCTAGGTCTATATCCCAACACTTTGTTAGCCCTTGCTTGTACTCATCCTTCTTGTGTGATAGAAAGCACAAGTTAGACTGCATGAAGACCAAATTCTTTCTCGCTTTTGCTACCAACTTATTATAGTTAATTGAGTGGATAGAGGAGTATGTACCCTAGTTCTTCTCAACTGAAGACGAACTCGCAACCTATTAAAGCAAGCCGCAAAATTGAAATTTTTAATTTTTTAAAAGAAAAAACTAAAAGAAAGAGTTAAAGAAATTCAGAAAATTAAAATCTTTACTTGTGAAAAACTTTTATTGCAAGTGGCATGAGGTAGGTGTATGCTTGCTTGTGGAGGTACCACCACGAATAAGTATTCATCTTGTATTTGTCACAAAGAGTGCTAATGGAGTTATCCCTAGAGGATATGAAATTCACAAACTCTTCTCTAACCAAGTCTTCTAGTTCTGAATCCAGGAAGAGTCTAGCAAATGCCACCTTATACCCCTAACTAACCTCAACATCCCTATATGGTGGGACCCTCATGGGCAAAAAAAGGATCTTCATGTTGTAGTATTTTCAATTCAAGGCAAAAGCAAAGAAGATGCAATGGGGTCGTCATCTTGTTCCACCTTTGAATGAGATGCGACAACACTTCCTTGAAGAAAGTCTTTGTAGGATCTTACTCTTTGGCATTTATGATGGTCTTAATCGGCTCAATCATTAAGTCGATTTTGTCATAAATCTCACCCATACATGGATACTCCATATCAACAAATGTCAGCATACTCACAATGGGCTCGATAAAATTGAACAAGTACTCCGCACGATCCCACCATGTGTCATCGAGGATCAACATTTCACATTTCTGGCCTTCTCACTATTTATTTACCTCCATACACCACAAAGGTCATTGATAACCATGCCACTCAATGTCACTCACACCTTCACATGTCGTCTCAAGACGAGCATGTGCAAGGCAAATCGAGTCTCAACAACCTAATAAGAAATTAAAACAAATAAAATTACGACAAGTAAAACATTCGAAAATCAAAATTCTACAAATTACAAACTTATAGATTAATTTAATAAATTATTAAAAAAATGTTACCTTTAATAGTTGCAACATCAAGAATCTCCGGAAAATGGATTGGGACATGTGGTGGTTGCTGACGAACATCTAGATCTCACTCGCCTCCCCATAGACTTGTTTGATCCAAACAATTTTTGTGCCCAATTTTTGTAACATTAAGTTGAGGGAATGAACGGTGTAAGGTGCCTAGAATATGTGTCTATACCTTGCCTCAACCAATAACCCTGCAGCTCTGCAATTTTTTGCATTGTCCGTTACAACTTGGATAACGTTTTGAGGCCCCGTCACCTCAATACACTCTATAAGGATGTCGGCAATGAATTGGGCATCCTTCACGTACCCCTCACAACAAATAGGGCACATTGCAACCACGTTGATCAATGGCCTATTTGTTGTATTTTTCCATACGCCAGAAACGATGGACACCCCTATTTCAATCCATTGATTCTTGATGGGCAGCAATGTCTCTTCAATTTTTTTTCTTACTTTTGACGATAAGCTGGTGTGCACCTTTTCATACACTGGGCTAGTGTACCCTTTGAGGGCTTCAATAATAAATCTCACCATATCCCGCCAATATGGTGATCTAACATTAAAAGGGACACCACATGCGTAAATAAAAGGCCCAATACCTTGGTCGACTTTGTCGTTGCTTTCATTTTGGAAGACCCTTTCCAATGGGCATGCATATTTTGTTCTTTTGTGAGAAATGAATCCTTTTCCCCTTCGGCTACAACGGGTGTAAACAAAAACATGTGATCTGAGGCCACGACATCAACAGATGGAGAAACAAGTGGCTTGCTACTCAATCTTCCTATTTTTGCCATAAGATGCTTGGATTTTAGGGCAGTTGCTACATCTGCATCCTCTTGCTCTTTGATGTATGAAAGGGTCTTTGCATGTGGCAACCCCTTTCCATCCATCCCTCCCCATGGTCTGATTTTGTGGCCAAAAACCCCACACAAATGGGCTTTCACCGGACTATAGGAGCTCTTAAATTGTATTTTACATTTTGAGCAAATCCAAACAATGCCCCCTCCACTTGATATTTGTTCTATTTGTGTGACATGCCTCCAAAGGGGGAAGTATGGATAGAATTTGAAGGGGATACCTTGGCCCAAAAAACTAGAACTTGCAGCCATTTTAACAACATAATGCATTCAAAAAAACAATTAAGTGTTGAGAGAATGTTTAAAATCAAAAGTTGGAAGTTAAAGCTTAAAACAATATTATAATAACAAAAAATACTCCTTTCACCGGAAACCTTTGTTGCAAGCTCCTTAAACTCCTTGGCCCCTATTGCAAGCTCCTTGAACTATGTGGCACTTGTAATCAGCCTGAGCAATTGAAAATTAGAGAAAATATGACGGTGAGAGTCTAAATGTGCAATGAGAGGCAAGTATGCAAATGTGAGGTTAATGTGGTGTTGTTGAAATAGAGTTTGGGAGCATGTTTTAGGGTTTCGAAGACTTTAATGTTAAAAATTTCAGTTTTGACCTTTGTTGACCCAAAAAAATTGAAAAAACCGCGGCTTTTATTGGGGTTCACCATTGGTACGGCCAGGGTATGTCCGAGAGTACCCTAGGCATACCTCCTATAAACCCTACCTATATTACGTACTGAGTACAGTACATACACGTACCTAGGGCCTGTATTAGCATACCCGGTAACATAGGTTATACAAGTGTAAGAACTTTTCCCTTAAGACTAAGGTTCTCAGAAAGTTCCATGCATCTCTAGTAGAGGGGCACTTTGGAGTCTTAAAGACTTATCATAGAATCAAGCAAGATTTCTCTAGAAAGGACTACACAGGGAATTCCAGAAATTTATGGCTGAATGCATAGTGTGTCAGCAAAACAAAGGTGAGACAATTAAGACTTCGGGTCTTTTGCAACCCCTATCTATTCCTAGCAAAAGGTAGGAGGAAGTTTCAATGCATTTCAATATAGGGTTGTCCGGGTATGAAGCTAAAAATGTCATCATGGTGGTTGTGGATAGGCTCGCCAAATATGCCAAATTTTGTGCCTTGTCAAATCCATTTGTAACAAATACAATAACATCAGTTTTTATGGATATGGTTCAAAAGTTACGTGGGACCTCCAAGATCATAGTAAGTGATTGTGATCCTATCTTTACTACTAATTTTTGGACTGTTTTATTCTCTTGCCTAGATACTCAATGACTCATAGCTTGTTATATCATCCCCATTTTGATGGGCAGACATATGCTGTCAAAGTCATCATGGTGGCCGTGAATAGGTCCACCCAATATGCCCATTTTTGTGCATTGTCACATTCATCTATAGTAAGTATAATAGCATCAACTTTTATGGATACAATTCAGAAGCTACATGGGACCCCAAAGATCATAGCAAGCGATTGTGATCCTATCTTTACCGATAATTTTTGGACTGATTTATTTTCTTGTCTAGGTACTTAGTTGGCTCGTAGCTCATCATATCATCCCCAATACGATGGGCAAACAAATGTGGTCAATAAATGCCTCGAAGGTTATCTCCATTGTTTTGCCTCAGAAAAACAAACACAATGGGTTCAATGGTTGCCACTAGCAAAATGGTGGTATAACACTTCCTTCCATATCTCTTCCAAGATGTCTCCATTTTTGGCATTGTATGGATATCATCCACCATACATCACGTCATTTTTGAAGGTTCTGCCAAAGGTTCATGCAGTTGAAGAACACATTCAACACCAGCAAGGGGTACTAGCTAGTATCAAAGAGAACTTGGCAATGGCATAGAATCAAATGAAGCAACAAGCTGATCAGCAAGCAAAGTAAGGCATTTTGATGTTGGAGATTGGGTTTTTTTGCACTTATAACCGTATAAGCAAATGTCTTTGAAACAACAAAAGAAGCATAAAAAGTTTTCTCCTAAGTATTGTGGTCCCTATCTCTGATTCAAAAATCGCGATTTATCGGCGATAAATCGCGATAAATCGTGTTCCTCCATCAAAACGATTAAACTTATGAAAAATCGCGATTTTTGTAATCCGATAAATCGCCAATAAATCTTGATCAAATAACCTGCAAAAATCGTTGAAAATCGGGGAAAATCGCGGCTAAAATCGGCGAAAATCGCGGCCTAGGGTATAACCCGAAAACAAACCAAATCGATTCGTTTTTTTTGCATTCAACCTGGAATCGTGGCCTTCGACGTGATTGCGTGGGCATTCTAGGAGGTTTCAAATTCTACCAAAGTGGTTTCGAGTTCAGCGAAGGTGGTTTTGAGTCTTTCCAGCCCTATTTTCAGAGCTCGTGGCCGCTAACAGGTAATCCGCAATATACAGTTACACAGTAATTTTTTTCCTTTTTTTAAAATACGTATTACATAATAGTTAATAACTTAATACTACAGTATTACATAATAATTATATCATATATATTACATATATGTATTATATGTAATATAGTTAATACGTATTTATATATTATAGTTAATAATAGTTAATAATAGGGTTTTTTTAAATACGTATTACATAATAGTTAATAACTTAATTATAATAATAGTTAATAATTTAATAAATTTATAACTATAAGTTTAATAATTATATAATATATTACATAACTATATTTATAAGCATAACTATATTTATAAGTTTAATAATTAATTATTATATTACATAATAGTAATACAATATGTAAAGTCACTTCTATAGAGTCACTTCTCGCATCATTTAACATTGTTTTTACATTTAATTTAAGTATATTTTATGAATTTAAATGTTTTTAAAAGTAGCGATAAAGTTGCCGATTAATGCCGATTTTTTGCCGATTTTTCGCCGATTCCCGATTTTCGATTCAAAATTTGGCCTGCCAATTAATCCCAATTTACGATTTTTTGAACTATGGTCCCTATCAAATCATGTAATGAATTAGCAGTGTAGCGTACAAGCTAGATTTACCTCAATCTACACAAACGCATTCAATTCCGGTAAATCCCGAGGAAAGACTTGAATAGTATGATCCCTCTGTCACCCTATAAAAAAAGGAAAAAAAGGGTGACCTCGTAGTTCTTGGTCTCATGTATCCTTCTCAAAGTAAGTCATTGTGTAGAGAGTGTCGGCACAGATATAGTTACTAAAGTTGAATGAAAAGGGTAGAATCATTTTAGAACCTAAGGAAATCCTCTAGATACGCACAAAAAAGAGCGATTACAAAGTATCTAATCAAGTGGAAAAAAATTGGCCAGTGAGGATGCAACATGGGAGGATGAAATGTTCCTATAGAAGCATCCAAAGGTAGTCAACGTTGAGGACAACATTGGTTTGAAGGGAAAGGGCATGTGCCCTTAGCCTATAGCATGTATTGGGATATGTGTGGACAACATGTGGCTAGCATAACCTCTAATTATGTCATATAATCATTTCTAATGATTCATATTGGTAGTAGGGTCAGCCCAAATGGTATCCATAGTAGGGTATATAGGAGGCAGTAGTGAAATGTCCCTCTTTCTAAAATAACATTACGGAAAACCCTGGGTTTAATTTGTCTACCCGATAGCTAAGGGGCATAAGGGTGACTTAAGTCATTTTTAAATTAGTATAAAGTGTTATTAAAAGAGGAAAAAAATATATAAAGCACTTATAATCATTTTTGTGACTTAATAATATAATAAATCTAGGATAGAAAAAGGTCCAAATATATTTTGTATTCATCCTAGGAGAAACTGTGACTTGCCTTAGAAGGGGAAATGAGAATTTAGAATAGATAAAAGAGCATTATATTTTTGTATCCCCTCTAGGGAAAAATGCGACTTGGCTTAGGAAGGGATGTGGGTGAAAAATGCATTAAAAGTTCCTTGTTTGCTGATTGGTTGCTTAGGAGGTTATCTTTGGGTCTTTCCTTTTAGGGAGAAGTTGACTTGTTTAGCTTTCATTCTATCAACTCATACTTTCTAAATTTGGCTTGAGAGCTAAGCAACTACTGCTGTAATTTTTTGAGGACGAAAACTCTTCCTTGGATTCATCTTTTTGGTGTGTTGAAGACTCAAGATAAAATCTTATTGTTGAATCATATTTTTATACCAGCTGGAGCGACCCAGTTTGGAATGTTTTCGCAGTGTTTAAGGAGATAGAAAAATCAGTTTTTACATCTACTGTTGGGAGCTCATCTTCAGATATTTATTCCGATATTTTCATAACATTTTTGTGGGGTTCCAAGCCCTTTTTCCACAGCTGTAATCACAGGTCAGATCTGCAGCTTTCTATCAATAAAAATCAGAAATTGGAGCCCAATTATTGGGATCTTTCCTTTGCATTATTTTCTAAAAATTCAGTTCTTTCATAAAAATCAGAAAAAGAGAATTGTTTGGTACTTCGTATGGTGTTTTTCTTTCATAATATTAGTCACATTTTCTAGAGAAAATCAGGTCTGCAGTGTATATTTTCAGTTTGGTGTTCTATCCCTTGCGGGTTCTTGAGAAAATTCATTGTGCAACTAATTTGGTCCTTTAGGGGGTATTACAGTGGTATCAGAGCTGGAAATCCTCCCAGCCTGTGAGAAACAACGGGCAGAAATCAGATATGTATGCAACCTGAAAAAACTCCCTTAGTTTACCAAAGAAGGTGTACTCCAAAGAAAGGAACTATGGAAAAACATGATCATAGGGCTCCTCCCAATGATACTCTTAGCTATATGAATGAAGTTATCACCAAAAGTCAGAGAGAGTTGCAACAAACTATGAGGGAGAATCAAAGAAAAATGCATGATGTAGTTACTAGCACTATTAGAGACTTGGCCAGGGTTTTTCAAGGAAATAATGATTCTAATAATCAAGGGGCAAAAAACAATGGAGAGGGAAATTCTACAGGACCAACCTGGAATCCTTCCAATGCTACAAATCCAACTTTTAAAGCTAAGTTCCTACAAAGAGAATAACCAATGGAAGAGGAAGGCCAAAATGATGTGGATGATGTAGAAGCATGGGGTGATGAGTATGCACAACTTAGTTTCAGAGTAAGAGAAATGCTTTCTTTTAGAGACTATTGTCAGATGAAGAATAACAAAGGTTCAAGGAGGAATCGAAGAGTTCACCAAGAGACGCCAAGGAGGGACATCCAGCAAAGGTTGGTTAAGATAACTCTTCCTTCATTTGATGGGACTGAAAAAGTGTTCTCCTAGAGCTTGGCTACAAAATTTTGATACTTATCTCTCTTTAAACCCAATGTATGAACAAGAAGCCCTCAAATCTGCAACCTTACATTTAGAGGGAGTGGCACATGAGTGGTGGTACCATAGATTGATCACCCAAGGTCATGGTTCCATTACTACACTTGGAGAATTCAATTCATGTTTGATTGAAAGATTTGATAGGATAGATCCGGATATGTACTTCAGGGAGCTAGCACAACTTAAGCAGGAAGGGTCTTTAGAGAAGTATATTTTTTATTTTGAGAGACTTTCAGTTATGGTACCCAACATCAGCGAAAAAAGGTTAGTATTGTTATTTATGGAAGGGTTAGGAGAGCAACTAAAGGGTCTTGTTAAAGCATTCAGCCCCCCATCTCTACAAGGTGCCATTAGAAAGGCATTAGACTTGGAAAATGCGGTGCCAAAAGGTAGAAATTTGCAATATGTGCAGCAGCAAAAATCAGCAATGTTTGGGCAGCCAAAGGCCTCTTCATCAAGTGGGCCAGAGATACCAAATTATGGGCAGCAAGGTAAGTCATTTCAAAACAAATCAGATGTGAAAGATTGGAGTAAAAACAACAAGGAAATAGAGACAGGAATGAGCTTAGAAGGAGAAAATTATGTTTTACATGTAGAGATCCTTGGACTCCTAATCACCGTTGTCTCCCAAAAGGGGCAACGGATTATATTGAAGTTATTTCAGATGTAGAAAATGAAGAAGAAAATGCTCATCATGAAGAAGAAGAAGAGCAAACTAAAGAAGAAAATGAAGTCTCCACGGATGGAACATTGGCTACTTTATGCGGAGAACTAAGGTACTATGTTTTTCGTGTCAAAGGTGTTCTTCATGGACAAAGAATCATAACCTTGATTGATAGTGGAGCTGCTCACAATTTTATTGATGAGAACTTACTTTCAAGAATGGGATTGAAAGCAAAAGACTTTCAAGGATTTAATGTAACCGTAGCAGATGGTTATACACTTGCTTGCACAAAGAAGATTCCTCAACTTGAGCTCACATTGGGAAGGCATAAGGTATGTGATGATTTTTATGTCATTGGTATTGGTGAAACGGATATTGTTTTGGGTGTACAATGGTTGCAATCTTTGGGTGAATTCACTCAAAATTACCAAACCATGGAACTGAAATTTAAGTCTCATGGAAAGGAAGTCACTTTGCAAGGTTTGAAGAATGGAGCTCCACAAGTTGTGACTGTCAAAAACAAGGAGAGATCTTTCAATAGAGGGCAGATTGCATGGGCTGCACGTTGTTTGGTGAGTGATACTTCTTGTTTTTCATTGCAGCCATCATATCATGTTGATATTTAGTCCATTTTGGATAAGCATAGCAAAGTATTTTCAGATTTACCTCGCGATTTGCCCCCAGATAGAGGATTTCAACATATTATTGAGTTGAAGCCGGGTTCAACTCCGGTTATGTCTTCTCCTTACCATCACCCAAGGGATTTTAAGGGAGAAATTGAAAAGGTGATTAAGAAATTGTTAGATATGGGCCACATAAGGCCAAGTTCTAGTCCTTTTGCCTCTTCAGTTGTTTTGGTGAAGAAGAAAGATGGGACTATGAGGATGTGTGTGGATTACCGCCACAGGTTATCGAATAAGAAAACAATCAAGAACAGGTACCCGATACCAAGGATTGATGAGTTGCATGAGGCTACCTTTTTTTCAAAAATTGATCTAAAATCAGGCTACCATCAAATCAAGGTAAGAGATGAAAATGTTCATAAGACAACATTTAGGTGTCACTTTGGTCATTTTGAATTTTTAGTGATGCCATTTTGGGTTAACCAATGCTCTTGCTACTTTTCAGTCATGCATGAATCATTTCTTTAGGGAGTATTTGAGAAAGTTTGTTTTGGTATTTTTTGATGACATTTTGGTGCATAGCAAATCATGGGAAGAACATTTAATACACTTGGATATGGTTTTAAGCAATTTGGAGCAGCAATCTCTTTTTGCAAAGTTGTCTAAATGTGAGTTTGGCATGGAAGAAATTTTGTATCTAGGACATGTCATCAATGCAAAAGGGGTGCACGTCGACCAACAAAAGATTCAAGCTATCTTGGATTGGCCTACTCCCACCACATTGACTCAACTATGGGGATTCTCGGGTCTTTGTAGCTATTATCGCAAATTTGTGGAAGGATTTTCACAACTTTCAACCCTCTTAACAAATTTGACAAAGCAAGGAGCTTTCACATGGTTACCACCAGCCCAACAAGCATTTGATCACCTCAAAAAGGTAATGAGTTCATGCCTAGTACTCGCTGTCCCAGATTTTTCAGTACCTTTTGTTGTTGAGCGTGATGCATCAGGTGATGGAATCAGGGCTGTTTTGATGCAAAATAAACACCCCATAGCATTTGAAAGCAGGAAGCTCAAAGATGTTGAGAAAGGATATTCCATTTATGACAAAGAAATGTTGGCAATCATGTATACTCTAGTGAGATTTAGACAATATCTTGTTTGTGGCAGGTTGGTTGTCAAAACAAATCATAATAGTTTGAGGTACTTTCTCAATCAAACTGATTTAAATGATAGGCAACAAAAATGGGTAAGAAAATTACAATCTTTTGACTTTGAAATTGAGTTTGTAAAAGGGAAAAATGACATAGTTGCAAATGCTTTATCAAGGAAACCATATTGTTGCTCCATGAGTGAAATTGCAGCAGATTGGAGAGCTGATATAATAGCAGAATACGCCAAAAATCAGTTTGCTTATGATGCCTTTGAAGGAAAAATTGATGATGACATGTACCAAGTGATTGATGGCATCATACTCTATAAAAAGAAAGTCTTCTTGGTCCCTGAATCTAAGGTAAAACACAAAATTTTAGCAGCCATGCATAATTCACCATTAGTTGGTCATCAAGGGTATTTTAAGACATACAAACAGGTAAGAGAAAAGTTTCTATGGAGAGGATTGAAGAAGGAAGTGTTGCAATACATTAGGGAGTGCCTTACATGTCAACAAAGCAAGGCACAACATGAATTTCCAACTGGTCTTTTGCAGCCCCTATCCATTCCAAATCAAAAATGGGAGAGCATTTCTATGGACTTCATCTTTGATCTTCCTACGGTCCAAGGTAAGAGCGTCATTTATGTAGTGGTGGATAGATTGACCAAATATGCTCATTTTTTTCCTCTTCCCACTAAATTTGATGGACCTTTAGTGGCTGAAGTATTTTTTAAAGAAATTTTTAGACTTCATGGATTGCCAAAGAATATTGTAAGTGATAGGGACAACAGATTCTTAAGTTCTTTTTGACAAGAGTTTTTCCATCTTGCAGGCATAGAGTTAACTTCAAGCACAAGCTACCATCCACAAACGGATGGGCAAACAAATGGGTGGAAGAGTATTTAAGAAGCTTTGTTACAAGGCAGCAAACAACGTGGATTAAATGGTTTTATTTGGGAGAGTTTTGCTACAACACTTCCTATCACATGTCCATTGGTATGTCTCCATTTAAGGCACTATATGGTCATGATGCATTTTCCTTTGTTGATGTTGTTATTCCAGATAGAAGAGTGTCGGATGCTAAAGATTTGGTGCAGCAGAGCCAAGATATCATGAAAGCACTCAAGGACAACCTTGCACATGCCCAAAACCAGCAGAAGTTATATGCATATCAGCAAAGGATCGAGAGGTGTTTTGAGGTTCGGGATATGGTTATTTAAAGACTACAACCTTATAGACAATCTTTCCTCAAAGGGAAAGGCTCAGAAAAGTTAAAACCAAGGTTTTATGGTCCCTAAAAGGTCACAACGAAGGTGGGTAAGGTTGCATACGAGCTTGAACTTCCAGCTCAAAGTAAGATTCACAATGTGTTTCATGTATCATGGTTAAAAAGAGCATTGGGGCAACATATTGTTCCCTCCATGGAGTTGTCTCCTCTTGATGATGAGGGCAAATTAGTCTTGGAACCGAAAGCTATCATAGAAGCACATGAAAAAAGGTTGAGGAATAGAGTCATCAGGGAGTATTTAATTCAATGGAAGAGACCACCTCTTGAAAATGCAACATAGGAAGGTGCAGAAATTTTAGAGCATCCAAATCTTCAATTGCTTGTGGACAAACAATTCGAGGAAGGGAGAACTGAAATGTCCCTCTTTCTAAAATAACATTACAGAAGACCCTTGGCTTATTTTGTCTACCCGACGGCTAAGGGGGAAACATAAGAGTGACTTAAGTCATATAAAGTGCTATTAAAAGAGGAAAAAAATATATAAAGCACTCACAATAATTTTTATGACTTAATATAACAAATTTAGGATAGAAAAAGGTCCAAATGTATTTTGTATTCATCCTTGGAGAAATTGTAACTTGCCTTAGAAGGGGAAATGGCAATTTAGAAAAGATAAAAGAACATTATACTTTTGTATCCCCTCTAGGAAAAATGCGACTTGGCTTAGGAAGGGATGTGGGTGAAAAATGCATTAAAAGTTCCTTGTTTGTTGATTGGTTGCTTAGGAGGTTATCTTTGGGTCTCTTCTTTCGTTTTAGGGAGAAGTCGACTTGTTTAGCCTTCATTCTATCAACTCATACTTTCTAAATTTGGCTTGAGAGGTAAGCAACTACTGCTGTAATTTTCTGAGGACAAAAACCCTCAGGAAAAATATAAGGACAAAAACTCTTCCTTGGATTCATCTTTTTGGGGTGTAGAAGACTTAGGATAAAACCTGATTGTTGAATCATATTTTTATACCAGCTGGAGCAACCCAGTTTGGGATGTTTTTGCAGTGTTTAAGGAGATAGAAAAATCAGTTTTTACATCTGCTGTTGGGAGCTCATCTTCAGATATTTATTCCAACATTTTCAGAACATTTTTGTGGGGTTCCAAGCCCTTTTTCCACAGCTGTAATCATAGGTCAGATCTGCATCTTTCTATCAATAAAAATCAGATTCTGGAGCCCAGTTATTGGTATCTTTCCTTTGCATTATTTTCTAAAAATTCAGTTCTTTCATAAAAATCAGAAAAAGATAATTGTTTGGTACTTCGTATGGTGTTTTTCTTTCATAATACTAGTCACATTTTCTAGAGAAAATCAGGTCTGCAGTGTATATTTTCAGTTTTGTGTTCTATCCCTTGTGGGTTCTTGAGAAAATTCATTGTGCAACTAATTTGGTGTTCTATTTTCGTTATTCTACTTATCTATCCAAGTAATTTCATCACACTTTAAGTGAAACCATTTTCTTTTATCGAATGGGTTGTGGTCCAACGGTGCGTGTGATGATGTAAAATGTGTTGTCTAGCCATCCATCAAGGTTCCACTCCCAAGAGATACCAATAAATAAGAGATGAGGTCGGGATTATGCCCCAAATGAATTTGGCAGAATGGAAACCCCTCAGTCCATGGCAGCTAAGCCTAAGAATTATGTGCAGCTTATCCCTACACTTTCGGATTCAATAAAAAAAATCATATTTTTTTGACTACCATAGTCAACAATGAAGTGTGTCAATTGTCCATTGACTCGCATCTAAGATTGGAACAATCTTTTTGCACCATGGCACTAGACATAGATTCCATGGTTTGTTTACCTTTGTCTTGTACTGTTGTAGTAGAATTTGATGCTTAAATTCATGCAAGTAAGGCTTTCCAAGCACGACATTCCTCGTCAAAGTAACCACTAGAATTATGTACGCTACACCACTTGCCAATCTTAATCAGATTGCTTCTTTTGCTCTTCATTGAGCGTGTTCTTTTGAAAGTGACATGGTGATTTCTTTCCTTGTTGCTTAGGATTCGAATCCATTCTATATTTGGAGTTCTTGTTCTAAAACTTATCGAAAGCTTTGTTAGAGGATTCGAGGTCCTCATAGTTAACGTACGCTTGCCTCTTGCTTCACATTCGCATCCATACTTGTAGGCTTTTCTGAAGGGACTGAATATATGATCTTTGGCTTGACATATATGGATGTGTGGTATGTTATGTAATACGAATTCTAGAACTGCAAAAAAATAACCAAGAAGGTTGATGTCCTGTTACGTAGGTTCTTAACTACCCTTCTAGACGTTTATGAACAAAATCTCTGTTTGCCCATGGGTCCGGGAATAATAACTAGTACTTGGGGCTAGGATAGTGCCAACTATTTTAAACAATTTATTTCAAAGTTGTTTGGTAGACGTCACTTTCTGGTCATTGACAATGCTCTTTGGACCCCCATGTAGCTTATAGATATGCATAATGAACAGCCCAGCAATTTGTGAGGTCTTGGTGGCTTTGATGGAATAAAATGAGTATATACCTACCCAGTGGATCAACCCAACATAGATGAGTTCCTCCCTTCAATCTTAGGCAAACATATAATGAAATGAAAATCCATGTTTTATTAGGAACAAGCAAAGGTTGCAACAGACCTGGAGTTTGCTCATTTGTCTATAAGAAAAGCAGAAAAATGTGTGTTTTGTCGAAGAAGAGAGTTGTTTTCCTCTCTTTTTAGTGGGTTTTTTTCTTTTAATTCTGTTCTCTTGAGCCTTTCTAAATTTATATATTTTTGTAGGATACACGCAGATTTCACATCGATCATATCTGATGTCCCAATTGCCTGCAAAAAGTATACATATAAGGATGTGGGTGTATATCTGCTTCGTATCAAGAGATTATCTAAGGAGTACCATATCCATATAAGTATTGGATACAGGGATGGTTTTATGTGGGATGGGAAGAGGCTGTACCCAGTGAGTAAAAAAATTCTGAATATATGATATTATATTAAATCTTCACTTCCTTTAGAAATTTTGACCACAAAGTTTAAGAGACAAAAGAAATGATCACAAAGTATCAAGGACCCTAATCAAGGTGGCAAACGGAAAAGGATTCATAAAGTCAATAAAAAATGGACACCTAACTACAGAGATTTGTAAAGCTAAGTTTTGATGGTGCCCCAAAGATAAACTAGTCAAAGTTGGGTTGTTGTTAGGAACTTACACAGTAAAGTTTTGTTCTCCTTATGCTACCAACCTTGGCAATAATTCAAATAATATTGCAGCAATCAGAGCTCTAGTAAAGAGTATCAAACTGTTTTAACATGTTATGGACAGTGAACTTAAGTATTAAGGGTACAAGGGTATGAAATTGTATGTGAGTCCCAACTGGAAAATATCTCGATCTTGCTATTATTAGAGTGACCTTGAAACAGAAACTTTGGGAGAGATGTACTCCAAGAACAAGATTTTAACATATGCTTTATGGTTTAGAAACTCTAATTGATAAAGAGAAAATATTTTACTTGAGGATACAGAGATCAAAAGGTGTTTATCTACTAAGGAGGCAAAATAACACCATTATTAATTTATCCATTTATTATGGGAACTTATTCTATAGCGGGTGATGGGAAATGGAAATCATTAGATTTGATATGGTGTAGCTTATCTGTATCTGCAAATATAATCACATACAAAGCAAATTTCAGCTTAGATAAAGCTTCTATCTGCATCAGATGCCTTTGCTGTTCGTGCTCTTAGTCTGTAGTCCCCAAAAGCCTCAATTTTCCATGGAACTTCGAGGATCCCATTTCCATAGAGAGTCGTAGTAAACTCGGGGCACAGCTTATAAAGGAACAGCTACAGCATGAGACTAACCTGAGAAAAGGGAAGGAGCCCACACAGCCCATGGAGGAAGGCCAGATATAATATCCCTATAATCACCGTAAACATGGAAAGACAAAATAAAAAGTACATCTCGAGATAGATTAACAGATGAATATAATTTACAGCTCAGGAAGAAAATTAAATCCTGATATTCTGTGCTGGGTGTTGAGTGCTGTGCCCTACTGGAATCAGCCTATATGAGCATTAGGAAGAGGCAAAGAGTTAAAATTTGATAAAATGGTCCCTGACCTGGGACACCCATTCTGGACAGAACATACACAAGATGATGAAAGGGGTTGCCATAGAAGTAATGGAGCTTGACGGGGGCATATCCTTCAAGCTGTACAGAGATCTTCAGGAAGCAAAGAATGGTTTCTGCTGAGCAAGAGCATCAATGTTTTCTTTGACAAAATGAAGACATTTCAGGATGATGTGGAGCAGGAAGTTCTGGCCACATGACACAATGTTCAGATCCTCACTCAAACTTTGAGTTTCAAGGAAACTTGGAATCCTGCAAGCAAGTTCTGAAGGCTTCTGGGAGACAAGAAAGCCAACTCAAGCCATGTTCTATTGAAGTTTAGCTCTGTTTAGCCCTGTATAGCTTAAGCTCGTTTGATATCTTTGTTGCTTCAGACATTCAGTGTCATATATAGTATAACAGAAATCAATGTTAACAAGATATACATTCAATTTTAGAACTTCAGGCTGCGGTATGCTGATGATTTGTTTAATCAGAAATAATTATCCAGCCCTGCAAATACTCTGGCCATGTTCTTCTGATACGTTCCAAGAGATCAAGACAATATTTAGAAAGTTTCTACATCCATACTTATACCAAAAAGGTAATTGCTTAATGATACTCTGTAATACAAATGGGATTGAACCTCAAGAAAATGTGATTTTTCTTTTTACCCATCAAAAATAACCTCCATAAAGTAATACAGACTTCACAACTGAAATTATATACTCACTTCTAGCTCTTGTCTGCGGGCTTCTTCCTTGCGAGCTTCTGATCTGACACTCCTCTGTACTTCAAAGATTACAGCAGCGCCCCCTACCTTGTGAAGAGGAAAACCCAAATTAAATCACATGAAAGCATAAATACAAACAAATCTTAGAAAATCTATACACTGAAATCTGAGCTAGCATGGGCTATGCCATAAGTAAAAACTGGCCTTCTGTTTCCCATATTTTTGCTTTCATAAAGCATTTGGAAAGGAATGCTAAAATGCAATCTACATCGATAGCTACTGCAGGACCCCAAAACAGATCTGCTTGAACCCTCCCATCCACTTAAAGCTAACTAGTGTCATATGTATAAGCAAAATAAGCATTCATTTCATGAAATAAACATCAGTGAACAATCATCCAAGTGTCTAATTCAACATGTCTACAGCAAGAATACCGAACTCTTATTAAGTGAATATATTACCGAAAAGATAAAAAGCTCTCCAAGAAGATCTGTGGCAGCATGAACAGCTTTCTCCTCATCCAAGGGGCGAACTTCCGCATTAGTAGAATGTCCATAGATTCGCCTTTGCAAGTTTGTACTGAATTTATGATTTTTCTGCACAAGGGAGTGCACATTAAGACAAGTCACAATACAAGAGCAAGATCATCAAGATATGATCACAAAGATCAAGTTATTGGGAAAGCATATAAAATTGATATGGAAACTGAACCATCGAATTATGATCCAGATAATTCCCTTGATCTATAACTCTTTCAACTAAAATGCATCTTGAAGACACTGCAGATAAGAAAAAGGCAGGGACAAGCATAAGGGGTTTGGTTTATACGTTCTTGGGCACATACATGGATCAATTTACTTGCAAATGTAAATCCGCACTAAAATACCAAATAGGAATTAAGCATATTGTAAAAGGGGCTGAAATGTAGAGAGAATATATTCTTTACTGTGAATACCATTTGATTTATGGCTGTCCTGTCCTTTCCAATCTAACCTCAAATGCATCAAAAGTTACTGTACAGGCCACAAGGCTGCCTCATCACTATAATTACAATTCTGAACAAAAGTCAACATCAATGTGAACAAATACATCTCAGCTCATTTCAGCCTACAACACCACGTCACAATATATAGCTAAATGTATAAAATTTATAAATAGAAATAGGCAGCAGAAAGACAAAACGAAGAGCAAACCTGCTTTTTAAATTCCATTTTGACATGTCCAATGGGTTTCAGTGTAATGTTAATGAGGGACACTCATAACAGGATGACCAAGACTGAAATCCCCAGCCACAATAAGGTGTCACATAACTCCAGAGAACATGTAGCAAGGTTATGGTAAAGTTATAGGGTGCATTTGTGCATAATCCATGTTCGCATTTCTTGATTTGATAAGGTCCATACTCCATAACATGTTAAACCCCAGAGAACATGTAGCAAGGTTATGGTAAAGTTAAAGGGTACATTTGAGCATAATCGATGTTCGCATTTCTTGATTTGATAAGGTCAATACCCCATAACCTGTTAAAGCCAGGTATAAACTCACTCAAGATTTACCCAAATCAGAAAAAAACAAGAGAGATTTTCACTTGAGAATTAGAAAATTCAATCCAATCCAACCTATGAAGCATTCATTGTTTCTTCAAAATTAGATTATCATGGAATCCAGTAGCAGCAGTCCAAAATTCAAATCCTCCACAATGACCAGATTCAAACTCAAACTGAGGAGTTAAGAGTTATAGATACTGCATTAAATCTATAATTAATATTTCAATTTGCAATTTGCCAACACTTAGCCGGATGTTTTTTAATCAATAAATTGTAACACTCATCAAATATATAATTATTATTTCAATTTGCAATTTACCAATTCTCAGTCAGATGTTATCTTTTCAATTGGTAAATTGTAACATTCACCCGCCATCATAGAACTACGGGGAGCACACCATCAAACACTGTCACATTAACACAGGGAGAATGATAGATTTAACATGGTGTCTAACTCTCAACTCCTGAGTGTTACACTTACAATTTACCAATATAAAATTACATCTGGCTGAGTACTGGCAAACTTTGCAAATTGAGGTAATAATTACAGATTTAATGTAATGTGTATAACTCTTAACTCCTGAGTTTAAGTTTGAGAGTGGTTACTGAGGCAGGGCTTGGGCTGCTGCTACTGGATCCCGTGGCATTCTAATTTTGAAGAAACAACGAATACATCATAAGGTTTGATTGGACTGTTTTTCCCAAATCTCATGGGAAGATCTCTCGTGATTTATTTCAATCCAGGTAAATCTTGCACAAGGTTATGTCTGTCTATAACAGGGTATACATTATGCAGTATGCAAACAGAACTGCTCAGTGAGATATTATCCCACTTCTGACATTTATACTATGGCGTAAATCAATTGGAAAGTTCAAGTTTATTGCAGAATTCAGTTATAATATCAAAACACAGCAGTACAATATAAGATAAATGTAAAAAAGTCCCCTCGTGGGCTTCTACACAGCTGTCTTATACACCAAATTGGTTTTCACTTGGGAGTGACCTTAAAACAAACACTATGATGTACTGTGTTCTTCCAAAAAAAAATTGGTTATTGTTGAAATACGACCTCGTTCCGTGAATTAGCATGCCAAAAGAAAATTGGTGTATAAAAACCTACCAATACCTTTTATTGTTATTATAGTTTGTATGCATTTCCTCTTTAAAATGTTTGTGGGTATTCTGTGAATCTAATTTGTTTCAACAAATCATCATGCCCAAAGGAAAGGGAAAAGAAAAAAGCATCCAAAGCATCTTTATCGATGCCCACAAGAACAAACTCTTAGAATATTTTTTTCCCAATTAAAAAACTGGACACAAAAAATGATTGCAGCTAATTATTAAAAAAAAGAAAGGTGGAAGTATAACATCGAATCGAAGTTACTAACCTGAGCAAAGTTGATGATGAGAGTGCGAAAGCGTGGATGGCGGGCAGCCTCTACTTTGAGCCGGGCGGCAATGGGCTTGCTCAGAGTTCTGATCAACAATGTCCCCAATTTCGTCAATGGAAGAATCATGATTATTATGAATGTACCCACTTCTCCTCCCCCAATATAAATATATAATCTACTCGATTCAATGTGCATTACAGAATTTTTTCAGCTGATTTTAATGGGGTAATGACTTGTCAAACAAGCCATTTGCTTGCCCTTTCCACTCCACTGTAAACTCATCCCCCAATGAAACGTATAATTTAATCTTCCACTTTTTTAACAAAAAATAAAGCGACCAGCTCTTGCTAGGTAAGAGGTTGCGTTTTGCTTGAGATAGGAAATTTTGATTGTTTCAAATAAATTCTTCTACTTGTACAATTTTGGTTTTGTGTTTTTGTGTGGATTTATGAGTCAACTAATTCGGTTTTGGTGTTTTATATGGATAAAACTAATTATAATTATATAGAGAAAGGGGGCTTTGAAGTGCATGAAGGTTGGGTTATTCAAATATCGCTTACTAAATTTTGAATTAGAATTTCAAATGTCAAAATTTATTTATATAAAAAATGGATTGTAGTTCAAATATCATGCTTGAACAGCTATAAGGTTTTTGCATAAGTGTATTATATATCTCCTTTCATGCTAGATATGATTAGGAATTACTTCCATTCCTCTTTTGGGATTGTAACATAAATGTCACTTACAATAAGCTTTGAACCTATGTCTAGGGTTGGAGCCTACTTAGAGGAAAGTTGAGTTGATTGTGCTTTAAAATGAGTAGCCTTATAGGAAATGTGTTGGTCCTACTTGAGTAAAAAATGATTGTTTGCCTTGGATAAATAAGTTTTTGAAGAAGTGTATTATATATCTCATGTCATGTTAGATATGGCTAGGAATTACTTACATCTTTACCCGGGATTGTAACATAAATGTCGTTTCCAATAAGCTTTGAACCTATGTCTAAGGTTGGTGCCCACTTACATGAAAGCTAGGTTGAGTAAAGTAGAAGGATTATTTGCCTTGGATAAACAGGTTTTTGTGGAAGTGTATTAAATATCTCATATTATGTTAGATATGGCTAGGAATTATTTGCCTCCCTTTCTCGGGGTTGTAACATAAATGTCATCTACAATAAGCTTTGAACTTATGTATAGGGTTAGAGCTCACTTACATGAAAATTGGGTTGATTGTGCGTTAAAATGAGTAGCCCTATTGGAGACGTGTTAACCCTACTTGAGTAAAGTAGAAGGATTGTGCATGGCATGCAAGTCAATAGAGGTTGTGGGAAGATGTAATAGAGACAATGAGTAGAAGGAATGTGGATCAACTCAAGGGGAAAGAAGAGTGAATGAGTGTCACATTAACAAGAGGGATGTGCATTTTACATTTAAAAGAAGGGTGGTTGTGTAGGTGTGCACAGAGACAAAAGTGGTGTGCTTAAGGAGTTTGTTGCTCACATGGGCACAAGGTCTATGCTAGACCAATGCATTGAACAAAAACAAAAGGAAATCAATAAAAGACTGGTATTATTACCTAAGGATGTGAGTACCTAACGAGAAAAGTGGATCTAATGATTATCAAGACATGATGATTATTGGTGCATGTGAATATCAACATTGCTGTAGTGTTTGTGTGCAAAGCACTCCTTGTCTGTGTAAGTGGGATTCGTGGATCTAGAGTTCGAATTAACTATAAATATGTGGGTCGGGTACCTATGTAAATTGTGTCTTATACTAAGAAATAACATAAGTTGATTGTCTAATGGAAACACATGAGTTGAGGTTATTTAACCATTGTTGATTCAAAATAAGCTTAAAGGAGTTGCAATGGCAAACCCCTTGTATGCATAGAGTAACACATTATACTAGGGTTGTGATAATAATAGAATAATTAATGTTTTATAGTAATCTGCTTGAGTTTTTTGCTTAATGTGTGTTATGTTTTTTATACGTGCATTCTAATCAAGGTAGGAGTTAATCTTATATATGTGTTTCAATAAGGTAGTGTGTAGAGGAGTAAGGATCTATGGTACAAGGCAGTATTGTTTAGAACATGAGTTACGTGAATTGTGTGAATCATTAGGCAAGATCTAGGTCTCACACACACTAGTAGGCTTCAATAGTAGAAAGTGTTCATATATTTGTTGCTATGAGTAGGTGGTACTATGCGCAACATATGTAAAATGTATATCTTTTCCATGTTGGTTATTTCCTTAGTGTAATATTTATTACAAGTTATGGTAATCTATGTATGTTGGAGGAGTGAGAAATATTTTTGTAGAGTGTATGGCATGATATTACATACTTCTTATCATTTTGGGTATGGGTAATAATAACTTGTGTCATGTTACATGAGTTGTGGTATGAATGTCACTTATAAGCTTTGAACTTGTGTCTAGGGTTGGAACCCATTTACATAAAAGCTAAGTTGTAGCATAAATGTCACTTGCAATCTTTGAATTTATTTCACTTAAAATAATATGTACGTCTATTAATTGCTTTAATAGTCTTAGAAATAAAAAAGGTTTATGAATAGTGTATGGCATGACATTGCATGCCTCCTTTCATGTTTAGTATGATTAGGAATCAATTTGTATGTACTATATTAGCTATAGTCCAATAGTATCACATCAATTTAGTCTAGGTTGTAAAGCATCACTATTGTATGTTGAACTAGGTGTGCCACTACTTATTCTAGTATAGACTAGATTATGTATAGATTTATAATCTTATAGTATTGCATCATTCTAGAATTTTGGAGGATAGAGTATCACATGTTATGGTATTGTTGTCATGTTAAATGTCTAGCATGCAAAATTTAAAATTTTGGTCGTGACAACCAAGCCCCCAATTGAAAACCTCCTCCCCGGTCATTGTAAACCCTTCTTCGGGACATCCTATCAACTGTTTCATCCTCATTTTGGCTAAGAGGAACATGCTAACATGATTTTCAAGTGTGTTTCGTGTGCGAAGAAGTATATGTAGTTTAACTCATGAAGTTTTTGAGATCCAAGGTGGAGTAGTTATTTCTGGAGGCATAAAAAGGGTTATTTTTAGCCATTTTACAACAAATGAATGCCCTCTGGAGGATATTTGCAAGGGATCAACCCATTTAGGGGTTGTGTAGAGGAGTATTGAAGATATCTAGAGCAGTTTCAAAGAATTTTTCAGGGTCATATGGTGTCGGGGGTCATTCAAGAAAACAGGGTCATTGAGGGTACAAGGAATGATAGCTTCAATGGAGAAAGTGGACTTGTTCTGAAGATATTGGGAGTTCTTGGAGAATTTGGAAACTAACTAAATAGGAAATGGAAATCTCTTGGAATTCACCACATGGTAGACACATCAGTTTTGGTCCATGTCTTCATAATCTTATGTTATAATCTAAGTCACTGCAGTTTCCTCTCAGTGTCAAAAGGGTGACTAGGCCTGAAAATCAAATTACAAGCATAATTGGCTCTTAGAAATGGTTGTAATGATATCATCAAACATTTTAGAGTCAAAATCTTATATGATTTGACCTCCAAACTACATGTCTTGCTCTTGGGGCCGAAAGACACTCTTTGTGTTCTAATTTCACTTCAACATGATGACATCAACAAAGTTTATAAGCTTGAGCACACTTTTCACCCTCAATTGTCCCTTATCCCTTGGTGCAAGGGTATAGTGGGGACACTAAAGTGTTCCCCCTATATAGGTGTAGACATAAAATCATGTACTTGGGTACATTTCTAGGTCATAAAGCATATTAGTGTATACATGATTCCTAAGCAAGAAAACTAGTGGTTGACAACTATCTTTGACCTCTTTTCTTTATCTCTTGCTTTCTCTTTGGTCTTACACACCCTACAACCTTGAAGGAACTTAATTGATTTATCTTTTATGGCCACAAACACTAGCATCCTAGTTAGGACACCATCACCTACTTCTGTCCCTCCTACATGGGTGCTTCTAACTCTTTCTTACCTTTACTTGCTCTTTCTAGGTCTCTTTTATCTTTTGGGCATCTTTTTCACTTATGGGTTAGCCTTCCAGTTGTCAATTACAAAATTCAAACAAGGGAATCATATATATACTTAGTTACTTCTCAAAAATAAGGGACCAAACACTAAGCATTATCTATCATCACCTAAGTTTGCATTCAAAGGCACAAGAGCATCAAAGGCATCCATCTAACACACTCACTCAAGGGACAAGGGTTGCATCACTTCTGCATACACAACATAGGAGGGGAAGTCTATTTTATTCCATCCCACACATTTGCATCTGGAGCATTCTAGATCTATCCTGCTATCTAGTGTAACTTGCACAAGGGCATCCTAGGGCATCATTTCTACACACACACAAGAACTACATGGAGTCTGAGATGTAGTGCAACGCTCGGTTGTAATTTCACTCTTCAGGTGACCACTAGGGTCAGTTTGACTACCCATTTTACATTTTACTTTTTTAGGTTTGATGTGGTTTGTGGGTATGTGCAGGTGAACTTATTTCTTGGAGGTTACAGGTACCTTCAGTGATCAAGGAGTGAATATCAAGTGACATATAGGAACCAACTGTGAAACCCTTGTGACATAGAAGAAATCAGATCTTCAGCATTACACGGCCACCAACGCCCAAATCTAGTCATCACCGCCCAGGCGCCCCTGCCCTACTGCAAGCGCCCCTATCCTTGCAATCGTTTATGAGTTCCCAGAATTTCCAGTGAGCATTGGTACGACATTGTCTACAGTCTGTTTCAGTATGTTTACCTACCTAAATCACTTCCATATCTGCTCAGAAAATCAGCTAAGTCCTCTTATCTCCCTCTCTTCCTTAGGGTTTCACATTATACATGCTTTTTTACTTATGTCTTATTGTATATTAGCATTTGTACATCATTATTTATAGTAGTTACTCTGTAATTAGATTTAATCCAATTTAAATTAAATCATTTGGTGAACCCACTCGCTCAAACCCTACCTTCCTTCTTTTTATGCCCATCACCCGTAGTGGTTATTTTAGTACCTTTGAGAACATTGAGCTACCTCCATCTGGTCATAAATCCTCTCAATCAATGGTTGAATCTTCCAACCCCTTTCTTAACTCCAACAACATCCCTCTTGAGAACATTGAAGCTTCTGATAGTGAACACTCATATGATGAGGATACCAACATTGATCAAGAACAACTAGACAAGCTCACTAATTTCTATCAAGCATTACACACTAACCCTCTACATATTCCCATGTTCTCAATGTGTTACTTTCTACTAAACATTCTCGAGATGTTGCTTCGATCCCTCTTCCAGGTTCATCCTTGGCTATCATGGCCTCCACCCAACCCCTTAACATTCCTACTTCCATTGCTACCACTACCACTCCCCTCATTACTCCCAATACTTCTAACACACAACCTAGTTCCTCTTCAGGCACTCGTGACCTAGCTTCTTTATACCAGGATCTGAAAATTCAAATCCGTTAGTTACAACAAGCTACTTCATGATCCTCTCCATCTCTTGATTCCTCATTACTCCTTCATACCCCTTTTGCACCCACCATTTCTACTTATCCACTTCCTCCCAACTTCATTACACCTAAGCTACCCACCTTCAATGGCCATGGTGACCCTCAAGAGCATCTTCGATCTTTCCATGTGGCATGTCTTGACTATGCGGATGATCATACATTACTAGCTAAGCTATTTCCTAGAAGTTTGCAAGATTACGCCATGTGTTGGTTCTATGATCTACTTGTTCATTCGGTAACTTCTTTTACATACTTAGTTGATGCTTTCCTTGCACACTTTTCTATCAATATCGACACCAAGATCTCTTATGCACAACTTTCTCAAATCAAACAAGGATCTAATGAGTGTCTAGCTGACTATGTTTTGCATTATAAGAACAACCTTGCTAAGATGACTAATGTACTAGTTGATTCTGAATTACAAGATCTTTTTATTCAAAGTCTCTTACCTCCACTTCAAGAGAGTGTTATCTTTGAGACCTCTCCCTCCTTTGATCAATTATGTCATACACTCAAAATACGTGAAGGAAAACTTTTATCTATGGGAAAATTGAAATACTATGATAATGCTTCATCCTCATCCTCTAATTAGTTTCAAGCTAAATATACTTTCAAACCATCTCCTAAGCCCACTGAAGCAAAGGCCACTGTTAATGTTGTTTCTACACCTGAAAAGCTTCAATTACAACCTCCAAAGTGTACTTTTACCAAATTACCCTATGCACCTCAGTTTCTATTGCCACAACTTATCGAAAGCAATCTTATTACTCTTCCACCTCCACTCAATCTCAATCCCTCTCGCCCCCATGGCCACAACTATGATGAAAATGCATGATGTGACTATCACCAATGTGTTGGGCACTCTACTAATTGTTTCTTTAAACTCAAACATCTTATTCAAGATCTCATTGATAACAATGCAATCGAGCTCCCTGAGCCATCTACTTCTAAGCCGGTCAATGATAATAAAAAGCTAAAAATATTTAATGACCCTTTTCCCAAGCATGACAAGCAAATTACTGATTCTTCTGCCAACCGTACATATCGAGTTGTGCCTCCTCCTTCATCGAGGCCTCTTGATTTCCTTGTTACTGTTGATGCACCATTGATGGTCATTACATTCTCATATCATGATTATCACACTACATTCTCTTATGATTCCTTATATATCAATGCTTTTATTAGTGCACCGTCAACAATACTATGATCTATCCATCAGATCCTACCAATGTATTCTCTGTAGCACTCCTAGCTATCAAATGTCCAAGGTCTAGTATCACATTTCCAGTTCCTAATTCTTTTGGTTATGTCAAGCTTCCCATTACAGTTGGGCCCCTTACCATGCTTGTATCATTTGTCGTTACATCTTCAATCAAAGGCTATGACATGCTCTTAGGTCTCTCTTGGCTCCACGCCACCCAAACCATCCCTTCCATGAATCATTTGTGTCTCAAGTTCATCCACAATAAACAAGTTATTACTATCAAAGGCATTCCACCATGCACACCATTGCCTCATCCCACTCTTGTTGATATTTATACACCAGTCATAACATCTAGGCTTCATATGCCTCTCAAGTCTAAAGCCACCTCTACACCTAGTTCTCTTATTCATACCGAACCTACACCACGATCTTTTCATCCTTATCGGTCAGTTAGCCCACCTCGTCAGCCTAAGTCCCCTACTCGGGAACCCCCTTCACATAGGTGTTCACCACCTCCTTCACCACATAGGTCTCCTTCACGTGCACATAATTACTCTCCTACACCACCAATCTTAGAGCATCGTCACATGCCTTTGTCTCCTTAGATATCAGGTGGAGGGCCCTCACCCTTCATTATCGTCAGATAACCTTCTATCCCTTACATACTTGGGGGCATCACACTTTCTCCTCCCCCTCCCATTGATATACACTATATAGTGTCTATCACACTCATTCGTGCATCATGTCTAATCTTCCTACACACCTCTAGTTCACATTGTAATTCATACCATATGACACACTCTTGCCATGTTCTATTGACTTTGAGGGGCATCCTTGATCAAAACCTATTTCATCTTTCTACACTTCATACACCCCTTTATGATACATTTTTCTAGCATTGTACTCTCATTTACCATATGACGCACTCTAGTTCCACGGTTCATACTCAACTATTGAGGGTCTAATTTTGAAATGAACCTCACATCATCTACACTTCACACTTTGTGCTTCATGATACATATTTTCTAGCATCTACTCTCACACAACACATTCATTTCCCGATGACACACTCTTGTTTTATGGTTCATTCTTGATTGTTGAGGGGCCATTTCTAAATGAACCTCATCTCATACACATCCACTGGGGGGAACATTCTACTCCTATCATCTTCACACCTTGCATATCACACCATCACACTCACATAACATTTGCATCTCTTGGTTGCATTACTCTTGCTAGCATATTCTATTTACATGTTGCACTTTTTCTTCCATGCTAGACGGATTCTTAGTATGTCATTATCTTTATCTATATACACATGCACGCATTCACTTGGTATCTGAAGGTGAATGCAGATCTCTTACAACTTTTCACACAATGTAATGATGCTTGGCACTGTATCTTTTACCAGTCTCACCGAGGCTCCTAAGGGCATCTACTTTTACTACTCTCATACTTCACACTATCACAGGTTCTATTGTTACATCTTTACTACTTCTTGGCATTACAGTTACTTTACTTTTTCCTGATTTATACACGCTTTGACATACTATTTATCTTTCTAACATGCTAATGGGTGCTTCATGTGTAGCATTTGTCTTGCAGGATCTATACAACCATGGCTATCTGTCACTTCTTTGTTTTCTTAATGTTTGTTATTTGTTTGTGGGCTATGCCCTATGTCTTGATTGATCATTGTATTATTTTGGAATGCTTCATGGCCTTGATTTATCTTGTGACATTGTGAGCGATGTCCCATGTATGAAACCCACTTTTCTTGTGGTCCCATATTGTTTTCACTACTTGTCTTGTTACATTGTCTTCTATTACATGCTAGCTTTTATACTAACACTTGTTACTAGCCTACCTTTTTTGCATGTGCCTTGGTTTCTACCATGCACATCCCCTACCCCTATAGGAATTCACTTTAGATTATGCATATCAATCATGGTCCTCTCCTTTGGGTCACATTCTCCTCCTGTCATCACATGCACCCTAAACGAGGGGGGAATCTATTGGATGAAAAAATCAACCCTACAGCAGCTCAGAGCTATATACAACACAATACAGAAATCAACACAGGAACACAGTCACATAATGGTCCAGAATAGACTTGGGTCCTCACACACAAAGTAGACACTAGCGCCCAGTATCAGACAATAGTGCCTGGTAGCTTGTGTCCTCCCTGGGCACTAATGTCCTGGGGGTAGAAACAATCAATTTATCAAATCAATATAACACAGTTTACAATCAGTTTTTCATATACAGTTCTATAGTACCAGGCACTGCCTCTATCACAGAATGTATTCTATCTCCTACAATTGGTACAATCGAAACAATTTGGAACTAATAAAAAAATTGGGACAAACGGAACAAATCGGGATGTACCATTTGCAGTGGTGCTTATTAGGGTAGAGTCATGGAAGGAGAGTAAAACTAGACCTCTCTCCCCAACACTCGCTCTTGCCGTGAGATTTATTTGGCATGAGATCACCCAAAAAACTCACTCTTGGTGTGAGATCACCCAAAAAACTCACTTTTGGCATGAGATCACCCAAAAACCTCATATTCAGCATTCAAAACCAGTAACTTCAAGCGACGTGACAACTTTCTATCTCATACTCTCTTACATATCAGGTGCACACTTTCCTTTTACACACTTTTACAATCTTTACATACTTGTACACATGTTTCTATGATTTATCATATACAAAAATTTGACTACTTTCTTGCTCTTCTTTTGTAGGTTTGTCCTTATATGCAACAAGAAGCAGCGCACACAAGCTAGAATAACACACTACAATGCATACACTTCACCCCTAGGGTCCACTTCCCTTTCCTAGTCTCCACGCTTCACTTTGCGATCACTTCACGCTTCACTTGTCCACTCAGCACGCTATCAACAACACTCTTCTCTATAGGATCATAAGGTACACATCTTCTATCTACTTTATGTTATCGAGTATTCACTCAACAACATAAAGTGGGGGCAAATGTAGACACAAAATCATGCACTTGGGTACATTTCTAGGTCATAAAGCATACTAATGTATACATGATTCCTAAGCAAGAAAACTAGTGGTTGACAACTATCTTTGGCCTCTTTTATTTATCTCTTACTATCTCTTTGGTCTTACACACCCTACAACCCTGATAAAACCTGATTGATTAATATTTTATGGCCTCAGACACTGGCACCCAGTTAGGACACTAGCGCCCAGGCAGCTCTTATCCACCTGGGCGCTCCTGAACCTTTCTTACCTTTACTCGCTCTTTTTGGGTCTCTTTTATCTTTTGGGCATCTTTTTCACTTATGGGTCGGCCTTCCAATTTTCAATTACAAAATTCAAACAAGGGAATCATATATATACTTAGTTACTTCTCAAAAATAAGGACCAAGCACTAAGCATTACATACTACCACCTAAGCTTGCATTCAAAGGCACAAGAGCACATCAAAGGCATCCATCTAGCACACTCACTCAAGGGACAAGGGTTGCATCACTTCTACATACACAACATAGGAGGGGAAGTCTATTCTATTCCATCCCACACATTTGTGTCTGGACCATTCTAGATCTAGCTCACTATATAGTGTAACTTGCTCAAGGGAATCCTAGGGCATCACTGCACATACTTTCACACAGAACTAGATGGGGTCTGAGATGCAATGCAACGTTTGACAATAAGTTCACTCTTCGAGTGACCGTCAGGGTCAATCTGACTCCTCATTCTACATATTTTCTTTTTAGGATTTGATGTGGTTTGTGGGTTTGCAACTAGACATTTCTCTTTGTAGGTTATAGGTACACTCGGCGATTAATCTAAGTGAATATCAAAGTGACCAACAAGAACCAATAGTGAAGGTCAATCTTGCGACATAAAAGAAATAAGGTTCCTGAGCATTTTCGAGTCACTAGGTGCTCTAGACTCCAGTCACCCAAGCGCTCGATGCCCCCACCATGTCCCTATGGGCAGCCCCTCCGTACAACTACAAAGTTTTTTGATTTGTAGAATATTCCAGTGAGCAATCTTGACGATGCCTTCTCCATTTGTTTCAGTATTTTACCTCAGTCTACAACACTTCCTGATCACTCGACATAAATCAACTAAGTTACTCTATCTCACTCATCTTGCTTTAGGGTTTCATAGCATTTACTTGCTAGTCGTCATTGTGTCTATATTGTATGTTACCAGTTTGTATATCATACAGTTACAATAGTTACTCCATGAAATTAGATTTAATAAAATCATTTTATATTAAATCAATGCCAAGTTAGTAGTTACGTCACTTGGCCATTTTAGAGAGACATCCCTATGTTGAGATCTCTCATGCAATGACATGATCCCATGGTGAACATAAGCACATTGATTAAGAAAAAAATTGGTATGTCCTTGAATTTAAGGTTCGATAAGGGGATGAGTGGGACACGTGAAAGATGTTACCCCCTTCTATGGAATGTTTATGGGCACTTTTAACATTTTTTATTATCTGTAAAATTTAGGAAATATATAAGCTGTGTTTAGGTTATGTTGTGGGCTAAGAGAGCTTCATCCTCTATATTGATTGATCAAAAAAATGCATTGTTTGACCTATAATGTAGCTTGAAGCCATGTATAGCAGATGGTAAAAATCCAAGGGGTGAATTGAAAACCATAATACGATGCCCCCTCGTAATCCATGGAGCTAATTTCTACGTTACATGTAGGTACCTAATATACAACCCCTAAAGGAGTTTATATTATTGTAGGCACTTCATATGCATGTCCTCATATGAATCACCACATGTCATGAATAGATTGTGCATGGTCTGGGAAATTGTGAAGGTCGTTTCCATGATAATGATGCTACCATGCATCATATCTCACTATCAAAACATTTACATTAGTGTAACACAACCTTTTCCACTGTCCACTTGATTGCATCCTACTGTAAATAGAGCACATTAATGGTACAGTTAAGTTTGTGTGGCAACCTTCCAGGATTATGATTTTAGCCCAAGGCTTTATGAATTTAACAATTAATCCAAACTTTTATTTGGCTTGGCCCTTGCTCCTTCATCCCTCACAAACTTTATTCGGTTACATTTGATTCTGTTGCATGAAATTTCCAGGAAGCCCCCCCAAGTTAGAAAACACATATTTGATTTCACTAAAGGGAATATTCGATGCATAGATTTCATTGCAAACAATATAAAATCAGACAATCTTGAAAAAACCTTTGCATTCAAGTATAACCATCCCCATTGTATCGATCCTACAAACATCTCTTATGCTACCTACATGAAGTCTTTCATTCGTTGTACTATCCATTTTAGATCCTACAAAGTTCTGGCAAAAATAACCTGCTAAAAGTAGAATGGTTTTTTGCAAGTGGTAGTAAAAAATGATATAAGAATAGAGACCTATGGTGTTCCATTCCGAATAGGACAATGGAGAAAGTGTAGCCTTCTGAAAAATATTATTGTACCTAGGTGCCTCTAAGTCTACAAAATTTGTTCACCGTTTCAAAAGCATTGCACATGAACGTTTAGTAACATCATGCATCGTTGTATTTAAAAACATTAATAAAGTAGACACACTTTGAAGGAGGTGTAGACACAAAATCATGCACATACTACTATTTTACTATACTGCCAAGTATGTTGTTTTATATATGGATCTTGCGTAAGAAAAGTATTCACTGGTGACACATTGTCTAGTCCATTTACTTGCTTTGCTTTGTTTCTATTGTTTTATCTCTCACATCTGTCACTTTTGCACCTCAATTCTTGTCAGGTCACATGGATCCATGTCTGTCAGTCTTCTCACATTTGTCGTCAGTTGTCTCTAGGACACTAACACCCAGGACTTGGACACTAGTGCTCAGGAGCTCTCTGTCCAACTTGGGTGCTCCTTGTCCTCTTTTTTCTTGTTCACATTTTTGACATTTGTGGTTGGCCTTTTCAGTTTTCTTACTCCTATCCCGAGGTCCTACTCGGCATGTCGTGTCATTAGTGTCGAAATTCAAGTAAGAGATCCCTATATAAACATAACATACACACCATTACAATGGTGAAATTTCTATAAGGGCTAAAGACTATTTACATATCAAAGGGACTGCATTTTGGGCTGATTACTTTGCATACACTACATAGGAAGGGGAAGTGTTGAATTCCATCCCACACATTTGCATTTTATCTAGCTTTAACACGCTATCTTGGTGTCATTGTCGCAAGGGAAACCTAAGAGCACTATTACACACACAAGCACATAAAACTACATGGAGTCTAAGATGTAGTGCAATGCTCAGTAGTAAGTTCATCCTTATGATGACTACTGAGGTCAGTCCGACTTCTCATATTGTATTTTTAATTCCAATTTGATATATTCTTGAGCTTATACAAGTAATTAGAGTTTGTGTTGTAGATTATAGGTACTTCGGTGATCCAAGAGTGACATACATGTGATCATCAACGAATAAGTGCGAAACCCTAGTGACACTGAAGAAATTAGGTCCTGAGCTCTTTTGCAGACTCCCATGCCCAGGAAAGGTCTCTCGCGCCCCAAGCACCCTCACCCCTACCCAGGCATTCGTGTCCAGTCATGATCTACAGTTCCAAAATCTATATCAAGGCATTTTCTAACATCCTTCCCAACTTATTCATTTGTTGCTCCAATACAGATACACTCTGGTATAAGTGAAAATTAGATAAGTACCTCATGTCTCTCATTTGCCTTACATAGTTGTATCTTTAGATTACTTAGCATCTGTATTTCATTGTATATCTTTGTAGTGATTCTGTAATTAGATTTAATATTTCAGATTTTATTAAATCATTTTAGTGAACCCCTCTCTTGGAACCCCTTAACCTAGGATCTATATAACCATCATGGATAAAATTAGATCCTCTTCTCTTAGGCAAGCTATGCATCATGAAAGTGTCAATCCTATTTATGATAATGTTGATGAAGCTGAACTTGGCACCCTTTATCACAATCCTAGATTTGATGACAATGTGCAATGATTGCTTAAAGTTAATGAACACAAAGTTCTTACTAGTTTTGATGACTCTATTCTATGCATTGTTTCAAAAGACCAAAAAATTTCTAGATGTAATCCTTATTTTTCTATAATCCCCATGGCTACTCTACCTTCTTCCATTTCCACTACAACCCTTGATGATGCTATTATTTATTATATGTTTGGTCTTGATTGTGCCATTGTAGATAAAAATAATGTTATTTGCAATGATGAAAATGTACACGCGCATGATGATGTCTCTCATCTTACTTTGATTTCTGAAAATATTTCCAATGATTACACAAATATATCTTATGTTAGTTCTTATACTCCTCATTCATATGTTGATAACCCTCTTGATGAAATACTTGCATGCAAAACTTTGTCTGATAGTGATGGTGATTATATTTCTGATCATGACCATGTTAGTGAGGATGTTAGTTCTCTTCAAGCTGTTGAATGTGAATTTTCCACTCTTCTTTCTTCTACTTCTGAGGTTGTTTTTAATAGCATTCATGATGATTATCCCACTTCTATTAATTCCTCTCCCATCATTTCTTCCGATGCTACTCTCACTATTTCTGTCGATATTCCATGTTCCTCTCCTCCTCTTCCACCTCTTTCTTCTTCCTCTTTAACTATCATTCATTATGATTATACCAATCCTTCTAGTTCACTTACTATTGTTTCTAATGATGTTGTAGACACAAAATCACACACTTTAGGAAATTATCTAGTCCTTTGCATACTACTATTTGTATGATTCCTAAGTAAGAAAAGTAATAATTAACCCATGTATTTGGCCACCTTTCTTTACTTTTTGTTATCACTTTTGGTCTTGCACCCTTATTTGCTCAGTATGCCTTCTTATACCTCTGCATTTATCATCCTGGACACTAATGCCCAGCTAGGACGCCAACATCAGGCACCCCATCCCCTCTGGACACCCTTGACCCTTTTGTACTTTGTTCACATCTTTTGGGTCCTTTATAGCCATTTGAGCATCTTATCTTTTTGGTAGTCGGGCATTTCGGGGTTAATTACGGAATTCAAGCAAAGAAATCACATAAATATAAAGTTATGTGATCATAATAAGGGGAAAACACTAAGCATTATCTATCACCACCTAAGGTTTCATCCATTAAGCATCCAAGAGCTCCATTGCATCCATCTAACACCGTCCAAAGGACACAAGGGATGGTTATTCTACATACACACTTCATAGGAGGGAAGTTCATTCTATTCCATGCACACATCTATTACATATCTTTACATCCAACTTATTTTCTCGCTATCAAGTGCGACACACACAAGAGCCACTTATGGCATGATTCTGCGCACACACACAAAACTACATTGGGTTTGAGATGTAGTGCGATGCTTAGTCGTAAGATCACCATTGTGACAACTGAGGACAATCTGAACCCTCATTTTGCATCTCTATTTTTTGGGATTTGATGTCTACTTGAGGGTTTTGCAGGTTCATATTTCATTGCAAGTTTCTAGCAGCCCAACGATCATTGTGTGACCTCAGAGGGACCAAAGAAAAACCAAAGAAAACAACTAGAGACCACTTAGAGGAGGTTTCCTGAGATTTTCTACAAACCCAAGCACCCAAAAACAGATCTAGGGCGCCCATAGGAGCCCCTGTCCCTCTCTAGGTGCCCCAGTCTAGGAAGTTCATCAGTTAATGCACTTTTATGAGGTTGTGCATGACGATTCTCCTTCTTTGTTCATCCAGACATCTTTTCAGCATAACCCAAATTTCACTGTGAATCAGCCAAGGCTTTTTACCCTTTCTTTCCACTTAGGGTTTTACATATTAGATTAGTTTTCTTGGGTCAATTTGTATATTTAATTGTTTATTCATTTACTGTTGCTATAGCATTTAGATTAAACATATAAATTTGCTTTTAGCTTAGTCAGATGCTACTATCGGTGTTCCATGTTCTGATCAACCTTTTTCCTTTCTACTCCTGTAAATCCTACTCATGTTGATTCTTCTATTCCTACTTGTACACCTCCTATTTCTTTTGCATCTACATCTAGTGTGCAAGTAACATCTTCATCTTTCACTTTTTCTTCTCACATTCCCATGATCACTCATAATGGAAAACTTCAACCTCTCAATGTGCCTCTCATTTCTTCTATGATTCCTTCACATGATATTTTATCACTCATGCATGTTTTTGGCCATCTTCTATCTCAAGTTCAATCTCTTACTCTTGAAAGCAAATCCTACTATACTTCTATTGATAATAACTCTCTTCATGACAATCTTATTCCAAAGAAAATTCACAATTCAAATTTTCCTAAGGATGTTATCATGCCTACATTTTCATATTTTAATGGCTCTAGAAATCCTTACTTGCATCTTAAGCATTATCGTTTAGCTATGGCTTCCTATTCCAATGATCGATTGTTACTAAAAGCTTTTCGTCATAGTCTTGTTGATGATGCTTTTCAATGGTATACCCATTTTCCTTTTGGATTTATTAGTACATTTTATGAAATGGAAGATGTTTTTCTTAGATGCTTTATACTTAACAATGGTCCTAAAGTTATGCATGATCGCTTACCTAGCTTACATCAAGGAAAGAAAGATAACCTATTTTAGGATTACATTTTACGTTTCAATAATTACATGCATCAAGTTACTATTTTAGCCTATTGATCTAGAAAAGCAATTTAGATTTTGTCGTGGATTGATTCCTTGCATTGAAATAGAAAGATTACAATATGATACATGTGGATTATTTATGCTTTTATGTTATAAAGTCATTTATCTAGAACAAGATTTCATTACTGCATATGTTATAGATCCTGCTATTACTTCTATTGCTACATCGTCCTCTACATTTTCTTTTCTTCCATCTATTCAATGCTCTCAAAGGTCTCCATCTCCTCCGCCTCGTAAGAATGGTCCAGACCCTCCACCACATAAATATCCTCCTCCATCTACTCCACCACATCGGTATCCACCTAAGTCTTCTCCATCTCCTCCTCGAGATCCATTACATTTCTTGCATTATGCAAAGCCTTATGATGTTTTTGTGCTTTTCTTGATTAGCACTTAATTCATTTATCCATCTAATTTAACATCATCCTCCTCATCACTTGCATCGCCAACACAATCACCCTTATTATAATTTTCACCGCATCAATGGCCATCGGGACAATTACTATTATGCTTTACGTGAAAAATTACAACAATTAGAATATCGAGGTGTCATTTCCTTTGGATCTTGCTCTCATAAGTTGTCTCTTTCTCTAATCATGCATAAGCATGCATCCACATTTGGTTCACTTATCTCTTCCACCCACCTCGAAGGTCATTATTCGTCCATCTCCTAATATCATCATCCATTCACATCCACCATCCTCGTGACCTAGCTCATCTACCGCATGGCATCTCATCTCGCCCACTTCATAGTACTATTACCTCACATCAGATTCCTAATTTGTCATCATATGTTCTTCCTCCCACTACATCTCCCATTATTAGCACCATTTCATTTGACTTCCAGTTTTTCTATTACACTCATGTTGCTACCACTTCACATGCTCACATCGCTCCTCATAGGCCTCTTCCATCTTTGGTAGGTGATTTCCTTATGATCACCTCATTTCCCGATGACGCACTCATGTTCTTATGGTTCTTACATGACTATTGAGGGATCTGTTACAATAAGAACCTCCTTCATTATTCATGCTTTGTGATTCACATTCTATCTTTCTAGCGATACATTGTCAAACCATTTCCTGATGACGCACTCTTATTCTATGGTTCATTCTTGATTGCTAAGGGGTCTTATATAAACAAACATCATATTTTTGACACATACACTAGGGGCAATTGTTATTCCCCCTTTCACATACATCATGTATCATTTTATTATACCATGGCTCATTCATGTTACCTACCACGCTACATCACATACATCTATTACTATTCACTACCCTTCTTCATTTATACATATTGTCCAACTTTCAAGCGTTCCTCATCTATTTCCTATCTACATCATCATCTATTTTAAATCAACCTAATCATTCACACAATTCAAATCAATCATCACAAGACCAACATCTGAGCAACAATCATCGCATCACATATCAATAAAACATCAACACAATTTAATAACACCAATCATCCATATATATATCATCAAAAATCATCGTTACAAAAATACAATCACTGGGGGGCAAACCCCCATGCATTACTACATCTATATACACCATATCTCATCATCATTATCACTATATACAATTGTGGGAGCTCTAAAACTAGATGTTTCTTTGCTAAATCTACATTGTTGGTCGTTGCCCCTATATCTCTCCACTTGCCTATGTAATAATGTTACCTCGACCGATTGCTCTACATGGATCAGCCCTAGCAACTCTACCTACTTTGTGAATACATCCTGCAGTTAGGAATCCTCCTCCTACAGCCTCACCAGCTCGTTGAGTCTCTGCCCATGCCTCATCACGCTCACTCAATAGTATGGTACATCTGGTTGTCATTATCATCATTGGATAAAAAAAATAGACATGTTCTCCCGCAATAGAATCTACTCATCCAATGTACTACCTACCACAAGAACATCTGAAGGTACATTTTGTGTCAATGTGTAAATCAATGAATCAACAATCAAGGAGAAATAAGCATCACCTAATACCATCTAAAATCGACATTAGTTACTATACAAGATGGCCACCCCTCAATAAATAAGTGAAAATTAACAAATATTAACGAATAAATATTTACACTTAGCTTGCACCGTTGTTATTCCATCTCCATTGGGGAAGGTTCCTACCCCTCTACTCCTCCAGCTGGTGGCCCACCCACCACATATACGAAAATGAGAAATAATATAACCCATCAATTTGTAGACCACCAGTCACTATAAACATGAATACACCCTGCATCATCCACATGTATCGGCTCTATGGCTGCATCTACCTCATATGGGCCTGGATGTACTAGTCATGCTTGTATCGGTCCTGGCCTTGACCCTAAATGCCTTTATGATCTAGTGGCTCACACCCATAAATATGGATCCGTGGGAACATCCCAAATGAGCCATACCAGACTGTCACAACACTTACTCTGCCTGAAATATTTTGGCCACACCTAGGACCCAGTCCTTCAATCACATGGTACGTCAAATACACCACAACTCTACTCCATCCTCTAGTCATCCACCATAGTTTCGATATGGTCTACATATGATGGTCCCCGGTTGCATGAGATCAAGAATATATTTATAAGTGGTATTATCCATCCTCCTGCTCTGATTTCCTACCTATCTCCTGCAGCAAATCTATCTAGTTCTCACCCAATTCACATGTGGCCCATCTAGTGGCCACATTATAGAAATATGCTCATATTCCCTATATGTAGAAATGTGGTGGCTCCTAGTCCACCCTAATGGTCCTCCTGAGTAAACTTGTATAAATATTTGTACATATGAGCTAACACACACCATGCCCATGTAAATATCATACCATGATCCTTTATGTGCTGAAAAACATTATTCATCTTATACAAGATGCCCGCTCCACCACCCTCTACTACCACCGATGATGCAATAACCACTGCGATGAAATTATGCAATTACAGAACACTTGATCTCAATTTGGCATCTATAATAATGTGGGTATTCGTATTTACCCATATGTGCTTACTAAAATATCATCTAGTTACTCTCATCTTCCTCTAAGCATCTACTATAGTCATCATTGTACTCTCTCTCCCACAACTGGTAGTCATAATATACGATATACATCCTTTAGGGTCACATTCATCTCCCTAGTTGGAAACTAAAAAGTACAAGTATTTACACACCACCTCTCGAACAATGTAGTAATCATAGGCATATTATGGGCAGCTATCCCAATCTGGCTATGTGTCGCAGGTCGACATAGTCTAGTATGTCCCACTCCATGTTTCAAATAATCCCAATGTCAACAACGTTCTCAAATGTTGACCTCCCCGTAGAACTCCCTCAAATGCATATCTCGTTGCACATCACATAACACCCACATTAACATCTTGACATACATTACCTGCATAATGCATAATCCAAATCAACTAATCATAGACACAATAATCCATCAAAATGTCAAAATTTCACGCTTCCTTATCAAAATTCTCTCTTGGGTTGTTAGTGCCCAGGAGTAGGATCGTGGGCTCCTTAGGAATCAGGTAGCCAGGGCCTATGGAACTGGACGTTTAGCATCATCGAAGGATGTCAACATCCCAAGATGCCTTTCTCACCTAAATAAGAAACAAAACAAAAACACAAGAAGATTCAAATTTTGCTAAAAATTAACAAACTTCAGTTGAATTTTCTATCACATTTTACCAAAAATAACCATGTACTCACTAACTCATCTGTTGTATGTGACGCCACAGTCGCTGCTACCATCTTTCGAACCTAGTTCACCTTTACTTCCCTAATTTGCAGCATCCTCGTGCAAGATCCGAGCTCAAATTCTCAATCAATCAAGGTTCAAATAAAGTTACTATTCACTTTTTACCATTACTATATATAGCACTTTTGAAATTTTTTACTTTACTATAGTTACCATTTGCACTCATTCTTCCAATTAATACATGCCACACGGTTTCACTCATATCTTGAGATTCACTACTCCATTTCTTCCCCGTTTGCACCATATGGTTCAAAATTTCTTCTACCATCGTACTATACACATTCCATAAGTCTATATTCTATCTGACACATTTCCAACTCGACATACACACAATATTGTGACATCTACTATACTACATTTTGCTTACTATTACATCATTTCACGTCTAATTTTGGCTCAGTTCTCGTTATGTTCACCCCTCCCCCTTTTGGTGAAAGGGGGTGTACAATGGGGATCACCCTATAATCCCCCTTAGGCTATTATACAATCATTCCATACTCCTAGTACACTATTATTGAAAACATCTCTCTGACACTGCTCAAGCGAAGGAATAAATCAAATCAACCTATTTAAATACTTTCTATCTATTCCACCTAATGACCTAATCTAGGGGAAACAAGTGAAAATATCGCCACAATTAATCTATCTGATACATTCAATTTCAAAACAACAATTTAATATTAAAATCAAGTCAATCGATCAATACGACATTACCATCACTTCATTATCTTTCCTAAATGACCTAACATAAGAATCATTTTTACATCACTTCCAAATGACCTAACATGGAATCTATCTAACATTATAGAAATTGCATGACACCCGTAGATTGGGGGAAATGAGACGTCATTGTGTTTCCTATACTGCTCTTATATGGGTTATTCAATCATGGATTGAAATGGAACAACATTTGGTTTTTATCTGTTTGCAATGGTTGGACCTTTTGAGGATGTAGTCATAGTTGGAGAGTAAAACTATACCTCTCTCCCTATCACTCTTCCTTTAGCAGAATTGGGAATTGATTACTCTCCACCACTTTGAATCTTCATTCGCAAATTAATTCAAAATCTCCAAATTCTCCAAATCAAATCGTTAATTTCTCCAATTGATCCTTACAATGATTCACTATCTCTATCTATGCCACATGGATTGACGCGTTGATCTATGGTTTGCCATGCTATATGTTCTTATTTTGTGGGTACTTCTGTAACATGGCTTCTCTGGACTTCTCACGGGTATGTTCCTTACTTTCTTTACACTACTTGAATTTCATTCAAATAGCATAAAGGCGGGGAAAATGTAGACACAAAATCATGCACATACTACTATTTTACTATACCACCAAGTATGTTGTTATATGTATGGATCTTAAGTAAGAAAAGTATTCACTAGTGACACACTTCCTAGTCCATTTACTTGCTTTGATTTGTTTCTACTAGTTTTATCTCTCACATATGTCACTTTTGCACCTAGTTCTGGTCAGGTCACAGGGATCCCTATTTGTCAGTCTTGTCACATTTGTCATCAATTATCCCAGGACACCAACACCTTGGTCTTGACACGAGTGCCTACGAACTCCTGTGCTCTTTGTTCTTGATCACATTTTTGACATTTTTGGTTGGCCTTTTCGATTTTTTACTCCTATCTTGAGGTCCTAGTTGGCATGTTGTGTCATTAGTGTCAAAATTCAAACAAAAGATCCCTATATATACACAACATACATACCATTATAAGGGCATACAATTCTAAATGGGAAATCATATCTACATACTATCAAAGGGACTATATTTTAGACTAATTACTATACATACTCTGCATAGGATGGGGAAGTGATAAATTCCATCCCACACATTTATACTTTATATAACTTTAACCTGCTATTTTGGCATCATTTGCGCAAGGACAACCTAAGAGCACTACTGCACACATAAGCACATAGAACTACATGGATTCTGAGATGTAGTGTAATGCTCGGTCATAAGCTCATCCTTTGGATGAACACTGAGGTTAGTCTGACTTCACATGTTGCATTTTTTATTCCAAATTGATGTGTTATTAAGCTTTTGCAAGTAGCTAGGGTTTGTGTTGTAGATTACAAGTACCTCAGGGATCCAAGTGTGACATACAAATGATCAATAGTGAACAAGTGTAAAACCCTAGCGACACAGGAAAAAGTAGTTTCTAAGGTTTTTTGCAGTCACGGGTGCCTAGAAGCAGTCTCCAGTGCTTAGACGCCATCTCTAGCACCCAGACACCCCTAACCTAACCAAGGCACCCTAGTCCAGGCATATACAATAGTTCCAGAACTTATATCGAGCATTTCCAACATCTTACCCAACTTTTCCATTAGTTGCTCTAGTCTTGATCTATTTTGGGATAAGAAAAAAAAATCAGATAAGTGCCTTATCTCTCTCATTTGCTTACATATTTACATATTTACATTGCTAAAAATTTGTATTTTTGTTGTATATTGCTCTAGTGAGTCTACAATGAGATTTAAATTTTTAATTTTATTAAATCATAATCTTACTAAAAAAAAAAAGTTCAAAATAGGGCATGCTAAAAATAGAAAGTGTTGGGATTAGGGTTAAATCATTCATATCAATTCATACCTCGCTTGTTTCACTAGTTACCAATATCATGAAGGTCAAATACTCAGGTTCGGAGCCAATTTCCATCTTGGACACTGAATACCCCAATGTGGGTGACAATGATGTAACACACATGGACGTGGAAGATCTAAAAGTAAGGATGTTGAGTGAACCACATGAAATTGTGGAGGAAAGGGTCTTCTCGAGTGGGCTATTTAGATCACATGGTCACCCCCTGTCTATTCAAAGCATTGAGCTAGTTTTGGCTTGTGCTTAACACTATGATCCAAATTCAAGGACAATCCTCGTAGATGACAATTCCATTCTTATAGTCCTCACACTAAGAGTTATTTTTCAACACCTATAAATTCCTACTTGTAATAACATGGCAATCATCACTCATGAGTTCACCTCACATGGATGGGAAAGAATAGACTCATACTTGGAGGGTTTGGTAGTTGGTTCGTGGCTTGAATGGGGGAGGAATCCTTCTCAAATCCCTAAGACTTGGCCTTAGAGTGAATTTCATGAAGCATACTTTGATGCAATTATCTTACTAAATAGGGTGATGGGGGAAGAAACCACAAAATACTTCCAAGACTGGATGGCCCAATTCATTCTGGTGGTCACAAAAGGAGATCAAATGATTGACTGAAGGAAAATCATAAATAATAACATTCATCAGCAGCTATTACAGTTGCCTACCTCCAAAAAGTTCACCATGAATTCATATTTGGTGTATGCCCTCACATATACAAGGCATTTTTGAGTTCTCTCCACTGCACCTAATGTGCCACATAAGTCACCAATTTATGAAAAATACCCACAAATCACATATCAGGAGAGTAATTATCACTACTCTAGGGTGAATGATGCATTCACCATGCATATCATAAGATTACTCGAAGGGAATACCAAGTGAATAATTTCATCTCAAACAATTGGGTTGATCAAGAAATATGGAAGTTACTTCATTTATTTTCCCACCTTCACCTACGCCAGGGTTAGAGGGTTTAATCATGTACCTCGTAGGTTACCAAGGTATCAAAGTGATAAGATAATCATAATTGAGTTGTGTAGGTAGTTATCTCATGCTCACACCAGGTGAGAGAGTGCAACGAAGAATGGTGTATCTTTTCCTATATCCCTAGGAATCTACTCATGCAAAAGTATTGTTTATGCAACAAACATTGGGACCTCCTTAAAAAATTTCAATTTGTATTTCTATATATCTCGGGCTGAATTTGACAATAGGAAGAATCCTGAGACTTTCTTCCTGCCAGGTTTGCATAATATTCCACAAATTGAGCATTGTTGGGATAATTGCACTGATGACTTCGAGGTCAGGAAATAAAACTACATGAGAATGAGAGTGGATCAGATTAGGGACTTCAAGTTTAACTGGTTTGTATAAGGAATGAAGGATGATGTATTATATCTATTTGATCCCGAATATCAAGCAGTGCAATCTTCTCCTCTTCTGCCCACCCCATAGAACATTCAAGATTCTAGTGACATGCAGTGATTCAAAGGTCAAAAGATTGGTTCAAGTAGAAGAGTGCTTCTTTCATTGAATTTTTCAATCTACTGTCTCCATCGAGGAAAGTGTCTCTCACTTATTATCTCAAGGTACATTTGGAGGAATTTCCAAGATGAAGCTTGTGAAAAGTGAGTGTATTGAAGTTTCTCCCTCTAGGAGGCTTCATAAGAAGGTAAAGGTCATAAAAGATCTCAGTGAGCCACTTTAATTAAGGGAGCTTGATACATCACAACCTCCTAATCATCCTTGTAATCCAAGTGTTTCCTCCTTAGCAATCAAATCATCTCATCTCAAGCAAGCTCTAGTTCCTTATCATGTTCGTGAGAGTTCATCTATTCCTAATTTTGTGTCCACACCAGCTAAGACCTTCCTATGGGTACAAGATTTTCTTAGAGGATAGTCAAGAATGGTGCAACAAGCCACAACACCTAACTTTGAGGCCATCTCAAAGTACATCAAGACCAAACATACCAAGAAAACACAAACAACTTCTTGTTTCTTCACTAAGGCTTATAGATCTTAGTATGTGGAAGTTACACGTTCTAAGGTTATTAAGCCTATGGGAGAAATTACACATGATTTTTATGATCTGACTAGGATTTCCTTGGGACATGCCACTCATGAGGGAAATGTGCAACTATTCAAAGAGTTTACAACCTGATTGCTTACAAGGAATGAAGAAAATAAGCAAATTATGGAGCAACTAGAAGATTGTTTAAGAACCCTCACTACCTATGTACAATCATTCTTGGAGCCTAATGTAACCCCACTTCCTCTAGTAGAGGTTATCTCTCCCATCAATAGTTTTGATCCTGTTATCAACTAATTTTGACTTCGCAAAATTTAAAAAAAAATGGAAATTTTGAAATCTGTCAAAAGTGTTACTTTGTGTGGTTTATCACTCTCATCATGACCGTCTCATTTTTGTGATCATTCCGGTCTTCGTTTTGTCCATTTCGGGCGAGAACTCCTCCCGCCAGGTCTTAAACTATGTTAAATATTAATTAATTAATATTTAATTAATTAATTACTCTTTGTTTAATAAAATTGATTTTTAATAACTTTGGAGTATTTAATTAAATAAATATTAATTAAAATTAACTCAACAAGTTTTCTTTTAATTTATGGGGAAAAATAAGCTTCCGCTTCCCATTACCGGGGATGCCAAATTGGCTTCCTGGGCCCAGATTTCCCCTTTCCTAGCAAAATTGTTTTGAATCCTTGCTTGTGGGATTTCTTCCCCCGATTGCCAAATTAATGAATTGGAAAACGGGCAAAAAATCTCTCGATTTCCCACATGGGGAAATAAAATGGGGATTGTCAGCCCGCCTTGCCATTTCCATTGGCAATTGGCCGTTGCTTTCCCCATTTCCCCCTGGCAATTAATTCCACTACCCAAAAAGAAGGGAAGTTGGATTAATCCTCATAAATTCCTCCATCAAACTTGTTGGAAAGAGTCGTGCAAAGCTTTCCAAATTGCTTCTTATTTCTTCTAAAGGAACATATTAATATCTATTTCACATCCCTCAAACAATACTAGTTTACTGTGAATGCCATTTTGAATGAGAAATACAAGAAGGAGGACAATCCAAACAAAGGCCACACAGTTAGAGAAACCAGTCCATTTGTTCCTACAACAAAGGTCATGCATTGGCAAAGGAGGACAGTCAAAGTAAATCTCCACGCGGCAGAAGGAACAAGTTTCAATGCCAAATCCGTTTCTTGTGCATGTCTACACATTAGGAAGAGGAAGTTCACGTTGGAGGGAGAAAGAACTGCAGGGTTTTGGAAGGAAGCCCACAACTCCACACGTGTCAAATGAAACAAAACAATAGCTTCCTACGCATGCCCAAAAACAAGAGTCCACGTTGAAAGGAGAAATAGGAAGGAAATCCAACAATTTGTAAATTCCACGCATTTTGTTTTAATTTTTGTTTACTTTTGGCAGCAGAGGCCACACGTGGGGATGAGAAAATTGTAGTCTATGTTGGTTTTGAGAGGAGTTACTCACACATTTGCAAATATATACAAAAAAAAAGTCCAAAATAAGCAAAGGATAATTTCCCAGACCTACGAACACACAAGGAGAAGAAATCAAAACTTGTGAGAACATAAATCAAGAAATTCATCCAATCCCGCAAATGAGACAAGAGGCTAGAGAATGCGTTGAAAACCTGCAACAAAAAAGACAAAACAGTTGGAAAAAGGTATGTTTTAAAAAAAACAAATTATATTTTCAGCCACATTGAAATGCCTAGGCAAGAAGACAAAAGTCAGAAATTTGAAAAGACAAATCTATAGAGGAAGAAATAAAAAGTCAGAAGATTGAAACTCTACATTGAATGCCTTTCCAATGTAGAGGAAGAAACTAGAAGTCAGAAGATTTGTGAATAAATCTGAATTTTTAGACATGTTGGGCACCCAAAGATAAAATTGAAGCTTCAAATCAGGAAAATGCATATGAAAATTCAAATAGTTTTCCAAAATTTGTATGAAAAGATACAACCAAAGAAAGGAAGATAAAAGCCGATGAAGATAAGAAATAACAACAAGTGCGGGAAAGAGGAGTTTTTACCAGCGTGAAGACCAATCAAGAATTGTAGTCTATCTTCGTACCAGTAAAAAGAGGAACTCAAGACCACTATCCACGCATGAAAGGAAATTGACACCCATGCAGGCCAAAGGAAGACAAAAGATCCACACAAGAGTGCAAGGAGACAGTCCTCCATGCATGCACAAGTTGGGCACAACTGTTAACACTCCACTAACCATTCTCTTGTACAAGCAAACAAATGGAGATACAAGAGTTGTCCACGCTACGCAGACAAAGGAGCTTTTAATTATAAAAAACAATCCATATGCATGCCTGCGAGAAAGAAACAAACTCCCACGCATTTTCCAAGAAAAGTTTCCACGCACTTGCAATGGGGAGCAACAATTTAAATGCCCAACCATTCAAGAAAGAGAGTTCCCACGTTTGCCAAAGGAAAACTAGTTCATGTCTCAACAAAGGAGATCTATTTCCAACGCATTGGATAAAAACAACAATTTCCAAGCTGCTGTTAATAAAAAAGATTTCAATGCATTGCGTGAAATCACGTTCCAGGCACTCAGACAAAAATATCACGCATTCAAACGCACTACCGATGTATATCGGCACAAAGAAAAATGAATTTAATGAAGAAAACAATAGATGCGGAAAGAACGTGCCACAAGTAGTAGCTGTCGAAGTAATCAACTTTAGAGCTCGATATTGCAAAGACGGATGCTTGTTAGGAAGAAAGGTTTGGTTCCTTGAATTCTTCCCATCTTTGTATACTCATTTTCAAAATTTCAAATGTGCAGCACCTCATTTGATATTTTTTCACCAACCCAAGAAAAACCCAGTTTACTCGGTTTTGCTGCGCGCGCAGTTTCAACTTGGCAGAAGACCTACTTTGAGAATCCATATCTCGAGCCCAGATAATTGTCAAGAGAAATAGTTTGGTTCATTGAATTATTCCCACATTCATGTACTTATTTGAAAAAATTCAAATGTACAACACTTTGTTTGATATTTTTCACGGAGTCAAATAAAATGCAGTTTGCATGATTTCGTTGTGTGCGCAATTTTCAGTCTGTCAAGGTAACTCACTTTGAGAGTTGATATTTTAGACTTAGATGATCTTTAAGAGAAATGAATTGTTTCGTTCAATTATCCTCACCTTCATATGCTCCCTTGCCCATTTTTTAGATGCTAAAGGCAACATTTGGTATTTTTACCAGGCTAATTTTACAGGTGATTTGTGCAGTTTTGTGAGATGGAATTAATAGCCTAAAATCACACTTATGTCACAATCATGTCATCTCCAAACAAAATGATTTTACGGTATAGGTTCCAGGGAATTCTACTCACCTCAACGCTTCATTCAGAGTATGAGAATATCGTTGATACCAACTTGGGACACATCGACAAAGATCGATTCTGCGATCGCATATCAACCGAAGGTGAGTCACAATTTTCTTGACGCTTATTCTGAATTGGTCATCACTTGCATAGATGCACCATGAAACTTGCATAGTGTGGTGGATCTATTCATTGACAAACCAACACCAACGAAAAGTGCAATTGTGTGGATCATCAAGTAAGACCACATCATTCTAGTGTGTCCATGTCAGCTCTCTGTTAGCAGTGGGTGCGATACTTCATCGGCCAGTCTTAAAGTTGGAGCGTTCTTGAATTGGATGATCGTAAGCATATCATGATGGAAACACTTTGGGATGGTGACAAAGACAAAAGACATAAATCTAGGAAGTGAATTGCAATTTTGGCTCTTGGAAGATCTTCTCAATGGCGAAAGATCAAAAGTTGGATTCTGACAAGCCAAGGTGGCGTAACGACTACGGTCTCACGACAAATGAATAATTCATCATGAAAAGGCTATTCAGAGCATGTGGAAAATTGTGTGTAATTGTGAATGTGAATACGAATGAAGATGAACTTGATCGCACCAGGATGTTGCTCAGATGGAGGGGTGGATGAATTGCTCAAGTTTCAAGATTGGTTCTCTTATTACCTGGAGGATTGCAGAGCATGGTCAATGAGTTCATTCCCGTACGATCGGGATAGGCGGACTCTTGGCCCAATGGATAAGGCACTGACCCTAGGTGTTTGATCTAGGTGGCACATTGTTGACTAGGATGTCTAGGTGTGCATCCAAGTCATTTAAGCAGGGTCCACATGTACCCATTACTTTTATTTATGTTTTTTTTTCCTTAAATGGCTTTTTAAATTAAGTGGTTTCTATTTTTGGTCACTTTTAATAAAGTTGGTTGGAAAAGTCAAAATTCACTTAAGTGCCCTATTTAATGATCATGTAAACCCTAACTAATTTGTAACCAACTTTTGGGTTATAAAAGGAAGTCAGGGGCTCATTTGTAAGGGTGAATTTGAGAGAGGAGAAGGAAATAATTTTGTATGCAAGCTTTACTTCAAAGAAAGAAACTTTGTGTTCTTTTGAGAAGACATTTTGGAGTTAATGAAATATGAACTTTGTGTCTCATTCATTGTCTCTTATAGCATTTGATGTTCTTATGTTCATTAGATGTTAGTGTTTAAATCTTGCATGCAAATATTGTCTTTGATCTTATTGTCAATGTTATTAATCTGTTGTTCTAGTTCACAGTGATCAAGCTCTGATTATATACTTGCTCACGCGTGTTCCCTTTTACACATTCTTGTTTAGCTAACTCAAACTCCATTTTATTTGTGTTAGTTATTCATCTTTCCTCTTCGTGCAATATTAGGCTCTGTTTTTACCTAACTCTTGCATGTTCTTTCAATTCGTTCCATTCCACTCCTTTCCTTCATTTCATTTCATCTCCCTCATTCAATTTTCTTTCCATCGATGTTCCAAAACACCCCCCACATACAATTTTGAATGTACAGATGTAAATACAGTTTTGGTTTTCAATAAAGGCAGTCTCACCTTCATTAAGGAGGGACTTCATTCCCACACTGTTGCATGTCATTTGAATGCGTACAAATCCATATGCTAACAGATCCTTGAGTGATCAAGAGAACACAAGGGTACACCATGTAGGGGAGATCCAATGATAAAAGGGTGGAGAATATTTTAGAAAAAGGAAAGGTATTAGTGCCCGAGGTTCTCTCTTTATTCAAATTTACCATTGCCACTATTTATAAGGTAAAGATGACCAAAAAAGAGATTGAGAAAGAAAAGGTCCATTGGGATAGTGTGTTTTCGTTGGTGTTCGAGATGATTTGTCTTGATGCTCACTCCTTAGTGAGCCAGAATGCATTCACATGTATCTCGGATAATTTGTCTCATGTGTGGTCATGCACAATGAGTGCTAGCTGTGATATGATAAATTATGTTATCTCTAAGCTTTAGTCTTGTGGGGAACAACATCTGAAATCTTGGAAGATGTTAACAACAATGTGTAGAAGATCAAATCACCTCTGCTCAGTGAACAATCATCATTGGAAGATCTCCTAAAGTATTTCTAATATTTGGTCTAGAAAGAGGTAGTAGATCCTTTCTATTTCAATTAAGAAACTTTGGAAACCCTTGCAGAAATTAGAGGCTCAATATCTAATATCCTAAGAGATCACCAAATTTTGTTCACACAATACAATACCATTGGTGGCATTCTTGAGACTTGGATTAGTGCTCTGGGTTATGTTTTCATTCCACAAGCAGAGAAGGCAGCACTCACAACAACTTGTTTCAGAAGGAAAGGAGTCCATTCTAGGAGCATTTCCTCAAAGTTCTCCAAGAGCTAGTACTTCATCATTAGAAGCTTCCTCATCCTAAGATTAATCTCTCTTCTTCTCTCTCTCTTTTCCATTGTTCTATACATTTTAATTCTTCATTGGGAATGTACTTTTTGACTTTTTTTGTCTTATTCACTTAAGTGACGTTTAATTTGACAATGTAAAATTTCCTTTTCATTAATAAGAAAGAAGCTTATTTTTATTCCTATAGGAATGTGAAAGGTCATAAGTGGTAAGAATATGAAAAGTCATGTGGGGGGAGATGAAGAGACATATTGTAAAGCTATATATTGGGATGGATTCTCCATTCCAAAGGGTCGATATATTTTGTTCTCCTACTTTCTTCCATTCCAAAGGGTTGATAACTTTTGTTCTCCTACTACAAGCTAGAAGCCATTTCTTCTACTTTCTTTCCTATGTTCTTCTACTTCTTACTTTCAAATTTACAAGTATTGTAATCTTGAACAATCAAGAGGGAACTTTGTATCTTTAAGGAATAAATCAATTAAACTTTGTGTCTTTGATTTTTTAATCTTACTATTGATTATACATTTGTTTTCTTCCTATTGAATGAAGACATACTCTGGTTAATGTTGGTGAAATTTGTAAGTGCCTATTCGCTACCTTAACCCTCTCTCTTTATATTATTATATCTCATTCAACTCTCCCCAAGTAGATTTTTCCCTTGTATTCATTACAAAAAAATTGTCACAGGTTTAATGGAGTATTCATGCATGATCTTTGGCTTAGTGGCTACCACATATTTTACTTTTACTGCATTCAATAAATGGGATCCTCCCCATTCCCAAGAGGAGGGACCTAGTCTTGTGACCATTGGTGAAAAACACTAATTTGTGCTTGCAATAAATTACTTCGCCAACATTTTTTGGCACCCATCATGGGGTAGATTTAGTTGTCCAACACCCATAAATATCCACAAAATTATAAAAATTAGATATCTGAAAACCATAAACATTCAAAAAATATAACATTCATGAATTCAAAAACTCGTTGCTTAAAAATCCATTCCTAATTTTTGCAAGGAACATTTCATTTACCAAGATAGAAATTCCATATTCCTTTTTGAAAATTATTGTACAAGTTGGTGGAAAGAAGGTATACAAGAGCTAACTGAGAAAGTGGCCTAATTGACCCTACATTCGGAGAACAACAAGTTGATTTCAGACTTCCTATTATCTAGACAACAAGACAAGTTGCATGAGAATTATTTCATGAATTTAAATTTGAATTTCCTCTTAAAGACCCCCACGAAGAACTAGTTGCAACACCCTTAAATATCATTCATCTAGAAGAGGAAGAAGAAATGGGTGCACCTGTACCATGGGGATAGAATACAGGCCCGTTGGTTCTAGCTCTTCCACTTCACGAGTTATGTAGAAGATCGAGGAAGAACTTCCCCAAGTTAAAAAGGGGTGGAATATAACACCTAGATGAGCACATTGCTACATTCACCAAAGATTGTGGTGTATTAGGAGTTGAACACAAAAATTTTGTAGTCTGTTTGTTTATGGAGTCATTTCAAGGAGCTATTGTAGATTGGTTTTACCACCTTCTAAGGAGATCCATCACAAATTAGAAGTAAATGAAAACCAAATTTGAGGCTAGATTCAAACCTATTGAAGACGTTCATGCATTACTTGCACAATGGTCTCAGTTATAAAAGGATCCAAATGAGGATATGAGGGATTTCATTGCTAAATTCAATAGGTTTCTCAATAAGATTCTTGAAGCTGGAAGGCCTATTAAAGAAAACCAATTGAGGTTCTTCACAAATGCTTAATTTTTGGAGGTGGGATTCATCCCGAGAAGATCTCAACCCACTACCCTAAATGAGGCCCAATAACTTGCAGTTGATGTAGAAGATGACCTCATCATGTTTGGAAAAATTAGGAAAGGGTCACATAAAGATAAGGCTCAAGGTTCTAGTTCCAGAGCTATAGATCCCTTAGTACAAAAACTTACAAATGATGTTTTCTCTTAAAAAACATCTTGCTCAAAGCACTCCATATATAGATATTCCAAGGAATAACATCTAGAACAAACAAATAATTGTTGTTATGCCTCAAAAGTTTGCACTTGAAGCTCCACGCGTGAATGCCACTTGCAAGACATGTTCATATGAGGAAAACAAGGAAGAAGAGGTAGAAGGTGAATTACTCGTTGAGGAGATAGGCTCCGTAGAAGTTAGTTTCTTTGAATATGCATCTTCTTCTAAAGATGAATATGAAGACTTCATTGCTGATATGAACACCCATTCTTGTATTATTTTCACATGTTCCAAAACTGTTGAAAAATAAAAATCATCGAAGCATGTTGAAAAGGAGAAAGAGGTCCTCCAACCTATGACTCTACAACCAAAAATAATAGTAACTAAGTGAGGTTATTTGCTTCTGGAATATTTTGAGTAAGCTAAGAAGAATCTCAAGTCTGCATGCATCCTCCAAACATCCTATATTTCGGGTAAGTCAAGAATTTCCACTCATTCTAAGAATAGTGTTTCTACTCTCGTATCTCAAAAGGGTAGTGAAAAATATGCCTCTAATGTTCCTCAAGTAAGTCAGCCTACTCCTAGTGTTTCTAATGTTCTTGAAAGTGTTTCTTCCACCTTTGATATCATAGATAATGTAAAGAAAGCTAAGGTTCATATTTTTGAATCAGAATATATACAAACTCATCCTGAACAATTTGATGCGTTGGTCAAATTTATCAAATGTAACAACTCCAAATGAAATGTGTCGAATAATTCTAAAGGTTTACTCCCCACTCTCATACAAAACAAAAGCCATAATCTCTTAACTTCTTCTCCTTCATCTACTGATAACAATGTGCCTTTCTATATTTCCCTTTTAATTAATGGATACCTATTAAATAATTGCATTATTGATTATGGTACATCTGCTAATGTCATGCCTGCTAAGGTTTCCCAATCTCTTGGCTTGAGTCTCTCCCAAGCATTCGGTCACTATTACTCCATGGAAACAAAGGAAGTTTCTCTTGTTGGTAGGATCAAGGATGCACAACTTGCTTTCGTGGTTTTTCTAGAAAAGTGAATCAATGAAACAATGTTTGTGGTTGACATGCCAGACACCTACACTATGCTTCTTAAAAGAAGTTTATGTCAGGATATGGGAGGTGAAATATAAATGGGAAGGTATTTTACTTCGATACTGGTCAAGAATGAAATGAAAAATATCCTCCTTGAACCAAAGATGAAATATACAGTTTAGAAATCAAATGACCCAAGAGAACAAATAATATTCCAAGATAGGGAGGTTGGAAAGATTTTGTTTGAGGATGAGGTAACATGAATTATTTCCTGAGTTTTGAATAAGGCTAAGAGATGCACATCCTTGAAGAAATAAAAACAAAAATTGCTGATGAGGTTTGGAGTATGGAATTTGATAAAAAAAATTCATCGACTAGATCAGGTGCCAGAATTGTCTTGTACTCTCCGCAAGGAGATTTATTTCCTTTGTCATACAAGCTACTATTTTCTAATCCCAACAACACTGCTGAATATGGGGCCCTTTTGCTTGGGCTACAAGAGATTGAGGCCTTTTTTATCACTATCCTAAATCTACCCTAAGTGTCACTCCCTTATTTAGTTCATTCTTTGGTTCATGGATTAGTAGTTAGTTCCTGTTAGTGACCAATTTCAATTTGAAACTAGATGTGTAACTGCTAAAATTGGAGAAAAACATGAATGTGCAACTACTAAAATTTCTCTATAACTATTTTTTCCCTAGGACAAAAGCACCCAAGTAGGAAAATAACACCTAGGCATTCCTATATGAACTAGGTGCTTGTGTCCATGTTGAATCTTGTGGCCAAGTCTATTTCTGACCATGTTTTGTAGCTGATTTTTGTTATGTTCCTAGTGTCCATGTTTTTGTAACCATGTTCTGTGACTACTAGGAGGGTGAAAAGGTTCACCCAAGGTTTTCCCCCACTCGTTTGGGGTGTGTGAGATGAACAAATGCAAACAAAGCCCAAATGAGGAAGAATGAAAATGGTGTGCACATATGATATATGAATCTTGTAGGGGGAATAAGGATTACACACAGTAGTTACCATGACGCAAGAGAAACAAGGGAAAATACTTGCATACAAGTGTTAACGACAAAATAGTAATGCACACTAAAATAGTAACTAGTAAAGACATATAGGAAAACACCAAACATGGACGCAACAAGTAGCTAGTAGAATACACGGGACACCACTCAGGATGTCACAAGACAATCAGAGCCATCAAGGCTTTTGTAAATAAGGAAATCAAGAAAACATAGGGCATAGCCTGCAAACAATGACAAATAAGGTACAAACAAATATGATAACCATGATTGGAAGGAATCCTGTAAGGAAAATACCAGACATGAAGCAACTATTAACATGTTAGGGAAGATAAATAGTATGTGACAATGTGATAGCTGAATATAAGAATAAAAATGTGAAATATAGTAATGATAAGACATGATAGGAAGTAGGAGAAATCTAGATGCCCCCAGGACCCTCAGTGGGACTGGTAATGGACAAGGCCAAACATCATACATAGTGTAAAAACCTGAAGTGACTTGCATTCACCTCAAAATACCATGTGAACGCACATATGCGTATGAAAAATGAAAAAGCATACTATGAACCGTAATAACATATTAAGCAAAGGTGCAACATATAATAGTATAAACAAGGAAGAATGCATCCAATCAAGATCTAAGCTAATGCTTTTGGATTTTTAAATGTATATATGTGAAGGAAAATCATAAATAAGGGAGGAATAAGGATGTCCCCTAGTGTGGCGTGTGTAATGTAAGGTCCATATGAAGAAATCCTCAACAGTCAAGTATGAACAAGGAACAAGAGTGCATCATCCGGTGGTGTGGGGGAATTAAGAGGCCACTAAGTGTGAATGCCAAAATGATCTATGCAATGAGAGTACTAGGAAAGGGCCCATGATTAGCTGATGTAAAGGAACTATGTATCTGAACGTGATTTAGAGTCCGATGGGAAAGGGAGGGTGCATGAGGCCAAGTATATGAGATAGGTATAGATTGAGCATGTGGAGAGATAAAGTGTGAAATATGTCTAGATGGAGTATGTGACCAATGTGAAGAGCTTCCCCCATAAGGTAGGCTATGAGATCTATAGATACGACAAGGTCTATGAGTAGTAGCCAGGTGTGAAGGAAACTAAGATGGATGTGCATAAGAAGGATTAGGAGGTATCAAGGATAAAGAACCATCATGAATAGGAGAATATACACTAGGAGTAGGAGCAAATGAATATGGGAGGCTTAGATGAGCTAAGGAAAGATGTGTTCATGATCTGTAAATGTAAAAAAGGTAAACACATGTGAACACGAGGCAAGGACCTAGTGTTATGTGAAAGTTCCTGTATGATATCATATGGGGTAGGATTGTGTCATGAATATGGATAAACTTGAATATGTATAACATTGGTAAACACAAGAGCTACCAGATAATAATGTCAACATGGCGAGGGAAAATCTTATAGAGTCCAAGATCCCAACTAGATGAGTAAGAAGTATACAAACAAGAAGAATGTGTCCATTAGGAGAAAATAAAATAGATGTAACATTGAATTTGTCGGCAATAATGGAAAAATTAATTGCAAACATAAGGATCAATATGTGAGGTAAAAGATGTGTAACATATGCATCGTGAGGAGGCTTGAAAATATCAACATCAAACAATGGAGGGAGAGATACAAGACTCATCATAAGTAATATGTGTAATTTGGAAATATTCGAAGAACTAAAGTAGTATGAATTATCCCCTATGACCATAGATATAAATGTGGGAAGAGGGGAATGGATTACCCCAATGAATGAAACACGATAATGTGCAAACATAGTAAATAAATCATGCATAAAATCTCACAAAGTGAAAACATTAGGAATATTTTTCAAATCAACATATAGTGCTCTAACTTGTGAGGAGGAAGGTGCAGAGAGAGATGTAACATTGGAGGTACCTGATTAACTAAAAATAAAGTATATGGGAATAGTTAATCTGATCTAGAACAACATGTAAATGTAGTAAATAAATGTGGTAAAAAATATAGAAATGACCCAAGCAACTATAAAAATAGAAATTCTAAACCCTAAAGTGCAAGGAGAGTTAGAGTGAACTCAACTAATCAGAGGAGCTCGCTAGACTGTGTCACAGAGGTGACTAGAGAAACAGAAAGCATGAATAACTATGCAGAGGTCCCCAAAAAGGTGGATCTGAGCTGTCTAGCTGGACTGGAATGCCTAGAGAGGGACTGGGGAACCTGTGGGTGCTCTGGTAAAAATGGGTGCCATGGTCTATGCAAAAGATCTAGAACTAAGTTTCACAAGTCTGACAGGTGATCCAAAACCCTAGCTATTTGTCACATCAGATTCGTTACTTTGTGTCATGTGTCATTGATAATCCAAGATGATGGAAAGACCTGCAAGAAAGCCACAAGCACTATCAAAACCCTAAAAAAAGAAGAATGCAGATGAATGGGTCAGACTAACCTTAGTTGCTACAATAGTGGGTTTACTAACTGAGTGTTGCACTAAATTTCAATCCCAAATGTAGTTCTGGTGTGTGTGTGCATAATGTTCCCTAGGTTCTCTTGTGCTAGTCACACTTTGTGAAGTAACAAGCAATAACTATATGTAGAAAATGTAATTAAATGTGTGCATGGAATAAAATATAATCCCTCCCCTTATGCTTGTGTCATACAAATGAACCATCCTTGTACTCGTGATGGAGCTAATGGATGTAAATGATCTCCAAATGGATGCAACTCTAGATGGATGATAGTAGTGACTAGTGCTTAGTCCCTCATTATGGTCTCATAACTTTATATTTATAGGGTTCTCTTGATCTAATTTCATAATTAACCCTGAAATGGCTGACCACCAAAAAGATAAGAATCTAAAATGGCTAGAGAGTGCCCAAAAAGTGGCAGGAAAGTTAAAAAAGGATCAGGGTGCCCCTGGTGGGACCAAGGAACCCATGAGTGCCCCAGTACTATCATGGGCACCCCAGTCGAGGCTAAAATAACACAAAGTGATGAAAGTTGACTGGGCATGTGGGTGTAAGAGGCCAGGAATGATGAAATAAAATAAAACAAGATGGCCAAAAGATGAGGGTTAATTAGTACTTTCTTCACTCAAGAACCTTCTAAATAGTAGTATGAGACTGGGATTAAATAATATCTAAAGTGCATGATTTTGTGACTACATTTTTCCCCCACTTTATGTTGGTGAGCGAAAAGATCGGTAACATAAAGTAGATAGAGATGCGTACTTGATTTCCAATAAGATTGTAGTAGAAAACACACTGATGGACTAGAAAAAGCGTGGAATGACAAAAAGATGGTGGAGCGTGGAAAAAAAGGATGAAAATGCACAAAAAAAGTGATGAGAGTGAACCTAGGGTGGAAAGGCATGTGTAGTTGCTGATGTGTGTGATGTACCTGCATGGTTAGTATGGTGTGTGCTGTTGCGAAGTGTTGTTGTTTATGTTGTTGTTGTTGTTGCCCCCATTTGACTACTTGTTTCTCATACGACTGGACTTGCAAGGAGAAAACGATCAAGTAGTCAAATATGTATGTATGTATGTATGTGTAAAAATGCAATGTAAAAGACACATGCATATGTATGTAAATGTAAATACGTAAATGAAAGAGTGTAAATGGAACATGTGCACCTGATCCATGTCGAGAAAGAGAGTGTAGAAGGATATCCTGTACTTTTGGGGTTTTTTGGGCGATCCGACGCCATATGCCGAAGAAGTGTAGGGAGAAATTCCGTTGTATCCTCCTAATCTTTAACTGCTTCCCTGAATGTGTGTGAAGAGATCTCTGTATGTCCTGGGTTTTTTGGGTGATTCGACACCACTAGCCAAAGTAGTGTAGGGAGGCACACCCAATGTAACCTCTAAGCCTATAACTGCTTCCCAGAATGCTAAGGACACCATGTCCTGTAAAATCCGTTGTGTATGGGGTTCGTAGACTGGTCTGAACCCACTCACTATATATAACCCACAATGCCAAGGGAGGAAAGTGCACTGAACTGAACCGGTGTAAACACACTATGTAGTATGTAAAACCCCAAATGATGTCCCCCCTCTTTGGGGGCATATGCAACGCCGTTGATAGGAGAATGCAACACCAAAAGAGGACCAACCACATGAACTCTGAAACTCTTCCCTACAGGGGGAAGGGAATATGCTTGGTAGAAACCAAGGTGTGCACAAACAAGAAGGCTAGCCAAAGACAAGTGTTAGTACGAACAAACATGCATATAGAAAACAATGTGTAAGCTATGCAAACAATGTAAAAGCTACCAAGAAAATGTAGTAATGTAAACACACAAGAAGACAAAGTAAGCCACACAAAGTGGGCTGCAAACATGGGACATCACTCATGATGTCACAAGACATGCAAGGCCATCATGGCTACATACAAACAAACAAGTGTGCACACCAAACATAGGGCAAGGCCCGCATACAAGAACAAACAATAGCAAACAATGTAATAAACAAGTATGGAAGTAAATATCCTTGCATAATAAATGTTGCACATCAAAAACCCGTTAGCATGTTAGAAAAATAACTAGTATGTCAAAAGCGTGTATAACCAAGTAATGTAAAGTGCTAAGTACAAAATGAAACAATAACACATGTGAGAGACAAATGTGGATGCCCCCAGAGACCAGTGTAGGAAGGGTAGAAGGTGAGCATCCATGCTGCGTGTAAAAGACCTGTATCTGTGATCACAACTAGAAAAATATGTGAACGCACATGTTTGGATGATATAGATAAATGACATACAAGTAAGCTAACTAGCATGTGTAATAAAGTGACCATGAACAAGCAAAAGTAAGCAAGAGTAAGAACAACCATAATATGCAGTATGTTATGGATGGATGGAATGAAATGTAAAATGGAGTGATTGGGGCCGCATGCCCCCTGAGTGAATGGAAATGTATGCAGCGAGGTTCATTTGGTTTTCCCCCTACGCAGTCAAGAATGAACCATAAACGAGAGTGTGTCATCGGGAAATGGTTGAATAGTGTGTTGTATCTAGCGCACTGTGATGAATATGTATGTGTAGGGATGATGATATGCAACATATAGAAGATATGTGTCATCAACCCTATAGCCAAAGCATATATGATGAATGGGAAGATGATTTGTCTCTAAAAGGAGTGATGATTTAGCCTAAACGTATATCACTACAAGATGAATAGTAAGGAGTGGTGATGTAGCCTAAAGCGTATACCACTACAAGATGATAGAATAAGTGACCATTTTATCCTAAAGTGTATGTCACTAACATAAGAATGTTGTATGATGAAAGGTGGAATGATAAACACGTGATGAATGCAAGGTCCATTTGATTTGTAAACCCTCAGTAGTTGAGTATGGACTGAGGAACTAAAGTGCGTCATAGGGTAGTGAGTGCAACACGTAGAAGATAATGCAATATGTGTGATGATAATAGATGACCATGTGTATTTATGGAGTAGATGTAATGTAATGTGTGATGTAATAAAATGTAATGCATAGATGTGCATGTATATGTGTAAGACAATGTAGTATAGACCATGAAATGTGTTAGACTATATAGTAGTAGAAAATGCATGATATGATGATATGTAATGCATATGACTGTGTATATGTGTGGCATATGTAAAATGTGTATGTATGTGTATAGATGCAAATATGTTGAAAACAGATGTAGAATAAATGTAGTATGTATGACACAAGGTGTATGAAATGTAATGTGTAGTGTCTATAGTGCAGTGTGTATGGTTCATGTGTAGTAAGCCCTCAATAGTCAAGTATGAACTGAAGCACAAGAGTGTGTCATCAGGAAATGATGACTCTAAAGTATGAATGAATATGCATATGAGGAGATTGATGTATGAGAATGTAACGATGATAGATGTGTAGATGTGGCGATGGGTGGGGGAAGATGTATTAAATGTTATGCCCCCAAGTGTACATGAATGAATGAGCTAACCAATAACTGTGAAGGATGAAGGTCCTCCATCCGATGCATGTGATGATGAAAGCGTATGATCATGCTCTAAGAGTGGTGGTATAAGATAGGACAAATTGTGTTGGTGAATGAATTCTATGCAAATGTGAGGGATGAATATATGGTGAATGTCAAGGCGTAGTAAAATGTGTCAATGATGGAGATCTACATGATGCTAAATGCAAAGGTGATGAAGACCCACACAGGATAAACCGAGGAGGTGATCGATGTTGAGAGGTGGTGAATGTCCTAGGAATAGGGATATACTTATGTGTATGACTAATGAAGTGGTGTGGTTGTGTGGATGGGGCTTGAGTAGGTGAGCTAGGAGTAGACTATGCTTTGAGCAACATAGAAAGTGATGTGCTAGAAGAAGTAGATGATGTGCTAACTAATGTGTGAGGAGATGATGACCATGGAACAGATGGAGGGACACTGTCAATAGCGATGACCTAATTTTTGTGAATATACTTAAGCCACAAATGATTCATAGAGATGATAGATCATGAGTGACGAATCCAATTGAGACCAAGAAGCATATCGCATCCGTCAACTGTGTTTCCAACTAGGAAAGGTACAAGCAGAGTAAGAGGACCACTCGTAACATGTAGCTTAACAACACCAAATGTTTTGTTGAAATGGTACTTGATTTGTGATGGAGGATGGCCGATAACCTTGAGAAGTGAAATACAACATGCACTAACAGGCCATGATGGGTCAACCTTAGTGTTATTAATGGAGGTCGAGCCAACAAATGCATTGATATGTAAATGATTAGATGTAAAATTTGCATGATAATCATGATTAGAAAAGGAAATGATTGGTGACTAAGCGTCAGTATTTGCAACTAAGAAATCAAGGGCCCTTTATATAGGAGAAGGTACTACGTGATAGACATAATTAGCTGATGAATTGGTTGTTTTGGTGTTATGTTTGGGTAAAGCGTTATTAAAGATCTTGAGTTTATGATTGTCATTAACATGTGGAGATGTTATGGATTCCAGAATTTCAATTTTACCATTGTAAAGAAAATATTGAATGAGATGTCGTAGCCAGAAACAACGATAATTGGAATGTCCTTTGCATTGGTGATAATCACAATAAGAATTTTCATCGAAATTACGTCCTTTTGGGTGAGATGGATCAAGTTGTAGAGGTGATGGTAAGGTAATAAGATTACTATCGATAAGATGTGGTAGCAAAATGCTCAGAGGTGTACTAAACTTAGTAAAAGTATGCCTATATGGTTATGGTTGAAGCTCCTTAGGAGTAGAAATTACGTTTACAGTAGTTTTTCCTTTCCCGCAATGGGTTTAGGTGTAGAAGACTTGAATGTTGGCTTACTTTGAAAACATGTGGATGACATTGCTTGTTCTTGATATTTAAGTTTTCCTATTGGTAAGAGTTTATTCTCACAAAGTTTTAGACTATGAAAAATTTGATCAAATGAAGGAGAAGTCTCAAAGAGAACACTCTCCTGTAGAGGTGGTAATAGACTCTAAATAAATAAGTCTTAAAGTTTGGGATCGGTAAGGACATTAGACATCTTGGCTAAATTGTTTTTGTAACACAAGACATAATTAGATAAGTGTTCGTTAGACCCTTGTTTGAGTTGTGCAAGTTGAGCATAGGAGATCTTAGAGCCAATATTGATAGAGAAATGCATGAGAAAGGCATTGGCCAGATGTGTGAAAGAAACTATCGAATGTATAGGTAGGTCATAGAACCAATGCATTGCATATTCTTGCAGGCTATGAGGGAAAAGTTTTGTTAAGATAGTATGATCATCTGCATAGTTAAGGCACGCTACATGAAATGCTTATATATGCTCTTATGGGTCACCATGGCCTTTAAATATAGGCAGCTTAGGAGAGATGAAATTAGGCAGGAATGGATAGGATGATATAGCGGGCGCAAAAGGAGTATGTAACAATGTTGTAGAATCTAAAGATAGTGGTGTGCGTGAGGTAGAAGATGAAGCTAGTGAATTTGAGTTTGTAAATCCTAATATAAGGAGGTCATATATGAGGAATTGGAAGAAGAACTAAGGTACAATGGAGTAGTACTAGGGTGACGGGTAGGAGAGGTAGTTGTAGCAATGGGAGAAGAGACATTGGTGGGTGGAGTAGAGACCATATGAGCAGAAGATGCAACTACAGAAGTTGAAGCATCACGAGCCCTTTGAGTGGAAATTAGAGCATGTAAGACATGAGGGAGATGAGTAGGGTTTTCACGCAACGCTTGGCGAAAGTCAGTAATAGTATTAAGTTGATCTTGGTCAACATTGGTATCTTCATCGTAGGAATTCTCACTATCAGATGCCTCTATTTCGTGAAGAGGCACATTATTTGAACTATCCAAAGGATTGCTAGTAGGGGCTACAGAACTAGGGATATAAGCCATTTGTTTGGAAACCCTATGGGTGAATGAGGGTAGATCACAATATTGAAAAGTCCCAAAATGACCACTACGAGTGACAGGCATATGAAGAAGAAGCCTAAGGAGAGAGTGTATGTGAATATCGGGTTCATAAAAATGATTAACTAAAAATAAAATGTATGGTGATGGTTAATCTGATCTAGAATGACATGTAAATGCAGTAAATAAATATAATAAATAATTATGGAAATGACCCAAGCAACTAAGCTTAATGAAAAGTAGAAACCCTAATATGTAAGAGAGTATGGAAGTGATACTTAGCTGATTCAGAGGAAGTTGACTGGACTATGTCGCAGAGTTGAACTGGAGGAATAATTTAGAAGTAGGAACAACTTATGCAGAGGTCCTCGAAAATGATAGATCTGGACTAATCTAGTTAGATTGGAGTGCTTAGAGATGGATTCGGGCACCTACGGGCACTCTAGAATACAAAATTAGCACCCTGGTCTATGCAAAATATCCAGAACTAGGTTTTATAGGTCCGGATAGGTGGTATCGAAACCCTCGTTGTGTGTCGCATCAGATTCACTGCACTGTGCACTAGATGTCACTGATGATCCAAGATGTATAGAAAGACCTATAGGAAGATCCACAAGAAGTATCAAAACCCTAGAAAGAAGAAGAATGCAAATGAATGGGTTAGAACTGACCTCAACTGCCACAAGAATGGGTTTACCAACTAAGCATTGCACTACATTTTAGAACCCAAATGTAGTTTTGGTGTGTGTGTATGTGTGTGTGTGTGTGTGTGTGTGTGTGTGTGTGCGCGCGCGCGCACGCGCGCATAATGTGCCCTAGGTGCTTTTGTGTCAGTTGCACTTTATGAAGTAGTGAGTAATAGCTAAATGTAGAAAATGTAATAGTATGTGTGCATGAAATAGAATAGAATCCCTCCCCCTATGTTTGTGTGATGCAGATGAACCAACTTTGTTCTTGTGATGGAGCTAATGGATGCAAATGATCTCCAAATGGATGCAACTCGAGATGGATGATAGTAGTGACTAGTGTTTGGTCCTTCATTATAGTCTCATAACTTTATATTTATAGGGTTCTCTTGATCTAATTTCGTAAGTTAACCACGAATTGGTCTAACCACCAAAAAGATAAGAAGCTGAAATGGCTAGAAAGATCCCGAAAAAGTGGCGAGAAAGTGTGAAAAAGGATCGGGGCGCCCCTAGTGGGACTGGGGCACCCATAAATGCACCCTAGTACTAGCCTAGGCACCCTAATTGAGGCTAAAATAACGTAAAGTGACAGAAATTCGACTGGGCATGTAGGTGTAAAAGGTCGGGAATGAAGAAATAAAATAAAATAAGATGGCCAAAATACGGGGGTTAATTAGTACTTTATTCACTCAAGAACCTTCTAAATAGTAGTATGAGACTGAGGTTAAATAATATCTAAAGTGCATGATTTGGTGACTACAACACCAAGCATATGATCACTAGAAGTGCATCAAGAGTGAGACATAATAGGAGTATCATGAGTTCCAATAGAAAATCAACCTTGGAAATTAGTAGCACTAGGGCACGTCCCAAGAGGAGAAGGATGTGCAATTTAGGTAATATCATGAGCATCATATATGAGATAAATATCAAAAGGAGTAGCAACATGAGGTGTGGAATCTATTGTAGTAGTATCCATGGAAGAAGGTGTAACAAGGGCACGTGTAGAAAAAAATGTATGCATAGTATGTAACCAAGGATGACCTAGAAGAATATTATAAGGGACATCATGAGGCATGGCATAAAATATAAGTTTAAGAGTGAAAGGTCCTACAATAATGGGTAGAGTGATTTCTCCCAACACTTTCTTAGGGGTGTTATTCAAGTCACAAATATCTAGGGTGGATGGAGTTAGATTAACAACAGAAAGGCCTATTTGATGGAGAAGGAAATATTGCATATATTAAGACCAGAGCCAGGATCAACTAGGACACACTTAATTATTAATTTGAACTTTAATATATAATGGGGAAGAATTTTCATCAAGTATATGGTTAGCCATAAAACAATTTTGCATAAGCATATTCCAATCATGTACAAATAAATTTGTACGTGGAGAGTGATGTTGATGAAAAAAGCAACTATCATCAAATTAATTTAAAATGATCATATCTCGAAATGGATTTTTTAATTTTCCAAAACAAAAATAGGCTTTTTTGAACATTATAAATTGAAAGAAAAACCTCAAAGGGATTTGGCCAAAAGTGTATATTTTTTGAATTAGGTCATTCAATTAGTAAAAAGTGTACAATTCTTGATTTATCAAAATTTGGGCTCAATATTGTGGAAAAAAGAGGCTTTTTGTTAGATATGGAAAAAGGAAAAATATCCTCAAAGGAATTTGAAAATAGATTTGTTATGCTCAAGCTATGAAACACAAGGTGATTTGAAAATTGGGATCCCTAGAAAGTGACCCAAATCGTATAATGAAGCATGAAACCTTAGGAATTGTTTTACAGATATGATTTTATGGTAAGTGATATGATGAAAATCAGGTTTGGACCTCACAATATAAAATGCAAATATGAACCCTAATAAAGACTAGGGTTTGGGTTTAGGAGAATAATGGATATGTTAAAGAGCATGCAAGTGGATCGAGTTCACCAAATGATTTAATGAAATGTAAATCTAATGATAAGGACACTGCTAATTAGATAGATATAATAGTATTCAAGTGAGATAAAGATAAATGAAATGCAAGCATAACGTGATAGATGATGGTTTATGAGAATGACTCAACTTGCCATCGTATAGGTCTGGACTAATTCTAGATTGGGGAACATTGGTCTGGAAACGAAAAATTATGGGTTATGTAAGCTTTGATGTCTGATAACTGGACTAGTGACGATCTCAAGGACAAGAGTTCGAAGAAGGGGATAGGGTCACTCCTAGGTGCCAGCATGTCTATTTTGGGAGTTGATGTCTGTGAGTATAGCTTAAGAATTTGGTTCCTTTTGTACATGCATGTAGTGTTGTTCCTTATTCACTATGTGCATCACATCAAATTCATTGTGTCACATATGTGACCTTCTAATTAAACCCTAGACACATGCACAATACTCAAGACACACATTACATGTATAAAATAATCCATATGTTTGAGTTGAGACTAACCTCGACAGTCACCCCAATGTGATTATCACTAAGTCATTGCAATACATTTCAGACTCTATGTAGTTCTTGTGTGTGTGTACGTGATTGAAATAGTCTCCCTTGAGCTAGGATGCCCTACTGCCAGTCACACAAAGAGAATAACGGGCTATAACTACTTTGTCCCAAATGCAAATGTGTGTTATGGAATTTAGAATAAACCCTCCTATGTAATGAAGTATGCAGTCCCAAAATGTAGTCCTTGGTTTAGTATATAGAAAATATTAGCTCCTTCTAATAGTATGGCCTCTTGAATGCTTGCCCCCTAATGAGGTTAAATAAGACATGTATATATATGATTCCCTTGCTTAAGTTTCATCATTAATAAGTGAATAGCTTGACTAAGAGTGATAAAAGAAGATAAGAAAGAAGCAACATTTGAAAGATTTCAGAAAAAGAGGTAAAGAGGACACATGCACCCGGAGGGGACAGTAGCGCTCGAGCGTTCTTGTCCCTGATGGACAGTCCTGTACATGGTGTTCGAAAGATATCAGAATAATGAAATTAAAGCCAAGTAAGATATCGGCTAATGGAATGCAAAACTATAAGTCGTCAATTAGAAAGCAACAAATCAATAGAGTATGGAAATGGATAAACAGTAATGTCAAAACAAAGTAAAAAGGGTTGTTAATGAGTAGTTCTCTTATTTAGGAATCATGTGCATATAAATGACATATTTAGAGGCTAGATTTACATAGTAAGTGCGTGATTTAGTGACTACAATAAGATCTACACCCTCTTAATGTATTATAGGTTTTGATTGTTGTCTCTCTCTTTTTTTTTAAAAGGCCCTTGTTACTTGAGTTTGAAGCTAAACACCAACCAACCAAAAGCTCTCTTCATCAAGGCATTATGGAATTAGTACAAGGAATGAAATAAAGAATATGTCAATAAAAAATATTTATATTGGAGGTAGTAAAATCATCCTAGGAGGTGATCATTAATTATGTTGATAAGCATTTTCCAAACTAGAACGAGGCTGTCTAATAATGACAGGCTATGATGACATGGATTGATTTGGTTTTCGATATATGGGCAAATCACAACCCTCAATGTATGTGGCATTGTTTCGATAAGTAGTCTCAAATTTTTAGGTGAATCACATAATTATTCTGACAACCATCAACATTCACACCTCACCCATCAATCTTTATCCAATGCATTTTTTTGAGCTTGGAAGACATGCCTAAGATTACTCATGGAAGTGGATCTTCATGCACCTTTTGATTTATGGGGTTTGATTCTCCAAAAAAAACCTCTATAATTTTGTTCACATTTTTTATCTTTGGAGAATTTTTTTCCGTGGTTTTCTCTTAGGCTTGATCAATTAATGTATGACTAAGGATCCCAAGCATTTGGATGAAAGAAATGATGTGGCCATATGCCATAAATGGAAACAGAACCGTATGCCACTTATGGAAGGTCAACTGAATTTTTCCATTGAGGATAGATGGATGATGAGGACATGTTCTCTAGGTACAACACCACAATATTCTTTATTTTCACTCTATTTTTCTATTTTTTATTGTTCTTGGTCAAGAATTTTTAGGAAATCTAGTGTTCACATTGGTATTGGGTATTTTCCGTAGAGTAAATATTACTTACAGTCCAATTAAATAATTAGTAAGTTAATAGAATATATTGTTCTAACAATATAATCTATATAGCATTGTTATACCTGAGATATTTTGTTATTTGGCCTTCCCAGTTTTGAGGAAGTCAGTTTACTATCGAATTTGTCCAAATATCTACATTTTGTATCAGAGTAGGGTTAAGATCAATGCGCGTCTTTGAAGTTTTTTTCCTAATCTCTATGTAATAGCAACATAACAAAGTTATTTTACAATTGTTTAGATTCCATTGTTGTGTTTCTGAGTGAGAAGTTGGGATGTGATTGTCTTAGTGGGACGTGATTAATGGAAGTCTAAAATGTCATGTGCAACAATTCAAAATATTGTAGCATGCAATCGATTATGATATGCATTAGCACTTGATCATTTTCTACTAATCGATATCATTGTGGACATTACAGAACAGGTTGTACTTTGAAAATACTACATCAACGAATCGGGTACTTCATCTTCACATGGTTTCAACAAATTTTGGACTTATGCTACCATAATATCCATCCACTCCTTGCACATACAATGCATCAAAAATATTAAGAAGAGCCCAATTAAATAACATGTACTGCATGCCTTTGTTATGTATATCTTTAGAAAATTCAAGTCCATGTTTATTAAAAGTCACCTAACGTTTACTTTTGTTTTCTAGTTTGTTTGAATATTTTTTTTTAGTTTTTTGTTGAGGCATTTAGTTATAAGTTTTGATTTTGATTTTTACATCCATGTAAAAAGTGGAAATAAATTCATAAAGTATTAGTGATATTACGTAGTAAAAAAAAATCTTTAATACTTTTGTATAGTGATATTACGTAGTAAAAAAAAATCTTTAATACTTTTGTAACTATGTGTGGTAGTCATCATTAGTGGAAATATTGTTTTTGTATTGTATTGCTTTAGGAGTCAATATTAAACTCTGAAAATCATTGGATTAGTATTGTAAGGGTCTCATTTCTTTTTGTCTGTGTTGTCATTTATTAATTTCAATTTTTAGTTGGAATTTACAAATTATCAATTTTTTTTATTGTCAAAAAATGTTGTCTTGACAATGTTATATGTCGTCATTATAGTGTAAAGAGTCAATTTGAGTCATCATCGTCATGTTGTCAAAGTTAAAAAATTTAAAAAATTGTTAGCATTTAAACTGTTGGATGCATTATTACTTGTATGCGAAGTCCTATGTATTGTTTCTACATTGAGGAGGGAATTTATGAAAATAAACCCAATGTAGAAACTAATAAGCTTCAAGTTCACATTTGTTGAATAAGCAATGTTATTCATCGGAGGAAAAAGGTACAAGAGGAAGGAGGTCGATTAATGACCTATCATCGGTCACCAATGACAGGGCCACAAAGAAATTGTGGTGGCATTTTGTGGTGTGTATTTTGCTTTCTACTATTGTTTTAGAGTTCCAGTTTCAATTATGTGTTCTATGGTGTGCTTCTCTTTTAGAGTACTTGTATTTGTTCATGTTCAGTTGGCACTTTGTTCTTGTGTTCAAGATTGTAAACAGTGATCAGTATTTCCTACATAATTCCTTGATGTGAAAATATAGTGGAAAGATAAAAGCACAATGAAATGTAGCATCATGATACTTGAGAGGTTTAATAGTCAGATGTGTTCCTGTTCATACCTAGGTTAGCGGTAAATAGTTGTAGAACCATTGAAGGATGTGCAGATGGTTCCTGTTTGAGTTCCCACATTGAGTAGGTTAGATATGTTCCCTATAGTGATTGTTTGATAAGTAGATGGTTCATGTACATGTTCCCACACTAGTTTGGTCAGATGTGTTCTCGACAATGTATTGTTGATAAGAATTTGATGTGTTCCTTATTCTACCTTCAGTTCGAGTTGTGTGCCAAGATCATGAGTAAGAAGAGGCAGTAAGTTACAGAAGAAGTGTGACGATGTGTTTCTAGTGTTCACATTGGTATTGTGTATTTACTGTAGAGTAAATATTACTTATAGTCTAACTAAATAATTAGTAAGTTAGTATAATGTATTGTTATAAAAATATATTCTATATAGCTTTGTTATACTCGTAAAAATATTAACGAGATATTTTGTTATTTGGTCTTCCTACTTTTAAGGAAGCTGGTTTGCTATCACCATGGCTATTTAATAGCCATTGTATTATGTTGAATAAAATATAGACGAGCATTATTATTGTTTTTGATCTGCAACTCTGTCCAAATATCTACACGAATTCATTCATATTGATGATTGTTTTAACTTTTAATGGTATGAATGTGTAAGAAAAATTGAAGTGTTTAGTCGACAAGAGAGATGACTAAGGGATTCAAACATATGCAAGCTTCCCTATCTCCAGGAGGCGATAAAGGATATTCTACAAATACATCCAATTGATCGCAAATTTCCACCCAAGGCACTAACATGGCTAATGGAATGTTTTGTATTCATGTGACCACCACCACCATGCTCAATATATGGAATTTCCATTTCACGTTGTTCCACCTATAAGGTTTCCACTAAAAGACTCATTAGTGGTATCCTCTCTTTTGAGTTTTTATTTTTGTTAGGAATAGGGGAAAATATAAATGTATATCTATCTCTAAAATGTTTATCTAAAACAAGATTTATGTAACTTTGTGGGGCGGAGAATATGTACAGACATGATTTTCCGTCTGAATCTTCGAGCAATGTTGAAGATTCAAAATTTTAAATATTTTCTATAAATTTTTACTTCTAATAGTTTTTTTTTTGTGTTGGGAGTTAATGACCCTTACGATCTCACACATATCTTATTATTAATATTTAAATTTATCAATTTTTCTGTAACTCTTACAATGTGTCAAAATTTAATCTTAGTATACCATGTTTTTTTGTGTAGTATTTTTTTGATGACAAGTGTTCCTTATATGGGATGAAGGTTGTTGTCAATGCAAATTCGATAGTTTGAAATTGATTGTCAAAATGTGTTGATGGATGGAAATTTTGATGGTGTGGATTCCCTCAATTTTATTATTATTCATTCAACGAATAATGAATGGTTAGTGATTTCCCATGGATTAGAGGAACATAGAATGGTGGCAATTTGTTTTCTAAATAACATTGATATGAGTTTGGTTACTAGTATTGTTGTGAACAATTAAAAATCAAGGGTTCCCATTTCTCGATGTAATAGATCAAGGCCCTTCGTTTATGTTGTCTAGGATATAAACTATAAGAAATGTGTTTACAATGTATAACTACAAATTGATGGTGACACTAGCATGTGAAAGTAGCACTGTTGTATGAGAATGAGTGATACATGCTCAAACCTCAAGTTGCATTGATTAATACCTTTACTCAAAAGCACATTGGTCATGAAATAACCCTATATGATTCCCATTGAGTGCTCATCAGTGAGGATATAAATGTGTCACAAGCCTTGTTGTGTTTAAGTGTTACAACCATATAAATTGACTAAACATTCATGTTATCAAAATTTTAGGTTGTTGTCACATAAAAATTAAACTATCCAAAAATTCTTGATTTGTGTTCTCTTGCGTCAAACTCACTTAAGAGACAAATTTATTAGTATAAACACTATATGGAAGAAATTTTGTCTTCTTTGATCTTGTTTTGGCCCCAACATGATAAATAACCCCCCAAGTTGCCTTGCTCCCTTTGGTCGTCAAATTCCCAACGGTCTTCGTCAAGATGATATGTGTTCCATAAAATTTGTCCTTGACTTGTTCCACCTTGGCCTTCTAAATTTCAACTAGTCCAAGTCTAAAAAATTACAAATAATAAATAATAATGTCGTAAACCCCATCATTTACCCCATAAAGGCATTTTGAATTTGTTCCAAATGTTCATATGTTTTATAATGGCTTGATTGATCCAATCTGGTAGAAGGTGTTTTAAAACTTAAACATTTACATTTATCCTTGGTGTCGCCCCATCGATCCTTTTGAAGATAGTAGGAACTCAGATCAATTAATTTGTAAATATAAATCCACACCAAAACACCAATCCGAATGCTTGGCAAGGCACATACAAAATTTGACTTATAATAACCTTTCTCGATAAGAGGTTTAACTCTGTTCATAGGGTTGGTTGAACAACAAGAGTTGGTAGGGAAGGTCGTGCCATAATAATTGTGATTAAATGTGACTACAGACTACTGAAGGACATGGAAAAAGGGACGGTTTTAGGCTCATCAATAGGGTAGTTACAGAATAGTTCATTGCCAAGTGGTGTCAACATATTGAGGAAATGGAAGAGCATGTGGCTGTGATCATTTGAGAAGAAGTGAAAAATAAGTTAAAGAAAGCATTCAAAAGCAAGTCATGATTATGAGGTCAAGAATACAAAAGTGTTGTGAGAAATATTTTTAAGAGTGATGATGACCTCTAAGTCACATGTATGTCTATGAAATAAGGTCAACATGGAAAATTAAGTGTTATGAGCACCCTAGGCAATACTATAGCTAACACCTTATATATAAAAAATGAATTTTATAGGAAAAAAATTAATTAACCGTAATTAACTATTGGATTACTTGATATGTTATGCCTCTACCATCCAAGAAAAACTTGCTAATAAATTTAGTTGTAGCTGTCACTGCCTAAATTCCTTCGCTAATTCTCTAACATATAGTCTATCATAACCTTACTTTATTGATATCTTTCCCAACTATTTTTCTCAATTTCCGTGCATATTCACCTGTTTTTATATCTCCTCCAAAAATAACTTGCAAGACTTTAAAACAATACAAATTATTGAAATAAAAATGTATGAATTAAATTTAACAACGAAGGAACTTTCCTAGTTTCAAGGCTAGTTAAATATCATAATCTTAATATAATTATTTTAATTTCCAACGAAGATAATCAAATTGCTATGTAAGGGTGGTTACTAACTCTACTAGCATATGTGGTTGATAAATTGATCTAGATTTCATAAAAAACCATGATAAACTAAAACACATTGACGCCCCCTAAATGTTGGCACCCTAGGCTGCCTAGACCTTAATCCCCCTCCGACTATATATGTTCTAGAAAATATTTCCACTCATGCATTTTGTCAAACAATTTAAGTTCACCTGGTAGAAATTTTTTTGGATTTGCAAAATATGCATAGAATAATGAATATGATGAGATCGATCAAACTCATAACGTCTCATCTCATGTCATGTTTGAGAGAAGCTAAGATGACTTTTGTGAAGTAGATATTGATAACTAGTGTAAGCAGGTTTTGAAGGTGATTACTGTGAAATCTAATTCGATGGACTACAAGGAATCCAAAGAACTTATGATTCCTTGAACATTGCTTCTTAGCTACTTTCTTCTTGAACATCGAACGCTTCTTATTGGTAGAGGAGGAGGTGAATTAACCAACCAATTGGTTGTTTACCATTTTTTGGGGGCATTTATCATTGATTGGTTGACTGGTTAAATATTTAATAATGATGGAAGGAGGGTTCGAGGCTAGTACTCAAAAAGTTTGAGAATTCTCATGGTTTAATAAAAAGAAAGAATTTGAAACATGAGAGAATGCAAAAAAGGTATTTAATGTAAGGAAAAGAAAGAGATTAATATTCACCCAATGATCCATGCTTTGAAGATGGACAAGGCAATTTTAGTTGAGTGAACTTGGAAAACAAGTGTAGTAAACATCAACTATAATGTGGACAATGGTAAAATGACAAATGAACATCACTGAATAGAACATGTTCATTACCATGACATCCAATCTCATGGGAAATTTTTTACTCGTAGGATTAACTGGACATACAATAATATCAAGTTTACTAGAATGCATGCGAAAGATGCAGTCGACAGTCTCATAAGAGAAAACTTTCAAAATTAAATTATTTTTTAGATTAATGTCAAAATATAATTAATTAATTAATTTATTAGATTAATTACATGTTTTAGTAAGTAATCCACGATGTGAACTCAATCCGAGTCAACTTAAAGTCAGGCCATAGGGCTAGGTTGAGTTGACATTACTTATATAGCTACTTTTGGGTACAAGTTCCTATATAGGGCTTCTAAACAATTATAGAGGGGAGGAACCTTTTCTCTCAATTCTAGAGAAAATTTGTTGTAATTTTCTTCGGTTTCATGAATAAAATAATGTAAGGAAGTGGGATGAGAATCACTCTTAATTTTTCATGCTATTTGCTTGTGAAACTGTGTTTCGTTGTTTATAATTTAATAATTTAATTAATACTCCTATTTTTCTATTTTGTATATGATGTTATGGCATTATAGACTTTGTATTGCATATCTTTGTAGGTGGAATTTTTTCCATACGCATACGATCTAGGTATAGTGAAGACTTTGTGCTTCTAAGTGGATTGAATCCTCTTTAAAATTGTTGTTTGTGTTTTGATATTCATGTGAGAGAGAAACTTCCACATTTTTGAATTCCTTGAATTATCCAGAAATCTCTCTATGTTATCCTACTGTGGGTTTCTCCCTTCCTCTTCCTTTCTCCCTTTTTTCCTCTCTCTTTCCCATTTTTGATTGCTTTTTGTGATTTTTGGATAAAAGCACAAAAAATACAAAATACATCATATGAAGGAGCTTACCTTCTCAAACCTAAAGGAAGATCACAATGTCAATAGGTGATCTCTTTAATGTTGCAGGTTTTATGTCACTTTTGTTGGGTGAGTCACTGAAATAATCAAATAAAATACGACATAAATCCCTACCAACATAGGCAACATGTATTAGTCTGTAAAATCATATCAACCATTCTTTCTGGAGAATTGGCTATGCTACCCCTTGTCAATGACATATACTATATGTTGAAAAATATTATGACTCAATCTTGTGAAAAAGATTTCTCATTTTGGGAATCTTTTTTACAATCTCCTGTAAACAAGGAAGTGACCCAACATAGATCTATTTCCAGTAAAATCTTCTTAATATATATGAAATATAAGACCCTCATGTCTAAAACAATTCATTTTATTTCAGAAGAATAAATAATGCATTTTCACTATTGCCCGCATGTGTTCACAACATGCGAATTGGTGGATCACCATAATAAGGGAATGTTAAAGCCATTGAATGTTCTTGTGCCAAGGTTAAAAGAGGAATATAAAAGGTGAAGATCCTAGTATTAACATGAACATGATTGAATTCACCTAGAAATTATTCTTTCCCAGTGACACTAAGCTATGCATATTGCGAACATGTAGGTCAAAGTTAGTTGAGTCAACTGTGGAAATTATAGAATTTCATATGAACCTTAGAATATGTTTCAAAACGTAGTCTTGATGTGCCATGTTTTTTGTTGTGTTTATCTATTTTTTATGTATTAGTTCAACTCTTTTGTCATTAAAACAAAAAATAATGTGATCGAAATAATCCCAAGAAGTTAGAAATCCATTAAAATGTTGCAGTTTTTAGGTTGGTTGCTATTAGTACATATTTAATGCTCAACAAACATTAGATTAAACAAACGATACAAGATGGTAAAGGTTTAGGTTTTTAGACCTTTATGAGTTAATTATAATATCCAAATACTTGGAAAAAAAACTACTAGTTTTTCCATGTTTTCTGGTTATCAAATTCAAATAGTACATCAACTTGACATGGGATGCCAAGTCCCCTTGCATGTCCTTGTTTTTATAGTTCCCCATGGAAATGACAAGTAAATTCCCCTCTATTCTCTCTCACATTTCCCCCGCCCATAGAATTTTCCTTCATCAATCCCCTTTTGCACTACCCCTCTTTCTCATGCAATGTTTTAGTCCTTTAAGTTTAAGTTCTCAACATATCCCTATCAATGTCTCAATTGCACCGTTCACATGCAATTGATTTTATGTGTTTGTGCCTTCATCTTTTTTACTTTTAAAATAAGTTTTTTATTCTTAAATTTTGAAAGATTTTAAATTAAAAAAAATTAAGATTCTTTTTCTCACAAAATTTAAAGATTATTTTTAAATTATTAAGTGTACATATGCCTAGATAGTCTCATAAATTATGTTTATATCTTTACATGTTAATGTATTCTCTTGAGGATTACGTGTTTATGTGATCTCCAATAGATGGTGGAGGAGGGATTTGAGCTATTAGAGGATTTCAAATAGGATGATCTTCTCTAGCTTCCTCTATTGACCTCTTTCAAATCCACTCACATTGTGCATGCCTTGTGGCATGTGAGAGGATTCATTAGAAATATAATCCGAGATACAAATTCTCAATCCTTGCATGAATTTTTTTTATCCCCGTCTAATGTTGAATGATCTCAAATGTTTCATCTTCTTTCTTCATAGGATTTAGCAAAATTATGTGAGGCTAAAGATGAGTCTCATATCCCATTGTGTTCTTGCATAACCTAAGAATTTGACATAACATTCATGCGATCAAAATTCTAGGCCATTGGTATTAGTATGAAAAAAACCTGCCATACAATTTGAGGTACCACATCAAAATCCCAATTCCATGCAATTTCAAGTCTCTTTTTGGAAACAAATATATATGATTTTAAGTCTCATATTTGAAAGACGAGTATCATGAATAACCACAACCCTTATGAAAAATGCAATCAATTCATAATATTTTGACTAGTATATTCACATTGGTTTCTTCATGGATATGTTATAAAACCTTATTACACTATAATGATTATATTCGTCGACTGCAATGTATGTGTTGCTAAAATCAGTTGGTCTCCCTCTCATTAAATATATAATATTAGAAAATAACATTTAATGAATCGTCTATTAGTGCATTTAATTTTGATAAATATAGAAAATAGAAACCCTGACCACAACAACAACAAATTCGGCTTAAATGTGATGACTATGGAAGACTAACAAGATATATAATTTTTTTAGCACCCATCTCCATATTTTCCATTAGTTAAACCCAATTTTAATCTGTTATCTATAAATTTGGCATAAGACCACTTGACCTCTCATGTTTTTTGGTTATCAAATTCAACAACTCCATTGGATTAACATGGGATGTTGGGTCCCCTCGACATGTATATGTGTTTACAGTTTCCCGCACCAAGCACAAGTGAATTCCACACAAAATGGCATGGGCTCTAACTATTTGCAAAAAGTAAGGGCTCTACTAACAAGGTTTTGACCCTTCGTAGGTCTTGTTTCGCCAAATGCTTCTCGACATTCATAATGCTGAAGCCCATTTGACAAATTGGCAAGAATCCATGTCCTATACTGTTGGCTAGATTTTCTGCATAGCATCAAACCTAGGCAGTCATGAGATAAATCTCCCTCATTTAACCGGTGAGGCTCCCGTGTCAGATTTGTCAATATAAATGTGTTTTTATCTATCAGGGGTTTTACTTTAACAACTTAGTTCATGAACCATAACTAAGGAGTTTTGCAGCAAGTAAGCATCTGTTTAAGAAAGGAAAATTATAGAAGAAGGAAGTAGAGGAATTACAGAGAAGAAATAAGGAAGATGTGCATCCCAATTAGTAGATAACAGATCTAATTGCATGCACATAGAAGAAACTTAATAGATTTGAACACACAGAATTCTAAAGCAAAGGCAGTTCTAGATCCAGATCTAAAATAACACAAAGTTTACTTTAAAGATCTAAGATTTAAAAACAAGAAACACAGTACGCCGTGACACAAAGTTCTCCGGAAACCTGCTTCTTTGTATTCCTCTGCAACAAGTGGCTCTCAGGGGTTCAGCACAAAGTCTAGAACACAAGATTGCTTCTTACCAATTCTGATCGATGATTAACCCGTAGGTTCTTCTCCTACTTATAGAATGTAGGAGGGAAAGTACAAATAGAAGACTCAAACTGAACTAAAGTATGAACAACAAGTAAAGATGACATTTGGCAATCATCCTCAACTAACTTCTTCTTAAGTGACACATGTATCACTTAACTAATAGAAAGGTTCCACATGACTTCAAGTAATGGTTGCAAAACCAATAACTTAGAAGTTTACAATTTCATCCGGGAACATAGAAAGTAGAAGAAGAAAGAAATAGAAGAAGTCATGCCAGCTGTAACATCTACATCTTCTTCTTGTTCTGATATCTGATATATTTGTCGAACATATAGTTCAGCATCTTTCCATCTGTTTTAGCTACTGCTTCCTTTTCTGTCCTGAATTGTAGCAATCCTTCATTCAACACTTTGCTGCATGCTTCCACTTCTTCCAAACTTGGCCCAAATCTCGCAATGTCTGCCTGCAGTGTCACCAGCTTACTGATAGAGTTCATCGTGAAAGACTTGGTGGCTTTATCAATCCTCTTTTGCACCATCAGAAGAGAACCCTCCAGGGAATCATGCACCTCGTTAGAAACAATCCGCACGTATGAAGTAATACCTCCATCCACTCTTTCCTCAGTGAAATAAATAATACTGTCCGGCAAATCTGATGTTCTACTCTCAAGCGCCTGCATCCTCTTCAGCAAAACTCTGCAGATCTCCAAACGGAAAGATACTGCAAACTCTAGCTGCTTCCCCTTCTCGACTGATCCATCTGGCACAATTTGTTTTGCAACCAATACATCTCCCGGCAGCTTGTTGATCTCAGCCAAAATACTCAGGTTACTCTCTGCAACTTTATTCATACCTTCTATGCTTTCCATCAGTTGCTTTAGTTGATTTGCTGCATCGTTCATAACCTTTAGGCGGGCTGGCACTTCCCCAAGTTGCACAGAAGCTTGATGAATAATTAGATCCTTCCATTTGTCAATAGCCTTTACTTGATTGCTTGCATCTTCCATTTCCTGCATAAGATGATCACTCACCTGCGCTGAAATGGGCTGAACGGAAGGTTTAGCAACCTTGGCTATGATCTCACATAATTGAGATATTTACTTCTGTAGCTCTTCTTTCTCCGCCTTTTCACTGTCAAGCCTAAGGAACAAAGCATCCAGCAACGTCTGCGTGTCTTGCTTCAATCCTTCAGTGGTAGCTTGACCGAGTGGTATTTTGGTCACCATCACATCTTCTGCCGTGAGTTCCTCTTCTACCTTTCCTTCCGTCGGGATTGATATCTCAGCAAACTTCTCTCCCGAATCCTCGATGATCAACCTAGAAGTTGCTTTAGCAACTTTAGGCCTTCTGTCTCTTCTGCTCAGATCCTGAAGTAGCTGCAAGTCATGTTCCTCTAAGTTCATCTCTACTCTTGCTTCTGGAACAAACTGCAAAGCTAACCATTCCGAGAAATTACTTCTCGGAGAGTGAGAAGTTGCTGAGTGCACTACCATTTCCCGCTCTGCATCCTCTCCATCAGAAAGTGCCACAGTATCATGGCTGCCATCCTCTGAAACATCCAAGGACAAAGCTCTTTCGAACTCCATCATCTGCAGCTTCAACATCTCCTCTGGAACGGGTGCTGAACGAAGTGGCTGCGGAGAGAAGATGAACGTTGCTGGTTTTAATGAAGGCATGGAAGCATCCTGCTGCTGTGGTGCAATAGTTGGTGATCCACTACGTACTGGAGAAGTCGAAGTCAAAGCTATGGTCGTAGAAGTGGTCTTCTCTTTCTCTTGAGATCTTCTACGTACTTTCAACTTCTCGGACCTTCTGCTGCTCTCTCCTTCATGCTTTCGCTTGAGGGAATCTCCTGCGCCGAAGTTACCCGTGATTTGATTTATCAATACTTCATCAAGGCAGTATCCCTTCGTTAGCAGCCAGCTCGAAGTACTAACCAACACAGCTCCGGATCTTTCTTCTATTGTGCTGCAGCCGCCATTGCTATCTTGCAGTAGAGGTTTATCTCCTTCCATTTGATGGTAAGTGTCAAGTACCACATTCCCATCATCTTTAAGATCCGCAGGTATCCGCACTAGTCCAAAGTCAAATACTTGCTTTGCCGACAGCCTGCTGAAATTTTTCTTTCTGACCTCATACTCACTTCTGCACTTCATCCAGAAATCTTCTAACGAAGGCACATGTGCGTACTCCTGGGAGATTGTCTTCCTGACTATTCCAAATGGATCGAAATTAAGCCGTGCAGGGAAGAACTCTTGCTCATACTCGGACAACATCTGTGCTTCCATTCCTCTAGCTCTGTGAATGCTGATGCAACTGTAATATCCCACAGTGAGTGGGAAGAAACCCGTAGACTTGTGCCGCTTCGACTGAAGGTCGTGTAACTCCACAAGTTTCCTGCTCAGCTCCATGGCAATCAATCTGTCACTCGGGTACCTTGGCATCTTTGTTGGTTCACCTGAAAAGCTCGTAACCCTGATGTATGTGAAATCTGAAAACTGGATGAATACACTGCCAATCTTGGATACTGCTTCCCATGCTTCCTTGCTTACCCTGTGAGTCTTCAAGTCCTTGTCTAACCTGCAGATGAAATCGTAGAAGAAACCATCGTTGATCACTTTGAAGTCCTTCTCGCACGCAGGTGCAGTAAGCTGTGGGTAGCACTCGAAAATGGGATCCTTGGAAAGAATACCACATCTATCCAGCTTGGAAAAGATACCCTGTGAAGCTGCAGCATATACCAAGTATGAAGTCATCTTGAAGCTGAAGGTACGCTTCACGTTCCGCAGTTGCTCACCGATGTTGCTGCTAATAATTTCCGACCAATTGATTATAGAATCAACCTTGTTGATTTCAATGGTCCTGATGAAAGCATACATCCATGTCCGGAAAGTGTAGGCATTCGCTTCACCATTCAACCTGCATAGCAATTTGACAATATCATCCGCCTCCTGCACCAAATTGGATCGTGGAAGAGTTCTCGGGAACTTGGAAGGGGATCTAGGCTTCTTCATGAACCGGCTATTCATGATGCTCACACAGTCAGCTCTATGCTTTTCCCAACTACTGTCAGCATCCTGAATGCTAATAGAAGTCACCACCTTTTGTACTGGAATCTTCAAACAATAATTGAAGAATTCCGCATCCAAACGAATTATTGTCTTTCCCACAACATCACGCACTGATCTGGATGAAGGATGATAAGATCTAGCACACTCCATCACAAACTCTGGCAATTGGGCTGTACACGGGAAAGCTGCAGCTTGAATAATTCCACTACTTTTGACCGCACGCATGAGTGAAGTCTTTCCAGCTCTGGATCTGTCAATCAAATCAGAAAGAGGTTCTGGGCCTAGATCCGTGTCTCCTATGTCTGAAAGTTTAGAAGCAATGCATGAATCCATCGTGCTCTCTTTTTCATCTCCTTTTGCCATGGCTTTATCAATCTTTGTCTGAATAATTCTTTTTCTTCTAATTTGGCCGGATTTCTTCAATACTGGTGCAGATCTGGACAATTCTTCAGATTCAGAGGATATTTGCAATGTATTGGACATTGATAAATACTCCTTTTCTTTTATAAAGCACCTGTAATGAGTTCCTGTAATTTATTCAGACAAAAATGGCCACCGGAGCATGAATAGTGAATTTAAATTATAAAAATCTGCACTTTTCAAGCCTGCTGCCCCAAAAATTGGTGTTTAATTTGCACATAAAGAGAGCATGAATCCTTTCAATCAACACCTGCGCTCCTGTTACACCTGTGAAAACAACTATGCCGACGAAGATCAACCTTCTCCAAAGCATGCGCCAAATCTGGAAGCTTTTAGCCTTTATTAGCACTTTGTCTGTGCAAAATCCTTCCTCTAATGGGGGCGCACTTTTTCTCCTTGCTGCAATTCTTAACCTGTGAATTAAATAATTCATCCATATGGCTGCCCATGCTTATATAACCTTCATAATTCTATAATCAATAATTGCCCTAACAATTAAAGGCAATTAATTAATTAAAAATCATGCTTTTCTCTTTTAAAAATAACATGTTTAAGGACAGCCATCCAATAAATTAAATTAATCCAATTTAATCCTTCACACAACACTTCACTCAAGTCTCACAATGTGCTTTGACCATAGCCACTGAAAATAGAAATTAATTTAATGATTTAATGCTTCAAAAATCATTAAATAATGCCCAAATGGGGCGCACTTTTTGAGAGAAGGGGGCAGCCACTAAATAAATTAAATTTAATTAATTTAATTTATTTCTTTTATTCCTCCTTTGACTTCTTTGACTTCCTCAAGCTTGGGCGCACTTTTTGAAGGAAGAAAGATTATTTAAAATAATCAATTTTAATCACTTTAATCCATCACCAAAGGGGGCGCACTTTTTTGCACATGTAATTCTATTTTTAAGAATTTTTCCATAATGGGATTCTTTACCTTGCCAGGCAGGCACCAAAATCCCATGATCCACTTAAGTGATTTGACTTTGACAATGGGATTCTTTACCCTGCAAGGCAGACACTAAAATCCCATGATTTCACTTAAGTCACTTTCCTTTTATTATATCATGGGAATTTTTACCCTGCAAGGTAGGGAATAAATTCCCACCTGCCTGCAGCCTCTATTTTTCCCACTGCAGCTTAAGTGACTTTTATAACACAGGAAAAAGTACCCTGCCAGGCAGATATACAATTCACATCCTGCCTGCGGCTTATATTTTTCCCATCGCAGCTTAAATCCTTTGTTTTCCAAAAATGCGCCCATCCCCGCAGGGGCTTTTTTGTGCACGACTTCGCTTTTTCCCAGTGATCTAGACCTCCGATGATGACTTCCTCCGGGCAAAATGTGTGTGTATGTTTTCCAGCTGCTCCAGGCCAAAAATCGGGCTTACCCGGCGAAGGAGTTGTTCCAGAGAAATTTTACAGAAAACAGAACGGGACACCACAAAAACACGAAAAATTGCCAAAAGTTACAAATAAAGCCCAAAACTTAAAATAAGTTAAAATCCTTCTGGTATATAGGAATAATAACATATTCGCTTATAACAGAGTTGAAACGGAGCGCAAATAGCCTCATACGGGGCTCAAAATAATTAAATACAAATTTTCCGCAGACAAATCCCGACGACAAAATAAAACAATTTTGGGCATCTGGGTATTTGGCGAAAAGGGCTAATATGGCTCTGTGGGATTATCTTGACGCAATACAAGAACTTTCAGGCAATAAAAACAACAAATGACCCACTATTTTAAAAGTACGAAATTTTTTCGAATTGGGTAGTCACAGATTTCGGGGTGAAATCTGAGTGACACCACATACTTTCCTTTCCACTTCTTGTAGCACTTTCTTATTATCGCTACTATCCCTATCTGTGTCTCCATTGCACCCCCTAGGTGCAATTGCTAGTAAATACACAATCAATGAAATGCCCCTCTTTCTAAAATAACATAATCGAAGACCTTTAGCCTATTTTGTCTACCCGATGACCAAAGGGTGGACACAAGGGTGACTTAAGTCACAATAAATAATTATAAAGTGCTAAAATAAAATAAAATATGATAAATCACTTATATTAATTTATTTTACTTAATTATAAAGTGAAAGAAGAAAGGAGACAAGAGCACTTATAAAAAAATGTAATCCCTATAGAAAAGTGCGACCAACCTTGGGGGAAAATATTACTGTTTAAAAAGGGTCTAAATATATTTTGTTTTCATCCTAAGGGAAATGACGACTTACCTTAAGGATGAAAAATGGGAACTTAGATAGAAAAAGACCATATTATTTTTGTATCTTCCCTAAGGAAAAATGTGACTAGGCCTAGAAAGGAGAAATGGAGGGAAAAAGCATTACAAAAGATGATAGGATGAAAAGAAGGTCACTTTGGGTCTCTTCTTCCCTTAAAAGGAGAAGTAGACTTGCTTAGGACTCATTCTATGATCAGTACATTTTTGAATTTGGCTTGTAAGCTGAGCATTTTGCAGCTGTAATTTTTTTAGGACGAAAACCCTTAGGAAAAGTGATAGGAGGAACAAAAACTCTTCCTATAACTCATCATTTTGTATTGGAGATTCAAGAGGAAATATGATTTTTGAATCACTATTTAATTCTAGTTGGAGCGACCTATTTGAAGACAGTTTTGGAATATTTGAAGGCTATAAAACAATTAGTTCTTGTTACCTGCTTTTGGGAGCTGGATTTTAGTCACCTTTCCTAGATTGTTGGTGTGTTTTTAGGGATCCAAACCTTCAGTCTCTTTTGTAATATCAAGTCTAGATCTGAAAACTTTATTTAAATAGAACTCAGTCTTGTTCGAGTCCAATCTGGTACTTTTGATTCCTACATATTTAATAAATAATTTCAAATCTATTAGTATCAAATTTCTACATTTTTTTACATATTTTGGGCTCTCCAAGTATAAGAAATCAACGTGGGATAAGAAACACATGAGAGGGGGACAATTGCAATGGTTAATGCATCATACCCAAGTCATATTGTCCTAAAATTCAAAAAATCTGCATATTTAAACTGATTTGGGGCTTATAAAATCAGTATCTTAATTTTGAAAGTGAAGACTTATTTGCAAAGGCTGTTTTGTTTGGGCTTTCCTCATAACCCTAGTCTCAATTTCTAAGGAATGTTTCATATTTTCATAATAGAATTTAAAAATATAATTTTCTTTTAGAGGCTTTGTTGTTGGATTTGTCAAAAATCCAAATAGGGGTCTAATTGTCCCATTTAGGGACATTACAGTGGTATCAGAGCCAATTTTCCTCCCAACATGTGAGGGAAAGATCCATATTTCAGATTTGTATGGATAGAGATGGAGAACATTTTAGATATCATTATCAAAGGAGAACTCCAGGAAGAGGAAGGATGGGAGATGAAGAAAGACCTCCACCCAATGATGAATTGAGCTACATGAATGAAATATTTTCTAGGGGTAACATAGAGATGTAGAATAGATTTCTAGAGTCACAAAGAGATCTTAGAGACTCCTTCGTAGGAGCCATTGCTGATTTAGGCAAATCCTTATGGGGGATATTGTCTAATAATTAAGGGAATCAAGGCCATCATGGTGAGGGAAAATCTTCTAGCCATCATGTGGGAAGGGTTTCAAATAATACTCTTTCCAAGTTCTTTCATGCTAGTTTCCTTTAAAGGAATGTGCCATAAGAGGAGGAGGAGAAACCACCTACCACACGGCTTCACACAAGAAGTCAATATTTTTGGAGATGAGTATGCATCCTTGAATCCCAACACAAGGAAATTTATTTCACTCCGAGATTTTTGCCAATTGATGAGGATTGAAGGGAAAAGAAAAAGAGTAAACCAACAACAAGAACCAAGGAGGGAAATACAACATAGGTTGGGTAATATCAATCTTCCTTCATTTGATGGTTCAAATAAGTATTCTTCTAGGGCTTGGCTACAAAATTTAGACACATATCTCTCTTTGAACCTTATGTATAAAGAAGAGGCACTTAAGTTTGCATTTGGATGGAGTTGCACATGAGTGGTGGTACTATGACATCATCACTCAAGGACATGGTTCTATCACCTCCCTTGAAGACTTCGGAATTTTTTTGACAAAATGGTTTGATAGGATGGATCCGGAATTGCATTTTAGGGAGCTAGCCTAACTCAAACAATATGGAACTCTAGATAAGTATATTTCTGATTTTCAAAGAATTACAGTAATGGTACCTGATGTTAGTGAAAGAAGGCTTTCTCTATTGTTTGTTGAAGGATTAGGAGAACCATGAAAAGGCCTTGTTAAAGCTTTTAATCCTTCATCTCTTGAAGGTGCAATTAAGAAGTCATTGGACTTGGAAAGTTCAATACCAAAAGGGAGAAATCTACAGTTTGGGAAGCATCGAACAATGCCTTTGGGGCAGAAAAAGAACATATGTGAGCAGCCCATAACACCTCAAAATGAGAAGCAAATAGAAGCAGTCAGTGGGTAGCCGAATAGAGAACAAGAATGGGAAAGAAACATGTTGGAAATTGAAGCAAAGAATGAGCTAAGGAGGAAGAAATTATGCTTTTATTATAAAGAACCATGGACACCAAATCATCATCATAAAGGTAAGGGATATATTAATTATATCGAAGCTCTTTCTGATAATGAATAAGATGAATGTAATGATGATCCAAAAGAGGAAGCAAAAGAATATGAGGTGGTTGTCACCGGTGCTACCTTGACTACACTAACAATTTTTCCTAGTTTTTATGCGTTTCATGTGAAGGGTGATCTTCTTGGGAAAAATATCACCATTTTTATTGATGGAGGAGCAACACACAAATTCATTGATGAAGGTTTGGTTGCTAGATTTGGCTTACAAGAGGAAGAATTCCAAGGATTCAATGTGATTGTGGTGGATGGGCGTTCAATCACATGCACCAAGAGGATTCCCCAACTTCAATTCACCATGGGAGGGCATGAGGTAAGTGATGAATTTTATGTTGTTTGCATTGGAGGGTTGAGTTTAGTTATTGGTGTTCAATGACTCTAATCTTTGGGTGATTTTCATCAAAACTATCAAACCATGGAGTGTTGGCACGCGGTCCTAATAGGTGTTATCATTGATGCAAAACCCCATTAATGAAAAAGTGAGTGTTGCATTGAGGTCATACGATGTTGTTCATGGTGATATCATGATGTTTCATATGTTTATCAATTGATACAATGGGATTCAGTGAGGCATGCTTTCTCTTGCAAGCCCATACAGGTGCCTAGATGATGAGGTATAATAGTAGGAGCTTCTTAGATGATTGGGAAGCATGTTGACATGATGTATAGAATTTTTTGATGGTGATTAAGCACTCAAAGTAGTGGCATGTTACAAGTACAAGTGGATCACTTGGTTACATGTGCTCACTGGGAGCAGGTATAATAGCTTGGAGGTGTGACAATGTGGATTGGAGATATATGAGCTCAAGGAAACATGTATTAAGGTGTATCATGACATATCATGTATGTTTGGGTCATTTTAAAAGGTTTTATGATCAGTTTTTACATTATTTAAGTTGACCCTAGCTTCTATAGTGAGGATCTAACATGTAAGCACATGTAAATCTTAGTGGCTGGAGAGATTGAGGTATAGAATAGAAATTATGATAATTGGAGATGCTAGAGGGATGAGTCATGATAATTTTAGAAAACTTTTAGGTTCCCATGATGTGTATTTTTCCAGATATGAATGATTTTGTGAGACAGGGTGAAAATCAAGTCATTTTCCAACTCAAAGTTGACCTTCAAATGTTCGTTGTGAACAGTGTGATTTGCATTGGAAATTTTGGATTTCAAGGAAGCTTCTATGGTGAGTTTATAATTTTTCACAAAAATAATTAGGTCAGTTGATTGTCACATTTTTATGAACAGATGCTAAGAAGGTAAAGTGGTCTAAAACCCTAGTTAAACCCTAACTAGGACCCGTTTGCAGAAGTGAATTATATTGATATGTTTTTTATTTTTCAATAAAAAATAAAAATTTTAAATTGTAGAGGGCTATGTTATCTTTCCATAAATGTATGGTTGAGGTCATGGTGATGAGTGGACCCCACCTAAAAAAAGTAGTTTCTGAAGATGAAGGTTTTAGGACAAGATGGTCCAAAGCAGTAGTATGAAAAATTGATGATGCATGATGTATGGGAGTTGATATTGATTTCCATGGATGTTTAAGGACAAGTTCATGCAGGTACATGGTGTTTTGAGGTCCAAATAGGTTGACTGGTCAAAGGGTAGTTTTGGGGTCTCAAATAGCAGGGTCCAGTAAAATGAGCATAACTTGAGCTAAAGGTGGGTTTTTGAGATAATTAAAATTGCGTTGGAAATAATATTCATATATATTTCCAGTGATAGGAGTTTTTTCTCATGATGATGTTATTTGATAGGGCTTCCAGGGCATTCTTTGGACATGTATGTTTTTGGCAGTTCAAGACAACATGTGTTCTCAGGAAAGTTTTATGTTTTTTAAAGCATGAGATGGATTGGGTGATGCTTCATATCACATGGAATATGAAGAAGAATGAAATTTTCATCAAAAAATCCATTTTATGTATTGAATGTACGTATAAATGTTTTTATGAGCTAATATTTGGAAACATATGTTTTGACAGGTTGTTTTGGTGAAGGAAAATGTAGTTGTGGTTTGAAGATCTGGACGTTTCATGATTTATTATTTTATTATAAGTGTTCTATAGGTTCTTAAATTTCCATAAAGTGGTCACATGGCATGGTTTTATCTTGTTTAAATGATTTTTTGGCCTTATGAAGTTTCTAGGGTGATGAAGGGTGTAGGAAACAACTATTTTGAGGATTGTAAAGAGAACTGGGCCCAGTAAATGAAATAATTTGATTGGTTGATATTAATTGAGACCATGTATAAATTTATAATGATATTTTATTCATATCTAAGTGGTTTTGGGTCATGAAAATTATGGTACTAATGTTAGGGAAATTTTAAGATTGTGCCCATGGGGTTTTGAGCCATTTTGGCACATGAAATGCTTGTTTGAGCTAGACCTAATTAATTGGGTCACTTGTAACTGTTGTATTTCAATTTTTAATTGTTACCTTGATGTATGGGTCAAACCAAAATGAGGATAAGCATATAAAAGCATGTTTTTTGGTGCTTTTTGAAACTAGTTGTGTGTGTGCAAGTGCAACAACCTAGGTGAGAGTTGATTGTAGGTGTTTGAGCATGAATTGAGGTTGATTCAAGTGTTTTGCAGGTTGAGAAAACTAAGATAACATGATAGCAATATTTTGATGATTTTTAGAGGGTTTGAAGAGCTTGTTTTGTGAAGTGTGATCACCTAAGGTTTGATTGAAGAAGTGCGAGTTAAACAAGAGGTCTCCATTAGTTGTGGTAGAAACAAATCAGAGATATACACATCATAAGGTGGTTGAGAGGGTGCTTGATCATCTTGGGGGGTTATAGCCTCCTTATGGAGTTGGTGCTTCAAAAAATTAGGGGTTGGTGCTCCTTGTAGGGTTGGTGCTCTACTAAACTAGGGGTTGGTGCTCCTTGTGGGTTTTGGTGCCTCACTAAATTTAGAAACATATAAATATAAGATTGTGTTTCAATGGGTTTTCTTCCCCTTAAGGGTTTCCCACTTATATCTTGTGTTCTATTGGAATTTCTTTGCTTTCATGCTTACATGGTTCATTGATGGTTTATTGTGTGCACACATAAAGTATTGAATAAGTGGATATTGCGATTGAATGTGTATGATATTTTGAGTTTCAGATATGAAATACAATTTTAAGTTTTTATAAGAATTGATTCACCCCCCCTCTCAGTCCATTGTTCTTCTAACAATTGGTATTAGAGCTGGTCCTTTTTGTAGAAGTTTGACAACTTGAAAGGAGATACTTGAAGCACAAAATGGCTAGCAGCACTACAACTGGAAAACGACCATTGTTTGATAGAGTTAATTATAATTTTTGGAGAATGAGGATGAATAATTTCATCATGGCACAAGGGTTTGATGTTTGGGCTATTGTAGAAAAGGATTATGTTCCTCCTGCAAACTCTCCAAGTACTGAGAAAGAAAAAAATTGATTATACCAATAAATTAAAGGATTTCAATGCAATCCTAAATAGACTTGGAGAATCAGAAATGAGAAAATTGATGCACTGTAAGAATGCAAAGGAGGCATGGGATAAAATTCAAGTTCTTTATGAAGGTGATTCAAAGGTAAACATTGCAAAACTTCAAACTTTTAGAAATCAGTTTGAACGCCTTAAAATGAATGATAATGAGTCAATTGTTACATATCTTCTTAGAGTTGATAAATTTGTGAATAACATGAAGGGTTTAGGAGATGAAGTAAAAGAAGAAGTTGTGGTTCAAATGGTTCTAAGGTCTTTGACTTCTAAGTTTGATTCTAGGTTTCTACTATTGAAGAAGCAAAAGATCTAACCACTTTGAAATTGGATGAGTTGCATGGTACTTTGACTGCTTATGAAATGAGGATAGGAGACTCAAAACTAGCGAAGAAGGATATTGCATTCAAATCTAAAATGAAGACAAAAGACAAGAAGGTAAGGGAGGATGATACCACTCCAGAGATCGAAGATGAAGAGCTCTTTGTTATGATGGCTAGAAGATTGAAGCAAGTTTATGGTAAGTATAGAGGTAAACTTCCATTCAAATGTTTTAATTGTAGAGAGATATGACATTTTTCTGCTAAGTGTCCTCATATGCATAAGAAGGAGAATGGTGATGTTAAAGATCTTGAGGAAGAACCTAAGAATAAGAACTACAAGTTTGGAAAAGGTAAGAAGAAATTTAAGAGGCTTAATTATAAAAATGATAAAAGAAGTTTTTATTCAAATCAAGTTGATGATTTTTCATATGCAAGTTGTGGTGTATCAGACTCTGAATCTAAAATTGAATATGAAAGCATAGGAAATGAGGCCTTATTCATGACTAAAGAAGCTATGAGGTCTTTAGGTGATTGATCTTCTTTATTAGGGGATTTTATTTCTGGTTATGGTAACTATTCTGACAAGGAATGTGAAGATGACATATATGATCTTGAGAGTATCAAAAGGGAACTTGAACAAGCTGAAAAAGAGAATCAAAAACTGAATTTTCAGATTAAGGAATATGAAAATTAGTTTCATAAGTTGGATGAGAAATATGTGGTTGAGTCTGCAAAATTAATTGAAGCAAACAAGTTACTAGAAGAAAATGTGAAGTTTCTTGTCTCTAACCTGCAGGATAAGGAGAATTTGTGCACCAAGTATGAACAAGATATAGAGTTTTTGAGGGTTGAGATGTTAGAAATAAGTAAAAAGACTATGTCCTTGCAAAAATTTGAAAAGAGTGCTAAGGATTTAGATGACCTACTTGGAAAACAAAGAGTTGCTGGTGATAGGACTGGTTTGGGCTTCAAAGAAGAGTCTAAGGACAAAGAATTGAAGCAAGATGTTAGTATTTAAAGCAAGGAATCCGATAAGCCTATTGTGAAAGAAGAAAAAAAAGTGAAACTTATAAAAAAAATGAAAAATCAAGACCCATTATACAACCCAATGCTTCACGGTATGAAAGAACTTTCAATGGTCATTGTTTTACTTGTAATGCTTTTGGTCATAGAGCTAATGAGTGTAGGAGATACTCTAGAGATGATAATCCTTGGAGAGACAATAGAAGTGAGTTTTCTACAAGAATTGTATGCTATAATTGCAATGAACAAGGACACACTGTTAGATATTACTTACATGATAGACCTAGTCAAAATGAAGGACTCAAAAGGAAGAACTCAGTTGTTTGCTACTATTGTAATGAGATTGGTCATGTGGAAAGAGTGTGTTTTCATGCTTATTCAAGACAAAAACTGATGAATCAAAGGCCTAGAGTGTATGAGAACAACTTTCAAGGAGCTAGAATGCAAGGTAATGACTCTAGAAGAACACATGAACCAAGGAAAGACAAGGTTTTTGCATCAAGAGCAATTGATATTGAGAAGAGAACCATAACACAATGCTCAGAGTAGAGAAGGGAAGATGAAGGAGTTTTGCAGGTGCTTAAGAAGACTTGGGACCTCTTCAAGACCTTCTTTTAGGTCTCCATGGAACTTATATGCCTTCACTATGCTTCTTGAAGGCATATCATTACATATGAAGCATCTAGGTGAGGGGGAGTTGTCTAAGTCATTGTGTGACTCCTCTACAAGGTCAAGGTATGTGTGTGTATGCTCCTCATAGTATTGTTTTGGATCATGTTGTTGGTTCTTATGCAATAGTATTGACAATTAGTCTTGCATCTCTTAGTTGCACTTGTAAGTAGTGCATATGGTCTGTGCATGAAATCTCATGGTGTGTAGTCCATCGATGGTTGGTCATGTATGTTTTAGTGTCATCTTGATATGTCACAATGTATATTGTAAAGTTTTCAGTGGCCTTGGATATCATGTTCATTGTATTTGTGTCCTAATATGGTCTATGTTACATCTATGAGTACTATGAAATTTGTAGTGTCTTCTCTATAGTTGTTGTATGGTGTCCATGAAGTTAATATTTTCATGGAGGTATATGTGGTCTTGTCAAGTGTAACACATTATCATCTACTTGTGTGAAGTCACAAGTATGGTCAATGCATTGAAATTTGGTGTCTTGCAAGGTATCGTCATGTGTGTTGTCAAGTCCATTAGTTTTGGTTTGTGAAGGTTGTAAATGTCCTCTCTCAGCTATCATGAGGATAGTAAAGATTTGGAATGCACAGTATATATGGGTCTTTACCTATGTCCCATGTTAGTCTTATGTATTTTTTAAGCTACTAAAGTGCACAAATGTTTTGTGAAAAAGTGTCATATTGCATATGTGTTAAGTCCAATATAAAGATGTTATGAACTGTCTGAGTGTCTGGCAATTTGTGAAAAAGTTTCTTCAGGCATGTACTCTTTAAGTCTACACATGTATCCATATCTCTCTAAGATGATTAAAGAATCCTTGAAAAATATATTGGTGTGATCAAGTGTTAACTTGATTAGATAAAAGGTGATGCGAATGGTAGTTTGTGACCTAAATTAGCTCAATTTTAGGGTATCTTCAAACAAATGGTGATGGTAATAGGTATGATCTTGCATGATCTATGCTCCTCATTCATAAATTGAATTTCTCAGATGTTTATGGAATCCTTCTCAGCATAGAAGAACTATGGTTGATGTTTTAAATTCTAAATTGGAGTGTTTAAGATGTTCTCTACCCCTGACTGGGTTTACACAATCCTCCTGAGTGGTAAGCATGGAAACTCAGTTATGAAAGGTCAAATGATGGAGTTATAAGCTCAAATGATGGCTTTTAGAATTTGTTGCAGGGCACCTTGTCCATGGGAAGGCCCTTTTCCAAGACATTATAGCCCTCAGGAGAAGCTAAACTTCATGGTTGAAATGATGCCCCAACTTGCACAATGGACTGAGGAGACCGAGGCTTATGAGTTGGAGTCAAGAATACCTTATCAATGGGTAAGTCAAAAATCTCATAGCTTTTCTTTTTCTCTTTCTCAGGCAACACCATCTCAACCCAAGCTCCAATTTCCAAGCTCCTCACTTGCTGCCCCAAGTGTTGATTTCATTTCTCCATTCCCTAGTCTTCCACCCCATTTAATTTCTTCTCCCCTTTACTTTCCCAAACATTCATCCCATCCAAACAAACAAGAAGTTGCACCTCCCTTCCCACCAAAAACAATTGCAAAGATGGTTGAACCCCAACCTGCCACTCCTCTTGCTTTCCCAAGTCCATGTCGGGAAGAGACTCAAGAATCCAGTCAAGGAGAACAACAAGAAGAGGAGCCCAACAAAAAAGAAATGACGAACAACCTGAAGAGTTGGGCTACCAAATTTGGGTTTACAAAGATCCCCTTGATGGTCAAGCCAATAGAGGAGGTCAAGATTGAAGAACCAATGGTGGATGAGGCCGAGTTTGCAGCAGAAGAAGAGTAAGAACAAGAGGAGGAACAATCAGTCCCAAGTCCCATTGGGAAGGAGCAAATGAATGAGACCAAATCAGATTTTGTAACAATAGAAGAAGAAGGCATCATTGATAATTTTTTTCTTTCATTTCAAGGGCCTAATTTGATTGATGAACCCATGATGGAGGAGGAAGGCAAAAAGTAGGAGGATGTCATCATCTCTCTCACACCATCCACCTAAGAAGGTCCACAAGAAGACTCCATTTTTGGAGTTGAATTTAAGTGAAATGGGCACATCCAAAGGATCAGACTGTGCCCAATCAGGTACTTGGATTCATTGGAGCCAAAGGAGAAACCAAAACCAGTCATGCCTACTTCAGAGCATGAGGATGAGCATCAAAGTAGTAAGGGTCACCATCAATATCTCAAGGAGTCCAATGCAGGTCAGCTTGAGGAGGTATTTTCCATTAATGTTGATACCTTGATGATTTGGGAGGAGGACCAACTTATTTTCAGTTTTTCACTCATCCAACCAGCCATGTTCAGTGCCAAATCAGTTACATGGCTGCTGTTTTTTGAGGAAGGGAAGCTATTTCTCCCTACCAGTTGCAGGTTTTGTTTGAGTTCCCTTTGTTCTTGGTTAGAGTAGAGTAGGTAGGTTTGTTTTCAGCAGAAGAAGTGCTTTTGCACACTCTGCATGTTCCATTTGGAGCATGTATGATTTTCAGTTTGTACATAGTTTTTGGTGCTATTGTTCTTACACAATGCATTTAGTTGGCTTTTGGTGAAGTCCAACTTCAAGTTTCAGCGGGTTTCCAAGAGGCTCAGAGGCCAGAATTTCAGAGTTCAGATCAGAATCAATTTATAAGGCTAGACTCCATTCCTAATGGATGTAAAAAAGGCCACTAGTCTCTTCATCTAGCAGGTAGATGTCCCTGTGAGTCGCCAAATTGTTATCCCAAATTCACCCCCTCAGGAAATTTTGTCAAGACAACCCCGCACATAGGGAAAATATGAAGGAAAAACGTTTCAGACCTACGAGCTTGCATTCCAGAATGAGGCAAAGGAAAAAGTCAGCATTTGGGCCCGAGTCAAAACCAAAGCGGGGAGTCAGAGGAAAAGGTGAAAATTTTCCTTTTGACAAAATGACAAAAAGGAAAAGATTGGAGTGCACCTCCCCAGCCAAAAAAAGGGTGCCACATGTCCAAGCGGAGCAGCGAGGCCACGGGAGTTTTCTGGAATTTTTGATTCTCACAAAAAAAGGGGAAAATATAAATTCTGAACCCACAAACCCGATTTTGCCCTAATCTGGCTACCACGTGTCCCACATTATCAAAAGGCGACCCATTTTTCAAGATGTTTTCCCGCCCTCCTGTACGGACCCGATACAAACTTTGAAGGGGCATATCTTTTGACTCAGGGCTCGAAATATTGCAAATCTGACACCATTGGAAAGATCTTGGCCTCACCTATACCATGGAGGTCTGAGACTTTATTTTTTGAGGAGGTTAGGTAAAGGAAAATGGAGAAAATATCTTCGGGCATTCAATGCAAGATCCATCTGTCTCAACAACCAGATTGTATTTGATTTGTTTCCACCGTTTCCTCTTCTTTCAAGGCACCAAATCAAGGAATCATGTAGTAAAGATGGATTTGGGGCATATTTTATCAGAAGCATTAATAGTAGTGTTTGAGCTTCAACCCACTTTTCCTGTTTCCATCTCTCTTTCTTCTCTCCTATCAAATCTATAAATACAAGGGTAGGATTCATTGTAAAGGGTTGTTCATTCTTCTTCCCTACCCCCCTCTCTCTTTCTTCTATAGGGTCGAATGTGGAGTCTAAGTCTCCTCCCTTGGCTTTGTAATGGCATTTTCTTTCCTCTTACCCGTTAATGGTGTGCTGTGTGAACTCATGGAGCAATAAAATCTATTTTTGTGATGCGTTTTGTCCATCCTTTGCTCATTTTGTTGTCTCTTCTTTCCTCTCACCATTGCAGGGTATACTGTGCATATCTCTGATGTCCATTACAGGTTTTGGGAGTTGTGTTTAATGGGTTTTGAAGTGGTGTTCTGTGTGAAATCTATCTCTGGTCTGTGGTGCATCTTGTCCACCCTCTCCTCTGCTCAACTCTCTCCAGTTAAGGTAGCTGAGATTGTGACCAACGCTTCCCTTTTCTTGGTGCTATCACCTCGTTAGTGTAGGATTTCCCTCTTTATGCACTTTCTCTCTCCCTGTCTCCTTGGAATTGTTAGGATAGGTGTAGTTAGACGTCATTTCTGCATTAGGAGTAGTTTAGAATTAGGATCAGGAAGAAGAAGCCGAATTTCTCCAGAGGGCCATTTCAAGTCCACAAGTCCCAAAGCTTGAGAGATGGTCCCATGTTATGCAATCACACCAGATGATTCTTCCTTAGAAAAGTAGACTTGTAGAAATCATCTGGGGGTGATGTGATTTCGCACTAATAGTTTTGGATTTTGGTGAAGTTCAACTCCAAGTTGAGTGGGTTTCCAAGTGGCTCAGGGATCAAATCTTCAAAAGTTTAGATCATAATCAGTTTATAAGGCTGGACTCCATGCCCAATGGATGCTTCTAGGCCACTAGTCTCTTCATCTAGCAGGTAGATGTCCCCATGAGTCGCCAAATTGTTATCCCAAATTCACCCCCCAGAAAATTTGGTCAAGACAACCCCGTACATAGGGAAAATATGAAGGGAAAACGTTTTGAACCTACGAGCTCGCATTCCAGAATGAGGCAAAGGAAAAAGTTAGCATTTGGGCCTGAGTCAAAACCAAAGCGGGGAGTCGGAGGAAAAGGTGAAAATTTTCCTTTTGACAAAATGGTACACAGGAAAAGGGATCGCACCTCCCCAACCAACAAAAGGGTGCCATGTGTCCAAGCAGAGCAGTGGGGTTGCGGGAGTTTTCTGGATTTTGTGATTCTTGTGGAAAAAGGGGAAAAGATAAATTCTGAACCCGCAAACATGATTTTTCCCTAAATTGGCTGCCACGTGTCCCACATTATCAAAATGGGACCCATTTTTCAAGTTGTTTTCCCTTCCTCCTCTACGGACCCAATACAAACTTCGAAGGGGCATATCTTTCGACTCAAGGCTCGAAATATTGCAAATCTAACACCATTGGAAAGATCTCGGCCTCACATATGCCATGGAGGTCTGAGACTTTAATTTTTGAGGAGGTTAGATAAAGGAAAATGGAGGAAACGTCTTCGAGCCTTTAATGCAGGATCCATCTGTCTCAACAACCAGATCGGATTCGATCTATTTCTATCGTTTCCTCTTATTTCAAGGTTTCGAGTCAAGGAATCATGCAGTAAAGATGGATTTGGGGCATATTGTATCATAAGCATTAACAACAGTGGTTGAGCTTCAACCCACTCTTCCTATTTCCCTCTCTCTTTCTTCTCTTCGATCAAATCTATAAATACAGGGGAATGATTCATTGTAAAGGGTTGTTCATTCTTCTTCCCTGCCTCCCCTCTCTTTCTTCTCCAGGGTTGAATGTGAAGTCTAAGTCTCCTCCCTTGGCTTTGTAATGGCATTTTCTTGCCTCTTTCCCGTTAATGGTGTACTGTGTGAACTCCTAGAGCAATAAAATCTTTTTTCGTGACGCGTTTTGTCCATCCTTTGCTCATTTTATTGTCTCTTCTCACCTCTCACCATTGCAAGGTATACTATGCATATCTTCGATGTCCATTACATGTTTTGGGAGCTGTGTTTAAGGGGTTTGAAATGGTGTTCTATGCAAACTTTATCCTTGGTCTATGATGCATCTTTCCATCCTCTCCATTGCTCACCTCTCTCCATTTCAGGCAGTTGGGTTTGTGATCAGCAGTTCCCTTTTCTCGGTGCTATCACCTCTATAGTGTAGGATTTCTTTACTTTCATGCTCTCTCTCTCCCTGGTCCCTTGGAATTGTTAGATTAGGAGTAGATAGTCACATTTCCTTCCTTAGAAGTAGTTTAGCGCTAGGACTAGGAAGAGGAACCAACCTTCTCTAGAGGATCATTCCCATTTGCAAGTCCCACAGCTTGGGGAATGATCCAATGCTATGCAAATCACACCAAATGACCCTGCCTTAGAAAAGCAGATCCATAACTCATTTGGGGGTGCTGTGATTTTGCACTAACAATTGTAGTTTTACTTCTCATGATAGGGGGAGCTTGATATAGCTCACTATGCAAAAAGGTGTAAGTGTTTAAGAGCCATAAAAACAATTTATTTCCTTCTCAATGTAGATTTGATGTTGATATGTTATCAAGCCTCTAGCAGTATTGAAATGTTGTCATTGTAAGTAGAAATGTTGCTCAAGGTGTGTGTAAGCTCTCCAAGACAAGGGGAGTGCTTGGTTGATATTTAATGGGATTGAAATGATGTTCTCAAGGCCATTCAAGGTGAGAAAATGAGGTTTGATCCTTTATCCATGCTTGTGATAGTATGCATTGGCTTATCTTAGTCATTTATGACTATTAGAACCGAGAAAGGTGCTTAGGATTGAGAAAAAGTTGCTCAAGGTGATTCCATGCCAAGAACTAGAGGTGAGTCTCTCATTTTTGTACTTGTGGGATAGGGATAGCTGTACTCAGTCCAGGGGGATTATTTGAAGGAAGTCTTTGCATGATTAGTGTGTTCTATGACTTGTCAAAATTAATAAGAAATGCACTAAAAATGACTGTTTAGGGCTATTAACATCATGATTGATATGAAAAGCAATATTATGCCTAGTATAGCTTGTTTTAGGCCTAGAGAAGATGAATTATTGTCAAGAGAGGTGATACAATACTTTGAGATGCATGGGACTGACATTTTTGGCATGATAAAGATGTGAATGATTCAAATTTAGGGCTGCTACAATACTCAAGAAGCTCAAAATAGGGTTATATGTGAAAATCTGCTTGTTGCATGTCTAGAAGATGGAGAGTGATGTTTTTGTTCCATGCAAGGTATGATTTTTCTTCTTTCATGCCTTACTGATGTTTTTTTAGATGTTGGAAGTGCTTTTTCTAAGGGGAGTATATTGCTTGCATGTTTAAAATGAAGGCAAGAATAAGATTTTGTGCAAAAATAAAGAATTTGACCTAGTTTAAGACCTTTGGTTGATGTTTCTAACCAAACCATGATGGTATGAAGGTGAAGAAGGTGAATTATTGGTATTCCATTGTCATTAATGTAAAGAGGGGGAGAAGTTCAGGGTGTTTTCCATCAATGACAAAGGGGGAGATTGTTGGCATGTGGTCCTAATAGGTGTTGTCATTGATATAAAACCAAATTAATGAAAAAGTGAGTGTTGCATTGAGGTCATATGATGTTTTCATGGTGCTATCATGATGTTTCAAATGTATATCGACTGATACAATGGGATTCAGTGATGCATGCTTGCTCTTGCAAGCCCATATAGGTGCCTGAGTGATGAGGTATAGTAGTAGGAGATTCTTGGATGCTTGGGAAGCATGTTGACATGATGTATAACATGTTTTGAGGGTGCTTGAACACTCACAATAGTGGCATGGTACAGGTATAGGTGGATCAGGGTGAAAATCAAATCATTTTCGAGCTTGAAGTTGAACTTCAGATGCTTGTTGTGAACAATGTGATTTGCAAGGGACCTTGTGGATTTCAAAGAAGATTCTATGGTGATTTTATAAGGTTTAAACAAAGAATCAAGTCAATTTATCGTCACATTTTTATGAACGAATGCTAAGAAGGTAAAGTGGTCTAAAACCCTAGTTAAACCCTAACTAGGAGTAGTTTGCAGAAAGTGAAGTATATTGACCCAATTTTGATTGCTTGGTAAAAAGTGATGATTGGATGTTGTAGAGGACTCTGTTAGCTTTCCAGAAATGCATGGTTGAGGTCATGGTGATGAGTGGGCCCTACCTAAAAACAATAGTGTTTAAAGAAGAAGGTTTTAGGACAAGATGGTCCAAAGGAGTAGCATATAAAATTGATGGTGCATGATGTATGAGAGTTTATATTAATGTTCATGGATGTTTTAGAACAATTTCATGTAAGTACATGGTGTTTTGAGGTCCAAATAGGTTGACTGGTCAAAGGGCAATTTTGGGGTCTCAAATAATAAGGTCCAGTAAAATGAGCATAACTTGAGCTACAGGTGGAGTTTTGAAATGATTTAAGTTGTGTTGGAAAGATTATTATGATAAATTTCCAATTATATGAGGTTTTTATAATGAAGAGGTAGTTTTATAAGATTTCTAGTGCATTCTTTGGACATGAATATTTTTGGCAGTTCAAGAAAACATGTGTTTTGATGCAAGTTTGATGTTGTTTGAAACATGAGATGGATTGTGTGATGCTTCCTATCACCTGGAATATGAAGAGGGATTAATGTGCCATCCAATTAATACATTTGAAGGTCTTGAATTTATGTAGAATTTTTTTTATGAGCTAACATTTGGAAACAATTTTTTTGGTAGGTTATTTTGGTGAAGGAAAAAGTAGTTGTGGTTTGAATAGATGGATGTTTCATGACTTATACCTTGCTTAGAAGTGTTCTAAAGGTTCTTAAATTTCCATTAAGTGGTAACATGGCATTATTTTACCTTTTTGAAATGATTTGGTGGCCTTATGAAGTTTTCAGGGTGATGAAGGGTGCAGGAAACAATTGTTTTGAGGATTATAAAGGAAACTAGGCCCAGTAAATGAAATAATTTGATTGGTTGATATTAATTGCGACCATGTATGAGTTTTAATGATATTTTATTCATATGTAAGGGGTTTTATGATATGGAGTATTTTTGGGTGTTGGAATTTTCCTAAACCTCCCAAAATAATGACCACGTTGTAGAGCATTCTGAGACCTTTCCGACGGTATGCATGTTGTCCACTCAAAATTTCCCTACTTTTGAGAAGTTGAAAATTAAAAATTTTAAAGTTAAATGTCTTTTCTGTTGTCCTTGTAATGTGAAAAGTCAAGAAATTGGAAAAATCTGTGTTTTTTGGGTCATTTTGTGTGATTTTCGGGCCCGTCAGAACTTTTTGTCCCAAGTGTCCCAGGTTCATTTGGGCTTTTTGTTCCCCGATCAGCCAGTTTACCCAAAGTCCGTTCTTTTCGGGCCCGTCAGAAATTTTTGTCCCAAGTGTCCCAAGTTCGCCCGGACCCGTTGTTCCCTTTTCATCCAATTCGGCCGAATCACGTATTCCACGTACTTTCGTCTCGTATGTCCCAAAAACATTTGTGCATCTTTTCCCCGCGTCGCCCGAATCGGCCGAACCACGTACTTCGCGCTTTCGCATCCCTCATGTCCCAAATGAACTAAGTGCCATTCGTGCTAATTTTTCTCGCTCTACCCGAATATCTTGCTTTTTAATTTGGTAGATGTGTATTTAATACGCATTTATTGTCTTTCTCTCTCCTAAATGGCTATATAATGAGCTGCCCCCCTATGCGTTTTTGCACACTGCTTTCATGCTATCTATTGCTCGTACCCTTGCGACCAAAATTTCTACGCACATATCCATTCCCCCTGTAATTCCATCCCAAGTCCAACCTGCAGCTTTTCTCTCCAAGTTACCATCAACATGAAGATTAAATTCCAGGGGCAGGAACAAATTTCACCACTCGAGTCTGCCGTTCCCGATATCGGGGACAGTGAGGTTCGCCACCTCGACTTTGGAGATTTTTGGGCAAGAATGACAGATGCAAACCCTACACCAATAGCACAAACGATTCATGATAGCGGTTTGGCTTTTACCGGTGGTTTCCCAATCTCAGTACAGTGTGCTGATACTGTGCTTTCATGCGGAGCTCACTTCGACCCCGCTTCGAGTGAATTGACAAATGTAAATGGGGAACTCATTGCCAAGCTGGACGCTGCCGCCATTGGCACTGCTCTGAGGATTCCGGAGTCAGAAAATGCTATAGTCGTCTCCCGGGATCAAGCACAAACCCTATTCGATCAAGACAGTGACAAATATAAGGCGCGAGTGGCGAAGTCTTGGTTGAAGAACCCTAAGAAAGGTGCTTCTCGCCTAACCAAAACCCTCTTCCGAGCAGATTTCAATGAAGAATTGTCAACCTTCATAATCCTGCTGGCTCGAGTTATGGGTTTTCCCTCCACCAATGATTTTCATTTCTGGATGTGCCCGCTCATCAGCATGGTGTGCGAGGGAACACAAAACATCAACTGGGCAGAGATCATCAGTATGAATTTGGTAGAGCATCTATCCAACATTCAGCAAACAAAGAAGTTCTATATGACTTCATACCTGATGTATACCCTAGCAGCATCAAGGCAGTGGTTTGGTTTCTCCTATATAGATGCACACAAAGATGATCCAGTGTATGCCTATTGCCCGCAGTTCACCCTGGAGACCAGCAATCGGAATTTCAGAAGGGTCAATGATGCTTTCACCATGTACGTGGTTAGATTACTTGAAGGTGATACTGCTAGAAGGTTTTCAGATGAAGCCATGAACTTGATATCGCAGTATGGAGCCTATTTCATCCAATTCAGGAAATTTTCCTATATCAGGCTTGCTGGCTATGAAAGCACTCCTCGACGACTTCCCATGTTCTGCAATGATAAAATGGCCTTGATAGAAATATGCAGGCAACTAGACAAGTTGCACAGAACTTGCAGAGATAAGAAGATTTCTGGCTTGCACTTTCCCATCTCTCTGGGAAACTACACATGCAAAACAACTCTGGATGCTCAGAACATAGAAAGAGCCCTGGTCCCTATCACTGTTCATTTCTTCAAGCCAAGAACCTGCTTTGACTTGAAGAAGTTTATTGAACAGAACATCAAGATAATCTACCATCATAGGGCAGATACAGAAGACTACTGGGATGACTGTGCAGATGATTTTGAAGCTAGGAGAAGGCATTGTGGCAGGTTCTCCCTGCAATTGATTCAAGAACTCGGTCTATACCAAGTTCCTGAAGGTCTCCAGGATGACAATTCTGACCTATACTCGTATGAGTATGAAAATGTGATTAAGCACACCCCTCTGGAGGACCTGGATTGGAACAGGAAAGAGAGGGATGATCTGGATGAGATTCTTGCTCCAGTCTTAGTCAGGACTAAGGTCTGGTTCAGAAAGAAGATCCGAGAATTCAAGAGGCACTCAGGAGAATCCAGCTCCAAGGGTGACTCGACACCAATAAGAGAGGCATCAGTCCCAAGGTCTGAAACACTAATGCAAACTCCTCCTGCCTCATCAACACAAGGACCTACTGAATCTACTCCCTCTTCATCTACCCAGGTATATAAGAAGAAACTCAAAGAGGTAAAGAAGGAGCCTGCAGAGAATGACCCTCCAAGAAAACAAGCAGAGTTGCCTATAGGTCCAGAGAACATCATTGTTCTCAGTGAAAGTGAAGAAAGTGAGATGCCAACTCCTGCAAATGTTCCTGAAGATCCAGCAGATAAGGACAAGGAGGTCCAGAGCACTGAACTTCCAGGTGCTACTGATTCTTCTACCGCTATTACCTCCAGTGCTCTACTCACATCTCAACTTGAGTCAACAGCTGCGTAGACCCTGAGTGTCATGAGCTCCCTGTCTATTGGTCCCCTTGCTTCTCCTGCAGATTCTTCTTCCTCTTTTGCTTGGGTGCAACCTTTGGTTGACAAAAGGAAGAGAAAATCCTCCTCTCAAAGCTTGGGACCAAATTTCGATGCTGTTGCAAGCCTTGTTGGGCACCACTCCTCCTCTCGTGCCAAGAAATCCAGAACCATTTCCAGAATAGTGTCTGATGCCCAAGGTAAGCAATTCTTGGAGATTGCTAAGCCTACAGTAGACAAATCAGAATCAGACTTTCTGGCATCTGACTTGGAGCTTTCAAGAATCCCTATGGGAGAGTCTACTCCTGAAGGTGAAATTCACAACCTCCAGGAAACAATCACAAGAGTCATTGGAAGGGTAGAGAAAGGGCAGCAAACTATTGAACAGTTGGAAGAACAAGCCCAGATTCTCACAGGTTTCATCAAGTCTCTTTTATCTAAGGATAAAGTCTTGGACCCTACCCCATTGACTACTCTTCCACCTCCTGTAATTCTAAGCCAAGATGAAGTGCAAAGTATCAAAGATATGCACAAGTATTATGTCTATGGCAGAGCTATTGAAGCCATGGTGGATGACATGCTTGTTGCTGGATTAAACTTCATCGATGAAGCTTTCAAACTCCACGAAAAGGTGAGTAATGTGCAACTGAAGCTCTCCTCCACTATCAATACCATGGATAAAGAACTAAAAATCTAGAGCAGTTGTATAGTAGACCTTCGCCTTATGGGACAGACAGATGAGAACATCTTACTGGCGAATAATATTTTCGATGATGCTAAGGACAATCTATCAAAATCCTGGGTCTACAGCGTGGAGTGGAAGATCAGAGTTTTGGAGGAAGCTTTGGGAGAAATGAAGAACAGCTGGCAGAAGGGAGAAGCTTTCAAGACACTGGCTGTTGCTGCTTTCAAGGATATACATTGTCATCTTCAGGATGAAAACTCTGGTGTTTTCCTGTCCTTGTAAGAAATCAAAGCTCAGTTCAGAGCTTTTGTCAAAGATAATCTATTCAAGGAAAGCTCCATCTCTAAGGAAAAGATGAAGGAAATTTGTTCTCTTCAATCTACCATTGAAGAAGCAAATAAAGATTATCATACTCACGTCGAGTTTGATAAAGAGATGGAGAAGTGTCTGGGATTTTGGACTCAGTCTGTAGCCAACACGTCAGTTCTATGTGGCAGAGACATAGCTGAGGCATTGAAGAAATTCAGGAAGCGGAATCTGAAGACAGTGGGTCCCTCCCAGTAGCTGGCCACCTGTCTCCTTCTCCTTTCTTTTCTCTTCTTCCCATTCTTTTCGTATTCTTTGTAATTAGTTAAGGTATTGCAACTAGCGATCCTTAACTATTCTTTAATTAAAAGAAATGGTTACGAAGAGTAACTGACTTGTAAGCTATATAATGGCCTTTCCACGCCATTTTGCGAGGAGGAAGAACTTGGATATTTGCTGAAAGTGTAAATAGATCTTAAATAAATCAATACAAAAGGGCTTTCCATTCTTTTTCTATCTAATTATTGTTATCTCTGTGTTTTCCTTTAATATTGTGGAGATCATTTTGTTCCTAACTCGTTAGCCTCTCTGATTACATACTGTTCAGTTTTGCAAATACAGTGATCTTGTACAACCAAGAAGGAACTTTGTGTCCTTGATTAATAAATCTGAAGAAGGTTATTTATGGAACTTTGTGTCTTTAAATTTAATCTCATTCAGCCAACGCCAATGATCTTGTCTTAAATTCTTTGAAGCTTCGCATACACGAAGAATTATTCTGCTATCTATAATTCTGAATGTTGTTATTCTGCTCATCTTCTTATTCCCTTTCCTCAGTCCTTGTGTAATTGATGATCCTTGTGGAAAACACTTTCGTAAAATCCAAGTTTGACCATAAAACAATGTTCTGTACATTTGTAAATAAGTTCGTTTCTGAATAAGGGAACCTCTCCCATTAAAGAGGAGGGACTTCTTGTCCCCTGACTGTTGCTCTTCTAAAAATCCCTATTTGACGACCAACAGTATGCCACCAAGAAAAACTCACCTTTTCATGTGCATGTAAATATTGAATTTGGACCATATAATAAGAGGGAATTTGACTCCCAGAGCGTTGGCAAGAAAACCACAAATTTTTCCACATGACGAATTTTCTCGCCAACAAAATTTTAGCAAAAAAATATTATATTATAGATTGTGGAATTTGGGGTCTTCAAAAATAGGTCCTGTGAAACAAAGGGTTAATAGTTTTCTATTTATAAACCAATACTCTTGGACCACTCGGGCTACAAAAAGGATGGTTAGTAGTTTTTTTAATCAAGATCCTGCAACCACAAATGTTAGGTAAACACAAAATGAGTATTAAAATGGGTAGAGTTTCCGCTTATCCATGTAATATTTATGCAAAAATAGAATTTTAAACCCTAAACAGCACCAAAAAATGTGATTAGATTGATTAGTACCAATGTAAAATTGCAATACAAAAAAGGCGTTAATTTCCAGAGAAAAGGAAATACTTTAGGTCAAGGGCATCGAAGTACAAAAAAGGAGATCCTATAGAGAAAAGGTGTTAAACTATCAACAAAAGTTCTATAATTTCAACAAAGGTGTAAACTATCAACAAAGGCACTAAACTATAAACAAAAGCACCAAAACAGAAAAAGACAATGTTAGTAGAGTTTAGTTTCAAAGAATAATCATACGCATTGAAGTAAAAACAAAGGCACCAAAAGATAAACAAAGGTAGTGATCCTACACAAAAAAAGGTTAGAAAACAAAGGTGCTAAAATATGCCACAAAGGCACCATGAGTTTGACAAAGGTGCCAAAGTATATCCCTGTAACCACAGAAGTCAATATAGGGTGCAAAGGTGCTAACGTTAGGTCAAAGGAACCACTTAACCAACATAGACACTGAAAGACAAGGCATTGGAGCCAATAGAGAAAACTGTCATGAAAATTCAATATTTTAATGTGTAAATGAACACGAATTTTTTCACATTCGAGCATCTTGTTTTAAATATGAAATGCTATTAAAAACAAAAATGAGTTTGGGGGTAAGCCCCACAGTGAGCTCCAAAATGTAAACAAAAAGTGGTGTTAGCTGCAAATATACATACTAAGAATTAAACTAATCTAATTCCTAATCTAACACACCTATTATCTACCTCTGATTGAACAAGATAAAAAGAGGGGAAAAATTTTATACCTACACTTACCTACAAGTTGTAATCTCCCTTCTTTGATGCTTTGGATATGCTCAATGGATGAATTCTTTTTGCTTCAGATTTGTGGGATGATTTAGACAACACCTCCCCTTGTTGAATGATGATTTTTCTTGATGGAACACTTGGTGATTAGGAGCTTCCTAGAAATATTTTGGCATCACTTTGTTGCAATTTTAAAACATGGTTTTCATGAGGCTGGTGATCCAAATTCATAGGTTGTGGGAGGAGGAATGAAGGGTTGAGATCTTGCCATGTAGATAGAAGATAAATGGTGGAGAATTGGTGAGAATGATGGAAAATTACAGAATTAGATGATTCTAGAAATTTAGAGTAGCCTCTATTTAATATTTAATACAATGGAGGGAGAAAATAGATATTTAAATTTTTGAATAAAAGGCGGGAAGTTTGGAGAGGCTTCTATAAATAGAAGCCTCTATGTATTTGGGGGTGGACCATTTGATTAGGCTAGGATTAGGTGAGATTCATTGTGATTATGGAAGTTTAATTGTGATTAGGGAAGTGATTTGATGGAGAAGCTAGGTGTAGGATAGGTATAGATTAGGTGGTAGGTGAGTAGTAATTTTTAATTCCTAGAAAATAGATAACATGGATTAATGATAGGATAATAAGATATTAATAATGGATTAAATGATTAAAGGATGAGATGGGATTATTGGGTGAGTAAATGGGAATAATTAAGGTATGATAATAGATATAATAATAATTAATCTCACGATTAATTATTATATTGGTAGTGATGGGGGGATTAAAATTGTATAATAAGTATGTTATTTGTTAAATGAGCATGTCGACATTTTATGTGTCTACAAAAATATATTGGTTAAATACATTTTTTTCACCAAATGGGACTATGTCAGAATTCAATCTTGAAGAGAAGAGGTGGATCAAAGTCCCTTTGCCAAATTTACAATGTGCTCAAAAGAAGTGGACACAAAAAGGCTATTGATGGGCTTTATGTGAAAGCCACAGTATGGTAGTGTTGGTAATCATGAAATTTAGCATTGCTTGTTTGGGGGGTGTTGCAGGAGGAAAAGCACACATGGTCGAAACTACATCTATGTTATATAAGAATGGATCAATTTTGATTTTGCAAAATAAGAATGCATTAGTGTTATATAATAAATGAGTAAGAAAGGTGAGGTCAATTGAAATTTTCAAGATACATTCAAGATTGAATCTCAAGTATCTGCAGCAACACCAATACATATCGAACTTTGAATCCACAAATTTATGGTGACTTAATTGGGGGAAAGAGTTTATACAATAGTCATCTTACTTTGGTTAATAGTTATAAAAAGAGCTATGTATTTAGTCAACAATTTTTTTTAGAATTAATTTATGTTAAGTTAATGAGAAAAATATTGATATATTAGCCGATAGGCCTTTCTTAATTTTTTTTTTCTTTATAATGACATCATTTATTGTCATGGTCATCCTCAGCCTTTTGGTCTTTCCATTACTGATTTGTATTATAAATTTTGTGAGGAAAGTCATTGATTTTTACTAATGAAAAATGAATTCCAACAAATCCAAATACAACTCGAAACTTTCATGGTCTCCAAAACGAGGTGGAAGCGGAATCAAAAATCCTACCAAGAAGCGAGGATTGCCACCAACTCCAAAAATTCTCATCATCAAGATTTCTTTAAAAAGGCACAAGATCACCATGGAAGTGATATCAATAAACAATTGGATTGTTAAGAGAAAATTACCATGGAAGCCTTTATTTCAACAAGAGGATTTTTATATTAGTAGAATTTCATCACTGAGTACAACTTGTGTGTTAGGTTGTGGAGCCTGTTTTTATGCGTGAAAGTGTTGAAGATTGTACACTAATAGTATTGTACACTTTCCACGTTGTCTTTCCGGGGTTCGGGGGTGTAGCCCCTGATTTTTTTTTGGGCCTTAAAATGTGCCCTATATATCGGGAAATGTGATTTTCTCATATGAGCCCATGGTTTTTTCGGGTACCCATAGGTTTGATACCCATGGTTTTTGCCCATGGTTTTTATACCCATGGTTTTGTATCAAACTACTTAAGTAGTTGTCTATTTATATGGTTTTATGCATATGATAGAATCATGAAAATGCATTGCAGATGTGCTTTGAATTTGGGTGTGAATTCTGTAGAGTTTGTTGAGCATAGCTCTAAATAGATCTGGGTATTGTATTGAAAGAGTGGTGGTTTGTAATAAAATCTGAGCAAGTGATTCTTAGTGGATGTAGCCCAAATTGGGTGAACCACGTTAAATACTATCTCTTTGTGTTGTGTTATTTTATTCAGCACTTTTATTTGAGATCTGTAATATTTTCTGCATATTAGTTTCTACTGTTGCGATTCTGTGAGGGATTATTCCACATATTTTATCCCTTATTTCTTAACAATTGGTATCAGAGCCTGGTTTGGTTTGCTGAAGTGTTGAATCGCAGGGAAATTTTTATCTTGAGTGGGAACTATGGCAGATGATGGAAGATCTAGGGTTGATAAATTCAATAGACAGAATTTCAGTCTTTGGAAGATGCAGATGGAATATTACCTTTATCAGAAGGACCTTTATACTCCGTTGTCTGAGAAGGTGAACAAACCCTCAATCATGACAGATGCAGAATGGGATTTTTTAGATAGGAAGGCACTTGGGACAATCCGACTGTGTCTTTCATCTTCAGAATTATTCAATGTTTAAAAGGAAAAGACTACAAAATAACTGATGGATGCATTAGGGAAGTTGTATGAAAAACCCTTTGCCTCTAATAAGATATTTTTAATGAAAAAATTGTTTAATATGAAGATGTCTGAGAATGGTTCAGTAGTAGATCATCTAAATGATTTTGATATGGTTGTAAATATGCTAGCTTCGGTTACAATAGAATTTGATGAAAAAGTTAGGGCTTTATTAGTTATGCGCTCTTTACCTGAGAGTTGGAATAGCCTGGTAATGATGGCAAGCAACTCGGTTCCTGCTAACTCAAAGTTGAAGTTTGAGGATGTTGTAGGGGTGGTTTTAAGTGAGGAAATGCAAAGAAAAAGCTCTGGTGAATCTTCTACTTTAGGGAATGCTTTGACAGTAGAAACTAGAGGGAGACAGAAGAATAAAGGAAACCATGGAAAATCAAAGGATCGGGCAAGGTCAAAATCCAAAAGTAAGATAGTATGCTGGCACTGTGGAAAGTCTGGGCATGCAAAGAAGGATTGTTGAGAGCTTCGGGACAAGAAGAAACAAAAGGAAGAAAACAAGGAGGTAAATGTGGCAACGGGTAATGTATGTCAGGATGCTTTGATTATTTGTTTTCATAATATTACTGAATCTTGGGTTTTAGATTCGGGGGCTTCTTTCCATGCTTCTCCACATAGGCATTATTTTGTTGATTATGTTCAAGGAGATTTTGGGCATGTTTTTCTTGGTGATGATGAGCCTTACAACATAATTGGAAAAGGTTTTGTTCAGGTTAAGATGTAGAATGGGAATACTTGGCTATTGAAGGATGTTAGACATGTGCCTACATTAAGACAAAATTTGATATCGGCAGGGTAGTTAGGAAGTGATGGTTGTACTATGATATTTAAAGTGGACTCTTGGAAGGTTACCAAGGGTGATCTTGTGGTGGAAAGAGGTAAGAAGGTTGGAACCTTATATTTAACCACTTATAGCACTAATGTTTGTAATCTTGTGGCTTCAAAAGTAGATACAACATTGTGGCACTATAGGATAGGTCATATGAGCCATAAGAGCATGGAGATCATAAAGAAGGATTTTCCTGGATGTACAGAAACAAGTTTGGAGTTATGTGAGGACTGCATAATGGGAAACAAAGGTGAGTAAGGTTTCTCAAGGTTGGACCTACAAAGAAAGAGAGTAAGTTAGAGCCGGTGCATTCTGATGTGTGGGGTATAGCTCAGGTATCATCTCTTGGGGGTTCAAGTTATTATGTTACTTTTATTGATGATGCAACAATGAAAGTTTGGGTTTATTATATTAGAAACAAATCTGATGTATTTAACACTTTTGTTAAATGGAAAGCCTTAGTAGAGAATGAAACAAGTCTTAAGCTAAAATGTATCAGGTCAGATAATGGAGGGGAGTATTGCAGCAATGAATTTGATTATTACTATTCTAAGAATGGAATCCGTAGGTAAAAGATGGTTCCAGGAACTCCACAGCAGAATGGGGTGTCAGAAAGGATGAACAGAACAATAATGGAACATGCTAGGAACATGAGGTTACATGAAGGATTGCCTCTTTCCTTTTGGGCAGAAGTGGTGAGCACAACTGTGTACTTGATAAACAGAGGACCCTCAAGTGCCTTTGATGGAGGCATACCTGATGAGGCTTGGTACGGTAAGAAAGTCGTTTACTCATTTCTTAGAGTTTTTGGATGTGAGGTGTTTGTTCATATTGACAAGGATGATATGACCAAGCTAGAGGCTAAATCAGAAAAATACACTTTTATTGGTTATGGTGGTGATGACTTTGGATTGAAATGTTGGAGTATTAAAGACAAGAAAATCATTCGGTCTAGGGATGTGGTCTTTAATGAGAAAGTCATGTATAAGTAATAGTTGCAGGAAAATAGGGAAGAATCCAAGAAAAAATATGCAGTGGTAGAGGATCTTCTGGATGGGAAAGTGACCCATAAATCAATTCAGGAACCTACTAAACAGGAACCCCAAACTCCTACAGTGAGGAGGTCTTCTAGGGTAAGAAAAGAACCTGAACTTTTTTATCATTCTCTTTATTATTTATTACGCACTGATAGTGGAGATCTAGAGATCTTTGATGAAGTAATGTAGGTAGATGTCAATAAGAAGTGGAAGCAAGCCATGGATGAGGAGCATAAGTCTCTCATGGAGAACCAGACTTGGGATTTGGGTGAAGCTACCAGAAGGTAAAAGAGACATTGCAGAACAAGTGGGGGTGTACATAGTTAAAGATGAAGAAGGAGGAAAGAAAAGATATAAGGCTCGGTTGGTGGTCAAGGGGTTTGCACAGAAACAAGGTATAGATTTTGATGATATTTTTTATCCTATATTAAAAATGACTTCTATCAGAATTGTTCTTGGAATAGTATTAGTAGAAGACTTGCACTTAGAACAGTTAGATGTAAAGACTGTATTTCTCCATGGTGATTTGGAGGAGGAGCTATATATACAGCAGCCAGAAGGATATGAAGTCAAAGGTAAAGAGGAGATGGTGTGTAAACTGAAGAAGAGCTTGTATGGCCTGAAACAAGCTCCATTTCAATGGTATAAGAAGTTTGATAGCTTCATGATGGAGCAAGGTTATATTAGATGTCATTCTGACCATTGCGTGTATACAAAGAAATTTGAGGATGGAAGTTATATTATCTTATGTTTGTATGTTGATGACATGTTGGTTGCAGGTAAAAAACATGCAGAAAATAAAAGTACTCAAGAAACAGCTAAGTGAATCCTTTGATATGAAGGATTTGGAGAGCAGCCAGACAAATGCTTGGTATGAGGATAACTCGAGATAGGAAGGAACGGAAGCTGACTTTATCTCAGGAAGAGTACATTAAGAAGTTATTGGATAGGTTTAACATGTAGGATGCTAAATCGGTTGGGACTCCTTTGGCAGGCCATTTTAAGTTATCAAAGGAGCAGTGTCCCAAGACAGAGCAAGAAAGAAACCATATGTCCAAGGTACCTTACTCGTCAACGGTTGGCAGTTTGATGTATGCTATGGTATGTACTAGGCCTGATATTGCCCATGCAGTAGGAGCTGTGAGTAGATTTATGAGTGATCCAGGTAAAGAGCATTGGCAAGCAATAAAGTGGATCCTTAGGTATTTGAGAGGGACCATGCGAACAGTTTTATGCTACAGTGGATCAGACACCACTTTACGTGGTTATGTAGATTCAGACATGGCTGGAGATGTAGACAGCAGGAGGAGCACGACAAGTTATATTTACACTGTAGGTGGGACAACAGTAAGTTGGATTTCACGACTACAGAAGCTGGTGGCTTTGTCAACCACGAAGGCTGAGTATGTTGCTGCCATAGAGGCAAGCAAAGAGATGATTTGGTTACAACAATTACTTGAGGAGTTGGGGCATAAGCAAGAGGAATGTAAGCTGCATAGTGATAGTCAGAGTGCTATACACCTAGCTAAGAACTCTGCTTTCCACTCTAGGACAAAGCATATACAGTTGAGATATCACTTCATCAGGACAGCTTTGGAGGAAGATAAGTTGAAGTTGGAGAAGATTCATACCAGTCAGAATCCTACAGACATGATGACCAAGGTGGTAACAAGGGATAAACTAAAGCTATGTTCAGCTTTGGTTGGCCTTCATGGATGACAGTGAAGGGTTGAAAAACTTGCTCAGTGAAAATCAGTCTCCAAGTGGGAGATTGTTATGTTTGTGGAGCCTATTTTCATGTTAGAGTGTGGTACACCTTCTATGTGTTACACTCGGGTATTTTTACGGCGGTCCCGCTCGCCGGTGAGTGGGTTAGGGGGGTTCAGGGGGGTGAAGCCCCCGAAGCAAATTTTCATGGGTGGTTTATTAACCCATGGGTAATTGGTAACCGTTATGGGCTATTTTTTGGCCCATGGTTTTTTCGGTACCCATTGTTTTGATACCCACGGTTTTTGCCCATGGTTTTGATACCCACGGTTTTGTATCAAACTGCTTAAGCAGTTGTCTATTTATATGGTCTTATGCATATGATAGAAAGACAAGCAAATGTATTGCAGATGTGTTTTGAATTCGGGTGTGAATTTTGTAGAGTTTGTTGAGCATAGCTCTAAACGGATCTGGGTACTGTATTGAGAGAGTGGAGGCTTGTAATAAAATATGAGCAAGTGATTCTTGGTGGACGTAGCCCATACTGGGTGAACCACATTAAATCTTGTCTCTCTGTGTCGTGTTATTTATTTTGCACTTTTATTTGAGATCTGTAATATTTTATGCATATTAGTTTCTACTATTGCGATTTTGTAAGGGATTATTCCGCATATTTTATATCTTATTTCCTAACATATACTTTGTATTATATAATGCCTTGGGAGCAACCATGTAAATATGAGCACCCTCTTAAGAGCAATTGGTGGCAATATTTATCTCATCTTATAGATACAGGTGCTAGGATCGTGAGACACTTCAACACATTTTGTCTATTGTGCATGGCAGTTAGAAAAAAGAGTTCGGAATTGCTTGTGTGCACGTAATTTTGGAAAGGGAGGACTGAAATGTCCCTCTTTCTAGAATAACCTAATCGAATACCTTTGGCCTATTTTGTCTACTCGACAGCTAAAGGGTGGACACAAGGGTGACTTAAGTCATAATAAATTATTATAAAGTGCCAAAAGAAAAAAAGAAAAATGATAAAGCAATTATATTAATTTATTTGACTTAATTATAAAGTGAAAGAAGAAAGGAGTGAAAGAAGAAGGGAGAGAAAAACATTTATAAAAAAATTGTAATCCCTATAGAAAAGTGCGACCAACCTTGGGGGAAAATATTAGTGTTTAAAAAGGGTCTAAATATATTTTGTTTTCATCCTAAGGGAAATGGTGATTTTCCTTAAGGATGGAAAATGGGAACTTAGATAGAAAAAGGTCATATTATTTTTGTATCTTCCCTAAGGAAAAATGCAACTAGGCCTAGAAAGGAGAAATGGAGGGAAAACACATTACAAAAGCTAATTGGATGAAAAGAAGGTCACTTTGGGTCTCTTATCCCCTTAAGAGGAGAAGTCAACTTGCTTAGGATTCATTCTATGATCATTACATTTCTGGATTTGGCTTGTAAGATGAGCATTTTGCAGCTGTAATTTTCTGAGGACGAAAACCCTCAGGGAAAGTGATAGGAGGAATGAAAACTCTTCCTAGAACTTATCATTTTGCATTTGAGATTCAAGAGGAAATCTGATTTTTGAATCACTATTTTATTCCAGTTGGAGAAACCTATTTGAATATAGTTTTGGAATATTTGAAGGCTATAAAAAAATCAATTCTTGTTACCTTATTTTTGGAGCTGGATTTCAGTCAACTTTCCTATATTGTTGGTGTGTTTTTGGGGTTCCAAACTCTTAGTCTCTTCTATAATATCAGGTATGGATATGCAAACTTTATTTAAATAGAACTTAGTATTGTTGGAATTTCCTCTTAAAAAGTTTCCTTCTCAAGACCTGGCTTTTGGACACCAATTTTTTATGCATTATTGACTTATGAAGATTTTACATGAATTCTTTGATAACTTGTATATATTAACTTTTTTTTTTTCAAAAATATAGATATTCTAAATGAGGATGAGAAGGAGAGGGGAAGGCCAAGTAACAAAACATACTCATCCCACAACAAAAGAGGGCCACTTCCATTGTGGCATCACCCCTATTGACACAAGGATCATGATATATCGAGGTTTATATACTACTACAAAAATCCAACCAATTAATTTGGGTTTAATTTTTTGATTGAGTGAGGATTTTCAAAGTTGTAGAAGTAATTCCAAGATACACTAAAGAGGCATATTCAACTTGAATAATAAGACATGTACTTAGAAACAATTTTACAGAGTTTTTAGAAATCATGGTAGAGAAAAATTAACAAACAAGCATTCTCAACCCACAAACAATCGACCATTATATTAATAAGTGGACCACTAATATATTTTAACATGTCAGAAACTATCCTACAGTTTGACATGGTGTTCACCAACTACTACTTGAATGGGAAAAAGATACTCATCAATTAGAAGACATATATTCTGAAAGCATTTTAAAAATAGAAATTCATACCATATGGCTTGAAAATAAATATAATTTTTATCTAAAGATAGTTTAAATAACATCACTAATATGGTAATTGTTTCCCAAAATGAGCTCACATTTCATTTTTGGGAAATTGGTTACAAAAACAAAGACTTAGAGGCTTTGCTTGTGTTTAAATAGGTAATTTGATAGTTTAAAACTTGCCTAACCTTCTATAGGGAGGCTCTGAGTCTGTACTTTCCAAATCTTGAGGGACTTAGTGGATTTGGATTTTTTTACCCTTGTGATGAGAAAATGACATTCAAACCACCCGTTTCCTTAAGAATCTAAACCATCAAATTCAATCGAGCTAAACAGAAGGTCATCATTGGTCCACATGGAACAATGAAAGAAATCCATGGTCTCGAGAGTCTAAGGTGATCCTGTAAGTGATCAGGGTAACTCGTGAACCCAAGATCAATGAGAAGTGGACACATGACATAAAATTTTGGTGGGAATAACAATGTAAAAAGTGAGTATGAGGTTGAAATTGACAGTCTTGTGGCTGCTTCAATCGATCATAACTTTTGCTTGAGATCACCAAATTAGACAAAACAATCTCGTTAGAAATATCTTGAGGAGAACTAATCGTTTGGAGTAGTTTCAGGTCACCGTCAACCATTTTTTAAGACAAAATTGTGATCATTAATGCCAACTTCCCTTTTTTTGGATCCAAGCTTTGTGACATGAATTAGAGCCTAGTTTTTGGCTCATATCTTTTGATTCATAGATCACTTTCACTTGTACATGGCCTTGGAGGAAAAGTCTTGAACAAAGCTTCTCTTTGAGCACAATTTCACATAAAATGGTTGAGGGATTGAGGATAATTTCAAGACAAATTTTGGAAGTATATTTAATTTGTTTTCTCAGACTTTTAATGCCCAAATTAGTTACAAATGATTTTGAGTGATTCTAATATTGTTGAAAAGTGTTTCTAACAGAAAGATTCTCATTTGGCACCACCAAAATGCAGATAAGGGAATCAACTAGTTGGTTATTAAGAGTGAGCCGTTACAGTGGTCTTGGCATGATCTCATGGTAATCTTTACCATGTGGTAGCTTAATCTTCATTCTTTCTCCCTAATATCATGCGAACACATTGTTCTAGGATCAAGATTATTCTTGAAACAAACATTTGCTTGTTTTCTTGTTAATCAAGACACCTCCATGGTGATGAATCATCACGATTTTAAGATATCCTTTGGAATATGCTAAGGAGTGACTTTGGGGCAAATAATTTCTATTTAAAGCATTTTCAGACCTTCATGAACCTTCTAGAGTATCTCTCAGAGTTTAACTAGATGGATGAAATGGATTAACATGAGGATAGGATATTTTGGAGCTTCTTGGCATACTCTTCTCTTCTTTGTTATTGTTATATTAGTCATCTTCTCTCTTCTTTATGCAATATATGTGCATTTACGCACAATTGTAAAGGATCCTCTCCCTACAAGCAAAGTTACTCTGCTCTTTGAGTACTAAGTTTTCTTGAGTGTCTTAGATATCTGATTTGTTTATATGTAAATGAAATAAAACCTTAGAATGTGTTGATGTAAGAATATGGATATTTTAATGGTTAATACAATCATAGTTGCAACTCATATCTATCCTTTGTTTTTGTGTTAATTATCTCCTTACCTCTTTGGTTATTCATAATTTTTGTGTGTTGAATTTGCTTAGTTGTTTGATCATCATGACTAAAATACTTGGAATGATTGTTTGATTTGGATGTAGGCTCAGTTGTGGATAATATATTCTCTTTGGGATAACATTCAGTCCTTTCACTTGCTCATTCACATTAGGAGGGTGATCCAATTTCAATTTGGCGCAATCACCACCTTTCTTTTTATGTTTTTTTGTCTCCCCCTTTCCCCTGAAAATCCGTAGGTTAGTGTTTACAGTAGTGGTTACCATTAGGTAGTAAGTGCAAGATCCAACTTTCTCTAGAGGTCTACTTCAAGGATCCAAGGATCCCACACCTTGGACTTATTCCCATGTTTCTATCAAGATAGCCATGTTTTCCATAACTTAGTGAGCTATCAAGGGTACACATCATTAGTGACTACAAATTTTGGCATGCCTAGTGTGACAAGCGTGTATTATTTTTTAAATATTTATAGTATTTTAAGGACAATGATGCATGTTTTTTTAAATTATTTATAGCTAATATTTGGTGTGTTCTTGTGTTATTTGGTTTGTGAAGTTAAACATCAAGTATTTGACTTCTCCACTAGTATGAATAAATCATTTCACCCACTCGTAGACCACTCCCATTTCCACTTCCATTAATCCTTCCTCATTTCATGAAGTTATGTAGTCATGGTCCTTTCCTTCCCTACCTATAATTCTTATGAACAACCTTATTTTCACCCCCCTCCTTCTCCATTTACCCAATGTTTCTCATATTATTAGAATTATGACCCTTATTTGATGGATGTATGTATGCACCAAATCAAATTGAACCATATGCATACTCCCCTAACTATGATGATTTACATGAACAAGAAGTGCCCACGGTGAATAAATTTTCATTCCTGATTTTGATATAGAACCATGGGTTCAAGTCATAGAGAGGAGTATGCAAAAAGCACACCAAATTTTGGAGAAAAATGGATCTAAGAAATATGGTATTGATAAATCTTTTCTATGGGATTACCATTTGCCATGCTCTTTCATCCTTCAGTACAAGATTCAAATCATAGATTCATATCTTAAAAATCAAGAGTTGGAAGCAAGATTTTATACTATCTAGTATGACCTTAAGGATCCTTGTCCATGGGGAAACCCTTCATCATAGTCACCTAGACATCCTACTCAAGATTTTGAAGCCATGCAACCCCCTCAGTCTAAAACTTATGCCTCTTGTCATTTCTTAAACCATAATGAGAGTTATCTTCCTCCTAAGGAGAACCTTCCCCTTCCATTTTTTGGGCCTCTACAAGAACAACCCAAGATACCATCCCTTCCCAATTTCTTGGATTTTGATCTATATGGTTATACTAAAGACTCATCTAAACCTTCTCATTTTCAGCCATATATGCCCACCCCACCCTCACCCAAAGTGTTGCCCAATTCCATTGAGCTTCATGACAAAAATTCAACATATCATAATGAGAAGACATTTCATTTGAATGGCCAACCCATTGGCCAATAGTTACTAAGGTTGGAGCTGAACTTTTATTTACGAGTGGGGATGTTCTTAATACTTATGAGAAATAAATGTACAAGCACACTTAGAGGGGCATCCTGAGGGGGATTCAAGCAATGGAGAACAACTGCAAAGTCTCAAAGATGTGAGAAGAGAGTTTGGGATCAAGCAACTCCCTCAAAATCTATATAGCAATCCACTTTCTTCAAGTGAATCAAGGCCAACTGAGGTAAGTTCCATAGCTAAAAATAATAAGATGTTCATTTCACATTGGAATGAATCTGGATTTGATGATGATGAAACTTTAGCTGAATTCCTTAAAGAATCCCCTACTATTAATGTTGATAAATCTATAGTTGAGGATGCTTTTAATCATCATAGAAGTAAGGAGAAGGTGGTTTCTAATGCCAAGGATGATCAATCTAAGAAAAAACTGGAGAAAACCTTGTTGATATCCTTGAAGGTTGTAGGTTTGATCATACAGATATGTCATTTGATCTTAAAATTGAAAATAGGATTTGATTTCTAAGCTTGAAGTTGAAAAGGAAGGGGAAGAACAAAATGAGTTCATTGATCCTCAATATTAACCTGGTAGTAGCCTTCTTGCTGACCTAATTATCACACTCGAGCTTGAGAATGAGCAAGAAATGTATCTAAATGCCAACAAGATTCATGCATACTTGCAAAGGGATGACGAAGAGGCTGAAATTTCTTAATCAGTTTGTGGAAGAGATAACATTGAAACTTCATCTCTACTTGAGTATTTTGAAGCTTTCACGACATCCATTGAGCATGAGTATGATGTGCAAAATCTCTCCCTAATGGAAAAACCTTCATGGGAGGAAATTATGGAGTAGATTATGGGCTTGATAGTATTCAAGGTCAAAGAAGAAGGGGTGATTGATATTTTTGCCTTGGAGATCACTGCTTTGTTAGACTTTGAAGAAAAGAAAGATGATGTGTTTATAAATTCTTTCAATGGAGTTGAAATTGGAGTAAATAAGCAAATTAGAAGCAAGATTCCCTAGCCATTGGTTCTAAAATTGGGGTGTCCTATCAGACATCTATTCAGATTAGAACCTCAGTTTGAGTTTCCACTTGTCATGTTCACCTCAAAATATGAAGAAGAGCTCCAAAATGACAATGGCTAGCTGATACACTTTCCCAGGCACAAAGCAAGAGGAGGTGCATTTTTTATTTGTGGTTGATCGTTTAAAGGAAGCTAAGTTACATATCTATTTTTCACTCTCCTCACTTTCCATCCTTGTTACAAAATTGATCTCAGACGCGGCCTCATTATTTTGAACACCGCTCCTCAACTCAGCCATAGATGTGAACTCGTCATTTTCTCCCTCATCAACTCGCAACTGATCTCAATTTTTGATTGGCTCAATCCAACTCTTGGCTTCTCGGATTCAGACGACTCCTCTCATACAATGCAGTGGAGGATACAACTTGCTTCCGGAGGTGCGCAAATCAATGATCTTGATCCTAATCTCAATGTGTGCCTACTGAAAACCTGAAGTGATCGGTATTAATCGTTTAGATTTTTTTATCTTTCGTTAGGGGAGAGGACCCTATAACCGAGCGGGTACCAAAACATGTACATCTCTTTTCACCATAGGTTGTTGACAAAAGCACCAATAGTTGTTCACTTTTTGGTTAATTACACTTTTTAAGAGTTAATGAGAATGTGACACATAGGGCGCTCGGTCATTGGTCCCTCTTTCAAATGCTTTATATTGATTTTCTTCATATTAAATCAATTCAAAAACTACTTTTCCCTCCAAATTAACACGTGAAACGAAAATGTCAATATGGCACGATCATACTCTACACGATGCTATAATTTTTTTACGCAACCGACATACCTACATATACTTGCGTGCCCCTAAAGTTAGGTGCACGGTTATAGGGTTCTCTCCCCTATATATAGGTTCGTCAAATATAAGTATCGTCAAATAAAAGTTCCATTTCTCATCAGTACTTCAGTACCACTTAGTCTAGTCTTACGTTTGTTTTAGGTTATTGTGTGTTTGGTGTGAATTACAAATCTAATTAAAAGAGTAATGTCAATTGTATTTAAAACTAAAGTTAAGTTGTTGTCTTATCACATGGAGTTTAAAGTTTATAAAATCCTACATTATTTGTTAGTCACGTGTCGTTAAATAATTAAGTTATGGTGAAATTTGTAATGTCGTTGAAAGTATTGTTTTAGTCTTTAAGTGTCATTAATTTGTGTCAGGTAATTTTGTTTTCAAAGATTCGAAAAATATAGTCATTGTAAAAGTCCAAAAAATAAAATAAAAATTGCCTCATGGACGCATTTTCAGTGTTACGCAATGTTCGGAAATAAACTATTTCACATTGCGAGGGGGTAGTTATAAAAATAAACCCAATGTGGAAACGGTTGAGCTTCATATCCAAATCAAGCTTAGCTAGCAACATGACACTGGAGGACGGAGGCATCAGAGGCTAGAGGTCAATCAACAAACTCTCGTCAGTCGCTAACGACGGGGCCACACTTCTAGTATGGTGACTTGTTTTTTCAGTTGTGAGGTGGGGATTTCAATTTTTTAGATTTTCAGTGTGGTGTGAGAAATAAGAACAGAGGTTCATTCCTGTTCACTGGCATATGCAACTATTCCTACATAATTCCCTGATGTAATAACATAGTGAAGATCAGATAACATAGTGAAATGCAACATCATGATATTTGAAGAGGTTGAACAGTCAAATGTGTTCCTGTTCATACCTAGGTTTGTGGTGAACCTTTATAAAACCATGTAAGGTTGTGTAGATGGTTCCTACTTGATTTACCAAATTGAGTAGGTCAGATTTTTTTCCCTATAGTGATTGGTTGATAAGTAGATGGTTCTTGTATGCATTCCCACACTAGTTCGGTTAGATGTGTTCCCAACAGTGCTTGGTCGATAAGAAGTTGGTGTGTTCCTTCTTCTACCTTCAGTTCGAGTATGTTCTAAGAACATGAGCGAGCAAAGCCGGGTAGGCTGTAGAGGAAGTGCGAAAGTTCTTTTGCTACCATGTAAACACTAAGGGGGGGGGAATGTTAGGAATCTTGCATTCACATGGTTATGGGTAATTTACCGGTTTAGTAAATATGATTGGGTATGTTAGTAATATGAATAATTACGTGAGTAATTATTCATTAGTAGAAAGTTGTTAGTTGTTGAATACGTGAATAATAATGGTTGAAACTACTCACGTATTTAGCCTGGGTTGTTTATAGTTCTCCTATAATTTAGGAGGAAAAAATCCTATATATTTGCAAATGTATTGTATTGAATTGGTGAAGAAATACAACCCACTATTTGTGTTTTTCCTGTGTAAAAATGATCCAAATTCATTAAACACTGCATTTTTCACTTGAGGCATGTATGATCTTCTAGTTTGTACATAGTTTTTGCGAGCTTCTCTTGGGCTTGTGCACAATCATATCGGTTAGCCTTCCAAGCAAATTCAGAGCCAAACTAGTCTAATTTTAAATAAGAAATCTAGTTTCAAAGCATTTCATCTAGATCCGCAACTTCAAAGTGATAGCTCATGGTTTTTGGGTAGGTTTTTAACGAGTTCAAAGGTTTTGAAAAAGCTCAAAGGTCAAATTTAGGGTAGAGTGCAAGCGAAACATTTTAGACAAGATTTAAGGTGAGTTTTTAAAGCTTTCAAGGTTAACATTCAAGTTATAAATTGAATCCATGCCCAGTGGACATAAAAGACTATTGATCAATCCATCTAGTAGGCAGATGACCCTTGTGAGTCACCAAAAATGAGTTCACACTTCATTTTTTGGGAAACTGGTAACCAAAAAAAAGACTCAAAGTCTTTGATCACGTTCAAATAGGTATTTTGGGCACTCTTATGGTTTAAAACTTGCCTAAACAACTTCTAAAGGGTGGATTTGAGTCTACACTTTCCAAATCTTGAGGGACTCAGTCAATTTTGGCTTGTTTTATCCTTGTGACAAGAAGATGACGTTTAAACCACTTGTTTCCTTAAGCCTCTAAATCATTAAATTCAATCGGGATAAAGAAAGGAACAGTTAACGACCACTTGATTGTTTATTTTCACTTGGGAATTAATCCCATATTCGTTGTGGGAAATATTAACATCATTTGTATAATCAAAACAATTACCATTGTTAAGTAGAGTGAAGGATCTACGACTTAAACATTTTTCCGAAGATCCAAATCATTTAAGGCATGGAAGGGGGTAAAGTGAAGGTTCTCGAGGGGACATGTGATTGGTCCACGTGGAATACTCACGAATCACTCGATCTCCCGGGAAGTTGAGATCCAAAGTAGCTAAGTTTGAGGGCCCGAGCCCCTTGAAATATAGAGAAAAGCCCAAAGGTTGTGATTGGTCACCAACCCTAGAACATGGAAGACCATCATTGGTCCACGTGGATCACTAACGACAATTTGTGGTCTCCGGGTTTGGACTTTGGACTCCGGGACCAAATCAGCTAAGGCAAGGAAGTCTGTTATCCCGAGGTCTCGAGAGTCTAATAAGGCAATCCCAAAAGTGATCAGGGAGACCCATGAACTTGAGACCAATGAGAAGTGGACATGTGACATCAACTTTGGCCAGGAAGAATGGAAAATATCATTAATGAGGATGAAACGTGTGGCAAAAGTGTGTCTGATGTTAAAATTAACGGTCCTGTGGGTGTCAAATCTGTTAGTTAGTTTGGGGATCTTCAATCAATCATAACATTTGCTTGGGGTCACTAAATGAGACAAAATCAGTCTCGTTGGAAAGGTCTCGAGGAGCAACAGCCATTTGGAGCAATTTTGGGTCACCATGGTCCATAATCCTTGTTTTGAGACCAAATTGTGATCATTAGTTCCTAATTCTATTTTCTGGATCTAAGCTTTGTGACACGAACTAGAGCCCGATTTTTGGTTCATATTTTTTTGAGTCAGATATCAGTTTCACTTGCACGTGGTCTTGATGGAAAGGTCTTGAACAAATATTCACTTTGAGTGAAATTTTACAAAAAAATGGTCAGGGATTGAGGATAATTTGATGATAGATTTTAGAAGTAGATTCAACTTGTTTTTCTCATACTTTCAACACCTAAATAGATTACAAATGCTTTTGAGAAATTATGATATTTTTGAAAGTGTTTCTAACTAAAAGATGTTCATTTGGCCCCACCAGAATGCAAATAAGGGAATCAACTAGTTTTAATTAAGAATGAGCCGTTACAATGGTCTTGGCATGATGTCATGGTTTTTTTTCACATGTGGCAGCTTGATCTTCATTCATTCTCCCTGATCTCATGGGAAAGCATTGATCTAGGCTCAAGCTTATTCTTAAAACAAATATATGCTTGTTTTCTTATCGATCAAGACACCTCCATGGTGATGAATCACCATGATTTTTAGATATCCTTTGGAATATGCCAAGGATTTTCAGTTTAAAGAATTTCGAGACCTTCATGAAACTTTTAGAGCATCTCCTAGACTTCTATGAGCTGGATGAAATGGATAAACACGAAAATGGGATATTTTGGAGCTTCTTGGCATATTCTTGTCTCCTTCTCTCTTTTTTTCTCAGTCATCTTCTCTCTTCCTTCTACTATATATGTGCATCCAAAAACAATTGTAAAGATCCTCTCCCTAGAAGAAAAGTTACTCTGCGCTTTTTGAGTACCGAGGATTCTCGAGTGTCTCTGATATCTTATTTGGAGCTATGTAAATGAAATAACACCTTAGAATTTGTTGATACTAGAATGTGTATCTTTTAATGGTAAATACAATTATAGTTATGAATCATATCTATCATATGTTTTTGTGTTAATTCTCTCCTTACCTCTCGGGTTCTTCATAGTTTTTGTGTCTAACATTTACTTAGTTGTTTGATCACTGTGTCTAAAATACTTGGAGTGATTGTCTGATTTAGATGTAGTCTCGGTTGTGGCTATTATCTGCCCTCTGTGCCTACATTTAGTCCTTTCACTTGCTCATTCACATTGGGAGGGTGATTCACTTTCAACTTGGTGCAATCATCACCTTTCCTTTTATGATTATTCTCTTCCCCTATCCTCTACAAATCACTAGGTTAGTGTTTAGAGTAGTGGTTAGCATTAGGTAGTTAGTGCACGAGTCAACTTTCTCTGGAGGTCTACTTCAAGGAGCCAAGAGTCCCACACCTTGGAAGTATTCTCATTTTTTTACTGAGATAGCCAAGTTTTCCGTAACTTGGTGAGCTATCACGGGTGCACATTGTCAGTGACAACAATAAATTTATAATGAGATAGGTTCTTTGTAAAAAAATAAATAGCATTATAATTATCTTTCAAGATTTCCCTTCAAATTTTATGGATTATCATGTTATGATGTATAAATAAGATTTATGGTATAGATCAATGTTATATATACATGTAAGGTTTTATTATTTATCATGCTTATGAATGAAATGTTGTGTTTATTGAATTATGATGTGTTATAATATTATGATTGCTCATATGTATGGATTACCTGATAAAAAATATATAAATGGAGTATCATAATTGTGATGGATAGATATTATATAGGTGATTGGATAGTAAATGTGTAATTCTCATGTGCATGTGTTTGTGATGGGATGTTTGTGAGCCATGAGGCCTCTAAGTTGTGAGTGTCCCATGGTGGGACAATTATATCTTATTTTATATGTCATTGCACCATATTATATTGGTTATTTCAATTATATGTATAATCGTATAAGACATTTTGATGGGTGCAATGAGTGTGCAAGAAACAATTCCAACCAAAAGATATAAGGAATACAAAAAGCCCTATGAACACAATTGTTAAATGTAGGCATTCTTGGTCCACTTTATCTTGTGGAAAGAATAGACCTTCTTGTTACACCTTATGTTGATTACCTTACACAGTATTGAGCACCTAGAAGTAATGTGCTATTTTATGTGTGTTTTTCACTTATGATATTTTTGACATGTGATCTTGCCATTAAAGATATGCCATGGTATGTCTTTTAGATATTTTATGACCTCCAAAGGACTTACTAACACTAATTATTCATATTTGAAAAAAAAATTATATTTTTAAGAAGCCCGGAGAGAGCTACTTAAGATCATATAAGAATTTGAGGTGGGAACCATGTGGGCACTTGTCTTATTTTTAGAGTATCTTTTAGAACTTAGAGAGCTTGGGAGATTCACAAAGGGGGTTAGGAGCTTTAGGAAGCATTGTGAAGCAAGCAAGAATATGGACCTAAGGGACAAGTGTCATTTTGTGATTGGGTGGGGAATTAGGAGTGTGTTTATAAAATATTGTATTTAGTGGTGGTATTTTGCCAAACTTAGAAAGGTGGCTGAGGAGCTAGGATCTAGAAGTATTCTTCGTCTGTAATGTCCCCAAATGGACATTTTTGACCCCCACTTGGATTTTAGGAAAATCCAAATACCCAAATGCAATTTATAAAAATGATCTCAAAATATCTAATGCAGATCTGAATTAAATCCAGAAATGAGGACTAGGGCATATTTTGAAACTTACAAAAATCAATCCACCATAAATAGAGCTAAAACTTATAATATTTCACCCTCAATATCTTCTTGCAAATATCTGAATTTTTAGAGCCCATATACAACTGAAATGAATTTATTTTGAAACCCAAGTCTGCAAAAAATTACGACATCTTCAAAAATTCATAACTCGCTAAAAATGCTCTGATCCACACAAATAAACTATGCACAGATTAAGAAAAATAGAGAGAATGCAATGATGTTACCCATTCATGCAAATTACCACCACAAGTACCCTAAACAACCAAAACACCAATTCGCCCTTAAGGTTTTGGGCTGGAAAATTTTGAAAGTTGGCTAATTTAATCACTAAAAACCAGACTTGCAAATAACAATAGAAATCAACTTCGAGACAACTCCAAAATCTCACAAACCAACTCCCTAGATAGGCCGCTCCACCCAGAATACTGTTGGAAATGAAGAAGAGACAACAACAATTCCCTTCTTCAAACCCTTGAAGAAATATGGAAAATTACAACCTTCACACTGCTGGAAAAATGATATAAAACACAGCTAACTCTTTGATGCCCAATGGAAACCCTTGTATGGAGAATCCTCTCAATTCTTGGAGGGTTTTCGTCCTCAAGAGGTATTTCTAAAGGTTTTCATCCTTAGAAATAATATAAACAAAGATGAAAGCTTCAAACAAAACCAGAAAATGGAGAAATATTCAAGTGTGTCCTCCTAAGGCAAGTCAACTTGCCTTTGTAGCACTTAAGACCCAAATAGCCACTCTTGGTGACCAACCAAATTTTCCTCTCATTAAATGCTTTTTCCCACCAACTTTTCCTCTTTAGGAAAGTCATATTTTCCTTTGATTAATTCCTTTTTACTTAATGTGTTTTTTCTTTTTTTGCCTTTTTCTATTTTTAATTTATTATGAAGTTCATAATAATTTATTATAAGTGCTTTTATAATGTTTTATTTTTATTTTTGCACTTTATAATAAAATATCATAACTTAGGTCTCCCCTTTAATTTCTTCCTTAGCCATCGGGAAGACCAAATGGGCTAAGGGTCTTCGTCATGATTATCTTAGGAAGTGGGACATTTCATCGTCCATTGAAGTTTTTTATTATGTTTGATCCATTAATTTTTAAATTTATGTTTACATACTTTGGAGAATTTCTATACATGTTTTCCATATGGTTTTATATTTTAATAGCCTCTTTAGGCATGTTTAACTTGCTTAACTTTTGTGGGTTTTATTACATAGTTGCACATGGCTTTAATGTTTTGTTTTAGGGTCTTTTCAACAGCGATTTGGATGTTTATACTCGTTGGTTTTTACTTTTTTTGTGTAAAAATGTGTACTATTATGATGGGGAAATTTGGCTAGCATTCAAGTATACCTGAGATTGAGGGATGCCAAAGCTCCATCATTTTCCCTTGTCTGCTAGGCAAATTGATGGGTTAGATGAATGAACTCATATGCACAAGACATACACATTCCTCCCCTCACTTTATGGCAACTTGTAGGTGGAGGTTACACCTTATGCTTGCCTTAGAGGTGGAGGTTACATTTTACCAGACCTATGGGAGGTGATGGCTTTTGGTTGTCATAAATATGGATGCAACCTCCTCATCCCATTGAAAATAACCATGGGTTACTTATGTGGTGCCTCATGTTGTGTAATCTTGTGAATAAGTTGTTCATCTCTTTTTCATAGATGAAGCTAACCCACCTCTAATTTTGACCCCATGTCAATCCTTGTGAGGTCTCATAGAAACATGTGTGAACGCTTATATGACTATCCTAAATGGAAGATGTGTACTTTGTACCCCTTAACTTGGGGCTTGGCTAAAAGATCTTGTTAATCGAGTTAGTTGGGAGGAGAGGAATCCCATCTCTTAGTTGGTTTCTCGAAGGGTTCTTGCTAACTTTGAGGCCTATCTATATTTAGAAGAGATCTAAATGTGGACCCTCCTTGGAGATTTGATGGAGCCCTCTTCTCCCATCTCTCTCCCACCCCCTTTTTAATGACGAATTTTTCTATATAACAGTGGGCCAAATTGTATAATTCAAATCTTGGAGGATTATCATGCTTGCTAGAAGTGCATGAGGAAAGCCTTGTAATATTGCTTAAATTTTAGTATGTGGTATTGCAGGGTCTTTGTATTCAATGGGGATTAAATAAAGGAGAATAAAATAATATTTAATTTTTCTAAAATGGTGAAATAAATAAAGAAACGAAAAATGGGTTTTGTGGTCATTTGGAATGTATGCAATAGAATTGTACTTTCAGATTTGGCCTCTCAAATGTATCATTACTAAATCATCATCATATTTCCCTTGTGACCTACCACTAATTTTATGTTCTTATGACCAATGGAGCTCAAGTTATATATAAGAAATTGAGGACTTCATGTCCTTTGAGCCCTTTTGAAGCAAATTGATCAATTTAGCATAAAGATGATTTGAGATTTATGGCATGAAAATGATTGTGAATTTGTGATTTGATTGCACCACTCTAAATTATAGGTTAGATGTGATAGAATCCAATTGTTAATTTTTTGAATGGGCTAAATTTGCACAACAAAGATGAAATCTTGATTTAATGTATGCAAAGAGTAGTTGCGGTAAAATGTAATTTGGGCGAAATCATTTGGAGTCAAGGTATGAAAACCTTTAGAAAATAATATTTTATTAAAATAATTTTTTCATATTCTTTGTTAAAAAACTCCAAGAGATCGTCTTAAGGTATGTCCTTTATTCATTTACAATTCTATCAAGTAGAACTTGTTCAGGACAACATTTTGAAACACCTTTTTTACCTTCAATTCAAAGTCTTTATTTCTAAAATTACATGAATTTGCTTAACTTTAGTAAAGACAATAACGATGTAAAATTTTCAAAGATTTGGATCAATAATTTGTTAGTTACACATTGATTTGAAATCTTGACATTAGCCATCTTTGGATGTTTTCCATACTTGGTCATGTTTTTAGAATTGTGTTGGTAAATCTAGTTGTCTTTTTATAGAAGCATTAACAACTTAGTTGAAGGCCGTGGGGATCTTATGGTAGACTAGGATTTTGTGGAAGTATACGGTGATCGTTCTAAGGGCTGGTCAACGAGGTTTTATTCCTCCACTAAACTGCGTTTTTAAAAAATGATAACTCATCAAACAACAATCATGGATAAGCCTTAAAGAACATAATCAAAACTTGTCAAGAAAAGAAATAAGGTAGACTTTTAATGCTTTTAAAATATTATTTGTGGCGGGGGGTGGGTTCTAGTAATCAATAGAGGTAATAACTCTCATCTTGTTGGTTAGTGAAGGATTTTTTAAGGGAGGCCATTGTGGCTACATCTCCCTCTCTTGTTGCCCTTCTCCATCAACTTGTTAGTGTGTTGATGATACCTTTAGGACTTGGGAGAATCTTTTATGATTTTTATTAGGATGTTAGGGCCTTGATCCTTTGAGTGGCCAAGATAAAAAGGATTGAATGGTTTAGATTAGACCCCACTTTTTTGGAAGGAAAGCTAGTTTTGAAATTTAGTTACCTTCCCTTTTACTCAATATTGACTAATGCACTTTTCCTCATGTACTTCTTGATACTGAATAAGTGAATTGGAAAACATAACACGCCTCAAGTGAATTTTCCTAGAGAACTCAATGTTAAAACTTAAAGAAACCCAACCTTCATGTTATGTGTTCATATGGACATCGTGATCCCTAAAATGAAAGTTAGTTCAAAATGTGTCTAGGCAATTTTGGCTAATCTTTAAAAGTGTTCATGTGAGACCTTGTACTTTGTGTTGTACCATCATGTTACGTAGATCTCACTCATGTGACTACGTGGACCTTATTATTTGTGTCCAAGTCACCTTGCTATCATTGATCGATTGCAAATAACCTTTAAGGTTGAAGGGTAGCCATTAATGGAGGAGACTATAACTTGCTAAACTCTTGTCTCTCATCCTCCACCCTCGCCTCTTCTTTCCTAAAACATGTAGGTGAAAATGAGTTGTGGAAGCTACTTTAATGTCTTTCTAGAATTCATATGGAGAAGGCTATACCTTTGCTAAACTTGTCTCTCATCATCCGCCCTCACCTCTTCTTTCCTAAAACATGTACGCGAAAATGAGTTTTGGAGGCTAATTAAATGTCTTTTTAGAATTCATAAGGATCTTTAGGGCACATTTCCAAGCTCACGATGCCATATAAGGTTTTGTTTAGATAATAAGAAAAAGAATAAAACTCATCATAGATAAGGCGCCTTATATATTATGAAACATCGTGTGAATTTACTTTTATTTTATGATGCATTGGACATTTCTTCATTTCAATTTACTACATACACATAAGAAACTGCTGGACTCACGGTAACTACAAACTCAACATAGAATTTTTTTTTTCCAGTTCTCACCCTCTCGCATTTCACTCAACTCATTTACCAACTCAAGACCACCTATATTCTCTCGAGTTCCAGGGTTTGATATCTAGCATCTAGAATAAAAACAAGGTTTGAAATTATCTAGACAAGTCACGGCGAGTATTTCGAATCATCTTAGAATTATATTTAAATTAAAGAGCAATGATCTTGCCAATCAAATAATATTATGGACCATTAATGTAGCTTGCTTTGCTCAACTACATTTAAAAAAAGTCTCTGACAATGCATTTTGCCATCTTCCCCCGTAAGGAATGTAATGATGTGAAAAGTATCTAATAACATACAAATAGCTCGAATTGTATATGCATTTTGCTTGGAAGACACTAATGTTTGCACGGTATGGAGAAACACAGATCCACTCCATATGTCAACATTGTCCTTAATCTCTTATCAATCCATCACTGATTAGGCACCCAAGAAGTGAATATACTCTGAACATGCTGTGTCATTGAATATAAAAATCTAACCGATTGATTGTAACAAACCAACATTACTGCATTGCTTAGGTGACATGGAGACCCATGTCTTGCTTTTTTACAAAAATATTCGAGAGCTAGAAGTTCCATCATGAATTTTGAGAAGATAAATTTAATACCATAATTTTCTGTGGATGAGCTAAAAGCCTAAAAGATTAGAAAAGAAAAACTAATAGACTATAATTTATAATGTGGGGAAGCCATAATGGCAAGCTTTTTATTCATCAAATCTAAATGAATTATCAGCAACAAGAACATGGATGTCGTATCAGTCACAGGCTTTAAATGAACCTTGTCAAGAAAGAATGTCTAATAATTAAAAACTGGTTAGTCTGAAATATTGTAACCAACTCCTCTTGAGTTGATACCTAAGCACAGTAAATGGATAATATTGCAATTCACACTATCATTATTTAATGGTGAAAACAATGAACAGTAACTAAAAAAATCAAAACCCTGAAAGAAATCACCATTGAGCTCTATACATGCCCTGAGTTGGGATGATGCACTACTCTCAGTTGTACAAACTAGGAGAAAGAATGAACAAAAAGACGAAAAGACCTTGAAATCCTTACAGCCTACAATGTTGCAAGAAAATAGCAGATGGAGTGCTGATGCGAAACCATGAATTTCATAATGAATATTATATGCACATGGGCTTTATTGATGCATGTTGTTATCACTTCTCCATGTAGGTCAATCCTAAAGAAATCAAAGCTAGATTTAACTTCCTGGTACTCTTTTCTTTGGGCGTCTCTCATCAAGTTCGTTCATCCAGTCAGATAGCCAAAGGAGACCGTTATACCCATAATATATCGCTCCAACCAGCAGTAACAGAAACAAAGCCACTATAACCCACTTGCATATTTTAGTGAATATTTCCTGCAAGAAAGATAGAAACCGAGGGCAACATCATTAAACTCCTGACACACAGTACCATTACATTATACATATATGAATAGCTATCAAACACAACTGTAAGTACAGAACAATACAATCAAATCTAAATTACAATTACTATTTTGTCTTCATTGTTGAAAATTTTTACAAGAAGCAATAAACCAATCCATTGAAAATGCTAGGCAGCTGGAGATATCCTATATTCTACTTGGATTCAATCACTTGGTCAAACTATCTTATATGAAATAGAAGAGAAAAGGTAAGTATGAACAACTAGAAGTATCTTATCTAACTATGACAATATGGCTCTCTTTAAGCATTACAGAAAATCTACACCTCGCCTGCCCCTCAGTTTCTGATTTGCTATCAAAGCCAGCAGAATTAAAACACTAGTTTCTCTGTCATTGATGAAATTTTAACCTCCCCCCTTTTTTCAAATAAGTCACAAATATTTCCCATTACTTCTCGCTTGCTATGCATTCATAATGAGTCAAGCAGGGGTCACTAGGTATTTAATGTATTATTTAATTTATCTAACACTAAGTGGTTTCGTGGCATTCTTTATTTGTTGGCTGGCTTCATGAGATTGATATATATTTGTCATTATGTTTACCAATATGGATAGTGAGTTGTCAATAATGGAGATTAAGTTCCGCTTCGTGATTGATATATATTTGTCATTATGTTTACCAATATGGATAGTGAGTTGTCAATAATGGAGATTAAGTTCCGCTTCGTGATATCTTTGTTTGGCTTCCAAGCTTGCATTTTGATATTGTTATTTTTCTCGTTCTGGAAATAATTTGTCGAAGGTGACAGTAGGCGAAGATGATAGTTTGAAAGTGATTTCAGTTTGCCCTAAAGATTGATCAAATGATTGTATCTCTCCACCTAGCTTTTCCATTTCGAATGTGTTGTTTACATATTGAATGCAGATATCAGAAGTAATAAGGTTAAAACCTTGCAATCAAAATGTTCTATTCTATCTTGGAGATTTCTATTGCCATGGGTTAAGTGCTTAATAACATAGTATGTTTTGGCATAGTTCGAATGGCATTTTGGAAGGTGATGATATAAGGTAATCTCTGCGAAGTTAGCATATTGAATGTCTTTCATTTAAATCATAGTATAATTCACTACCCTGAACACCATTTTTCGAGGAAATGAGCTGGCAAATGGGTAATGGTGGCGCTGGTGGTGGTGAGTAAATGCGATATTTGTGTATTGAATTGTCCTGTATGGGCATTGAACTATGGGAGTTTTTGATTTTTGAGTCATTTGTTCAACATTTTGTATTGTGAAGTGATTCACCCCTGTATGTTCTGGTATTGGGTGAATTGGTATTGTTGATTGTGAACTCAAATCTTCGGTGCAAGCAAGTACGTGGCAGAGCTCGACAGGTATGATCTGTCTTTTAGACAATTGTTTTCCTTTTCCTAAGTTGGTTTTGCGTTGATGCAAAGGAAACGCGACAGTTCTTACCCAGTTCATATTGGATATTTTATCTTTGGAATTTTAAATCTGCCTCGAATAGTTATTTGTCATACCTATCTACCAAGCTTTAAAATTTTTATATATGGTGAAATAGATGTCATTTGCAAGACATGAAGATGATTTCTTTTGAATTCTTATTCGATTCTCCAAAGCATGCAGTCGTTTTATTTAAAGTATTGAGCTCTTGCTGTTCATAATAGATGAAATGTGCCCTTATAAAGCCCAGTTGCTTATTTGACTACGGCCAAGTTGGATAACTGTTATTGTGGAAGCTTGTCAAAAAGAATTTTGTGTTGTAATTTTTCTTCCTGGGTCACAATAGAAATGCATGCCTCGATGAAAACAAGATAATCTTTCAGTTGCTTTTAAATTTCAGTCTATTGAATGGTTTTGAGGGATAAACACCGACTGTGTGTTTGAAGTTATTTTGGCACTTATAGTATTCGATCTGGTTATTCGACATAATCCTTGAGTTTTTGCGGTTTGTGATGAAAAGGAGATAATGTCGATTCATGCATTTGATAGGATATATCTAGTTCGTTGTTTTTGGAAAGGAAACAATATGAGGATTTGGGTTTCAACTTCTGAAGGTAATATTCCTGTATTTGGGTTTTTAAGGCAGTAATAAAGTTTGGAACAAAATGGAACTAAGTTTGGACAAGTTTGTTGTCTGTGCATGTACATTTTGAAGGAATATTTTGCTCCAAATCTTCATAAATAAGTTCGAAATCAGACAGTCATTTGATTTTGTTTAAAAAAAACAATAACATCTTGGAGATGATTATTTCTTCTTGAAATGCATTGACAGTTAAAAATGAATAAGTGGAGATGAAACATGGAGATTTTGAGGAAAATTGTCTTGGAGAGTACATGTATATTTTCTTTCAATTTTAGAACTCAATGTTTTTCAATATAGTTGACTGCCATCTGTTGCTTTGATTGGGACTGAAATTACTCTATTTTGTAGAAAGATTGATGTTCACATGTGTTAAATTATTGGTATTTGTCTCTCCTTTTCAGTATTGCAAGCATGTCTGGATGGGATGGTTGGGGAGGTTCTAGGAGATTTGGGTCCATCATTCTTGGGGACATGAAAGTTTTCGAGGTCAACCATATTGGCAGAGAGGCTCACCTAGGGGTGGCCGAAGGGGAGCTAGTACACTTTGAGGTAAGAGACCCTTTGCGAGACATGGTCTTACCCGAGTTTCCGTACACTTTGATGCAAACGAACCATGTCTACAAGAAGTATTGCAAATTATTGAGTCGTACCTCCGTGCTCAGCCCTCCCGCAGTATCCATAACACCCCCTTGCATAATGTCAAACATGCCTAAGCTGATCATAATCCGTCTTCTTCAAACCGGTCCGCTCAATTTGCCCCATCTCATTTGCCTCCTCGCAATGTCTTACCTTCCACTACCTCACCATTTTTACTTGGGCAAAATCAACATTTGCATTTGCATGACTCACCCCTGCCCTCTAAGTGTGCTAGGTCCTCTTCTGCAATACTTAAGGTGACGAGTGCGTTGAAAAGAGTCAAGTTGGAGGCGGAAGAAGATACAGGAATCATTACTTGCACCATCTTACCGGTTGAGCCCTATGAGAATGTTGAGATGACTACAGATGCAGGAACCCCTTTACTGAACCTAACTGGAGAAGATTGATTATGATACTTTAGACTGATGAATTTGATAGACATACATTAATCATTTGCGGATACTTTATATTTTGGATTGTGATTGGTAAACATATGATGATGGTTTATTATATTTTATATATGTGTGTTTGGATGACATTTGCTTTCTAAGTTTGATGGATGTTTGATTATAATGGTGAAGTTGTTTTAAAGGATCAGAATGCTTTATGGATGTGTTAATATTTATTTAGTGCATTGATATTTGGTGGGACCCTATTTAGTGTCTCATGCCTCATTAAAATGTCATGTGTATTTAAAGTTGTTTGAGTCTTTTACTTAAGACAAAGCAATAACTTACTATTTGGAAATTCTCCAAATGAAATCAACCAGTTGTAACTGATTTTGTACAAGAGGAGATTATAAAAGGACTTGTAAGATACATTTTCAAAGGATGAGAAATTAGGTATTGCAGCTATTGTGAAGATTATTTCATTCTAAATTATTTCAGTGCAATGTTTTTATGAGACAAGTGATCTTACAGGTATTGTGATGACATTGTTTTGAGGTTTGAGTATGAAAATCGAATGCAACAGGTATATCCAGTTTTAATATCATTTTTTTGATTATCTGATTTATTATTCTGCATCTCATCTAAATCGATTGCAGATCTTTATTTGTCATATCCAGAGTAGGCCTTGATGACATCTTCATTTCGATCTCAAGATAAATGCAAATTTTGTAGCCATGTTGGCCTTGATTTGAATCATGACTCTCGTTAAGACGTTGTTTTAGCAGTCATTGTACACTTTCGTAAATGCAAAATTTCTTTTTCTTCATCATGTCTATTTTTATTTTCGTCTTATCACTTGTGTAAATATGTTTATATGTGAATATTGTTTACGTTCTTTTCTCTAGTTCGTTGTCGTGTTTTCGTCTTCAAGATCATTATATCATTTGACAAATAAATGACAAGAGATTATAAATATATCACTTATAAATTTCACCTTTTCAAGAGGTTACCTAATTAATAGGTTTCACTCTGTCGGATAAAGGTTGATAATAGCTTTCGTGTGAGAAATCAGTTTCGTTTATAAGTGATTATTATCTTTATACAATGTGGTAAGGTTTGTGGAGGATCTCATCATTAATCTGATTAAAATTTATGTGCTCTTGATGTGTCTTTTTGGAGTGTTTCTTCATTTTTTTGTTTAATTATGTACATCCTCTTTGCTGCCAAGAAATAGAAGTCTCCCAGATCTTAGGTTGACTCATTGATTAACCTATATTAAACTACCCATGCTTAAGCCAATTCTTAAGTACAATACGATTAAATTGGTTTGATTCCATCTTGACCTTTTACATTAGGCGAAAGGGTTGATTAGTTGTCGGTCTATTTTGTTATCATCCATTGCTAGCCAAACAAGTTAATCACGACACTTATTTTGGATGAAACAAATATCTCTCTCACATTTGCATTTACCCCATATCTAATTATCGAAAAAGCTCATATAAAAATCCATATGCATCCATATGGTCAACAAAACTCTAACATATAAGTGGCCTTGATTACTGTTAGCAAATTTTGCCACACACTCCATTCCTACCCCAACTTTCACTATTTTCAACAAAGAAAATGTTAATCTAGCTATTAAGAAGGGTTTTGATTAAAGAAAGAATGCAAATCTTATCTCACGCAAAAAAAAAGAAAAAAAAGTACATCAAGGAAAGGGTGTTTGTATCAAGTCTTCTTTGTCTTGTGTGAATGGTATCGAGACTTACCTTTCATGAATACAAGCTGCTATTGTTTGGATGCTTTGCTCAGCCATGGTATGTTATGCAATTACTATGTTGTGTACGTTGTTATTGAAGGTCTAGTATCTTAGTAGACAACAATTACTCTACATTTTGGCATCTTTGCCTTAAAGAATATATTATATCGGGTCAAGTTAAAGTTGGTTCAGAGAGCTGCGTGATAGAGCACCCCATTATCTTCTAAGATTTATGTGCTGAACATAACTGAGAAACACAACGACAAAATATATTACAACGATACAAAGAGTTCACGAAGAAAAATACCACAATACATATGAGCAATAATTCACGCTAATGACTTCGAACAAAGGCGGAAGAGGGACCAAGTCATGTTGGGGACCAACACGAGAGAAGATAAAGACTGTGACCAGTAGGTATTTTAAACCAAAAAAAACATCAAGCAAGGCTGATGTGTACAAAGTCATAATCTAGAACCGGAGCGGAAACCACGAAAGGGTTCCTCCAAAACTTGTGGAGCCTATGCCACTCATAGTAAGGGGTGGGTAGAGATTACCATAGCCCCTTTCGAAGGAAGATAGTGCGTGTGTGCTAACCAATTTGGGTCGGAGAGTGTTGCAAGAGAACTGTGTGAAAAGAAATGTGAAACTTGCCAAGTAGTTTGGGTCAAAGGGTGCTTCAAGCGAATCAAGTGTGAAGTTCAAACTGTTGGAGTGTAATATTAAGTGGGATCACCTTTGGTCAGCCACCGCATATTTACATCCATAACATAAGTTATGTTGTAACTTAGAAATCGCGAGTCCACTGCAACATTAGTGTAGAGATTAAATCATTTCTTTATGACTTAATAAAGAGCGAAGCAGTGCAACCGTCATGGCGCAACTGCATCACCCACCCTATTTAATAGGATGATCTCATTTCAAAATTGGTAATAGACGAAATAGGTTTTACTATATTTTGCACCTTTGGTGACATTAAAACATTTTATTACAAGTAAAAGCCTTGTGGGACCCGACTGCGAGAAGAAGTGAAGATTTACTGAATACTAGGTAAAATTGTATTATTCCTCATTTAATAAAGGTGTATTTATTGCAGTGGGGTTTTTTACCTTTGGGTTTCCCCACGTCAAATCTTGTGTCAATGTGTTGTGTTATTTTCACTTTACGTAAATTGGTAATTAATGTTGACTAGTATATTTGCATATAGCTTACTATAATCTTGTGATTTATTGAAATCAAGTGTTTAATGTGTTTACTCTATTTCTCCTGTTGTAATCTTAGACTAAGTAGGCTAGTGTATTGTGTTGAGATCTTAAGCATTATGAGGGGTAGGGATTCAAACCCCTCAATTGTTTTCTTTGTATTTACAAAAAGAACATTTTTATTAGAAATTTTGTGAGAATTCTTTTTTAATAATCCTATTTAAAAAATTATAATTGTGATAACAAAATTAGAAATTAGAAGTGATTATTTTTGTCTCGTAATTACGGTCATGACAATTTTTTGTTGTAAATATTAGTTTTTAAAATATACGATACTACTTTTATTTACGATTTAGAGTTTTTTTGGTAAGTTAAAATTGCTATTTCTTGAGAAAAATATGATGTCTTTTGGAAAATTTTCAATGGAAAATTTGCAATTATTGAATGGCACCAATTGTAGCATTTGGAAAATCAGATTACCAACAAAATTTATGTCTAGGAAACTTTGGGATCTTATTAATTGCGTTGAAAAGAAACCCACCAGGAGATTTGCACTCATTGAAAAATTGAGTGCATTCTAATAGAAATCACAGGAGGCCATGTCCAATATACTTGGGAGCGTAAAAGATGAATTTTTACTCCATATCGGACACAAAGACTCTCCTAGTGAAGCATGGAAACAACTCGAGTCAATGCATGAAGGCAATCGTCTTTCAAAAATAATCAAGCTGATCATGAAACTTTTCACCACTTCGATGAAAGGAGATGAAAAAATTGTAAATTATCTTGCAAATATTAAGAATATTAAAGCTCAACTAGATGGTTGTGGTTGCCAATTATTCCAAGATAAACCACTTTATTTTATAATTCAAATGAATATACATGAAAAATAAAGCAACTTTATTTCCATTCTGAATTATAAATATCAAAATGAAATGACTTGCATGACTTAGATACATTATCTACTCTCTTGATTCAGGAAGAACATGTGATGGAAAAATTTGATTCAAAAGAAAATACATCTCAAGCTTTGCTTTCTTATAATCTAGAAACAGTTCCAACCCAAAAAATAGTGCAAATCCTAATTCCATGCCTAATTTCAAGTCAAAATTCAAATCAAACCCCAAGAGTAATAGGGATAATCAAAATTTCAAAGTTAAATTCAATGGAACCTGCCACAAATGTGGGAAATTTGGACATAACGAAGATTGTCATCAAAATAATAAAAAGTTGAATAAAAATTTCAAAGGAAATAAATTTAACAATCAGAAGAAAAATCAAAACCAAAATCAGGGCAATAACACAAATAAAACTATCGCATTATATACTGCACTTTCAACATCAAATGACAATGAGTGGATCCCATATAGTGGTGCATCTAGACACATGACCTACATGAGTGATATCCTCACAAATATCGTAGAATGTCATAAAAACATATATCTAGGAGATAACTCCACCATTCACTCCGAAAGTTATGGTAATGTTAAACTTGTTAAAGGTATGCTCTAAAATGTTTTGCTACCTAAATTGAAAAAGAATCTCTTACCTTGCTCGCAATTAACTCAAGAAAACTGTAAAGTTGTGTTGTTACAAGATTAATTGCAACTGGTATTTAGAAATATGTATTGAATATTCTTAATGGTTTTGCTTCTGAATTTTGTTTTTCTACTAACACTAAACATGAATTGCAACTATGGCATGAAAGATTAGGAAATTTAAATTTTAGAAGTATGTCTAATATGTCTTGTCTTAATCTTGTGATAGGCCTTCCTAAATTAGAATCCAATCATGAAACTTATGAAGGTTTCTTACGTGGTAAGCAGCATGTTGAACCATTTCACAAACATCATGATCTTAACTCCTCTCATTTTTTAGAATCATGAAACTTGTGAAGGTTTCTTACATGGTAACCAATATGTTGAACCATTTCACAAACATTATGATACTAACTCCTCTCATTTTTTAGAGTTGATTCATAGTGATGTTAGACGTCCACTTGAGGTTCCTTATCCCAGTTGTGCTCTATTTGCTGTTAATTTCATTGATGACTTCTCTAGGATCACTTGGTCATATTTCATTAAGAAAAAAATCTGATCTCCTATCTAAATTTTAAGAATTTAAAATTTTAGTTGAAAACTCTTCTAATAAGAAAAATAAAAGAAGATAATGGAGGTGAATGTGTAAGTAAAAAGTTGAATAATTTGTATCTTGTGGGATTCAGAGAGAGCTAACCATCCTTACTCCCCACAATAAAATGGCATTGCAAAAAGAAAAAATAGGACTATCTTAGCAATGGGTAGAGCGACAATGCATGCTTCGAATGTTTCTAAATTCTTATGGGCACAAGCAATGAATATTTTGGTCTATATCCTAAATATAGTCGCTATTAAAGCTCTCCATCAAACTACACCTTTGGAAGTATGGTTGAACAAAAAACTAGATATTTCTCATTTGAAAATATTTGGTAGTTTTGCCTCTATTTTCATTCTGAAAGTTAAACGGAAAAAACTTCATCTTACCTCCTACTCATGTATATTAGTTGGTTATGGAGGTTGAACAAAAGAATTAGGATTATACGATCCATCTAAACATGAGATCGTAGAAAATAGAAATGTCCACGTCCTTGAAAAACCATTTTGTGAAATGTCTACCGAACCCTCTTATGTTTCTCTTGAAGATAAAACAAAAATACTGAAGGATGAAGATCCTTCTTTGGACAATATAAATACGGAGAATAAGGGGGAGCTCTCACAACATATGTTCCCATCTAAAAGACCTAAATGGGCTCAAAATTTAATGAAAGATTCTCAACCTAAAAATCTTAGAAAAATGACTCGTAGTCAATACAATTATCATGCCTTAATGACAGTTTATGAATGTGAACCACAATCGTTCGATGAGGCTAATCAAGATAAATGATGGAGAGATGCTATGAAATTTTAATACAATGCTCTCATAAAAAATAACACATGGGAACTAGTCTCTCCTAAGAGAAGCATTGTAGGTTCTTGGTGGTACAAAATAAAATATTACTCTATAGGAGATATTTATAAGTTTAAGGCAAAATTAGTGACTCGCAGTTTCACCTAGAAGCCCATAATCAACTATGTTAAAACCTTTTCCCCCATAGCAAAAATGAGGATAGTTAGGATTCTCCTAGCATTAATTGTTTAGTATAGTTGGGAGATTCATCAAATGGATGTGAAAAATGCACTCTTAAACGATGATTTGAAAGAAAAAATTTATATGACTCAACTTAAAGTTTTTGAAGAACCTAGCAAAAAACTATACGTTTGTCGACTAATGAAATCTTTGTATGGCTTAAAACAAGCTCTTAGAGCTTAGTATGCTAAGATTACCAGTTTTTTTAAAGGCCTTGGTTTTAGTAATTGTTTTCTTGATAATGATTTGTTTGTTAAAACTGAAAATTAATCATATTATACTAATTGTTTTACAAGTTGATGACCTTCTTATTACCAACAATAATACTACAATTTTCAATATTAAAACTAAGTTAAAACAATATTTTGAAATGTCTAATCTAGGTTTTCTACATCATTTCTTAGGCATGGCCATATTCCAGGATTAAAACTCTATTGTTGTGTCAATCTCAATATGTTAATAGTTTACTTAAAAGATTTAATATGATTGATTGTAAACTTGTGGCCATTCCTATCGAAGTTGGTATTAAACTCGATCCTAAACCTGTCTGTACGAAAGCAAATCCTACTTTATACAATTTTGTTGGCAGTCTGATCTATTTAACCATTGCTAGACCAGATATTTCCTACGCAATAGGTGTTGCTTCTCAATTTATGCAAGATCCATGAGGACCATTGGAAAATGGCTAAAAAAAATTCAAAACACATATTTTTGTTTTAATGATGTAAAATTATATGGTTATTGTGATTCTAATCATGCTGGTGATATTTTAGATAGAAAGTTTACTTTTGGATATGTTTTTAAGTTTGGTGCAAGTGTCATCACTTGGAGCAACAGGAAGCAACAGACAGTATATATCTCTTCTACTGAAGTTGAGTATAGAAGTGCTATGAAAACAACTAAAGAAGTCATGTGACTAAAAAGAAGATTGAAAGAACTTCATATGGGCATCAAAGGAAGTACACCTCTTCTATGTGATAGTCAGAGTTGTATTGCTCTTGTGAACAATCTAGTTCAACATCAAAAGACAAAGCATATCGAGATTCATATGCATTTTTATTCGTGAGACAGTCTTCAATGGTGATGTTGATATTCAATTTTGTTCTACAAATAATCAAGTTGCAAATAATTTTCACAAAGTAACTGTGTCGTAAAATTCTACAAGTTTCGTGCAATGTTAGGCCTTTCAGAGGTGCCATTGAGAGGGAGTGTACATGACAATGTCACCTCCTAATAGCCTTGTTGTAAATCTTCTATATTTCTATTGTAAAAAGCATTGTAAAAGTTCACTATAAGTGAGATTTATGTAAATGTTCATATTGCGTGAGTTTACTTGTAGTACCCAATGAAGCATTGGTTTTGGAAGATCCTTGTTTTACAAAAGAATCCATTAAATCATATAAGACTTCATGTATGCACCTAAATTTGAGGAAATTGAGATCTAAATTATGACAAGTTGTTTATCATGTAGTCCATAATACATGATCTTCACCTTGGCATACATTATTTATCCTTGTTGGCATGCTAACCTAAATCATCGTAGATGATTCATGGATTGTAAATCCTTTTGTATAAAAAAAATAACTTTGGCATGCTTTCTCCACTTAAAATTAAGGGTAAGTGTTGGAGTGTAATAATAAGTGGAATCACCTTTGGTGGGCCACCACATATTTACATCCATAATACAAGTTATGTTGTAACTTATAAATGTTGAGTCCACTCCAACATTAATGTGGAGGTTTAATTAATTCTTAACGAATTAATAAAGAGTGACGCAGTGCAACTGTCAAGGTGCAAATGCATCACCCACCCTATTTAATAGGGTGATCTCATTTCAAGATTGGTAATAGATGAAATAAGTTTTATTACATTTTGAACCTTTGGTGACATTAAAACATTTTATTACAAGTAAAAGCCTTGTTGGACTCAACTATGAGAAGTGAAGATTTACTGAATGTTGGGAAAATTTGTATTATTCCTCATTTAATAAACGAAGGTGTATTTACTGTGGAGGGTTTTTTTACCCTTGGGTTTCCCCACCTTAAACCCTGTGCCAATGTGTTGTGTTATTTTCACTTTCTGTAAATTGGTAATTAATGTTGACTAGTATATTTACATATAACTTACTATAATCCCGTGATTTATTGAAATCAAGTGTTTAATTTGTTTACTTGAATTTTTTATTCTAATCTTAGATTAAGTAGGCTAGTGTATTGTGTTGAGATCTTAAGCATTATGAGGGGTAGGGGTTCAAACCCCTCAATTGTTTTCTTTATATTTACAAAAAGAACACTTATATTAGAAAATTTGTGAAAATTATTTTTTAATAATTCTATTTAAAAAAATTATAATTGTGATAAGAAAATTAGAAATTAGAAGTGATTATTTTTATGTGTCGTAATTATAGTTATGACAAAACTTTCATCATAAACATTAGTTTTTAAAATATACGATACTACACTTTTTTTACGATTTAGAGTTTTTTTTTCATAAGTTAAAATTGCTGTTTTTTGAGAAAAATGTGATGTCTTTTGGAAAATTTTCAATAGAAAAATCACAATTATTAGCTTGGGCAATCAGATCAATCATGTTTGTTGCCTCAGCCAACCAAAACACCTATATATGCCCTAATGCAAATTTTAATTCGTTCACAATTGATATAAAGGTTGTACATTGGTGGGACACAACCTTTACAATGTAAAGGGTTATAAAGGATTCAAAGAAATTTTGTTGTCATGGTTTTTCATGGGTTGCAGAAGGGTCAAATAGTGATTGGCTTCGGGGTGCCTGCCCCTTAACCCTAATGAGGGTTGTCAACCCCATACCACTGCTTAAGAGTATAAAAGAAGAAAAAAAATTGGTGGGGAATCTCGCCTGGAATTTTGGTTCAATGCATACTAAGCAAGCCTCCTTAAGACTCTCGCACATCCCTCCACTTCCATGCAACCATCCTACCCTAGCCTCTCATAAACTTGACCATTCCGTAGATTGTTGCTTCCTACCAAAGAATCCATCCTCATAATGCATCCCTTCAAGAGTTGGTTGTTCATCGTGGTAAGGAGTATGTTGTCGGGCGTGCTCAGATTCATTCCCGTCTTTAGTGGGTCCAGGAGGGTGATGAGGGCTCTAAGTTCTTTTTTGACTTCCTCGAGAGGAAGGTGGTTGTGGAGAAGGTTCTTGGCCTTCATCGACCTGATGGCTCCCTGGTCGAGGATCCTGTTGAAATCATAAATTTGTTGAGCCTCCATTTCAAGATTACTTTTTCTCCTTAATCTTGAACGGATAGGGTTGTGGCTGCCAGAAACTCTTGCTACAGAGTTGTTCCTCATAAGGTGTTTAGTGAGGATAGGGAGAGATTCGATAGAGACCTCTCAATGGAGGAGTTGCATGTTGCCTTATTTTCAATGCAGAATGGCAAGTCCTTGGGTATGGATGGCCTTCCTTGTCAATTCTTCAAGGCCATGTGGGATTCTATTGGCAACAATTTCTTTTCTCAGGCTTCTGAGGTTCTCTTTTCTGGGCATCTTTCTCAGTCTCTCAATCAAGGGCTGATCAAGTTGATTCCTAAAAACGCTCCTAGGGACACTATTGGGGGATGCGACCTATCACACTCTTCACAATTGCTTATAAAATCATTGCTAAGGTTTAGCTTTGAGGATTTGCTCGGTTGCTAAATATGTGGTTCGTCGGGAGTAGACTGGGTTTGTTTAGGGAAGGTTTGTTCTTGACACTATGGTCTTGGATTTTGAAGCTTTGGATTGGGCCAGGGAGAATGGGTAGCAATCCCCGTTTCTGAAAATTGACTTTGGCAAAGCATACAATTGGATTTGTTGGTCCTTCATTTTAGAGATGCTGACTTGTTTGGGTTCCAGCCCTGCTGCATAGCTATGGTGTCCACCCTCTTCACCAATGTCTCAGCCTTTGTTTCTGTCAACAATGCTTTATCCCTGCGGATTCTCCTTCACCAATCCATCCACCGAGGGTGCCCTTTGGCCCTTTATTTGTATGTTTTGACAACATATGCACTTGGTTATTTGCTTGAGGCTGCCTGAATGGCTGGTCAGATTCATGGTATCTAGCTTCCGAATGGTTCAAAGATGATTAATAATCACTTTGCTGATGACTCCCTTTTTTCGGTGAAGGCCGAACATGAGTTTGTTGACGTGGCTCTTTCTTGTTTGAGCACTTTTTGCATTGCATTGGGAGCTACATTGTTAGTGACCATAAAACGGACTTCTGGCTTGTTGGTTCGGGGACCCCCCCCCCCATTGGATTCCTGCTGCTTGGTACTTCATTTGACTTGGGGTCATTGTTCTTTATGTTGGTATTCCCCTTAGTGTCAAATTGTCTTCTGTCTCCATGTGGGATTGGTGTCTCTAGAGGCTTCAGAGCAACCTTCACTTGTGGCATTATAAGGGCTTATCTTTTGTTGGTAAGCTGACAATGGCAAGTTGTATTCTTCATGCTTCTCACATCTACTATGTATCTTGCCGGTCCCCTAGTAGGATGTAGTTCCGACGTCTTAAGAAGATTTCGAGGACCTGTTTGTGGTCCAAGTTTGGAGGGGAGAGGGGTCTCCCTTTAGTTCCTTGGAGTGTCTAGAGCATCCCCAAAGACAAGGGGGGCTTAGGCCTTTTGTCACCCATGCCAACATTCTCTTTGCGAAATGGGTGGTGCAGTTGCTCGAGGGATCCAAGCTTTGGCAGATTTTGTTTCAGCATCATATGGCTTCTGCTCAGCATGTCAACAAAGTTCAGGGAGTTTTGGTCTGTGTGATATTCTTTACACACCTTTTCTCTTCAAGATGTTTGGTTCGTTCGTCTTCAAAAGTATCTGGTCTGTGTAGAAATTAGTTTCTTGTTTGGTTCATTTATGGTGGAATGGTAATAGAGCTGGCTGGGACCTTGCTTCTTGCCCTGATTTGGATTTGGGGGAAGCAGGATTTGTGTATTACAGAGCTGCCTCGTAGGCCCTCAGATTGAGTAAGAAGGGCATCTTTGCTTGGGGGATTTATGAGACCTTGGTACTCGTTCTTGGAAGGAGTGGCATGCTTTTGCTCAGGAGTATGGTCTTTTGGCTTCCGACCATCCTGCCATCATGGAGCCAAAAGGTCTTATTCCCGAGCCAAAGCATTTTAAAATGAACATTGGGATGCTGGCTGGTCCGATTTGGAGGGATTGGAGGTGGTGCTTTGGTCCCCCTTTACTTAGACTATTATCGGTACGGGTACATATACGGATATGGGTACGGGTACGCGTACGGTATGCTGAAACGACAAATTTTCAAAAACTTCGGGTACGGTACGCTGTGGGTACATTTATATATATATGTATGTATGTGTGTATATAAATTTAAAGAAGCATTTGCATACTTATTGAAATTTAGTACTCATACAATCATTCATGGAGCATGAAAACAAATTTCAAATACTTTGAGAATTGAGACTCGAGTTTGTATTGATTCATAAAGTTCAAAACATAATAGTGTGTTTGTATAAGCTTGTTAGAACTTGAATGTATACAAACTCAAGCTGTCTCTCTCTCTCCTTCAAGCTCTCTTTATCTCCTTCAAGCTCAGAATTAGCAAAATGCCAAAATATGAGTGTGTGAATTAACAAGAGGGCCTGGGTGTATAAATAGGTTTTTGGTGGAGTCTTTTAGGGTGAAATTAGGGTTAGGTTATGTTCTTCCTAAGTTAGGATTTTAAAATTTGTTTTTTAATGATTTTAAGTTGAAAATGGCGGAACTTTGGAGGGGGTATGCTGCAGGTACGCACTTCCAGGCCTTGGGTACATCCCCTGCAGGCCCCGGGTAAGTCCCGGGTATGGATTTCCGTGCCTGAGGCCTGCAGGTATGTACCTGCAGCATACCCAGACTGTACCCGTACCTGTACCAGGTACATATCAGGCCTGGTATGGGGGGCACCATGCGTTTCCAGGCAGTCAGCCCTTTACTTCATTATGACTCCCATTGTATGTATTTACTGATTCATTAGAGGTACCATTTGTCCTTGGTTCTTAATACTCGTTGGCTCTCTGCTGATGCGGAAGACAAGTGGATCCACCATTTGTACAGTGTTTCGTCATACTGACTTTCCTATAAGCTGAGGGATTTTTCTTGGCTTGTTATTTATTAGGGGCTGCCTTCCAAGGCCAGGTTGGCAAAGAGTGGTTTCGCTGATGGACGTTGCCCAATTTGTCAGCGTTTTGAAACCGCGAAGCACATCTTTATGGAGTGCCGGTTTTCTGGACAGTGTTGGAGATTCTTTGAGGATCAGTGCTCAGATTTACTTGAGAACAGACTTCATTGGATTTCTGCCTTGCTTAGAGACAATGGCTCTTAGGTCTGCTTGGTGTTTGCTGGGCTATGCCACTGCTTGAGAGTGCTGACCATGTTTATTCCTTTGAAAATTAGATGCAAGAATGTTTTTTCTCAAGAAGACAGCTCCTTGAGTGCCTTTAGTACCATGTGGAGGGACGAAGCACGTAATCAGCTTCTTGCCAAAGCGGGCTGCTGATCAAGGATGCTTGCTCCTTGGACCCTATTCTGTATTTTGATTTGATTTCTGCTCTTGTTGCCTTAAGGATGGGACTTTGACATTGTACATATCCATCTTTGCTTTGTACAAATTTTTGTAAATATTTTTGGTACGGCATATCCTTCAAAATATACAAAAAGCAAGGCCTCCTTGAGAGCCGCCAGAAATGTTGCAAAATCTCTACATCAACGACACAAATGTGTCAATAACAATTGTGTCTTGTCTCTTCATTCTCATTTTTATCATGTTGAATATGAATTGTCAGAAGGGGTTTTGACTTGTTTAAAGGGGGAGAAAGGGGGGATAATCTAGACCGACATATTAGTATTCTCATGGTTCCTAACATAATTACATATTTAGTTTGCAATGACTCTTGTTGGTTATGTTCGGATGTTGATGGTTGTGCCAATGGACAACTATAAGCCATTTTTTGTATAAATAGAAGGATATACATTTGGGGAAAGGGTACATGAATCAAGTCCTCCCTGTGCTGTGTGAATTGTATCAAGACTTGTCTTCTATGAATACAAGCTGCTATTGTTTGGATGCTTTGCTCGGCCATGGTATGTTATGCAATTACTATTTTGTGTACATTGTTATTGATGGTCTCGTATCTCAATAGACAATAATCACTCTACAAGAACACAATGAAATACTCTAAAGGGGGCTCCACTTTCATTAATGAAGCAATCTACATTACATTTTGCAGGCCTCCCTTGTGCCTAACGGGCAAGAAAACAACTATGGAAACACTCCAATATTTCTCTTTTTCGCCTTACACACTGCCACAAAATCTTACCCTCCACAACAATGCTAGTGCTGCCCTAACATGAAAGCGTGAATGCTTTTCTATCTTCAAAACTTTTCAGCTGGCAGATGATCTTGAAGAACCATTGTCATTCATGCAAAACTTTTCAGCCGGTCGATGATCTTGAAGAACCACTGTCATTCATGCAAAGACCATGGATACCGGAATATGAAGAGGCAAGCAATTGCCATAACTACCAAAGAAGATCCTACAGGGGAATACCAAAGGAATAGGTAGAAGTCCAAGAAAAATCTTTCAGCCCCATTATCAAAGGACCCCTCCAACTATAAGCGTCCTGAGCCGCAACCTATTGAGCCACCTCACTCATTTCATATTAGTGAAAAATGGATGAAAAATAAATTTAATTTCCTGTTGCAAACGGAAGAATTGATAACATAATCTATTGTTCCAAATGGAATGACCCATTTGATGAGATAGAAGAAAATGATGAACAGGAAGAGCTTAAAGGATTTGACACTCAGTACAGAATGTGCCTAGGAGAAGAGATAGAATAGGTAGAAGAGAGACACCCAGCTAGAGACAGAAAATTGTAGCAGATCCAGATAAGAACCAACTAGCATGTTCAAGTATACTAGCTACAACATAACCCAAGCCTATTTATATTGCTCAGCTGATACATCGCAGGTATGCACAAATTTATCTCTGTTCAAGTAAATGGTACAAAGATTGATGCCCAGGTAGATATGGGTGCATCACTTTCAATTTGCAAAAAAACATAGATAATATATAGCTGGGATGAGATAGTAAATGGTACAAAGATTGATGCCTAGGTAGATATAGGGAAAATACCAAAGAAGACCCCATTGGAAAAATACCAAAGAATGAGGTAGAAGTCCAAGAAGAGGCTTTCAGCCCCATTATCAAAGGACTCCAACTATAAAGCATCATGAGTCCCTGCCTATTGAACTACCCCCCTCATTTCATCCTAATGAAATGTTGATGAAGAATAAATGTAATTTCCTGTTACCAACAAAAGAATTGATTACAGAATCTATTGTTGAAAACAAGACAGCCCATTTGATGAGATAGAAGAAAATGGGGAACAAGAAGAGATTGAAGGATTTGGCACTCATTATAGAATCTACCTAGGAGAACAGATAGAATGGGTAGAAGAGAGACACACAACTAGAGACAGAAACAGTAACGGATTGATATAATTGCCAACTTGTATGCTCCATAGTCCAATGTATCAGCTCCTATAGAACCCAAGTTTATTTATAATTTTTAAATTTTATATTGCTCAGTTGATACATGGCAGGTATACACAATTTATCTCTGTCAAAGTAAACGGTACAAAGAAGGAAATAAATGGCTTGCTAAAATGAAGTTGTGTGCTTTGTGTGATTTATTTCCTTCCATTTGTCTATTCCCTTGTGGAGGAACACATTCATTGATCCGAATGAGATAATGAGTGGCCATTGGATCTCCAAATGTCCTGCAAGATCTCTTAGGTTATTACAAGCTGCTCATGTTTTATTTCAGTCATAGATTTCTATTATTCTATAGGAAAGGGCTCTGATACCAATAAGTGGAAGTAAAGAAAATGAGTGGTAGAGGCGAGGACCAAATGGCTACGGCTTCAATATTATTTTCAAAATAAACTTATTACAATAGGATTTTGCAAAATAGAATGAAATTTTTGATATCCCAGTTCACTCATAGTACAAGGATAGAGCATACTCTTATCTTTCTCAGACTATAGACTCGGCCTTCAAAACACACTTCTCTAAAAAAAATTGTACACCCGCTACTGCTTCCAAATGTTTTATTTATAGCAATCTTGGGTGGGGTCTTATCCAGTTCAATGTGAACAATGTACATTCCCACTAGTCTGATGAAGATGATGACACATGATTAGACCCTCGTCCTTCTTCAACGAATCTTTCTACTTCGTCAAAAAGATCGTCATGAGATATGGGCCTCCAAAGACAATTTTGTCCATATATAAACTATAGTTCCCAAAAAAGATCCATGTCGGAGGTCATGATGTACCGCATTGATATGACGTGAAATCCCATTTTAGTCTTCTTATTATCGTACATGTTACAGTTTCTTCACTAACACTTGGACTATGTTTATGAATTGCTCCTGGTCCCGTCTTGATAAGAAATTTGATGAGGCAAACATTTTGTTCAGCCCTTACCTTTTTTCTCCAGAAATGTTCCAGTTCATGTAATAGTTCAATGAACCTTTTACCCAGTAAGTCACTATTCAGCCTGTATATCGTAATAGTTCCACTGGTACTTCAACCAAAAAATTTAACATGACATGCACCAGAGGCTTGAAGGTCCTAGAAGCTTGTCTTGAAGCCATCCTGTATCTCTCAAGAGTTCGTGCCTGAAAATATGTCCCTCTACAGCTAAAGGAAGATTAACAAATTCAACAGCTTTTAGCAATTTATCTATAGCTTTCAACATATCCTGATAATCATCATTCTTGATTGGGATTTTCTTCCCAACTTTCATTTGCTTTCCTTCTATAAGATTAATCTCCATCTCGGGCATCTTCTTTTCCCAAAAAATTAGAAGATTTTCAGAGCAGATTTCTTCTTTAATTTTCCGCAGTTTCGTGATTTCTTCTAAGGACGAGTTATTAAGACTTTGGTTCGTAGGACTAGGATAATGTTCTGTAGCATACATTTGCTTGGGATCTAATGATTTATGGCATACAAAGGTATTAGTCTGGAGATCTAATGATTTATAGGAGTGTTGTTCATCAAGCACATCCCAGTTATTTATTATCTGATTTTTGCAAAATGAAAGTGATGCACCTGTATATACTTGAGCATCAATCTTTTTACCATTTACTTTGACAAAGATAAATTGTACATACCTGCAATGTATCAACTAAGCAATATAAATAGGTTTGGGTTTTGTAGGAGCTCATACACTGGAGCGCACTAGTTGGCAATTATCTGGATCTGTTACTGTTTCTTTGTCTATGGCTAGGTGTCTCTCTTCTACCCATTCTATCTCTTCTCTTAGGCACATTCTATATGAGTGCCAAATCCTTCAATCTCTTGCTGTCCCTCATTTTCTTCTATCTCATCAAATGGGTCATCCCATTTTGTAACATTAGACTCTGTTATCAATTCTTTCATTGGTAACAGAAACATTTATCCTTCATTCATTTTTCATTAGGATGTAATGAGTGAGTTAGTTCAATGGGTTGTAGCTCAGGACGCTTTATAGTTGGGGTCCTTCAATAATGGGGCTCAAAGCCTCTCCCTGGACTTCTACCTCTTCCTTTGGTATTTCCCCCCATAGGGTCCTCTTTGGTAGCTATGGCTACTGCTTGCCTCTTCATATTCTAGTATCCACGGTCTTTACATGAATGACTCTGTCAAGAATCAAGATCATTGGGCAACTCATTGAGTTCTTCTCTATCATCTGAATCTTCATCTTCTTCACAATATTCAATTACTAGCTCATAGATCTCGTCTTGTTCGTAGATATGACATGTGGATTCTCACTCTAGCCATCTTCTTATTATTGTACATGCTACAGTTTCTTCACTAGCACTTCGACCATGTGTATGGAGAGCTCTTAGTCCCATCTTGATAAGAATTTTTATGAGCTGAAAATTTTGTTCAGCACTTACCTTTATTCTCCAAGAATGTTTTGGTCGTTGTAATAGTTAAATGAACCTTTCAACCAGTAGGTCACTATCACCCTATATATTGTAATAGCTCCACTGGTACTTCGACATGACATGCACCAGAGGCTTGAAGGTCCAAAAAAGCTTGTCTTGATGCCATCATGTATCTCTTAAAAGTTCCATGCCTAATATCTGTCCCTACACAGCTAAAGGAATATTAGATAATCTAAAATTCAATTCAGCAGGTTCTCCCAGTGGGTACATCAAGGTCTTTACAAGATTCTTGCTAAGCCAATCTGCAACTGTATTTTCTTTTCCTACAATATCGATGACAGTAAAATTGAATTGGTTGAAATAATTTTGCCACCTCAGATATTTCCCTCAACAATCCTTCCTTCCATGATCCTTATCTTTGAGAGTCAAGAACTCTTGTGCTATGGTTTTTGATAATAAAATGTTTCAAATGCATGACCTTAAGAGAATTTTTAAAGGCACTTTTTCATAGCATAGATCTCTGTCAGAAGAGATCCATTTTCTCACATCATTGGCAAATGTTCCTGAGGCATATTCACAGACAAATTCTTTCCCGTTTTCCATACAACAGAGAATACCTTCCTAAGCAAAGTCTGATGTATCTATATAAAGTAGGGATATTTTTCACCTTCTCTTTTATTTTCTTTATAGCCTCGGTGTAGAATCTATTCTATTCAAATTCTTTATTCTTCCTCTTGTAAACAAAACCTGTCACTACTATAATCTTCATAAAATTTATTTAAATAATTTAGCATTCCTAAAAATGCCTGCAACTGCTTCTTATCCATAACATCTAGAAATTCTAAAACCTTTTCCTTGACATGCTTTTGAACTTTTAACCTTGAATTATCTACTTCCATACCAAGAAATTTGCAGTTTGTCTGGCATAGATGGAATTTTGTTTCTAATAGTACTTACTATTCCTGCACTTTTAGCTGTGTTAAAAAAATTCTGTAAATGTATCAAATGATCTTGTAAAGAATTATTGAAAACCAAAATATCATGAATGTATATACAAAGGAAGTTGAAGGTTCCTCTAAAGATTTCATCCACGTATGCTTGGAAATAGGCTGAAACAATCATCAACCCAAAAGACATTACCTTCCACTGAATATGTCTTAAAGGAAAACTGAATGTTGTTCTGAATGTTGTTTTAGGCTTATCTGTTTGCTTGATCTGCATCCGATAGAAACCTGACTATAATCAAACTGTGAAAAATATTTACACTTGACCACATTCTGGAGGAGATAAGATTTATCAGGGACTTGATATGCATAAGGCCAAGTAATAGCATTCAAGGGTTTATACTTTATAATTAAGTACCATCGTTTTCTTACCCCTTTTCGTTTTGAGTGTTTATTCACCATGAAAGCACAGCAGCAATATGTTAAAGTACCGGGTTCAATCAGCCCTGCTTTTAGCAATTCATCTATAGCTTTTTGCATATCCTAATAAACATCATTCTTGATTGGGATTTTCTTCTCAATTTTCATTTGCTTTCCTTCTATAAGATTAATCTCCATCTCAGGCATCTTCTTTTCACCAAAAAAAACAGGTTTTTCAGAACAGATTCCTTCTTTAATTTGTCGTCCTAGTTTCTTGATTTCTTCTAAGACCAAGTTATTAGGCATTTGGTTCATAGAACTGGAATACTTCTCTATAGCATACATTAACTTCGTAGCTCTTATCCTTTCTCCATTTAATGTAAACATGACACTCTTTGTGGCACTACCATAAGGTTAATACCTATCAATAAATGCACCACCAAGAAGCATATCTACAAATAACTGATTATGCTCAAAGAAGTCACATAAAAACTGTTCTCCCTGTATCTTAATTGGTTCTTGGTGTTTATACTTGTTGCAAACAAAGGTATAACCCTGGACTTTTAATGATTTATAATAGTGTTGTTCATCAAGCTCATCATAGTTATTTATTATCTGATTTTTGCAAAATGAAAGTGATGCACCTGTATCTACCTGGACATCAATCTTTTTACAATTTACTTAGACAAAGATAAATTGTGCATTCCTGCCATGTATCAGCTGAGCAATATAAAATTATAAATAAACTTGGGTTCAATAGGAGCTGGTACATTGGAGCATACAAGTTGGCAATTATATCGATCTGCTACTGTTTCTGTCTCTAGCTGGGTGTCTCTCTTCTATCCAGTCTATCTCTTCTCCTAGGCACATTCTATAATGAGTGCCAAATCCTTCAATCTCTTCTTGTTCCCCATTTTCTTCTATCTCATCAAATGGGTTGTCTTATTTTCAACAATAGATTCTGTAAAGGGAAATTACATTTATTCTTCATCAACTTTTCATCAGGATGAAATGAGGGGGGTAATTCAATAGGCGGGGGCTCATCATGCTTTATAGTTGGAGTCCTTTGATAATGGGGCTGAAAGCCTCTTCTTGGACTTCTATTTCATTCTTTGGTATTTCCCCTATAGGGTCTTCTTTGGTAGCTATGGCTACTGCTTGCCTCTTCATATTCTGGTATCCACAGTCTTTGCATAAATGACAGAGGTTCTTCAAGATCTTCGGCCAGTTGATTGAGTTCTTCTCCATCATCTGTATCTTCATCTTCTTGTCCATCTTTTTCCTAATCGTCAATTACCGGCTCATAGATCTTGTCTTGTTGGTAGAGATCTTCTCGTTCTTCTACTATATCCCACCACACTGCTGCGTTGGTAGAACATACCGCTTTAACAGCTTTGTTTTTGCATGTGCATTCAGGAGCTTTGTGGTCAGGTTTGTTACAGATATAACAAATGATTTGTTTGCACATTTGCATCCTAACTATATGGCTAAAAGCCGCGGCCAACATTTTTTGCCTTCCAATACACATAGTTCCATAGCCTCAAGTAAAATACTTCATACCTTATCAATAGGAAACCCAGCAGAAGCCATCTACCACCAGAAAATTCCAGCAATATGCATTAAAACTGTAGAGATTTTGTAGTTTTATGAGTACAGCTTTGGACAAGTTAATAAGTAATGATTTTTTGTTTCCACCGGTTCGTATCTCATCCCTTCTACCGTACCAACAATTAAATGTATGGACGGAGATCCTGCTTGTGTATGCAAAAAAATTATCACATGTAAAACACAGAACGCAACTGTCTGAATCTCTACCATAAGAAGCATTTTGCTCTTGCTAGGAAAATTCTTGCCACTGAAATATAACCAATTAGTGAACAATGAAATCCAGGTTGCCATTTGTCTCTTCCTTTCAGCTATCTACTGTTCATCTTCATCATACCCAATCCTATAGCAGGAGCTTTTATAAACCACAGTTATAATGTATTTAATTGCGAAGTTGTACAACCATGAAGCACATAATGGCTTGTTATATACAACTAAGGTACAGCCAAAGGCACACAATGGCTTGTTGTATACAAATATGCTTTCCATATTGATATACCAATCACCACTAATAAATATTTATAATATTTTCCCAATGGGGGTCTTAACCCTAATCTAGATAAACTGGCAAAAACAACATAGAAATTTTTTTACCCAAAGTAGAGACCTAAATTTGGTCTTTGACACTCGGCAACATTAGTTTTTGCACTCTTGGGCACACTTGGACAATTGACATATATCTGACTCTTTGTCACATTTTCCTCACATATTTGACTCTTTATCACATTTTCCTCACATATCTAACACTTTATCACACTTTCCTCCTATCCAATTACCCACGCATCATCTTGGCCACCTTTACCCATCAATTATACTTATTACTAGGGATCAGCTCAGTCTATACTAGCCTACTAGGAACACCTTAGAAATCCTACAAAGACGTTCTCCATGTCACACATTCTTGCTATCTACATTCAGGCACTACTGTCCACCTCATACATTGTTGTCCACCAATGGTGTCATTTGATGGGGGTGTCTTTGAGTGGCCAACGACTATTTTTCAAACATGGGCACTTTCATTAGGTTGGCCTAGGATTGATTCATGGGTCAGCTATAGCCAGAAATTAACGAAGAGCCGCCTATATGTATGAATGACCCTATAGTTCATTATCATCTCTTGACATCTACATGCCTTGGAGATCATCTCAAATCTTCCAAAGAGCAGCCATAGAACAGTCCACTGAGCTAAAATCCAAAGTACAAAAGGTCAAAATTGCATGGTGCCAAGTACGGCTTAAATTTGACGGCCGTTTAGACGTTTTTTGTGATTTTAGCTGTAAAATACTTGCAAATTTTGTAAATAACTGTCACAAGCGACTTGCATATTTAAAATATGAGCGTCATTTTTAATATATATTTATATGTAAATTATATTAATATATAATAAATATACTAACAGTCTTGTTTATATTTTATTAGTATTGTATATACTATAAATAACATATTTTTGAATTTTTGAAAGGTAATATTGGAAAATTACCATCACGGAAAAATTGTTTGACAGGCATTGGTGGCCATCAAATTTAACCCCTGGACTGCCAAGTGTCAAGGATCAAAAGACGGTTACTCTAGATTGCACATTCACATAGAAAGTGGGAGAACTACATTCGGCTTGATCCACATATGGGGTATTGGTACGTAGTGCGACATTCATCTACATTGGGGCAATGACGAGGTTGGGCCAACCCACTAGCTCCTAGGGAAGTTCAATGTGAGTTGTTTGAGTGCATTGTTAGACTCTGAACAAAGGAGAGATTAAATAGGGTTCATCACATCAGATTGCAAAGCCTAAGTATCATAAATCCATATTGCAGACACAAGCAAACAAACCCAAAAAGTCTTGGAACTGTCAGACATCCTAGGACACCGCCATTTACCTCGGACACTGTCACGCACTGCATACATTGTTGTCCTACGGTAGTGTCCAGACACATTTCTAGACTACATCCTCTAAAAACACCTTAACGACACTTTCTTGAGCTAGTTCCAGGTCCTTATGCTCACTTTACATTCCTCCTTCAGGTAAAATCAGGTTGGATTTTTCCATTGTGCATAATCTATCTTTATCTCTCTATTTTCTCTATTTTTAAAGCATATAAGCGTGTCCCACTTGGTGGACAAAAATATTTTAAAATTTGAATAGTAAATAATTATTTAAAAATACTATAAAAACTTTAAACAATCAGGTAAATTTTGGATGCCATGCACCTTGGTATATTTAAGCTCTTAAAAATACACAGTTATGTTTTGACATTTTTTATCATGTCGACGTCGACGTGTGTTCACTCTAATTCAGGTTCAGATTACTATATTTATTGTATTTATTTAAATTTTTGAATTAGGACATAGTTCTTATTGTTTTATGTGGTTGTGCGAAAAATAATCAAAACACCGAGATAGATAAAGACAATCAAGTAGTAATAGTCAATTAGAAAAATTGGATGTGATAACATCTTAGGGTAAATCCATTCTTTTAGAAGAGGGAACATGACACTATGACATCCTTACAAGAGGCAACATAGACCTGGTATTTATGGTAGATAGAAAAATTAGTTCATTTATTTATTTATTTAAAAAAAAACCTTATAAACTAGTATTTCATAAGAAAAATATTTATACAATGTCAACTATGCCAGGGATGGAAACTGTTAGTCCAATCCCTAGCATTTTGAAACAAAATAAACTTAATGAACATCATGAAAGATTGTCAAGTTTGAGAATAACATTCATATCTTTTTGGACATGTTGAGGCCATCACAGAGGAGGATCTCCATAGCATCCAATGTCATGATTATCTAAAGCCTAGTTAGCTAGAACATCAGCCACTTGATTTTTCTGTCTAGAAATATGACTGATTTGCAACGACTGAAAATTAGCTTGCAAGCCTTGAATTTTCCTTCTTTCACGTTCAATCTGCCAATTTGAACTCCCTAAAGTGGTTGAAGAATTTAGCAAGTTGACAATAATCTTAGAATCTGACTCCACTTGCACCTGTGTCCAACCACACTTAATGGCCTCTTTTAATCCTCTAAAATGGCTCTGATCACAGCAACATTATTGGAAGTAGTTCCTAGATTTTCAGCAAAGAAAAAAACGGCTCTCCCATCATGCAATCTTCTAATATCCCCCATGGTTGCCTTCCCTAGATTTCCCCTAGGAGCCCCATCCGTATTCAATTTACTTACTTGCAAAGGAGGAGGGACCTATTTTTGTTGTTTATCGTCTTTTTTCTTTATGAGTAGGAAGTCGGAAACTTGTAGGCTGAAAAGAAAGCATATTACATATTTTACTCCATTCCATAGTAAGAGAAGAAGGAAGGGATACTTTCTGCTTGATACTTTCAACCATATCGATTATTGTCTTCTGCCAAACACATTCCTTTTTTGTGAACTCTTGTTTGAATATTCTTTTATTTTGTTCCTTCCATATAGTCCAGAGTAACAAAGATACACATATCCAAAAGGCAAGGAGTGAGTTTTGTCCTTTCGGGATACTTGCTTGCCATTCCTTTGTCAATTGCTCAAGAGAATGAAGTCCCTGGCAATGTATACCAAATATATTCGCCAGAGATTGCCATAAAGGAATACCCACGGACAAAGGAAGAAGAGGTGATGTCTAGTTTCCTCCTCATTCCAACATAGAGTACATCTAAAAGGACCATAAAATCCTTTCTTCATAAGTCTATCTCCCATGTGAGAGCTCTACCATGTGCCAAGAGCCAAAGAAAAAAACTGACCTTGGGCCATATAGCACGCTGCCATATTTGTCTAAACGAAGCTTGGAGGGGATGCGGATTACCTCTAGTAAGAGCTTCATATCAGAAATGCACAGTATATTCTTCTCCTGATGAATTCCCCCATCCTATTTGATCAGAATCATTAGAAAAGGAGAGAATATCTTTTCAAAATTTGGTTAATCAAAGCTTGTTCTGTCTGTTGTAACAAAATAGGCCATTCATGAGGAGATATCCAACATCTACCCATTTCCAAATCTTGAGATATCTGTTTAGTATAATGCATAACCCTTGTCCATCCTTTTTGATGCATTGCTTTCATCACATTTACTTAGATGAGGAAATTGATGGCTTAAAGGAGGTTGGGCATCCCATGAATCCAACCAAAAATATGCATAATTCCCTTTATTCACTATCGAGAATAACCTGGTTTTGATCATACTCTCTCCCATTTTAAGAACTGCCAAAATCGGAGAACCATTAGTTGGAAGGGAACATCTAATAATATGATTCGGTGGATGATTTTCTAGGTATTTTCCTCTGATATTAATAGCCCATAAATCATTTGGAGAAGTGATAAGCCTCCAATAAAGTTTACCAGCTAGGGCCTGAGCCTGTTTAGCAGCAGATCTGAAACCTAATCCACCATCCTTTCTAGAGCAACAAAGAGTTTCCCACTTTACTAATGACAATTTTTTTTGGTTTTGTGTCCCACTCCATAAAAAGACCTGACAAATGGAATCAATCTTTTTCAAAATTGATTTAGGAATATTAAGTATAGATGAGGCATAAACAGGAACTGCTTGAAGGACAACCTTAACCAAAGTCATCCTGCCTGCTGAAGATAACCACTTATTTGTCCATTTTTGTATCTTACCTTTTATCTTCGCTATTAGCCATTCCAAGTCTTTACTCTACTTTGAATAAAGCGGAACTCCCAAATATTGAATAGGAAGAGAACCTTTTTTGAAATGGAAAATTTTAAGAATTCTCTCTTCTTGCAGTAAAGAACAGTGGAAAAAAATAATACTTGATTTGGCTTCATTTATCAATTGACCTGTAGCAAAAGAAAAGACTTGAAGAATTTTAGCCAATTGCTTTGCTTCCATTATAGTAGCCTTCCCAACCAAGGTAGAGTCATCAACAAATTGAAGGTGAGAGAGAGGCTTTACAGAAGTAGCAAGTTGCACACCTTGTATTTGCTTATCGTGACAAGCTTTGTTCACTAATCTTCCAAACAGGGATAGCGGATCTTCCTGTCTGATACCCCTAGAAGCTCCAAAAAGGGTAGTAGGTTCTCCATTAATTAACACAGAGAAAGAGACTGAGGTTAAACAAGCCTCTAGCCATTTACTCCATTTCTCAGAAAAGCCAAATTTGACTAAAAACTGGATGAGAAACTTCCAATCAACATTATCATAAGCTTTGGATAGATCTAATTGAATAAACATAGTCAGTGACTTCTGGAGTTCCATAGAATGCAAGAGCTCCTGAGCCAAAACAATTTCATCATGAATTTGACGAGCTGAAACAAAACTCCCTTGTTCTGGAGAAATAATCTTAGACAGAAGAGGTTTAAGCCTTTCTGCCATGACTTTTGTAATAATTTTATACAAAACATTGCAAAGAGCTATAGGCCTAAAACCCCAAAATTTTCTCACATCCTCAAATTTCGGAATGAGAGAGATAAATGTTTTGTTTATTTCCTTGAGCATTGTTTTGGAAATTCATGCCCCTTCCACAACACCAAGTAAATCTTTCTTTAATATATCCCAAAAAGTCTGATAAAATTCTATTGGAAAACCATCTGGTCCAAGTGTTTTTCCTTTTCCCATACTAAAAACAGTAGTATATAACTCTTGCTCAGTAATTGGCTGAATAAGCTTATCATTTTCCTCTTCGGAAATGAGTCTAGGCAGCACCTCTAAAATTGTTTGTTGATGTTGAAGATTAAGAGGTTGGGATTTAAACAAGTATGTGAAAAACAAAACAGCCTCTTGTTTTATTCCTTCAAGGGAATAAGTTTGATGGCCCCCTGTTGTTCTCAAAGAATGAATATAATTATGCGTCCTCCTATGAAGTAAAGATTTATGAAAAAATGAAGAATTTTTATCCCCTTCGTTTAACCATTGAATTCGAGATTTTGCTTCCACATTATTTCCTCTCTGACTTCCCATTCAGTCAAATCTGATTTAAGCATCTGTTCTTTCTGAATGAGCTCACCTGTAATGCCTAAATGACACATTTCAGAATTAACCTCTTCCAACTATTGAAGAATACCTGTTTTCTTAGCCTTAATATCTCCAACTCCAGTCCAATTCCATTTTTTAGGTTTAGTTTTAAGATAGTCCAACCTCTTGACAAAAGAGTACATTTCAGTACCATGTTGTGGCTTGCCTTCCATCCACCACAGTTGAATACATTGTCTAATATTATCATGATGCAGCCACATCAATTGAAATCAGAAGGGAACATTATGCCGAAAAGATTTCACTATCTCTAAAGACATAGGTCAATGATTTGAGCCAATGTTGTTCAAAAGTGTTGCCTTAGGAACAAAATTTTTGAGCCACCATTCTTCAGAAACAAGAAATCTGTCAAGTCTTTCTAAAATACATTTTTGACCTTGTCGTCTATTACTCCATGTCATAATCCCATTGTCAGTTGCAACATCCAGAAGGTTTAATAAGCTTGTCTGTTGGGATAAACGAACAAAACTAACATCTAACTGTTTATTGCCACCTTGTTTCTCTTGTAGATTGAGAATAACATTGAATTCTCCCCCTACTATAAGAGGACTCCCTGAAAACATGTTAGTCATACCTGAAATCTTATTCCATTGTTTCTATTTTGCTCCCACATCCAAAGGGGCATAAACATTTATAAGCACAAAATTTTGGTCATCCACTCTAGAGTACATATGATTTAAGAGTCCACCATGAATGGCACAAGAGTTTAGAACTACAATAGCCTTCGGGTCCCATAAAGTAATCATACCTCCAAAGGATCCTTGCGAACTCAAAGCTATATGGTGTGCTTTAGGCTATACTCTCTCCGAAATAGCAACCATAAAATTTATAGAATCTTTAGTCTCCTGAAGTAAAACCACCGATGGCTGATTTGTATGAATCATTCTTTTAATCTCTTGAACTTTAGAAGGGCTTCCTTTTAGCCCTCTTATATTCCAAGTGATGATCTTCATGATGGAGGAGTTTGGAAAAATTGGGATAAATCCCTCACCTTCCTAGTAGTACTCAACTTCTTACCCTCATTTTGAAGAGATATCTGATTTGATTTACGTCCTGGTTTAATGTTTATATCCATTTTAAGCTTCTTATTTTTATCTTGAGCCACTCCCAGAGTAGAGTCATCAATTTGCTTACCCTTATCTTAATCAAACAGAACAAAAGCTCTATCCATATTTTCAGAAACCGCTGCCCTTTGATCTGCATCCAAGAATTTGTCTTGATATTTGATTTTCCTCTGATAACTTTTTATATTCTTCCATGTAGAATCAAAAATAGCTTGATTTTGATAAACTACCAACTGATTCTGTTGTTCTTCAGCTTTCGGATCCATGTTTTGTTCAGGTTAAAGAAGTTGGTTAGGTTGTGTTTCGGAACTTGGGATTCCATTAACTCCTCCACTCCTTCCTCCTCTTGCAGCTGCTGCAGGGCAGCATATCGATTATGGCTGCTCTCTTCCATTTTATTTGGAGGTGCCTCTCTCGCTACTTTTTTTCCGGCAGGATTAATAAAGTCATCCTTTTTACATTCATCTTCAATAATATCTAGAATTTTGAGAGGGCAGTCTTGAACCAAATGTCCATACTCATGATAGTCACAGCATCGAAAAGGAATATTCTCATAGTCAAGAACATGTTCCCATGTGTCATCTTCCACTGCCAAAGAAATTTTTTGTTGTAAGGGCTTCTTGAGATCCAAAAGAACACATATACGACCATAAAGCATTTGTTCCATTTTCATTGAGGCATCTGCCGTCATCATGTAAGTTCGCAAAGTATTTCTGTTCTCCACAAATACATGATGGTTCCAATATTCAGCCAGAAGACCAAATAATCTGACCCAAACTGGTACCACCTATGGTAATTCCTCCTTTGCTTTAAACATAGTATGCCATGGCTTCATAAACAGTCCCGCTCTTCCAAAAATCCATGGGCCTCCTTGAAATATTAATTCACGATCTAAAGATGAGGCAAAAAAAACGAGAAAATAACCATTAGGGTACACAGATATAGTATACTCACCTCGTGTCTTCCACATTTTATAAGCCTGTTCTCTAAAAGCCTGCAACGATGGTCTAAATCCCATGAAACGAACTATTAATCCTCTGTTCTCCAGGTCATCTATGCCACCCTGGATATGTGCTTTTTGTATCTGTATAATCGGTGTTCCATCAGAAGCTTTCATGCATCCCTTTTCATTATTCCGTGGATCAAGTTTAGGCATTTGAAGTGGCTGTTTCAGTGAATTCCTTCCTGGCATATTTTGTGTTGAATTCTTTCGCAGAACTTCTTTAAAGGAGAAAGCCTTCAGATTCGATGGATTCGGATTCCCAATCCCCTTTCCATTTTGTTGTTGGCCAATCTTAATCGCCATAGCATTACCAGCAGGTTGAGTTTCCATTATCAATAAAATGGAGGACAGTTAGGGCTTTGCGAATAGGAAAAATCAGGTCGCAGGACTCCTCTAAACCTCCAAACGCAAGCAAAGAGACAAAACCTAGACATCCTTAACAAAAACAGAGACACGACTTTCCAAATCCCGGCCCCTAAGGGTCGAGAAATGGACAGAGATCCCAAAGACGAAAATAAAAACTTTGCCGAAAAGGAAGACGCTACTTCAAAAACGAAACAAACTTTGCCTTTGCAAATCGAAAATCTGTAGTTACAGTCATTCGCTCAACGTCCCAGCGAGCTCGATCATCCAACTATTTTCAAAATTAGTTCATTTATGATTAGATAGGAGATACCCCTTTTTCCTTAATACACATAATTTCATTTTGTTCTAAGAGATTAAAATCTTTAGATTCATAGTACTCACCTTGAAAAGCATGCTAAATGTTGTAAATAGATATGCACAATTTCGAGTAAAACTCATCTTTGGACCTCTTTTCACTGGTCTTCCAAACAAAAAGATAGGTAAATTGCTGTTTATGGAAGAAGATTTTGTGTATGACTAATCTGCTATACCACTAGATATATTTAAAAAAAAACACTTTCCTGAATGCTAATGAGCACATCATGTATTAATGTTTAAGAGTATATACTGCATGCTGGTTCAGGCATGTAGTGGACAAGGAAGACCAAAACAGAGAAGCTTCATTTTAATTCAGACACTTTAAAAAATTTCCTTTGTAGCCAATAAGTATTCTGACCATGGATGACAGAAGTGCGAGATTCCCTTAATATAAATGATGCAAGAAAATCATGAATATAATATAACAGTTTTCTTTAGCAATAAAGTGTACTTGAATAAAGCAGTTTTACAAATAAAGTTGGTACAAGGAGAAGGGATCCAACAGAAAGACAAATCTCAAGAATTCCATTAGAACTCAATATGGCAAACTAAATCAAAACTGCAGCAATTGAATACAAAACCATATAGGATAAACCTATGCTTTACATTCTACAAATCTAGTCAGTAATACCAGATAATGAATCTTATGATTCCATCTGTGAAATTAGCAATCATATATTATAAGCCTGTGAATGACTGGGTCCTTTTGCAGATGAAGATGACATTTTTCGCTAAACCTGAAACCTGAATGGGCAATAGCAAAAAGGGGAAGAAACAACCCACCTGCAACTTTGAGGGCTGATACTTTGCCTGCACTTGTCCACGCCGTTTTCTTCGCTTTGGTGCAGCATCACCGTGCTCTACCTTATCCTTTAGAAAGCAGATAATTGAACACAAACAAATATTGTTAGAAAGCTTATAATTAATTTCTAGTGCTCATATTGATGTTTGATAACAATGTCTTATTTTCTACAATAGGAATCTTCAAGACAAAGCAAGCACAGTTTGAGGTCTCCCAATGTCATAACTTGTATTTCAACTTGAGAAAAGTAAACATTGAACTTCTACACAGAAACTTTATTGAAGAAAACATGTAGAACATGTGTAAAGAGAATGACTGATTGGAGATTCTGTTATTAAAAAATAGGATGAAAAATATCCAAACTAAAATTCAGGATGCAAAAGCTTCAAATATCCTAAGAAAAGTAAAAGAAGAAAGCACAAGAGCCAATATCAGACTATATCTGTGACGTCAGGTTCAGGCTGATCAGGCATATTCATTATTGGATTTGCCTGACAAAATAAAGAAATACAAGATTATAAACAAATGCAGTGCCATACATAATTTGTGCCAAGAGGCACATTTACACCCCACATCAACTTGGACTTTGGCATGTGTGGGGTGCATGAGTGGAGAACATTGATGGCCAATAATATTATAAGTATTTAATACTTATAAAAATATTAAATAAATAAATATAACTCATAAAGCCGACATCAGAGTAGCATGGATATGAATGGGGATGTGGATACGGATATGGCTAGTTTCTAAGGCCCCTAATATGGATAAGGTTGGATATATATTGCATGGAAACGGTATCAAGTATGGATACAACTAGATTTTAAGTCCCCCTAATATGGATACAGTATATATATAATACTAATTGAAGCAATCTAGATTATACGTTAAAATATATAACAATAATACTCTACAATCTTAAATTATAAACAAATTTACACATTAGATTAAATGTACATGCAAACTACACACTCCCAGTCCATGGGAAAGGTAGAAAGTTGGGTATTCAGTGGATGATAAAAACATTTGCAGGATGTGTAGGCCACGAAAAATAGACAAAATGAAAGAAAAGAAAGAAAGTAGGACAAAGAAAACATATCAAAAAAAATTGCAGGCTCAGCAGAGCCAATGTGAAAGTTTGAAATAACAGAGCGAATCAACACTTTCACCTCCATGTCCTCAATTGTTGCTAAAATGCATTAAAGAAGGTCATTTGCATTTTTTAGCATCCTTTTAGCCTTTTGAAGGGGTTTTTTGTTGATTTTCATAACTTTTAAATTTGATAAGGCTATAGTTGGCCTATATCCATATCCGGTTGTATCTGATACGGCCCAATTATGGGTTTGTATCTAGATATGGCTGGGTATGGCATCTGAACCGTATCCGAGAAGCGCTGCACCCATATCCACACACCCTAGCAGCAGGGGTGTCATACCCTGCAACCCTGGCCGACATTGTCAGTCAAACCTTTCCAGGAAAGTAGCACATTGAAAAGTTTGATTTATAAACTCAGCTAATTGTGCACAGGAACACACAATTGTCCACAAGATGGATTGATCATAGTTCAAAAAATCATACTGGGACATTACTCGGCAGCCCAAATTTTAACTCGTTATGGACCTCAGTAGTTTCTCGGCATTACTTGGCAACTTTATTGCTTGTTTAAAAAACATATAAATCCATAAAATAAACTTGAAATAAATGAAAAACCTGTATGCTCTGAAATTTGATCTTTGTTTCAATTTCAAACTTGTTTTTTGCCAAGTTACAAGTTTGATTGCTGTTATGCACTGATGATTCCTTTAAACACTGAAAATCCTAGCTCCAATCAATCACATTCACTTGATAAGTTGACTATATAATGAAAGGCACACCCTGTAATTGTATACTGCTCAAATGCCAAAAACCATGGCTCTAGTCTATGTTTATAAAATCGCCAAATTGACGAAAACCCTAGCTACAATCAATGATTCAATCACATTCACTTGACTGTCGAATGTATTCACTGTATTTGCAAAGCAAAAATCAGACAAGCACAGTCTTTGGTGTGAAAAAGATGTTTTTAATTGGGCATTACGTTCATTCCCGGCCAAAACAACAGGGAAAACTCAGCAAAATCCTCCAAGTAACAATGAAATTACTCGGTAAAACTTGCTGATTTTTTGCTGCTGACTCAGCTCTGCGAGTTTCAGACGATTTCTCATCTATCTTTTGCCTCACGAGTACTCCCAATTTATAGGCAAGTTTTGCAGAGTTTTTAAACAGATGGATTAATATACACCTTTGTGTAAACAAGGACACACTCAACTGTCTACAACAAAGCACCATGTGTGAATAGGGATACACTCAACTATTCACCAAAAGCACTAGTGGGATTGGGCCTCACTACGCTTCGTTAGTGGGAAGTAGGCCTTACCAGTATCCTCTTCAATGGAAATTAGGTTTCAATGGACAACAACACTAATCTTATCTTTAGTGAGAGCTGGGCCTCATTGACGAAACACCTTTGATTGAATCTTTAGTGGGAAGTGGGCCTCACTGAACAACACCTTGTGGATTCTATTCACTTACAATTCAATTTAGTAAACATATTCTTCCTCACTATCCTTGTGGGAAGGGTTTTCATCATGCGCAATAGGAGCACAATCTTCATCTTTCTTCAACTTGTGTCCAAACAACTTCTACTTTAGAGTCTTCTTTGCACTAGTGACTTCCAAGATGTGGAAAGCTTGGGCATCATTTTTCTTGACAATAATTATATTCCCCGTGGACAAAAGTTCCCCCAATCAAAAGGGGTTGATAAGGGTGTCGAGTACCACGGATAATGCATCGCATTAGAAAACTCAAAGTGGGTTGAATAAGACAGATTTTTTTGCAGAAGAACAATTGAATCTCACTCTTTGTAAGATCTGAAGTGAGACCCATATACCAGATGTTTTATAATGATATTTTCTCATTCTAGCAAAATTTCATCAAAAACTTCAATCCAGATCATGAAATATAGAAGTAACTTGATTTGCCCCTACTATACAGAGATCTTTAATTAATTTTATTCTGTAATGTTTTTATTAAACTTCATAATCTATTATTCAGCCCAAAATATTTTTATAAAATTTTAAACTTTATAATAAACTAAATTTCATAAATTTAATAAAAATAAACATTCATTGTTGCACCAAGTTGCACTCCTTCACAATAAAATTCATCGCAGAAGTTGTGGTTTGTTGCGCTCCTTGTATAACATGCTTATCCTTTGCTACCTTTAATCCCTTTCATTGCACTCAACACATTCTCATGCTTCTCTACTACTAACATGCAACTCCAACAAATGTATAGTGCCTCTTTTAATGTTGTACTTTAATTGATAAATGAAATTTCCCTCTCTTTTATATTGAATTATATAAAGCACCTCTCATTCTTGAAATAAGCCTCGACCTCTCTCCTGCTCTGGAACGGATCCCCATTGATGAACCAGCAACCCACTCGCCCATCTCTCTTCTCCTTTCACTCCATAGCTACTAATCACACAGACTTGCTGACCTGATCTCTCCTTTCCACCTATGGAAGTAATGGTTTCTTTTGATCTACCACCCCCAAATGTCCCAAGTTTTAAATCAGTTCTTTCAGCTGAAAGCCTTGTAATAGGCAAACCAAATCTCCAGAAATTTCTGCAATATCATGATTGATGCATCATCACATGGTCTCCCTTTCCAGCCAAGAAAGCCAATGGTTGTTACCTCAATAAGATGTGCACCCTAAGGAATCTTTCTCCTTAAATGAGATGGAAAACCGTCTCTTTCTCCCCAAAGTCATTTGCAGATTCATGGGAGCTTTTCTAGAACCCAAAACTGTCGAGCTCTTGGTTCAAGCTAACTGGAAGCCATTGGGAGTTGTGGACATTCTTACGATGCTCAAGGGTTACTTCATGGCCACTTTAGTACCACACAAGAGTGAGATCGGACCTTTCAAGGAGGCGCTTGGTTTTACAACAAATCAACACTACTTATGAAACATTAATCCCCTGTTTTTAGTCCCACTGAAGATCCCCAGTGTGATCCTAGTATGAGTTAGACTGCCTTTGCTAACTAGTGAATACTGGTATGAATCTAGTCTATCCAAGATGGGATCTGCCCTGGGTAAATACATCACAGCGTCAGAGCTCACTTATACTACAGAAGTCCTGAACTATGCTCAGATTTCTATTAATCTTGATCTCGGACAACCTCTTTCTGATCGATTTATTCTGGATATGGAAGAAATTGAATGGGATTTAACCTCTAGATTATGAAAATATTCCCTTCCCCTGTGGGATTTGTCATGAACACGAGCATCTTACACGCTTCTACCCAAATAAGAGGCTTCAAGCCCCCTGTACCCTCCAACAACCCAGAAACACAAGACACCAACACCTTGGACAAATCAGCAATCATCTTACTGTATTTCTCCTCTTGGTATGATCTCAGACACTACTCCCCACTCTTCCACACACCCAGTTTCAGATTGTATACACCTGCAAGGGAAAACCATAGTTCACCACTGAAACCCCCTTCCCCTTGTATAACCCACTTGAGGCTTTGACAGACCACACATCTCAAGAGCTGCACACTCTCCCCATAGTTGAAACTACCTCTCCCCACAAAACCTCCACCAAAACCCACATCAAAAAATCAGTCTCCAATATGAAATTTGCCTCAGCCACCCCTAGCATGGTTACCAGTAATGGGGGGAAGAAACAATAGCAATCACCAGAGGATTCCATCCCCATCAACCTTCAACTATGGGAACTAGAAAAAAAAAGCTCTAAGTTATTCAAGAAAAGAGGAAACCCTCAAGGGAACAAATTGATACTGAGAAGGCTCATTGTATCATCATAACTCCTGAAATTATGTTACAAATCTGAACACCTACAACAATCATCCAAAAACCCAAGGGGAATGACAGACTCTTGATGTGGATCCTCTCATGGAATATTCATGGTTTGGGCATTGTAATGTCCCTTCTAGGGAATCAAATAGAAAACAAGGGTTTGGACTCAAACCCAAATCACAACTTATGATTTTTATTACAGTCACATGTCAATCACTTCAAACCCTAGAGCAGCAAACTGAAAATGCTATTAGCAACCAAGAGCAATCTGAATATTTATGGCAGCAAAGGAATTCATATGACAGCCAACAATATCACCACTTAGCCCTAGCAATGATCCTGATTTTTATTTCCTAGGGTAGCGAACTGCATAGGAACTTCACATCAACATATAACCATATAAATAGAGCTGAAAATACTTCCAAATAATTAATTCAACTATGGCAATATTTATCAATCTCATATATATCAAAAATATGGAGAAACGAATGATAAATCACAACTATAATTAATTTTCAAGATAGCAGTAGTACAGCCAAAACCAAGGGCAGGATATAGTTCAAAAACCATTCCAAAAATCACCAAAACGTAGATTCCACCCTTATAAAATATGAAGAAGAAGAATATCAGCTCAAAATGTCCAAAAGTATCTTAGATGATATCAAACCCTTCACCCAAGCTAGTCGCCTAGGGTTAGAACGAAAGAAATAGACATGAAATCCTCCTTAAAGCTCACTTGTGACTTCTAGGTGAAGCCACCAAATGCACACAAGAGGGTTTCCATCCCCAAGTGTGTTTGCACACAAGAGGGTTTCCGTCCCCAAGTGTGTTCCTATTGAAGGGTTTTGTCCTCAATAGGTGACCAAAGAAGGGTTTTCATCCTTTAATCGCAAGCAAAGAAGCTACTTGCTCCACCTCTAAGAGTAATCAATATCCAAAATAGCCAAATCCTCCTTTAGCAAGTCGAACCACCTTATATACCCTTTTTTGGCACCAAGGTTGAATTAGAAGGTCAATTCTCATGGCCGACCTCTTAACGAAGGGGAAAGTGCACTTTCTAATCTTTACTCAGCCTCCAAGAAGACCGACCTCCTATGGAAAAGATAGAAATTCTCCTTGCATTGTTTGTCAAGTCTTCCACCACCTAGTCGAACCACTCCAATGCCATCATTAGTAAACAAAATAATTAATGACTAAGTACAACACTTACAACCATGGCGAGTTCGTCTCCCTTGCTCCTTGCTTGATGCCCATGGGAAGAGGAACGGGTATAAGGCCTCCCATAACACACTAACTTGGAAAAGGGGACATAACAGGCACTACCAATAACCATCATGTTCTCACAGATCTTATCCAACAAGAAATACAGATATGGTTCTTCTTCTAGAGTGTGCATGATCCAACATCAGAAAATGAGTCCATTTCCATGGAACTTGGGGTACCACACAAATGTTGTTCAGTCCAGTAAATCGGACACTTTTCCACTGGAATCCAACAATGTATGACTTCATCTCTGAACTAGCCCTCCCTTTACGACGGTTTGTTGTTTTTCGCTCACATGAATGGCATCAACTAGTTCATACACTCGATGTTTATATCCCTTGGAGCAGTAACCATCAGAGACAAATGTTGGTCATACTGATCTCATGGGTTACAAGCCTCAATGTGTCTCACTTGCTTGTGATCGGATTTCAATACCATATGCTCCTCCCATGAAAAGAAAGGTGGTACAGGATTCAACTCCCAAATAGAAATGGCTTTAGATAAACTGCAAAGTACTAACCTGCAGTAACTACCACATTCTCAAGTTTATTTTACCTAGACTAATAGGAGGAAGGGAAGAATATAGATTGCCTAAAATCTGGATAGAATATTTCTTTTTGACCAATGGAATGTGCCTATTCAGTGGATGGATGCATGGATGGAAGAAACCACTTTCTCAGACCATTGTCTTGTTCCACTACATATTACAGCCCCACCAAAAGGCCTCAGTTTCAATTTGAATCGAAATGGCTTCAAAATCCATCCTTTTCTGAATGGTGGACATTTGCCCCAGTCCCTCCTAGCCATCATATGTACAAATTTGTTACCAAGCTGAAATTCCTCAAGCACCAAATCAAACAATGGTACAAATCTGTCTCAAGGTTGATCAAATCCCAAAAATATTTTCTTCACAATAGGGTAGCTATTGTTCAGATCCAAAATTGAGAGCAAGGGCTTCAACAATCGAAAACAAAGAACGACAAGCCATTCATGCTCTCTTAGAGCTACACCAACAAGACGAACTTCAAATACCTCCATGCAACTGCTCAAAATCACAAGCAAATAGCTGCAGTCCAATAGTTGCAACAACCCAATGGGCAATAAATCACTAAACAAAGTGATATGTTGTCCTATGCCACCTCATACTATCAAGATTTGATACAAACACCACCTTTTGAAGATGAAACTGAGGCAGCTCAGACTCAAGTTCATGACATCCCCAAGTTCCTACAAAATGAAGATAATGACTTTCTCTTGCAACCTATTATTGAAAAGGAACTCTAAGTTGGTGTCTTCTCCTATGACCCGGGAAAAGCACCTGGACCCGATGGATTCACAGATCCTTTCTATCAAATTTTTTTGGGTATAGGAATCACATAAAAAATAAGCAAATGTTGAAACAGATGAATAGCACCAAGCTCATTCTAATTCCCAAAATCAGCATAGTACATCAACTAGCTTAGTACCGAACTATCGCCCTGTGCAACATGATTTGTAAGATCCTTTCTAAATTCGTCACTAATTGAATAAGGACCCTCCTTCCCCCCTTTATTATTTCCTCAATCAAATATAATATAAGGCTTATTTATTAGTGCTAAGATAATATTAGTTAAATATTAACTAATAAATGGTTGAAACTACTTCCAACCTCTTGTAACCATCTTTCACATAAAAAAATGGACACATAATGATAATGCGTGCATCCATTTTCTCTTCATTTCTTCCTTGCGCACATTTTCCAACATTGGTATCAAAGCAAATACTAATCAAAGGGGCTTAAAAAAATAAATGAAAAAACTGAAAAAGCTCTCAAGACGTAAAAGGAGAAGACTAAGAAAAATTGCCAGATCACGAGTTTAAGATAAAACGAGTTTGAAACAAACTCATAAATGCAAGTTTCAAGTTAAAGAGAAATTACAACATTGAAACTCAATTGTTGTAATGTCCCCAATTCCAAGCAAATGGCCTAGGAGTTTTTTTTCATTCGTCTTAGCCTTGGACATACCCGAGGGGCTAACGACGCTGGAGGCTACTCGGTATAGATGACTTATTACCACATTACTTTTTTGTTATATTTTGTCGTTGACATTAAGTGGGCGACTTGGTGGTAATAATTGTTATATTTTGTTGTTGGGGGGGCTCATAGTACTTTATTATTCTATTTCTTTGTTGGGATCACTTAAGTCACTTTTAGTCCCACATGGAGCTCCCAACTTGGAAAAAGGTGATGAAAAGTTATATAAGGAGATTTGGGGAGTGTTAGAGCGCATTCTTGCATGCACACTTATGATTTTCATTGAGCAACTGTTGATTGCTATCATCTAGATTGTGGAGTAAGATCCCACACGATCCCTAACTTCGGTGGTGAGAAATCCATTCCTAGCTAGGAGGGCATTCTTCGGTGGTGAAAGATCCACCCTAGTTTGTCATTTTGGAGCTGATTTTCAGAAATTAATTTCAGAATTTTTAGAGAAGGGTTTTGGAAGATTTTTGGGGTTTTTTTGTGGAGAAAAATCAAGGGTTTTCAGATCTAAAGTGGCAGTGATTAGAGCAGATTTTGGCGCCATATTTGGAGACACTTTTGAGGGTTTTGGGCCTCTTCCCAAGGGGAGCGACCCACCTTGGGATTTTGCAGCGATTTTCAGGAGGGTTTCAGTGTGTCGTTTCTAGATCTGGAGGTTGGGATCTCTTCTATATCATTGGTAGATGTTATTTCCAAAAATTCAGATTTTTATCTATTTTCTAGGGTTTTATCTACTCAGTTTCAAATTTGCAGCAGTGTTTTTTAGGGTTTCTAGGTGTCATTTTTCAGATCTGGAGGTTGGGTTTTCATTCTAAATATTAATAAATGTTATTTCCCAAGTTTCATAATTTTTCCATGCATATTTGAGGAGATATAAATTTTTTAAGTTTCCTAGCCGCCTAGGGCATTTTGTAATTTTCTGGCAGCAATATATTATTCCAAAAATTCCAAAAATATTTTTCTAGTGTTTATTATTATTATTGCAAGCTTCCCTCAAAATTTCATGCACTTTGGGCAAGTATTTTGTGAGATATCAATTAAATACCATTCGCTGCCCTAGCTGGTCATTTTCTGTAAAAATCAGAAATTTTACTTTGCTGCGATTTTCATATATTTTGTGCATTTTCAAGTGGTATCCCACAAGGGATATTTCAATCATGAGGGCCTGACAGAGGTCAACATTCCACTCCATGCCAAAAATGAGGCCAAAGTACTGCCTGAAAGAGGTAGAAATTCTGCTCTGCGCCAAGAACAAGGTCAAAATATTGTTCGCGAATATCACATTGCAAATCCTATCGAACCAAGGCATGAATACAGTCACAGTCGCAATTACTAGATATACACATTAAAATACATAATGTATCGACATTGACGAGGGCACAATTGTTGAAAGGGTTGCCGCCATTTAGTAATTCAATCATGATTCGTGTTAGGGTATTTGGTTCACAATGTTTTTCTTTGTAGTCGTGAATTCAAAACGAATTTCAATACAAGGAAAAAAGACAGATTGTCACAAATTTTGGTTCGAAAGGGAACGAAAATTCCATGACAACAATTCCAATAATAAATCTCAACTATGACACAAATTTCAAGTAAATAAACTCTCTTATTTCTATGAAATTTTTTTCTGCAAGCAAAAACAAACCCTTTTTTTAAGAATGGAGTTTTGCATACCAATAGACAAATATTCTAATTTCACTTTCCACACTTGGAAAGTTAAAATCCAGATGCAATTAATGAACAAAAAAATGTGGATTATAGTTAATGGAAATGAAAAACCACAAACTGATGCTGCTAAATTGTTAGAGTGGGAAAGTCGCGATGATAAAGCAAAAGCTATAATCGGGCTTGCTCTTTCTGACTCTAAACTCCATTATACATATTTAGATAAATCGTCCAAAGAAATCTAGGATAACTTGAGTAGATTGTTTGGGGCAAAAGCAGTGAACACCAATTTTTCTTTAAAGCTTCAATTGTTTCAATTCGAGATGGCTGATGGTGTTACTATGTTAAGTCATAGTCGCAAATATTGGATATACACATTTAAATACATAATGTATCAACATTGATGAGGGCACAATCGTTGAAAGGGTTCCCACCATTTACCAATTCAGTCGTGATTCGTGTTAGGGCATTTGATTCACAATTTTCTTCTTTGCAATCACAAATTCACAACGAATTTCAAGGACAAAAGAAGGAAAATAGACATCATCACAAATTCTGGTTCGAAAGGGGATGAAAATTCTAGTATAGGAATTTCAGTCATAAATCACAGCTAGGGCACGAATTTCAAGTAAATAAACTCTCTTATTTCTCTAATTTTTTTCTACTAGCAAAAGCAAACCCTTTTTTTAAAGAATGGAGTTTTGCTTACCAATAGACAAATATTCTGGTTTCAATTTCCACATCTAGAAAGTTAAAATCCAAATGCAATTAATGAACAAAAATTTGCGGAGTAAAATTAATGGAAAAGAAAAACCACTCATTGATGTTGCCAAATTGTTAGTGCTAAACTCGTGATGATAAAGCGAAAGCTATAATCGAACTTGATCTTTCTGACTTTGACCTCCATCACATAGATTAAGATAGAATCGTCCAAAGAAATGTGGGATAACTTGATTAGATTGTTCGGGGCAAAAGCAATGAATGCCAATTTTTTTTTAAAGCTTCAATTGTTTCGATTCAAGATGGTCGATGATGTTACTATGTCCAGTCATATAAACAATCTGAGATCTCTTCTTAGATAGCCAAGGTTAAAGCTCTAATAAATGATGAAGATTCTAAAACTATTTTGTTAAACAATTTGCCCTCTTCATATAGCAATGTTATTTTTATTCTCAGTCAAATGCCTTCGCAAATCCTGGAAGATATGATCTCCGCCCTCTTGGCTGGAGAAAAGAGAACCGTGGACAATACAAAAGGTAATTCTTCACATGAAAATGCACTACACTCCTGCATGAGAAATAATCATAGAAAATCGGATAAAGACACCAGACAAGTTGAATGTTATTATTGTAAGAAAAAAGGTCATACAACCTAGAATTGTTGCATTCAAGGTAATGATGTTGTCAAAGGCAAACACAAAGATAATCCAAAAGAAGCAAACATGGCCTTTGCTGACAATCCACTAGATGCTGAAGATTTTATTGATGAAGTAGAAGATGAATATGTACTCTAAAAAGTTTGGGTTTTGAAGACGGTAAGGAATCCAATGTAGGTAAAACTCGACATGAATGGTTGTCTAGATAGTTCAAGAGTCTAGGGATCTCGGGAATTCTCCCTTACAAGGGTCATGAGACAATGTGATGAAGCACTGTGGGAGTAGCTCAGAATGGAAGGTTGTCCAACAATTCGGGAGATTTCGTAATTCAGGAGTTGGAATCTAAGAACTCAGGAATTAGCTCAGGAACTAAACCTTTACGAGAGTTGAGCAGGCAGCTTGATGGAGTTCTACCTGGTCCTAGAACTGTTGTTCAAAACAAAGATTTTAAAAATTATAATTTTATCTTCTTTTCAATGCAAGGCTTAAGAGAGGGTATTAAAATATAAGGCTTATTTATTAGTGTTAAGTTAACATTAGTTAAATATTAACTGATAAATGGTTAAAACTACTTCAACCATTTTCTAACAATCTTTCACATGATAAAATGATGGACACACAATGATAATGTGTGTGGATTTTGCTCCCTTTATTTCTTCCTTGTGTACATTTTCCAAAACAATCAACCTTTGCTCAAGGCAGGCAAATAGCAGATAATATTATTGCAGTTCAAGAATACTTGCATTTCTTACTGTCTCAAAAAAGGCTAGAGGTAATGATAAAACTAGAAATTCCAAAGCCTTCACAGATGTACTGGAGTCTCACTCAACACGCTTTCCCAATTCGGTTTCAACGATCACTTCGTACACTGGATAAGTAGTTGCATCTGTACTCCAACCTTCACTATGGCTCTTAGTGGAGAAATTGGGAGGCCTTTTCACTCTATTAAAGGGCTAAGGTAAGGATATCCACCGAGTCCTTTGTAGTGTCCCCTTTCCTACGCCTAAGGTCTAAGTGCCAATTCGAGTCCAAGCCTTGGTCATACTCAAGGGGCTATGGACGCTGGGAGCTATTGGGTATGAATATCTAGTCCATTTTGTTATAATTCTTCGTTGACATAAGCGTAAAGTGTTTTGGAGGGACTAGATATTATGTTTTGTCGTTAGGAAGGGGCCACATGACACTTAATGTTTTAATTTTGCGTTGGGGGTCACTTATGGACCATGGCGACTTAAAAGGGGAAAAGTAACTTAAGTTACTTTTATTTTATTGGTCCTTCCTAAGAAAAAATGCGACTTGTGCTCTTTGCCTTGGGGAAAAATATATAAGGAGTTGGGAGGAAAAAGTGAAGGTCATTCTTACATACATAATTATTTTTCTTCATATGCAACTGCTGCTTGCAAATTTACAGCTTGTGGAGTGAAATCCCACAGGGACCCTAGCTTCAGTGGTGAGAGATCCATCCCTAGCTAGTATCTTCGGTAGTGAGAGATCTACCCTAGCTCGTCATTTTTGAGTTGAAATCAGGGTTGTTTTTCAGAGGCATTTTCAGAGGGTTTCAGAGGAAGGGTTTTGAGGGTTTTGGTGACATTTTGTGAAGAAAATCAAAGGGTTTTCATATCAGATTTATGGCAGTGATAAGAGCAGGTTTTGGCATCATTTCTAGAGACTTTTCAAAGGGTTTTCCAATCATTTTCCAAGGGTGTGACTTGTTTTGAAGATTGCAGCCATTATTTGGAGGGTTTCCAGTGGTACAAATTCAAATCTGAAGGTTGGAATATCATTCCCTATATTTATAAATATTATTTCCAAAGTTTCATAATTTTTGCACTTGTATTCGGAGAGAAATAAATTTTTGAAGTTTTCCAACTGCCTAGGGCACGATGTAATTTTCTGGTAGCAATTTATTATCTGAAAAATTCCAAAAATAGTTTTCTACTATTTGTTATTGCATTAGCAAGCTCACTATAAATTTTCAAATGATTCGGGCAAGTATTTTGTCAGTTATAGATTTATTTCTGTTTGTTGCCCTAGTTTTAATTTCTGCAAAAATCAGATTTTTGTTTGGCTGCAAATTATCCGTACTTTGCATATTTTTTAAGGGGTATCCCACGAGGGATATTTCAGTGGTATCAGAGTGGTTGTTTCTCCAGCCTGTTGGGTTGAAAGATGGGAAACAGAGACAGTGAGGATATGGGTGTGGATCTAATGAAACAATTGTTCACCAACATGGTAAAGCAACAGGAAACTACTAATCTCTATTTGAGCTAGCTCACTGAGAGATTAGCGCATGGTAGAATTGAGACTCATACAGATAGAGGGGAAAATAACAATATGGGACAACAAGGTCAAAGAGGTGAGAGTGAACATTCAGGGCAGCGGTCTCCCCATTCTTCTACCAGGCCTTTGGGGCTTCACAAACCTTCTTTCTTGAAGGATCCGGAAGTTTCACAGGTACGACAGCCAGTAGATATTTTGGACGAGGAGTCTTGTTGGGAGAGGTACCAAACCTTGAGTGAGGGCTTTTGTGACAACATGCCATTCCAGAAATATTGCAAAATAAAGATTGGCAGTAGGCCCAAGAGAGATCATCAGATACAGGTACCAGAGTTACAAAGGAGATTGGAACAGATTTAAATTCCACACTTTGATGGTTCTAAGAAGTGTATTGCACAGTCTTGGGTTTAGAAGTTGAAGACATACTTTGACTTGAATCCTATGCGTGAGGAAGATGCAATTAAGTTTGCAATCTTACATCTTGAGGGAGACGCTAATGATTAGTGGCATCATGGATTGATTACACAGGGACACATGCACATTACTACTTATGCAGAGTTCACAAAGAGGCTAGTGAGTAGATTTGATAGGAAGGACCCTGACAGGTATTTTAGGGAGTTGATTCATTTGAGACAGACCGGTTCCCTAGATCAGTATATCGTAAATTTTCAGAGATTATCAATCATGGTACCTGATGTTACGAAGATGAGGTTGATTTCATTGTTCACAACAGGTTTCACAGATGCTCTCGCTGGGTTTGTGAAGGCATTTGAGCCTTCTTCTTTGCATGAGGCTATTAGGAGAGCTCGTGATTTGGAGTTATCCACTCCTAAGTCGAGGTTTCCACCTCGAGTGTAGCCTAAGGTCTTTCCTTCTAGATCCAATGGGTCACAGCTGAAGGTACCTCCACCTAGGCAAGATACAGCCAGGAGACCATTCATATCTAGGGAGGACAGAGATGAGTTGAGGCGAAAGAAACTATGTTTTGATTGCCGCACACCTTGGGTTCCAGGACATGATTGTAGGGGTAGAGGGAAGGCCCAATTCATAGAGGTCTTTGAGGAGAGTGATGGTGACGAGGAGTTAGACACACAAGGATTGGAGGAGGATGACGATGAGGCATTGGATAGTGCAGGTGTTGAGCAGGCTAGCAAGACTTTCCCCTAGGAGACTATCGCCACTTTATCTAGTACCCCGAGGTACAAGGCATTCAGAGTTGGGGGAGTTTTACAGGGACAACAAGTAGTGGTACTCATTGATAGTGGGGCAACCCACAACTTTATTGATGCCTCATTGGTTGAGAGGAGGGGATTACAGACAGAGGATTTTGTGGGCTTCAACGTGGTTGTAGCCAATGGAGAGTCTATGAGGTGCAAACGACGGTTTACCCGATTGAGCATCACGATGGGTAACTATACAGTTACTAATGATTTCTATATTGTTGGTATTGGAGAGACCAACTTAGTGCTTAGAGTACAGTGGCTCCATTCCCTTGGTGAGTTTTAGACTAACTTTCAGACGATGGAGCTGAAGTTTAAGTCCGAAGGGAGGAATGTGACTTTGAGGGGCTTATCTTCAGAGGCACCCCGGTTTGTTATAGCCAAGAGGATTGAGAGAATTTATAGGCACAATGGGGTGGATTGGGCAGTACATTGTTTGGTTTCGACCAAGAAATTAGAGGATGGACAACATGAGTATCATGTGGATATACAGGGCTTATTGGACAGGCATAGTACAATTTTTGGTGACATACCTCTGGGCATACCTCCAGATAGGGGATTTGAGCATGTGATTGAGCTCGAGGATGCTAGACCTATGGTTACTTCTCCTTACCTTCACCCCAAATGGTTTAAGGATGAGATTGAGAAGACTATCCATGAGCTCATTGATATGGGGCATATTAGACCGAGTTCCAGTCCTTTTGCTTCTTCGGAGGTATTGGTGAAGAAGAAGGATGGGACCATGCGGATGTGTATAGACTACTGTGCCTTGAATAAGAAGACAATAAAGAACAAGTATCCAGTACCACGTATTGATGAGTTGCTTGATGAGCTACATGGTGCAATCTATTTTTCAAAAATAGATTTGCGATCTGGATATCACCAGATCAAAGTCAAGGAGCGGGATGTGCATAAGACAACTTTCAGATGCCATTACGGTCACTTTGAGTTCTTGGTGATGCCCTTCAGATTGTCTAATGCTCCAGCTACATTCCAATCTTGCATGAACCATGTGTTCAACCGCCACCTGTAGAAGTTTGTATTGGTTTTCTTTGATGATATTTTGGTCTACAGCAGGACTTGGGAGGACCATATCAGGCACCTTGGTGAGATATTGGGGATATTAGAAGTTAATTCGCTATATGCGAAAGCTTCTAAGTGTGAGTTTGGCATGACAGAACTTTTATATTTGGGATATGTGATTGGTGGGGGAGTAGTGAAGGTGGATACAGAGAAGATACGGGCAATTTTGGATTGGTCACCACCTAGGACGTTGACACATTTGAGAGGATTCTTGGGGTTATGCACATACTACAAGAGGTTTGTGAAGAATTTCTCTTGGTTGACTGCTCCATTGACCAATTTGACCAAGAAGGGGGCTTTTGCTTGGTCGCAGACAGCACAACAGGTTTTTGATCACCTCAAGGGGGTGATGAGTTCGTGTCTCGTTCTCACATTGTCAGATTTCTTTCACCCATTCATTCTAGAGTGTGATGCATCAGGAGAGGGTGTTGGGGCAGTTCTCATGCAAGATAGGCATCCCATTGCCTATGAGAGTCAGAAATTGAAACCGATGGAGAGAGGGTATTCAATTTACGACAAGGAGATGTTGGCCATTATGCATGCTTTGGCCAAATTTAGACAGTACCTTATGGGCTGCAAATTCGTGGTTTGTACGGATCACAACAGTTTGAGGTTCTTCTTGGGGTAGAAGGATCTCAACAACCGCCAGCAGAGATGGGTGAACAAGGTACAAACCTATGACTTTGACATAGAGTACACTAGAGGTAAGAATAATATTGTTGTTGATGCTTTATCTAGGAGGCCTTACCTTACTTCTATGCTTAGTTCTATGTCTGAGATTTCAGCGGATTGGAAGGCTCATATACTTGTTGAGTATTCCAAAAATCAGTTTGCATGTGAGATCATGGATGGTATTATACAGGATGACCGATATAGAGTAGTGGATGATCTCATTTTCTACAAGGATAGGATTTTCCTTGTACCAGGGTCCAAGATGAAGGAGAAGATCCTTCGAGCAGTACATGATACACCATTAGTTGGGCATCCTGAATATTTCAAAACATACAAGTTTATCAGGGAGAGATTTGCATGGAAGGGGATGAAGGACGATGTCCTTAATCATGTCAGAAAGTGTATGGTTTGCCAGCAAACCAAATCCGAGCATTCTTTTCCAGTAGGATTACTTCAGCCTCTTCCCATTCCCGAACAGAAATGGGAAAGCATATCTATGGACTTTATCACAGGGCTTCCCTTGGTGCATGGGCATAGCTATATTTATGTTGTAGTTGATCGGTTAACTAAGTTTTCTCTTTTTTTTTCCCTACCCAAGGGGCATCAGGCGGCAGATGTGGCTCAAATTTTCTAGGTGTTTTTAGGCTACATGGGTTGCCTAAAAATATTGTCAGTGACCGGGATAAGATCTTCATGAGCACCTTTTGGCAGGAGATCTTCAGACTAGTAGGGTCGGAGTTGACTCCTAGTACTAGTTATCACCCATAGACGGATGGGTAGACAGAGATAGTCAATAAGTGGATAGAGGGCTACTTGCGGAGTTATGTGTCAGGTCATCAACGGGCATGGATTAGATGGTTACATATGAGTGAGTATTGATACAATACCACCTATCAAATGAGCATAGGCATGACTCCTTTCCGAGCCTTGTATGGGTACAATGCTATGACATTTGTGGATTTGGTATTACCGGATAGCCGAGCTCCCAAAGCTCAAGATTGGTTATAGGAGAACTAGGATATTCTAAAGGCTCTCAGAGAGAACCTTCAGAAGGCACAAAATCAGCAGAAGGTATATGCAAATCAGCATAGGATAGAGAGGTTTTTTGAGAATGGGGATCTGGGATTCCTATGTTTGTAGCCATCTAGGCAGTCCTCACTGAAGCAAAAGGGTGCACAGAAATTGAAACCACGGTTTTATGGTTCGTACAGGGTAGTTCGACGAGTTGGAGCAATTGCATATGAGCTAGAGCTACCAAAGCACAGTAAAATACATAATGTCTTCCATGTTTCGTGCTTTAAGAAGGCACTTGGGCAGCATATTGTACCATCTATGGAGTTGCTACCATTGGATGAGGAGGGGAAGTTGGAGTTAGAACCAGAATCCATTATTGAGGTGAGACAGAGGAGGCTTAGGAGCAGAGTGATCACAAAGTATTTGGTGCGGTGGAAGGGATTGCCACTCGAGGATGCTACTTGGGAGGGAGAACAGATTTTGCAGCATCCTAGTTTGCATTTGCTTGGGGACAAACAAAATTTGGGAAGGGAGGACTGTAATGTCCCCTTTCCTATGCCTAAGGCCTAAGGGCCAATTCGAGTCCAAGCCTTGGTCATACCCAAGGGGCTATGGACGCTGGGAGCTATTGGGTATGAATATCTAGTCCATTTTGTTATAATTCTTCATTGACATGAGCGTAAAGTGTTTTGGAGGGACTAGATATTATGTTTTGTTGTTAGGAAGGGGCCACATGACACTTAATGTTTTAATTTTGCGTTGGGGGTCACTTATGGACCATGACGACTTAAAAGGGGAAAAGTAACTTAAGTTACTTTTATTTTATTGGTCCTTCCTAAGGAAAAATGCAACTTGGGCTATTTGGGGCTCTTTTGCCTTGGGGAAAAATATATAAGGAGTTGGGAGGAAAAAGTGAAGGTCATTCTTGCATACATAATTATTTTCCTTCATGTGCAACTATTGCTTGCAAATTTACAGCTTGTGGAGTGAAATCCCACAGGGACCCTAGCTTCGGTGGTGAGAGATCCATCCCTAGCTAGCAGGGCAATCTTTGGTAGTGAGAGATCTACCCTAGCTTGTCATTTTGGAGTTGAAATCAGGGTTGTTTTAAAGAGGCATTTTCAAAGGAGGGTTTCGAGAGTTTTTGGTGTTTTTGGAGAAGAAGATTCGGCATTTTTCAGGGTTTTATGACAGCCATTTGGGTAGGGACTTTAGCATCAGAAGGCTTTTTCAATCATTTTCCAACCACTTCCCAAAACTGGGCGACTTGTTTTGGAGATTGCTGCCATTATTTGGAGGGTTTCCAGTGGTACAAATTCATATCTAAAGGTTGGAATATCATTCCCTATATTTATAAATATTATTTCCAAAGTTTCATGATTTTTGCACTTGTATTTGGAAAGAAATAAATTTTTGAAGTTTACCAGCTACCTAAGACACACTATAATTTTCAGGCAGCAATTTATTATCTGAAAAATTCCAAAAATAATTTTCTACGACTTGTTATTACATTAGCAAACTCACTATAAATTTTCAAGTGATTGGGGCAAGTATTTTGTGAGTTATAAATTTATTTTTAGTTGCTGCCCTAGTTTTAATTTCTGCAAAAATCATATTTTTGTTTGGATGCAAATTATCCGTATTTTGCATATTTTTTAAGGGGTATCCCACTAGGAATATTTCATATTTGCCTCTTTATCCTTACGAGTAAAACCCTCAACCGCTCTCTTCAACACACAAAAGAAGTTTAGTGAATACATGATATCGCCTCAATGAAGGGGGACCCTCAACCAGTGTTTTTAAAACCAGTCGAACCGGAACCAGGATAGGAACCGTCCGGTTCAATGTTTTAGGGGGCAAATTGGTAATAAAACTGGTCCAGTTCTGCTCTGAACCGGCCGAGCCAAAAAAAGCACTATAATACGATGCTAATTTTGCAAAAAACAATTTTTAAATTAAAAGTACAGGTTTTTAGCTGATATAAACCCTAATTTATTGCCATTTTTCTATAAACACTTTTCTTACATTTTATATAATATATACATGAGCAAACTTTGAATATTTTGTGTGTAATTGTTGGATTCATGGTTACTAATCTATCAAATATATTGTTTTCATTAACAATGTAAATTTTTATGTGTTTTTTAGTAAACCAGTTTACAACGTTTGAACCAGTCTGGTCCAACCCTCAATTGGTTCCAATTTTTAAAATATTTCCCTTAACACTCCTTTCACTTTGTTGATGATACTTTTCTCTTTTCCATGTTGATACCCTCCACACTTTCCAAAATGCTACGGGTCAGCTGATTAACAATGATAAATCTAACATCTTTTTACTCAACATTTCAGCAAGTAAAAATAAGGAAATTCTACGAGTTCTCCCTTTACTTACAGGCAATTTCCCACCATTTATTTGGGCTTTCCCCTCCATCTCAAAAAACCACCAGTTTATGGGATCAAACACTCTCCAAAATCAGATACAAATTTTCTATCTAGACCAACAGATGACTTATAGCTTTGTTGGCAGGATTCAAATGATCAATACCATCCTCTAGGCGGTTCCAATCAATATGATATCCCTTCTTCCTCTTTGTACTTTTGTAGAATAGCAGCTCATACACATCTTCATAAATGTTTTTGGCAAGGACAATAAGCTGATTTCATGTACCCTCTGGTAGCATGGAGTCAGATTACGAAGAGAAAAAACATGGAGGACACAATCTCAAAAATCCTTAACTGTTCAATCAGGCCTTTGCCATGAAATCTGCCAGGAGACTCCCTCAAACACAAGGAATTGCTTGGCAGCTGATACTAGCTGAAAGGTATCAGTATGGTTCACAACTGCAATCAGAACAATATCCACCACCTAAACAGATGTCTGCGACGTTATGCATATTCTAATAGGATTGTTAAATATAAGTCCTCATTTGAATTGGCACATTGAAGATAGGAAAACTGCCTGTTCTGGATGTCAAGCTGGGTATAAAACTGCCTTTGTCCCTTCAATTTGATCCTTCCTTCCAAGCTCTTCTTCATAGCAGGGGCTTTGTTCATATTGCAGATTATTGCACCACAAATCAGCATAGTTATAGTGACTGGAAAATTCCTTCAGCCTTTGATCAGTGCCCTTCCAGTTGGCCCTAGACAGCACAACTCGGAGATTACTCTCTCCTAGATATCCGACTCTCTAATATGGCCCTTTCCAGCCCCCCACCCCCCGGGATTGTCACAATGGCCTCAACATATGACATCCTAAACCAATATCTTTATACTCAAGGATCCAAGTGGAACCATCTATGGCATACTAATTGGCTTACAATCAAATCCTTTCTATGGCTGGTTATTCACAAGAGGATCCTTACAATGGATAATCTCCAACATAGAGGCTCTCTTGGCCCTTCCATCTGCCCGATTTGCCTTCAAGCAACGAAATCCGTTATACACCTTTTTTTACAGTCCCCTTGTAGGTGCATTATGGGACAGAGCCACCTTGTGGTTTTCTTCTAGAGCCAAACAAAGGCAAACTGCGAATCAAGCTTTCCATGCCTGGCTAGTATTAGTACAGATATGCCCATGATCTGGCATATGGCCCATATAGCAACAGAACACGTCATTTGACATTTGTGGAATTAACACAATTCACGCATTTTTAACAATGAATTGCATTCTATTCCAACCATTCCACATCAGATGAAAGTAATTATTCGAAGTACTGCTCTATGCCATTTACACACAAGGGGAGTTTGCATTCTTCTAGCATGACTGATCTCCGGATAGCTCAATAATGGAATATTCCTTTCCATCTTCATTAGAACTACTTTACAGAGACTACCAAGAACCAATGGGACCCACCTCCCCTAGATTGGCATAAATTGAATTTTGATGAAGTAGCCAAATGCAACACATGCAAGGCCACGATTGGGGGCATTATTGGGACAATAAAGGGGAATATTGTCTCACCAATTCCCACAATGTAGGCTCACAAACCAACAAATTTGCAGAATTGATAGCCTGCCGATATGGAGTAGCACAGGCTCGTCAGCATACTACTCAAAGGCTCATTGTCAAAGGGGACTCCCAATTCATCATTCTATTGATCTCTCAGGAGGTCCATCTTCACACTTCGCCATCACATGCCCCCTCCAATTGGAAAATGGAGAATATCATTCAAAATTTCTTCTCCACACCATGGATTTCACTCAAATCCTCTTTCAGCACAAACCGTGTGAATGTAATATAATTGAAGATGTCTTGGCCATATTCTCCTTTCCACTTCACACGGAGTTTATGAACTGAAATGAAAGATTTTAATGACGTCCACGAGACTGAAGAGTCCATGGGACCAAATGAAACCGATACATTAAGCAGTTTTCAGACTCTTCGCCATATCAACTCTCCTATTGTGAATCTTGATTACTAAACCAACGATCTTTTGAAGTTTTGTTTCTGCAAATAACTCATTTAAGTTGTCCACTTTATTCGTTTTCGTACTGGATACGGATATCATCATATGCTGAACACTCCATAATGAAATGCCATTCACTTTCAACAACCCCTTTGCTACAAAAAAGACAAATTCTCCTTTCCCAATCCTCTTTGGGAATAGTCCATCTACCGATTTCACAATGAAGATGATGTGATCCATTCCTCAACTGGGCCAATAAAATCCTTGACTTTCCTTTTATAACTGCTCCCAGGTAAGCTTTTTCATCATGCTCCCAAGTGGGTTGAAATCTTTGATATAATGAGCTTTCGTACGACCCATCTGTTATGTCCACATGACAGTCCTAAATTTCTCCATCACATAATTTTTTATTTCCATGTTGCTATTAGGACACTCCTGAAAATTGATGCCCCATTTGTTCATTCATTTGTTGTTCTGATTCATCCAGGTTTTCTTTCTGCGCTTTACATTATCCTTTGTAACCATTTTGGGCCAGCGAAGATCGTCCATGCTTTCAATTTTTTTCAAATAGCTTATCAGCCGAGCTATTGCCGATGCTTCCATCGGGAAGGTACCCGTTTCAGCTAACAAGATCTCATAAGGAACTGTTGATTTGACTTTAAGAGTGCTTTTGATTAGATGTTTCTGGATTCTTTCTAATTGCCGACATCCATGCTTCGACACGCTACTTCCCCAAACCTCACAACCGTAAAGAGCAACCGGAGTAACCAACAAACCAAAGAGGGTTTTCTTAGTTTTCTAGTCCCAGAGCTCAGCTTTCCTACACCTATTCTGAAGTAGGTAAGATGCTTTCCAACCTCCTTGTATCTTTTTTTCTCTGCAAGTCTCCCAGCTCATCTTGTTGTGGAAATCAATCCCAAGATATTTATATTCTGTAACAATTTCCAAAGTACTCCCCTCAAACAGAAAGTTAAATTGCCTCTCTTTTCTTTTCAGAGAAAAAATCATGATTTTTGTTTTGCTGGTGTTCACTTGCATCCTGACTTCCTGGCAAAAGAATTCTAAAGCTTTTAGATGCTCCCTCAAACCTTGAGTTGTTTTTGAAATTAAGATAAGATCATCGGCATATAAAAGTAACTTCACCACGTACTTAGCCAACTGAACACCTCCTCCTTCAATTTTACGTAACCATTCTTCAAGCTTATCAATGTATAAACCAAACAAAGTGGGAGAAAGAGGGCAACCTTGTTTGACCCCAATGTCACTACCAAAGCATTCAGACATACCTTCTCTTGTTCTGATTTTAGCTCTAACCTGCTCATAAAGTCTATGCACTGCTGCTCTGAGCTCATCTGGAATCTTAAGTTCCTCCATCCTGTTCCAAAGTTTGTCTCTAGGAACCATGTCGAAGGCTTTCTTAAAATCAACAAAACAGCAAAAAGCTTCATCCCCTTGGGTATCCCATACCTTTTCAATCAAGTGCCTAAGAGTGATGCAATGATCAATGGTTGAATGTTTAGATCAGAAACCTGCTTGTCCTTTTGCCCTTTTGCCCTCTCTTTCTGCCCAACTGCTGATTCTACATTCTATCATGCCCCCAAATAGCTTACCAAAAAGAGGATTGATCATAATAGTGCGATAGTTAGAAGGATTATTGATATCTCCACTTTTAAAAAGAGGAATAACCACACTAGTTGTCCACTCTAGTGGGAACCCAACCTGTGTAACATTATTGAAGATTTTTCTGATATGCGGAGTGAGCACCTCAACCCCCCACTTTAAAAACTCAGCCTGCAACCCATCAACATCTTGAGCTTTACCATTTGCTAGATTCTTTATGCCATGTTTGATGTCTTCCTCCGAAAAAAGTTCAATCGAAGTATGAATGATGGGAGGAATATCCTTCTGTTGAGACCGCTCGTAGAGAGCCTTCGCATATTCTAACCAATGAGCTTCTGTGATATTGTTTTCTATGAATGTTTTCTTTTGTTGCAACTCCTTCCAGAATCCCTTGGGATTGTGTTTTCCGAGAGAAATTAATTCAGACCTTCTCTTATTCACATAGCTTTCTTTTTTTTGTTGAACCAATCTCTCATATTTCTTTTTATTTTCTTTTTTGTTCACGTCACTTTCCCTCATAGCTCTCTTGGCAGCCTTACAATCTTCGTCATACCACGGATTTGTTGGAAAAGTATTTGCAGCTCCCTTTCTAGGCTTAAATTTTTTGCAAGCACTTAATGCCTTGTGAATTAATGGTATCAACAACTTACTACAAACATAACCCCTTGCCCCCTTGTTTGTATTGCTCTCGATATCATTTCTTGCCATCTGAAATTGTTGTTCAAGGGCAGCCACAAAGATTTCTTGATTTTCTTTATTTAAAATGATTTTGCCTTGTTTTGGAGATGTCTCTTGCCTGCGATGAACTTGTTTTCCCTGTTGCTGATTTGAAATGGTACCAAGTTTGACCAAGAGAGGATTATGATCAGATTTGAGCTCAATAGGACAATCTCCAATTTCAAACTCGAGCAACCTACAAATAGCGCTCTGAGTGCATATTACATAGTCCACTACACTTTGTCCATTGTAAGTTTTGCAAGTGATATTGCTAGATCTGGGCCAAGCCTTCATGCCATTACAAATAACCATGTCATATAAGCTACATAGACCTAGAAGCTCAACCCCAAAATGATTCACCCCTCCATTACCATCTTGAGATAGTCTTTCCCAAAACTTGTCCTCTGCTTCGTTAAGCCAAAGCGGATTATCATCTCCACCTTTTTCGCTGCCCAACTGAAGAGATTGATTATTTGCAGTCCTTGCATTAAAGTGCCCCATCAAAATAATTTCCCCAAATGCACTAAACACAGAGATGTCTTTTTTAAACAAAGCATATGGGTCTTCCATATCCAAATTTCTTTTCTTATCTATCTTTGAACCTTTCGGTACAAAGTAGCAAGCAGCCAATCTAATTGTTGCCTTGTTATCTGATATTTTCAGCCAAATGTATTGCTTATTTGCATCTTTTTCCACTTTGATGATCCCTAACCACGCTTCTTTGATTAGCATTGTAATTCCCTCTTGACCTTTCCCTGTTTCACTTCCTTCGTTCCAAACTGAAATTTTCTTGTACCCCTCGAAATCTGGGACTTTGCAACCATCGTGCTCATGGGTTTCTGTAAGAATAATAATATCTTTTCCCTCTGCTATGGGCCCCAACCCGGGTCCTCTTCTCCACGGATACCCCCTGCAATTCCAACTTACTATGTGCATGGGATCCCGTGGGGCCCCAAATTCCTATTTCTTGTTTGACCAATGATCACTGATTTGGGCCTTTCCATTCCTTAATTGTGCCCATTTTCCTGCCTCTCTTGCTTTTTTCACTTTCTCCCATTCCTTCTTTCGGTCTTCTTGTTGAGCAAATGTTAAATCCTCGTCTAGATATATATATGTGTGTGTCTCGAAGAAGTCCCCTACTTTTTAGGATAGCCTGCTTGTCTTCTACGGTTCTCATGACAACTCGCACATACCGATCCTTTCCTCCCTCTATTCTCTTGCCAATCCTATTAGCTTGTTGTATATACCCTGTCCATTTCAACTTGTCTCTAAGGAAGTCCCTTGCCAATATGTCAATTCTCTCTTTTTCACCAAAATCTCTTAAACCTTTGATAGTAAAATTTACCGCTTTGTCCTGCTGGTCTTTTTCTTCTTTTATCTGAGTTTTGATGTGCTTCTCTATGACTTGTCTTTGTTCATTTGATGATCCGCTTACTTATGACCAAGTTTTGGCCTCTTCTATCCGATCTCTTAGCTGGTTTTCTTTTATTTCCATGTTTTTAATTGCTGATTGGATTTCATTTATCTGAAATGTTTCATTTCCTTTTATCGTTTCAATGTTTTTCTCTCCTACTGCTTTCAAATGTCCTAAGTCGTGTTTTAGAACGACTAGCTCTTGCTGCCCTCTTTCCATGAGGTTTTGAAGATTTATCACCTGCTCTTTAAGAACTTTATTTTCCCTTTCCAACTTATGTCTGTGCTGCACATTCTTTTCTCTCATTGTCTTCTTGCACCTTCTAAAGTTTCAAGTCTCTTTTTCAAGCTCATGAGCTCATTTACATACAATTTTGAAGACCACGTCAAGGGGGTAGATGTAGGGCTATATAGTTGTTTAGGATCTTGCACTGCTTCCTCTCTTTCATCCTTGTTTGTTGCAATTTTTTTTGTTTTGCTCAGTTTTGGATCCTCTCTATCCTCCTTACGTATTGATTGTTTTCCTTGTATTTGATAATCTTTGAAAACAAAATTCCCTTTATTGGTCGTTGCTTTTGGTAGAATCAAAGTGAGATTTTTCTTTTGAGTTTGCCTTAGCTTTTTGGCATGCCTACATCGTAAGATCCCCTTATACTGCTTTGCATTCACAAAAACCAGCTTGTTCCCTATTTCCAGTGCCAGAGTTTGAGAGTTTCTTGTATTTCCATTTACCATTGGTAAATGTGCCTCTGAAGCAATGTACCTCTGTAACTCCAAGTTCGGATTGTCTTTGAAACCCTCATGCTTAACCATGTTTTGTCTGTGTTTGTCAGCTTGTGCCCTAGAACACTCCACCACTTTAATAAATCTTGCCCTAGAAGCAATATGCCTTTGAGAGTTTCCTGGATCCGCTGCCTCCTGCCCTGCAATCTTGATCCCCTCCTGAATGGCGCTGAGTCCTTCCCCGTTATCTGGTGCGTGCTCCGCTCGAATAACCCAAATGGTGGCTCAAAAAAAAAAAACTTCACTGTGCCTCCTTCCTGGTTTTCCAAACTCGCCGCTATCTCATTCCCTGCATGTCCGGCTGTGTGTTTTTTGCACTAGCAAATGCACAAATGGATAAGCCTTGCCAGTGACTAGAGAGGCAGCGACAGTGAACAGTCTTTTTGTTTTCTTGCCCTCGAATGGTTGTATTTGCGACTGCTAAAAATGCGTCTAGGGTTTGCTTCCTCGAATGCCCTCACGACTTTGTCCTGTTGATTCTGCCGTCGTTTTCCCTCGTGACTGGCTCCGCCGTCGTTCGAAAACCCTCGTTTTCCTTCTTGGCGACTGTATTTGAACTGTCGTTCACTCACCCCACCTCCCCCTCACCTTGACCTTAAACGCCTATACCAAAGTTGGGTGGCTGCTCATTCACATTTTTATGTCACAATCCAAAGTCTTTTAAGCCCACCACTACTAACTCTTGGAAGAGCATTCATCGACATGTTTTGGTTCCTAGTACTGCTAGTAAGCATGAGTTAGCGGGAGTCCGTGTTTGTAATGCTTCTGTTGGATAGTATTACTCGTAATAAGATTGTCAATAGATGAAGGGTTGTGAATGCTTGGAACCAGACTTCGAAAAGTGTTGGTTATGAATGCTTGCCACCACACCATTCCACAATAGCAAAAAGGTTTGTTTGATTTGTCTGCGCTTGTCAGCATCCCCTCACACCACTCTGCATAGACAAAGAGACACCTTCTCAAGCCCAACAAAATCCAATTTTATTCATTCTACTATAGGAATGTTTTTTTAACTCTATCGATTATCCAAAATCTGACACAAATCTTTCACTTAAATACACAGTCTTTCTTGGCAAAAAGGATGGAACATTGGGAACCCTATGAGGAGGGTAGTGATGACATCTTCATTCACATTCCTACATGCCCCCCCCCCCACCCCCCCCAACTCCTGCTGGTTTGCATATCAGTACTCTGTCTCTTCGCCCACCCACTTACCTTCACCCTTCCATGGCAAAACAGCCTCTCCATAAAGATGTGCTAGCTGCTGCACGATATTCTAAATGCAGTGTTTATGAGATTTGTAACAATATCTATACCCTCCTGCAAGATCATTCTCCCATCAACCCACCTACCACCATTAATCTCTTTGCAGTATTGAGAATGGGCTCTAAACCAATGCTTCTCGCTGTCTTTATAAATAAAGTAAAGACTTGGTCTCAGTCTCTTTGGCATTCAAGAAACAAATAAAGAAGGGTTTATATAAGACAAAGGCCAAGGAAAAAAATTAATCACCAAGCTCTGCAATGCAGTAGGTCCAGAAGCAGTCTACCACCATGAAGAATACAAAGCAGCCTCCAATTCAAGTTGATGGCGATGAAGCCGCAACCATGACTGTGGATACACAAGTGCATGGCAACCCTCAGTAGTCAATTTCTTCTCATAGGCCTAGATTGCTAGAAAAGGACTTAACTAAGGTAATGGCCTCTCTACCTGCCTCAAGCCACTTCTTTAGATCTAACTTACTATCATGGTTTGTTTATCCCTCAAGTCTATTCCTGCAAGAAATTGCCTTCACCCATCATCCTTAAATCAATCCTTTAGGAAGTTGGGTCTTCATTCAGACAGTGCCCTTCATATTCCAATTTTTGGCTCTACCCCTCAACTCACTTACAATGAATTGCCTCATTTTATCCATGGGGATTCGCTTTTGAAGCATGTCCCTGTTACTTCTCCCAAAAATGTTCAGTATCTTCATTCCCCAACTCTCACTTCCCATCAATTCACTCAAATCAACCCCCACAAGGACACAGTTGTTCTTCCGGCTTTGCTGTAGATCTCTGATTGATTCAACAGATGGGATCCAGTATAGAGCAAAAAGGCATCCATAATCCAGGACTAGAGGAAGTCATCTTCACCATGAGTCAAAGTATGCTCCTACAACATGAATGCTTGGAGTCCATACAAACATGTATGGAAAATCTCAGTCACCTGGCCACTATACATGATGAGATGATGGACATAGTTACCACGTCCGGAAATCCGGATCCATTCGGGAGGGCAAAAAAATCCGAAAATCCGGAATTCTTGAAAAAGTTTGGAAAAATCTGGTCCGAAATATATTTGAGTTGAATTTTACAAATATGAAAATTTGACAAATACAATGAAAACTTAAATAATGTAATGTAAAATGTTATATTTTTAATATATAAGGTTGATAGTTGAATGTTTTTTCCAGAAAACTACAGAATTTTTTATTTTTTTTAAAATCCCTAAATTAGGGTCGACCCGGACCGAATTTATTCGGGTCGGCTGAAAAATCCAGATCTGGCCGGATTTGGTAACTATGATGATGGATGTGATTATGGCATCATGCTGACAGAAATTGCTACATGCAGACTGGAAGCCACAATGTTGGAATCTGATATTCACAGTCCCCCTCCAAAACATCAGGATACTCATTCACGAGCCAACAAAGCAAACACCTCCAATCAAACTGCTTATTTCACAATCAAATCCTCCTCCTCAAGCCAAGCATGGGCCACCTGACCTATCCAGGAGGATCACTTTCCTTTCTGTTTGGCTCATGAAACTTGAAACTGTATAACACTCTGCTACTGTTCATATTATTCGCTGTCTCGATGCCCCAGGCTTCTAGTTTCCATCAATCTATTTGATCTGGTCCTCGATGATTTTGTAGTGTTCTTGAGATCTATCCTTGAAGAACTCTTTCTAATGTATAATTTCACTCGAAAGGACATTTATCCTTTACTCCTTTGTAGTAAACTCACTGAAACCTGCCATATCAAGTATGTCCTCTCCTTTGAAAACTCCACTTCTACATAACAGCCATAGTGAATTCTCCCGAGTAGCCATCTTCAAACCAATGCTTACCACAGTGAACATGAAATGCACTTTAGCAATAATGGCATTATTTAATCAGGCATGTATCCTTTCCTTGCTCTGTCAAAGAGCTTTATGAAAGCTTATCAAAACTAGCTGCAAGCTGCTTACCTCATTCATATTTGCATGAATAATCTCACCAACACTAGATTTGGATGCCGCTTTGCTTATTCACATCGGTGCTGTTTGTCATCTCCAAAATGGCTTATACAGTTCTCCACTGTTGGCGCTGCAAATTATCTGCCACCAAAGGGCAGCACGGGACTTGGCATTTCTTGCTACTGTAAGCTTCAAACTCTCGAGTGCTTCAATGTTCTCCACTTTGCAGAAATATCTTTCAATGGCAGATTAACCCAATCTAAGAACTCAAGCGGTTCAGCTTCCCTTCTAAAATTTGAAAAAAATAATGCCTTTGTGCTACTTCCTTGTCGTTCGAACCGTGCTGTGTATTAATTTCTCCCCAGGATCGCATATGATAGCAACAACAGGGCAATGCCAACTATGAGTTGAATAGGAACTTTGGAAGCATGCAGCCCCAAAAGAAATCAAAGACATGATCCTTGTCGCTCATTTCTTCAATTGAGTTCACAAAAATAAACTATCACCTGCAATTAAGCTCACTCAGGCAATCAGGAGCATATTCACATACATCCCCTATGCAAAATAATTCAAGATCTATATATATATGCTCACACGGGATCTCACTTCTGAGTGACAGGCTTTGGTTGCTTCGATACCAAATTTTGGAAATATCTTGTACAAGTCAACACTTATAGCTAGCGATACATGGGCCACAAGAGAAAGGTATGTGATACATTGCAACGTTTGTTGACATTTTAGAGCAAACCTTATGTATCATGCTTACAATAAAAGATATATCAACTCAACAAAGCTTATCACCTGGAGCTAGCGATATCAAACTTTTATTAGTTAATCAAGAACCATTCTGCAGGAACAATGAGTTTTAACCAAGAATATCCTGCAGAATACATATACTATGATGTACCACTAATCCTAACAATGGAACAAATCTGACAATTACAAATTTATGCCGGGATGCAGAAATACATGTATGAGTGTTATATCATGAAACACATCAAGTGTGCTCCCCATACAACATAACATCAATGGACCTCCCTATAGTGACACCTTGGTCTTCAATGACTTTCCACTTCACCTTCCAAAGTGTTCTGACATTTTCTGTTAAGTCCAAAAATGCACATTATGATTCTCTTTATTTCCCTCCAGCATTTAGGACACAGCACTAGTCACTAATATATTTGTCATCACCTTATTTCTCACAATCTCAGAAACAACAGTGATCTGGTGACAATGGCCATACCATGACAGGCTTTCTGTAATAGAATTTTCAATGTTCATTTTGTCACTTATGTGTACCTGATCAAGGGTTTTCGTATTGATCTGTAATTATTTCAGGAACTGGTTTGTGGCAGCCAGCTTATTTCTTACAAGGAACTACTATGAATACTGCAGTACTCAACTTGTCAGTTGCTCCGATGGTCACTGGGTTATATCAGAACTAGAATTTGCAGTAATCCCTCGAACCTTTCAAGTTACCCATTCTAAAGACAAATTGGAAGCACAGTCATCCAACTATAAGCATACAGTTTTGGCAAGCAAACCTGGTCATAAGAAGCCACGAGGAAAAATCATTCATTGCATGATGCAACATCAAGTTGTTAGGCCAAAAAGACATCATGTTGTTTCTTATACATTAGAATACCAAGTAAATGTATTTGTTCATCGAGAAGGAAAACATGGACATTTTGTTAATGTAGGCACTCAAGATTTCCCACATGAAGGGCATGTCAGTCAAAAAGGTTGAAACTCCATACACTATCAGCTTTGTCATGGATCATCGAATAAAAATCAAACCTCCTTATTGATTCAATGTTTCCTAAAATTGAGAATAGTGTACATTAAAAACTTTATACATGTGCTAGATTATTAAAAGTGGAAGACTTCCAAAATGTGGAAGTGGTGATAAGACTAATTCCCATAGCTAATGACTTAGGTATCGATGCCACCCTAATGTACCCCATGAACTCAATAAAGCAGTACGGATACTTACCAAGTCATAGTACTGAAACATCACACAAATGTTTCCATGTACCCAGGACATACATTCCGCAGGGTTGCTGGGGGGCTTTAAGATAGTTAACTGTATTAAAAAAATTGAAATAATCAATGCACCAAAGCACGCACCAACAAGACCCTTGGACATCACTAGCCCAATCCTCAAGTAGACACTATTGAACCCGAAACTCTTACTCAAACATGGCCATACTTGAAGGCCAAACTCAAGAGTGGAGGTGATCTGTAACAGGCACTTTCTTAGACAGTTGAGCTTCAGGATCAATCTACTCATGCTATGATTCTAGATCTACGTTTGTAGCCCCAAAGTTGACCGATGAAATTCGTATATCATATGTATGGCAGCCACATGATCAATGAAAATGTAAAATCTGAAGTATATTCAATGTTTTGAACATTGATCCTACTATATTTTTCAAGAAAATGATTAAAATGAGTGTATATATATATGTGTGTGTGTGTGTGTGTGTGTGTGTACAGACATATCCAAGACGTATCGTACCCAAGGGTTTTTTTAAAATCAATGTATCCGCGTATCAAACCCATACCCGTATCCCGGCAACATAGATAATCCCTAACCACGTACTCCCTCCAAGCACAAACAGGTAAAAACCTCTGCTGGTCTTCTGCTTCTTATCCCCCAAGCAAATATTTGTAAATAGGACAAATGAGTATACAGAGCAGCACTCTTTATATTTGATGTCAATAAAGGTGTGCCAATGAGGTTTTCATTGGTGTCTGGCTCAAATCTTGATTGCCCACATTATCAAACCTATCTATTTTTGTCATTACAGTGCAAGGCTCCTTACCATGTGGATAGTCTGACGTCTGGAGGTAAGAAGTTGTAATATTGGAGCATTGGTTTTGAAGGATCTGGTGCAGAGAGTTTTCTGTCCAAACTCAGGCATGTCTAGTGGAAAACTGGTTCAACTTGGTCATAGGGATCAGCTTTGTGGTGAGAAAGATAAAAGTTATTGTTTTGAGATCCACTGTCATTGATCTGTCCCACACATATACCAGAGAATCTCCCTCGTCATTCTAATGTTTTCAAATAGCTAGATCATATAGAAGATAGATAGATAGGATATTGATTGTAATCTTGTAATTCGAGACCATACAGAGAAGTAGAAAAAAAAAAAATTATTGTGCATGATAAATTGATAAGTTAGTTAGGTGGCCACATTTCCTATTTCATTTGTGTTGTGCATTGTTTATGGCCTCCACTTAGGTCAGATATGCCATATTCACTCCCTTTGGATACTAAAAATGATATAACTGTCCCATTGATCACTCTTCGCCCTCCATGAACATTTTCATTTTGAAATGCCGAAAACATTGAAGCTGCTTTGAATCAATCTCTCACTGAGACAGTTCCGGCCTCCTTCAGATACCTCAGAATGGCACCATAAGTTGAAATTTTAATGTTTATACAAAAATTTGTAATGGTGAAGATCATTTCATATGATACTGATTTCTGAACTCAATACACATGGCATGAAAATCAAGTGACTAATATTTTGATTAAAATATATATCATAAATTAGTTATTAAATCCGTAATAAACATGCTCATTAATCATACAGTTTGATTTGATCTTTTATGGAAATGAACACAAACGAATTGACAGTCATATTCCAGTTCTCCTGAAGTGTATTACTCCGAATGGATAACATACTGTTCTAAAACAGCATCTGTTGGCTCTTTCAATTCATGAATACATATTAAACATACCTCACCAAGCACTTGCTTACGCTGCTGCAGCTCTGAATGAGCCTTCTTCTCTTCTAACAATCTCTTACACTCCTTATCACAAGGCAAAAATCCTAATCCAAATCCATTCTTTGTACCCTCTTTTAATGAATGATTGATTTTAAGATATGCAGCTTGAACATCCATACAAATCCATTCCTTTTTCAGACGTTGACAGGAACACCGAACCGTAACCTGGTCAAATAACACAAGCATGAATGTCCAAAAAAAAAAAGGAAATTAGTTACTAGCTTTGAGAAATATACTAGGAATATCTCACCTTTCAAAACATTAAATGATTTACATTTTACAACAGTAAATCATTCTGGTTGAAACTCTGATGATTAGAATCAAATAAGCCAGTGCAAGGTTACACATGAAACTTGCATCGCAGCATTTTGTTAATAACTAAGAAGAGTAATGGTCACATTGACAGACCAATATAGTGCCATCTTAATTTTACATTCATTCACTATATTTTCATGTAAAGACTGTCACATAGCTAATACATATTATGTCGGGAGGAACGGCATTGAGATTATGATAAGCTTTAAAATTTGATTATTCAGTAAGAAGAGCTCACCTTTTTCTGGCATGTTTGAGGTACATGTGTCAAGGACGCCGGGATATCCTTCAATCATCCCGGGGTCATGACAAAGTCCCCAATGCATGTGCTTATAATAGGCAGATGTCCCAGAAGACTTCTTGTGTTTCAAGGGACATCCCTAAGTAACACTGTTATTAAGGCTTTTGGAGATTAATTGCTTTAATAGGTATTGTTGTTTCCCCTATCGAAAACTTGCTTTGACAAACATAGAGAATGGGGAACCCAGGGAACTGGGGAACAAATAAAGACATCCAAATCATTCTAGCTGAATCGAGGGATTGTCTTATGTTTGAGCATTTGGTAACACCTATCTACAACTTGCAGGTGAGATACCCCATTGAGCCTAATCTGAGATTGTCTACATCAATATCAAGCATGAGTTGTTAAGGGTCCATGGACTGTCTCTTGAACTAGCTATTTCTAGGAGTATTTATTGATGATATGGAAAGTTGGTAGAAGCCCAATTATGCGTCCTAGTGCATTTCATATTTTCAGTGCTATAAAGCAAGCTCATGGATGATTCATCAACAATGACAGGTGTTATCGTAATGCAATGCCTACAGATGGTTTGTTAGCATTGCTGCAAGTGTAGTTTCTGTTATGTGCTATTAGATAGCACATGATTGTCAGGTTGTACATAGTTTGTTTATTTGTTTATGCTTTTATTAGCGTAGGTTCCAATATCACGTATGTGAGGTTAGTATCCACACTATGGTACTTAACGCATCGGGTACCCAATATGACTTCATGACTTAAGGTAAATAGCATAGAGCCACTGAAGAAGTCTAATTGTCGCCGCTAAGTAATTTCAATCCGATAAGTGATGCCATCAAACGCACTAGTCAATCAGAGCTATTATGAGTGCCTGTGAAAGTTATTGTCCTGAACCCCCTGATTGAGTGCAAGATAGTCATTGTGCCCTCGAGGGAAATCCACATTGTGTGAGGGAAAAAGGCGTAGCCATTTATCGTACATCTGTGCATGTTAGAATATGTGGAGCACAGAAAGAATAAAGAAAGAATAGAATGTAAAAAGAACAAATGAAGAGTAATCAAAATGCATGTGTTATTCATTGTGTGTTCGTCCTTTTATTATGTGAGAGATGGTTACAAAATGGTTGAAGTGGTTACAAACTGTTTATTAGTTAGCACTTTACTAATATTAACATAATGCTAATTTATAAGCCTTATATTCTAATACCTCCTCTTAAGGGTTACACTATAGAAAACAAAAACATACTGACAAAAGATTAAGGTAATAGAACCAAATAAGAGTCACACATTCTTCAAAATCTTTTCCTCTTTGAAAACAGTGCTTTGACCAGGTAGAACTCCAAGCATACCTCCCTGTAACCCTCATAAAGGTGTAGTTCCCAAGCTGAATTCCCAAGTTACTGGATTCCACCTCCCTGACCTCCCAAAATTCCAAAATCTCCCGAACTCATTGGACAACCATCCATATTGAGCGACATCCACAGTGCTCCATCAAGTTGTCTCATGACCCTCGTAAGGGTATAATTCTCAAGATCCACAAACTCTCGAACTAACTAGTTAACCATCCATGTTAAGCTTTATTTACACTAGACTCCTTCATGTCTTCAATGTGTGGGCTTTAAATACGTATTCTTCATCAGCAAATTCTTCACCCATTTGGTTTGTCTTTGAGCTTTCCCTTGAGAACATCATTTGTATATTTTACTTGTGTCGGCAACTGCAAAGTACCCTCCTTCCTGTACAAGCAATGATAAAGACTCCCTCTAGACATATATCCTGTAATTATACATATATGAGGTGGTTTTGTACAAACATAAATGAATCAAACAACATTCTTGTGTCTAACATTCCATAAGATCATGATTTCCTACACGCATTCCTATTTTAAAGCTTCATTACAACATTCAGGCTTAAGGACTTTATTGCAACATCCTGACCAAGATATGTCCCGCAATACAAATCTCCACAAGAACCAGATGTCACTTTTTTATCCATCTTTAGTAATTAATAATTTTTTATCAACTTCGCAGTCATCAAATGGAATTTTGTCGCTTGTTAGCAAAAAATGATTGTAATTCTCCTTCAAATGGGATTGTAACTTCACTTGGGATTTCTCATCCTCCGACTGTTATGTCATGATTTTTGATCTCACATTCTTTTATGCATCAAGGGCGACTTGTTGAAACAATCTCACGACTAGCAATAATTTCACAATTTTTGTGATGCTTTTTGTGCCCTAAATCGAGCTCTTGGTTATCGATTCACGGTTTTTCCTTTTCGCGACTGTATTCCCTCAATTTCTCCGTAATGGCTGTTGCATTCACAATTTTCCTTTTTCCCAGTTGTATTGTCCCTTGATTTTTTCCATAATGGATGTTCATCCTCTGTATTTCTCTATTTCTGCCCTCACGCAACTGGTTTTCAGTGCTTCTACCCTCACACGGCTGGTTTTTGATGTTATTGCTAACAATGGTGGTTTTGCATATTAACAGCAATTGCGTCTTCTTTGGCGTCGAATGTGATGTTCTCGTTCTTGTGCCCTGCCTGACTGTAATGACTATCCTAGCATAAACAACAACAGTGCAGTTGTTATTTTCCTTTTCGAACAACCTCCATTGCTGTAGTGCCCTTGAATATGGTTTGATCAATCTCAAAAATACCTTGCAATGACATTTTCTGAGAGGTACAGTTTTTTGTTCAAGATTTGCAATCTTTTAACATTGGTATTAAAGCCATTGGTGCTCGATAGGGTTTGGAATTGAAACAATGGCGGTTTTGCATATTAACAGCAACTGCGTCTTCTTTGGCGTCAAATGTAATGTTCTTGTTCTTGTGCCCTGCCTGACTGTCATGACTTTCCTAGCATAAACAGCAACAGTGCAGATGTTACTTTCCTTTTCGAACAACCTCCATTGCTGTAGTGCCCTTGAATATGGTTTGATCAATCTCAAAAATACCTTGCAATGACATTTTCTGAGAGATACAGCTTTTTGTTCAAGATTTGCAATCTTCTATTCCAATTCCAAACCCTATCGAGCACCAATGGCTTTAATACCAATGTTAGAAGATGTGAATAGAGAGATAATGAAGAAGAAGCGGATCGCACACTTAGTAGTTTGTGTCCGTCATTTTACTATGCAAGAGAGTTACAAAATGGTTAAGGTGGTTACAACAGACATTAATTAATACATAATTAATAGTGACTAATAAGCCTTAAATTCTTATATTTTCATGCATTCTACATGAACATTAAAAATATTTTTTTTATGATTTTACAAAATGGTGGCACCTATTTCAAGAGAAATGGCCTTAATAACCAATGGAATATCAAAAGATCAATTATGGCATGAATACCTTGGTTATTTGAGGTATCCCTGTATCAAATTGCTGTTCAGATTGAATTTGGTGCAAGGTCATCCTAAGTTGGTTGCAGAAAAATATTTTTGTGAAAGTTTGCAGCATGGGGAAGCATTAAAGAAATTTGAGAAGGCATTGAAAGTGAACAAGTTAGAGATGGTGCACTAACATTTCAAGTGATGAATGTGAAATCCTGTTCGGGTAAAGAAAGAAAGTGGATAGAGAGTTGCCCAAGTCTCTATAAAGACAATGGTATCTCCCTTGAATCTCATAATAAATAGGGCATTTAAAATGAATTGCTCCTTGTCTACACCTCCTAGAGGTAGATTAAACGATAGATGTGGTTCCCACGTGGAATATGATGATCAGTCTCAACCCGCAACTAGTGTAAGCACGTCGTCAACTGGCCAAGGGGAAACCTCAAGGCGTGAGACCAATGACACTGGAGATAGTCAGAGTGGAAAATGACAACATCCACCGCCCGTAGAAAATGTTTAGCATTAAAGGCAAGCATGGGATTGAGCAACTAAGAAGAGGTTTGGGCGACCTGGATGTACTATCTGTAGATATCCTCGCTAAAAACTTCAATGATGACATCCATTAAGGTAAGAAGTTGATGAGGGGCATCCAAAGAATACCTGAAAGGAGGTAACCTATCAACAAAGATGTCGATAAAGTGGAGGAGAAAACTAGTCTCAGAATAATAGTAACATTGATGTCTATTGCGGCCCAATGATGCAATCCTCTTTGAAGAACATGGGACTTTGTAAGGGTAACTCCCACGACCTGACACTGGATCCTCGATGGTTTTGAGTCTGCGAATGTAGAAAGTAATCTTGAAGATAGTCTCAAGGTGCAAAGGCCGGGTGGAAAACTCAGCTTGGACGATACACTGAGGAATAGTCTGTTTACAATGAATCAAATGCCAAATCATGAGATTATGGACCAATGAAACCCAAATCATGGTTTGCATACACCTACTCAAAAGACCCAAAAAAAATTGACTCGGCAATACTCGACAACTTAAAAAATATTTAAATTTCTTAAGAAAACATAACTTTTATACAAAATAAAATATCCAATGAGTATTGGCAAGAACTCACCGCGAGTGTTGCCAAGTATTTCTGAGTACTCTCGAAAAAGTCGCCCAAACTCGAGAATACCAGACTCTTGAGTTATAATGGAAAAAAGTCATGGGATTATTTGGACGAGCACTTGCCAAGTATGTAAACAATACCCCAAACTAGGTCCTCAAAACTCAAACCCACACAAAACCATAGGTTTGATGGATGTATCAAAGAGGCACATCTTTAAAGGAATATCTTAGAAGTGAATCTAAAATGAATGGTGCTCCAAGATGGAAAGGGACACATATCCCTTGTAAAGGCGTGACTAAGAGGGAGGCTTCATACTAAAAGATGGTCCAAAAATCAGACCCCCAAGTAAGTGTAGGCCAACGTGATCTACAAAATGACAAAAAAATTGGAAGATTGACGGTGCGTTTCCCCAATAATAACCCGAAGGGTAAAGATGTGGTTGATGGTCTAGTATTATCTCCTGAAGCCAACTTCCCCCCTGCTCTAAGATTACCTCTCTCCAAGTGCTCTGAAAGTTGCATGTCTAACACTGTAGTATAGTTTGGTAAATGTATGCCCCATCATAATGGTTTTGTAGTTGCTAGGGTTGGAGCTATTCCCAAACTTATGTCTGGGATAGATAATGTGTTGGGACCAAGAACAAGGAAAAAACTCGAGCAAACAAACTCATTAAAAAGCTTTGCCAATAGGGAGACAAGGAAATCCACACCAATTTGAGGAACTCAACCTGAAGGCCCTCCGAATCTGTTGCTTTGCTAGTACATAACTTCTTAATAGACCTTTTGATTGTACTAGCACAAAAAATGGTAAAAGATGTTGATGGAATGGAAATAATGACAAGTTACTTGGGATGTTGTAGTGGGAGCTAGCATGGGAAACCATGCCTAGGGGTCTATTTATGAAATGAGGGTTTTCCTCAAGAGGAGTGTGCGCCGAAAGGTCTTGGGGTAATGATGGAGGGTGACAAAGAGACCAATTCATCTAGACGTAAGAAAACTTACATTCCATTCATCGAAGCAGGCATCGATAATCTCTACAAATGGAGGGTATGGAGGGAGGGTCATGGTATAGGCAAAACAAAATTTCTAATATAAGGGCTGACACTCATCATCATACCAACCATTCATAGGTCAGGTCCCATGGGGATGAGGTGAGCAATATTAGTGCACAGTGTGGCGAAAAGAGTCGAGTGTTGCATCACAAAATGCATGACGTAAAAATTCATATTTGGACTTTGTGGTGAGAACAGGAAGGGAATAGTATTCGAACATAAGTTGAGAGAGTTGGATAGTATAGTCAATGGTATACTCATCATCAAAATGGATCGTGGTGTGGCGATTGTTAGGAGGCATGGTCGGAGGCAGTGGGGTAAAGGAGTGGGAAGCAGCTTAGAGGGTGAAAGTCAAGACAACATCGTCGACAAATGGGAGTTGATGGCAAATAAGAAAATCATGGATGTTGAGGATAAAGGCCCTACAAGTGAGAACATAATCCACTACACTTGCCCCTACCCCTTCACCCCCCCAAGAGGGGAAACAAATGAATCTACTAGAATCGTGGAAACAAGGAAACACGCTGAGAATATGGAGATTGTGTGATACTGCCATCTAGAAAAGGTGCCTCACATAGGTTGTCATCAGAGTCTTTCTAACTGTTGATTCTCCCTATGAACCAAACTCTTCAAGATTTGGCTCTTGAAGGCATCACTTGTCTTGTGCAAGATCATGAATAGGTGTATGGTGAGTTCTTGTATGGGCATTGTAATTGCCCAAAAGAATAAAATTACCCTAAGGTGTACTAGGAGATCTTTGGATAAAGGTCGAGGTATGATTCGTCATTAATGTGCACGACGAAGTGCGATGAGTCAAGGAGAACTAACATACTACAATGAAGACGTCGTGGAAAGGAGACGGGTCCTTCTAAACATGTAACCACAGAAGATACCAACAATACTTTGGACCTAAGGTTGTCACAGATGAGACAAATCACTCCACTTAAACCACAAACACCACCAGATCTACGGGTCTCATGCCAACAGTCACGACCCAAACATAATTTGTGACTGGATGAAGAGCCTACTCAAAGTTCTCGTGGGTCTCAATAAGAAAGATGATATCTCTTGAAGCAACATCCTAGAGGGTACATCAACAAGACCATAAGTTACCATTGCAATTCCAACAAGTAATGGAGATGCCACCATTGCTTATTGAGACCCAAGGTTTCCATTGTGCTAATAGTCCAGAGCATGAGCATCCAAGAGGGGATAAATCGCAAATGATAGCCCTACAATCTTAGAAACTCATTAATACGAGTTGTCCAAAGCTCCTCCACTTGGAATCATGTGAGATTTTGATTTTTTGAGAAAGCGAGAAGAGTTTCTTTTTTAAGAGCGTGCAAACGCTTTTTTGTAGTTTTGAATTGGATGACAAGGGTGTCATACGACAATGTTCAAGTCTTGTTAAGGGAGATATCCTTTATAAGTATAAAGATTCACACAAGAATACATGATTTCCCTGCAAGGGATCAATTGGCCTAGGGAGGCCACAAACACGAAGATTGAGTGCCTTGGTTTGTCATGCCTTCTCTTTTTCAAACTTCGCTTGGACAACCATCTCAAATATTGGAGGTGTCTTGTTCCCTTTAACTACTTGCACCCACAAATTTTGTTCGTCAACCTATTTTTTAATAGATTGTTATTGGGCCATGGTTTCTTTTTTTAAGGTGCTCGTGGCTAAATGATTCATCTCTAATTACTTGTTCTTCATTTCCGAAACCACTTCACTAAGTTGTTGAAAGCATGGGGAATCAGTGGGGTGACCTGGGTCTACTCAATTTCAGTGATTATTCCCTGCGATTGTTGGTGTATATGACATGTCTCATCGTCATTCGGCATCTTGTCTCATCGTCATTTTGCGTCTTGTCCACCTCATATGTTTAGTCATCTCACTTAGTGAGATCATAGGTTATTAGGGTTAGTTAGGGTTTCATGTGTTCACGTGTCATGCACGGGAGTTACACAACACTCCTATATATGTACCTTCTTATTTTGATCTATGAGAAGGATAAATCCTATTTCTTTCATACTTGATTTTTCTTTTGTGATTCGATTCCTTGCTAATTACGTGGAGCATTCATGTCACCATTGGAAGTGCAATCACTTCGATGTGCACGAGGTTCCATATTGATCCTTGTAAAACAATTTGATATGGTATCAAAGCTATTGTTCGGTAAACGTGCACTCGATTATTTTGGTTGTTGATTACTTCTATTTTTGGTTTTCATGCTTCTCGTGCAAGCTTTCATTCATTTTTTGGAATCTTGTTAACAAGTTTAACAATCTTGTTTTTTGGGGTTTGTGTAGGTTTTCTGGTTGTCCATGTGTAAGTTTCAGGTGTTTCTCAACCAAATCTAGCTAGTTGCAGCTAAGTTTGGAGGGAATAGCTAAATTTGGAGGTAGGCTTTGCATTTCTAGTTTTATCAATTAATTTTTAATTAAAAGTGATTTTTTTTTAAATTTTTGTTTTCAGGACTTGTTTTAGCCTCCTCTGTCTGGTTTGCATTTCTTAGTTTTTTGCCTTGTGTTATCTCTCCTCCCTGCCAACTCGGTCGAGCTCCTATAGAGCTCGGCGAGTTGACTTTGTCTTGCGAGTTGGGCTCGTGTTTGGTTGTTTATCCTGAGTTGGGTCCCTGCGTTTCGAGTTGAGTATTTTTGGTGTTTGCAGTGCTATCTTACCAACGAACTGAGTTTGTTGGTGTGTGGCAAGTTTCTCTTGCTGAAACGCATCGAGTTGGTTTGGGTTCCTGTGTTTGCATTGGCCGAGTCACACTTTCCTTGTTGCTGATGGGTTGCTTCATCACCCTCCTGCGCATTGGTTTGGCTTTGATTCGTTTGGTCCTTTGCGTATCGAGCCAAGTTGATTGTCTGCCCCTCCCGAGTCAGAGTTCTACTTTGTTTGAAACTCGACCCTGCTCGGTCATTCAACTCATTTCTGGCTGTTGGTGTTTGGCATTTCAACCCTGTCATTGCACCGAGCTCTGCTCCGCGAAACTCATCCCTGCCTCTCTTCCTAGTCGTTCTCTCCCGCTCCATCCCTGCGGCCCGCTCCCTCCGCTTGACTCGCCTTGCCGACTCACTCACCATCTCGAGTCTCATGCTCCTCGAGTTGCTCAACGATCTGTAGACCGAATCCATTTTTAAAAAATTCTTACCCACTTTTCTTTTGTTTTTTTAAACATAATTTTATTAAATAAAAAATGTGGTGTGTTTTGTTTTAAAGCGATGTTACTTGAAAAGGGGTCAGTTTTTTTAAAGGTTAGGTGGGCTTATTAATTTAATTAAGGTAGGTTTAATTTATAGTTAGGTCTTAATATTTAATTATTAGGATCTAATTAATTTAAAGGTGCTTTAATTAATTTAAGGTGCTTTAATTAATTTAAGGAGCTTTATTTACAAAATTAGCTATCTAATTTAAATGTTAAATTAGCTCTTTAATTTAAATCATCATTAGTAGTTAATATTATCGTTTTTTAACATTAATCGTCTTTTTTTTGCCTTTTTTAATCTCTAAACTTAGACTAATTGGGCCTTTTGAAGTACGATTTTCTAGAGTTATTGACGATTTTTTGCTATTAATTTGTTGGAGTGTGTAGTGCCCCTCCTAGCATTTTTTTGCCTTCCAAGAGCGTTTTCAACGTCCTGGAGGTCCCCGGGACTTGTTTTGAGCCCGTTTTTTGCATTGTAATTGCTCTTATTATTGCTTGCGGACTAATGAGTGCATCCGCCACAGTCTTGCAACAAGGGGGTTTTTGCTGCAACGTGAGACGCTTTTTCTCACAAAAAGACTTGCTTTCGCCACTTCTCTTGTTTTTTAGCTCATTGTGCTTGTTTACGTTGTCGACTTGCTGCGATCAACGAAACTTAATTGTGGTCTCCACTCTTGCATGTTATTATGTTGATTGCAAGGTGAGTGACCGACTGTTTCAAGATGCACATTCGCACTTGATTGCAACCAACGCACTAAACTATACAATGTCGAAATCAGAGGGGGTGATAATATCGTTTTGGGGTGGTTGTGTTTCTTTGTACCTTAGTTTTTTGTTCATCTTCCTGTTTCGTCCTTTATTGTGCTTGTTACGGTGTCACTTCGGTTTGCGAGTTGAAACACATTGTGGTCTCCACTTGTGCATTATTACGTTGATTGCAAGGTGAGTGACCGAACGTTTCACACTGCACGAATGCACTTGATTGTAGCCTACGCACTGTTTATAAAGTGTCGCAAATTGGGGGATTAAACTAGTGTTCCTTTAAGGCTTCTCTTGTCATGGACTTCGACTTTCATCATTTTGTGGTCCAACTAGATTTAGACAAATACTGCAATAGAAGAATGAGATACCCGATCATTGCACCATGCATGACTTGTTACCCCATCTTGAGATTGCACCTGAACCTGTTGACCGCATTCAACATAATGATTGGGTGAATAAGATAAGATAAATTTATTAAATGTCCAACAAATGACCACAAAAGTAGGTCAATGGGACTGCGTCAATACAAGAAAGCGAATAAGAACCCAGCCAGAGAACCAAAAGGTCCTTGAATACAACCAGAGAAGAGAAGAACAGGAAGTGTGAGGAAAATAAGAACATGATAAATGAGAGAAGCCTAGAAAAAGTCTTGTGGAGACCAGCAGAACCCCGAACACGTGGAAAAGAGGAAAAGAAGGGAAGAGAGAGGTAGGAAGGAGACCCCCTCAACTAACATCCAAGGCACTGAATGAAAGAAGCTAGTAATGTATCGAAGCTCAAAATCAGAGGCTCTGGAAGATCTGGGATGCCGATGCTTGAAGGGGGGAGGAACTCTCTGGGTATGTCTGGTGGATCTCAAAGGCCATCTATGAGAGGATGATCGTGACCTCGTATGTGTTGGGGCATCACTGATCTGTGAAATAAGGCCTCGAGTCCGGACTGATCTCGTTTGGTAATCAGGGTTGGTATCACTCTGTCGCTTAGTGCCCCTCCCAGGGGAGAGCATTATAAAGAAGGATGTGATATGCTGAGTAGTCTTTTACTTAGAAAGAGGCCAAAGGGTCTCCTTCAGAAGCCTAAGAGCCTCATGCAGATAAAGAGCAAGGCACCTCTGATCATAGTATCTAAAGAAGTCGGTGAATGTCAAACACTCTCTGAATAAGCAGTGAAATATCCATCTAATCTCGTAGTAAATGGGGCACCGAAAAATGAAATGCTCTTCTGTTTCGATCTCCTGGAGGGAGCAGAGCTGGAAAATCTGCTTGGAACGGTCAATCTGATGATCACTTTCAACCCAGAGTCTATGAGAACCAACCCTGAACTGACCCAGGGAAATGCAAAGGGCGTGCATCAAATGTCGGGAAATATACTAGGGCTGAGAAATAATGCCATTATTGACCTCAAGAAAATGTGCGGCATAGAAGGCCATCTTCGGACGTAGCCCGCCGGGGGGGTTGGTCAAGGTGTGCTGAATGAACTATTTGTAGATATCATCTTTGATGATTTTGTTCAGATCCTGCTTGCCCAGAAGGAGATGGGCAGGAGCATCCAAGGAAAAATTGTATGGAGGGAGGTGATATGTCTGAATACCAATAGACTCAAGAAGTCGTGACACTCCACATACCAACAACGAAGATCGGCAAGAATGATCGGACTGAAGCAATGGCCTCAGAGGAATAGTAAGCTAGGTAGGGATACCTGTCCCTTCCCACAACAGGAATCAACAAGCTTCTGAATATGATGTAGGAGGGAGACAAGGCCAAAAATTACTTCCAACCTAAAGGGACGAGCTCCAAATTCTGTCTAGGATGATATTGTGGGGAACAATCTCCTTACATTTGATGATATGTCCGAGAAGACAGATTTGAACTCTCTCCACTGTAGCCTAGTCGGAATCGAGTAAAGAGGGTCCCCAAACCACTGAGCCATAAATAACCGTGGGCCTGATAAGAGAATCTGAGAGGGATAACTTGGATGGGATTTCCTGGAAGTGATGGCGGAAGCAATGTCTCCAAGATTTGCCAGAGAGCCATAGCCCTTATTAACTTGAGGCTGGAGTGTCGATCGCAAAATGAAGCGAGGTCCAGAAAAAGAGTACTCCTAGGTAAGTGTAAGAGCTAGTGATCTCAAGCTCTTCCCCCTTATAGAAGAAATTAAACTCAAAATTTTTCAAACCATTAAAGATCATAATTTTGGTCTTACTCGGGTTAACTGCCAAGTGCCTACATTCACAAAAGAGGGCTAAAACATCCAACTGTCTCTGTAAACCTTCTGTCGAGGAAGAAAGAAGGACCACATCATCTGCAAAAAGAAGAATATAGATCAGGACCTGGTGGAGAAGACAACCATCCCCCTCCTGGATGTGATCCCTGAGAAAATCCTCCAACCGTCCATATAGATACTGAACAATGTAGGAGACAAAGGGCAACCCTTCTTGGCCTCGATGGTGCTCTTGATGAAGACAAAGAACCTAGTAGCAATACGAAGACGGCCCAGAACCTCCTCATAAAGGCACATGATGGAAGCTAAAAGAGTCTCGGAAATGCCAATCTCTCTGAGTCTAAGGAAAAGAGATTCCCGTGGAACAAAGTCAAAGGCTTTTCCTCTAGAAGGTCGACAAAGCAACCTACCCAAAACCTTGGAAGAGCGGTGACACGTGCTTCCTCAATGATGGCCCGAAGAGTGAGGATGTGGTCAATGGTCTGGTAGGTTGGTCGAAACCCCGCCTGTCCTCTAGCTTTGCGGTGACTTTGGTCCAGAAACTCTGAAAGTCGCATGTGGAGTATGGTAGCATAAAGTTTGGCAAATGTGTGACCCACCATGATCATTCTGTAGTTGTTGGGATCAGAGGTAGGACCTAATTTGTGGATGGGGTAAATAATGTGGTGGGACCAAGACCCCAGAAATCCTGTACAAACCACTTGGTTGAAGAGATCCACTAAATAGTTGTTCAAGATGCCAAGTCCCTGCTTGAAAAGTTCTGCCTGGAAGCCCTCCTCATCCGCTGCTTTGCTGCTATTCATGGCAGAGATGGCATTTTTAACATCTATGTGGGTAAAGATGTGACAAGCGGAAGGTGGGGATACAACTTTGATCTGGGGCTGGCCAGGGACGTCGTAAAGAGTAGAGGTATGAGCATACATGGAGTTGGGATCTAAGTCAAGTGGAGGGGAACACCGGGGGAGAATGGTACGCCGAAAGTGCTTAGGAGAGTGTAGAAGGAACTCACGGAGTTCCCGTCTCTGTCGAGAGATGAAAGCACATTTCTTGTGGCATAGGAGGTGGTGATAAGCAGATTTGAGAGAGGGAAAGGATGGGGGAGTATGAACCAAGGAAAAACGAAGTTGTCGGTGAAGGGCTTTACAGTCCTCATCATACCATTGGTTCATGGGGCAAGTTTTTTTTACTATGATGAGTGAGGGTGATATGGGGGTAAGATATCAGAGCTGCCTCAAGGATAATGGAAGAGAGGAGGTCGTACTTCGTATTTGTAGGGAGCGAGGTGAACTAAGCTCAGGTGGGATGAAAAGGTTTTAGGGTCACCCTCTCTAAACTTCAGGATAGTGCGTGGAGGGCAGCGAAAGTGGGGCAGGACCTGGGGGGATCAACCTACAGAGAGAAGGAATGGGTAGCATGATCAGCAAGAGGGATGGGGGAGACGGACAAGTGACGGATGTGAGGAACGGTGGTTACGATGTAGTCCACGACGCTAGCCCCTCCACCGTGAGGTGTACAAGTGAAGAAACTGGAGTCAAGAAAACACGAAAGACCATTTAGGATCAGCAGCTTGTGAGACTCACCCATCTATAAGAGATGTTGGTTGTAGGACGTCAAGGGTATTGTAGAGTCCTCTGACTCCCTCTGAAGACCAATCAAAAGCACAAAGCACATCGCTAGTCCTGTCATGAAGAGGGACCTGATAGATTTTGGTTCACGCATTGAAGTCCCCCAAGGTGAAGACTTCTCCAACAACTAAAAACTGTGAAATACCTGTGTAGAGATCGAAGAAAGGATTTCTTTCAGGGCCATTATGTATGGCGTAAAGGGAGGAAGTTGGGGGAAAGTAGCAAACTGCTATATAGAAGTCTCTGAGGTGGGGTGAAGTCTGTCTGATCCTGACCCAAAGGAAGCGAGCAAACTCATTTACAGCCACCACTAAAATGTTGTTCTGGAAGATATCCCTGACCAAGAAAACAACCCCGCTAGAACCTCTGACACCACCAAAACTCCTAGTTTCATGTCTACAAATAGAATGCCAGTGATATCCCTGAATCTCTAGGAGAGGACGAACAGGGATGTCATGAGTCTCTGTGACAAAAAAGAGGTCTGAGAAACCCAGAGCGTCATATAAAACACCTGGAGAAGACAAGGATAACCCATTACCATTCTAGCATGTGATGGAAAATCCCATGTTCCGCGTCCTCTCCCAGCGAGACCATCATTTGGAACCTGACCCAGGAGCCCAACCAAGAGGGAAAGAGTCTCGGATAACAAGTTTGAGATTAGGAATTACCCGTCCACTTGCCTATTTTCCTACCTGCCATCACCGCTTCACGAGATTGCTTGAATTTGCTAACTTGGGCTCTAGTGGGGTCTTCATCAAGGAAGGCCTTATTGGGAAGGGAGAATAGCTTATTGTGGCTCTAAGTGCTCTAAGTCTGTCTTCTGCTGACTTAAAATAGAGGAAAAGCTATGAGTCCAGCCCAAGCCATGCCCTGTCAAGCTGCACATCTGGAAGCTCCAATTTTTCGGTGAGAAAGCGAGAACCAATGGTCAACAGGTCTGAAGAAGGGGGAGGTGTGAGTAGCCCTCTCACCTCGAGGTTGAGTTCCCTAGCCCTTCTAGTTCGTTCCTCTATTAACTTTTCCTGCACCACTTCTACTGCTACCAAAGGAGGGGGAACTGTTCCCTTTCCCTTCACCACTTGAGCCCAAGAGTTCATTTGTTGTTTGAGATTTTCATGTTGGGTTTTGAACTCTTCCTGTTTATTTTTAAGGTCCAAAATCTCAACTTGAATTGGTCGTTGACAATGTTGGGGGTGGAGTGTGATGTGGTTTCTGTCAGTGATCTTCGTAGAGAGATATTATCTGCTTCCACCTTCTCCATCCGTGACGTAAATTCGAAGACTTCCGTACAAAGAGTCATGTTGGAGGATTCAACGATTTCCAGTCTATGTAGTAGTTCCTCTATGAAGTGGGTAGACCCCTAGAATTGTCCTTGTTCATTCCTCCTTGTGTTATAACTTGCCTGCATGGCTAAGTTGGATGGAGACATTGTTGGATGGGTTGCTTGAATAAGAATGACATGACTTATGGACTTATATGTCTTACTATACCAAAGAATCTTCAATGTCAAATAGAGTTCACTAAGTCCGCGCACAGAGCTTGGACTTTCATTCAGGACCTACATGGAGATTTTGACCCTCCTTCATCCAGTTATGGTTCTTCTGATGATCTTACATCCATGGAGGATAGTGATTTTACCGATACTTTTTCTTACGAGGGGTCACCCATACATATTGCTCTTGATGCTCCTTTAGAATTTAGTATTCCTCCTGTCAGAGTTCCCCGCAGCTCTCCTCCATAGGATTCTTCAATTGGCTTTTCATCCACCTCTCATGTTGCTTCAGATCTTCGATTTTCGCCTTCACAAGTATCTGCAAATTCCTTTGGTTCTATCCTAGAGATCCTTCCATCACTTGTTGCTTTTGCTTATTTCAGTGTTGCTTCTTCACAGGCTTAATACAATCCTCCGCAATAGAACATTGATTTCTTTGACTCAGACTTGGATGATATGCTCGAGGACATCGACATCACAATGCAACATCTTCAGCCTCCTCCATTTCTATTTGGTAGGGAGAATTAAGCATTGTGGCGTTCAAGCATGGAACATTTTCTCATTCACCAAGATCTCTATCCATACTTGCATGGACAAGTACCTGCCCCCAGTGATTCATATCACCTCAATGATTGGCTTAACACTTGTGACATGGTTCTTAGTCATTTGTTGATGCACATTTCCATGCCTCTTCACCATCATGTGGTGCACACGGAGTGTCCTAACACAGTTTGGAACATTCTTCGGTCCTTATTTGGAGACTCTTGAGAGATTTTCATTGTTGCTCCTTCTGAAACATTTGTTTCCACACCTACTTCATGTGATGATAATTCAGCTGACACATATTTGTTTGTTCATATTTTTTATGATAAGGTTTGTTCTTCTAGTTCTGATGATGAGAGTATTGATGAGGACACATCCCCTCCTCTCGGTCACCCTTTAAAGAATGTTGAACCCCCTCTTTATCCATCGGACACCAAGCAGTCATGTTCCCAACCTCATACTTTCATTGCACCCTTTACTCCTCATACTTCTTTTGTTGATGATTCATACGTATCAGACATTGGTCTTTTATTTTTGGGACAAGTATCTGCCAAACTTTAGATGTCTCTTCGCAGAGCCTACTTGTGTTGCAGTACAGGGAGTTGCTCTTCCTTTTACAGAGCCTTCACACATTTGCACTTCAGAGGAGTCCATCTCATTTGATGGGAATGCCCCTTCTGGAATATCAGTCACTTCTACTATTATGGAGATCATCATTGATCCACCTCTTCTTGTGGATTCTCACTATACCGTTGAGAGGGTTGTTGTGCCTTCACTTCATATTGACATTCTTTCAGCAAATGTTCCATACCCATACTCTGATAGTTCTACTTCAATGGCATTACCTTCTTTTCTCGAGCACCTTCTTGCCGGACCTATTCCACGCTTCAGTTGTGGACCAGATTTAGAGTTCTTCGTACTGCTACCTTCGTGTTCCTTTGTGGAGTGGGCAAACTTTTAGTACACCACTTTTGTTCTTCCAAATGGTAGAAACATTGTTCAATGCAGATGGACCTTCTTCAGTCTACATGCGGAAGACCACATCATCGACACTGTTCTTGGAGACTTCATAGAGTTACAGATTTCAGATCTGGTTCCAGAATTGTTTACCGAACTCTTCACTAAAGGCAAGTATCCTTGTGCTCTCGTCTTGGGGTGAGGTCCACTACTACTTCCGCACATTTGCTTTGGGCTTTCTTGTCTCCCTCTGCACTTCATGTTCCTCCTCCCTCCACCACTGATTACAGACTTTCAGGACCTTCTGATTCCATGGGAGTTCATCAGAAATCATCTTTCGTAGGAGCTAGCTAATTCTCTTCTTCTTCTTGTGGAAAGATTTCAGTTTGTACATGGGTACCTTATCAGGCCTTAGTTGTCGGGACTCATTTGACGCATCTTTCTTAAGTTGTTTAGGCAAGTCTTTTATCTCTTGTAAGTGGAAGTCTTTTCCCTTGTGGTTTTCCTCCATTATTTGAGATCATTATTGTACATGGATACCTTATCAGGCTTTTAGTTGTTGGTCCCCATTGACATATCTCTCTTAGTTGTCTAGGGGAGTTCTCTTTCTGTTTTGACTTTCCATGACCTCTACCTCAACTTCGATGAAAGGGAGATGTTGGTGTATATGACTTGTCTCGTCATCACTCGGCACGTTGTCCACCTCATATGGTTAGTCACCTCACTTAGTGAGATCATAGGTCATTAGGGTTAGTTAGGGTTTCATGTGTCTACGTGTCATACATGGGAGTTACACAGCACTCCTATATATGTACCTTCTTATTTTGATCTATGAGAATGCTAGACCCTGTTTCTTTCATACTTGATTTTCCTTTTATGATTCGATTCCTTGTTGATTACGTGGAGCATTCATGTCACCATTGGAAGTGCAACCTCTTCGATGTGCAAGAGGTTTCGTATTGGACTAGGCAATAATCATCTTTCTCCTATAGCTTTTTCTAGAACAACAAAAGGACTCGAAGTTTGGATCCCAATGTCTCAATTCTAGATATCTGCTCCAAGTACTGCAGTATTTGATTTTTGGTGACAAAATCTTGTGAAGGTGAAGACTTTTAAACTCCTGCATTAGAGGGAACTCCATGTGGAGTGTAGCCACTGTTTTTTGTAGAAACCCAGAATCTGTTCTAGACTATAAACTGTTCACACCACCATTCGCTGCACCATACACGCGTACAGTTCAAGACTTAACAGCGAACAAAAAACTCACTGTAAACCCACAAAACTGTTGTAATCGTGTTACTTCTCATGCACTACTATTCATGTGTTATTGTTCTTCATTGTCGCGAGCTAGAGGTTTTTGCAATCAATCACTGAATTACAACCAACAACTAAATTTGCAGTTTCTTCCCTGTAAACTTGTGAAACTGCTGCCAAGAAAGAAAATATATATTTGTCCATGAATGGCCAAAGTAGGTCAATATGACTCGGAAAATAGCAAGTTATACTACCTATAGTTTAAAAAATTGTTATCGCCAGTTACTCGGCGGGGCCAAAATTTGACTCAGAAATCGAGAATCGGTAATTTCTCGGCATTGATTGGCAACTTTATCCCTACTTCAAAACACATTTAAATTCATAAAATAAACTTAAATTACATGTAAAACATCATTAAATGACACGAGAAGTGAATCTATCGGATTGCATAGGCCTAGAGGTCGAATAATGCTAAGGTTATAGTACATATGGCTGAGGTGGAATAACCCATAAAAGATTTACAAATTATTTCACATAAAGCTTTTACCCAAATTCTAGAGTTGGCGGTTTATAGCACCTGTGAGCAAAAAAAACAAAAAACTTTCCCCATTATTTATTTAATGCAAAACAAAGTTTGAAATAAAATCCCTTTCCTGTAAGGAAGCGACTGGTCACACTAACAATTTCCTCCGCTTGCAGAGGTCACCAAACCCTAGAATGCACCTGGCCAAATTCCTCTCTTCTCCTCAGATCTGCACGTAATATAGAACTGGGACTCGACCGTCCAAACTCGAAACCCTCAAAAAACACAAGGGATAAATTCGCAGAGGAGAATATCACAAAAGCATGCTTCACACTTTGGTTTTTTTTGTTTAGACGGTTATCCACTAAACAGCGATTTTCAACTATTTTTCTACTGATTTTCTTCGATTTTACAGGAGTTTTATCGCCATAAATCGTCAATTTATCAACACAACAAAAATTGCAATTTTTCAAAAGATAAATCATTTTCATGCTTCCAAACAATTTATCGCCGATAAATCGCGATTTCTGGAACAGAGATACTACCTAATCAAGTGTGCCAATAAAAGCAACATCAAAAACAAAAAGTGAAGTATTTAAAAACGCTTGTCAGTCTACCCTACAACTTTATGTAGTAGTTTTGCTCCATTCAACAACTGTAAAAAATTTGCTTTTTAAACAGAAAACATGTATGTTATTTCTAGTATAACAACCTGATATAAATTGTCATAGCATACTAATGAAAACCTAGAGAAAAATGAGACTAGAAATTGTCATGACATAATAAATGCATCCTAGTGGACCATATGACATTCTGCAATAAAACTAGAGTACCTACATTTCTTGGGAATTACTCTGATAGCAGAGAATTTCCCATAACACTCGACTTATAACTTCAACAAAAATGTCATGAAATAATGTATGAAACCTTACAGTACTGGGTATATAATACTGGTGTTCCTTGGGAAATTGCACTCATAGCAAAGAATGTTTAGCAAAAGTAGTTATTGAATGTGATAAACTTGGATAGTTGCCATGTGTACAACACCTGTGACAAGGACCTCCACATGGGCGAACTTTCTGCTGTTGCTCTTCGGATAGGCAATTAAATTCACTGCATTCAAATACACGAGCAATTGCACCACAGTGGCAAGCTCGTTTTACAAGGACTTTGCACGGTTGACAATCTCCAGGATGGCATAACTGTGGGCATGGATGTGGACAAGCAGGAAATCGTTTCTGCATATGAGACAAGTCCATTTATTACAAGCCATTCTCAACGGAGAAAAGGGGAATATAGACAGAAGATATCTTACCTAGTAAAAAATATGTTAAATTTACATGTATTATGTTCAACACAAGAAAACAGTTATAACCAGAACATAGATAAGTATGAAGAGAATCATATACAATTCTACATACGTATCAAGGGTTCCTCAGATTAAGAGACAAGATAGCTAGAAGAAAAGCCTTGACAGTTGACACCATATGTTACCATCTAACCATAAAAAAATCAGCTTTCCTACCCTTTGACATGGCAATACACATTCATCACATGAATCTAGCATCTCCATGCTTCTTGCATTTGAAGAAGCTTCATTTTTCTCATCCATCTGCCCCACATTCCTAACATTAATCTGGAATACATCAGCATGTCCCACTTGGGGTACAATGATCCTATGGCAAGGCTTTTTACAATAATGATTTCCACATGGAAGAATATTGTCACAGTAATTGCCGCATCCAAATGCTGTGCTCTGAGAGCAGACCATCTACAGATAAAACAAAAACATTTTCAACAATGGCAAATCATTTTTCATTTGTTAAATAAAGAAACCTGCACACCAATAACATAAGGCAACCACTAAACTAAAAAGAAACATAAATGAAACTCCAACAACTAACCGTGCGTTCTCCTCCTATATGCCCACCAACACACTGCCTTACAACCAGTTCTCGACAAGGTGGGCAAGGAAGTCCAAGGCTTCCATTATTTTCTTGAACACTTTTCCTTTTTTTTGGTTTCAATGTGAATTCTCGATTTTGAGGTGGACGAGGACCATGGCACCTACATTTTCAATAAATGCAAATTAATCCACTAATAGAAACAAAACTGAAAATACTCATAACTCATATGATATAGCTGGATAATGACGATAAGTAGTGTGCCTAAATGATTTGGTAAATTATGTTTTAATATAAAAATTAAACAAACCTTTCTTTGCATTTATGACCACAAGGAAGGTCCTCATCACAAACCAGTTCGCACGGTGGACAAGCTCCATAGTGACACCTATGTGGCTGACAAAATGCATTTCAATAAGATAGGAAAATGTAAAGTAAAATCTATAACACTCTTATTCAGTAATTCAGATCCCAACTCTTTATTTTTTATTTAGTAATAAAAAAAATTTTGTAATAATAAGTAACATAAATACAGAATTGCAGACTATAAATATTCTTCTGAACAGAGAAAAAGATGACAGTAAATAGCCTGATAATGACTGTACTAAGTATATCCATGTCATGTTGCTACAATATTTGAGCTGTAAGATGAAGTATATTTAATACATGTTCTTCATGTTCTACCAAGGTATATACTTGGACTAATAGCCTGATATTAACAATCAAGATGTATACTATGAACATAACTGCAAAATACCAATATCTTATATGCCTTTTGAAGCTACTAGTGCCAGTTGCAGTCTTGGAGACTGGCTTCTTCAGAGGGAATAAAAATTAAAGTGACTTCCATATTCACCAAAACTGACACTGTAGCATCCAAGTTCAGATTATTTTTCAGGGAACTGTAGTACCCTTCCCATTTCCCTGTCTACCTTCGCTACAACTCTCTAGGTTAAGTTGATAAGCGGTGTCGATTTGATGTTCTTAGGGGTGAATAAGTCAGAGCTGCTTAGTTTAACCATGTCAACCGACCCTCGTCCTATCAATAACTTTAAGTGTTTGTAAAATTCAATTTAGTCTAAGCTGGCAACGTCTCAAGTTGGCTGTCGTAAGGCAGCTCTGCATTTTCAATTCGCTTGGAGGAGGTAAGGTGGTCTTGATATCTCTTGGCGTTTTTCTGATATATGTATTTGATATGTATGTATGTAGGTAGGTAGGTATTAGATATGTATGTATGTATGTATGTATGTATGTAGGTAGGTATTAAATACGTATGTGTGTGTATGTGCGTACGTGTTTAACGTGCATACAGTACGTATGTATGTCAACGTTACCAGATATTCCACCCCTACTATTAGTGTGCACATATCCAAGTGCCAAATACGGATACGGCTTGGGTGCTTCTTGGATACAGCTCGGATATTGTACCCAGCCGTATCCAAACACGAGCCCGTAATTGTGCCGTATCAAATAAAGCCGGATACGGTAAGCAGGGCAATTATAGCCATATCTGATTTATAAGTTAAAAAAATAAACATAAAAAACCCCTTCAAATGACTAAAAATATGCTAAAAACTGCAAAGGATCTTTTATAATACATGTTAGCAGCAACAATTGAGGACATGGGGGGTGAGAATGTTCATTTGCTCTTTTACTTCAAGCCTTCACATTGGATCTGATCAACATGCAATTCTTTTGATATGTTTCTTTTGGCCTGTACAACCTGCAGTTTTTTTATCCATTGAATACCAAACTTCCTACCTTCCGGTGGGCTGGGAGTGTGTAATTTGCATGTAATTTTAATGTAATATATATGTTCATTTATAATTTAAGATTGATGATTATTATTAATACATTCTTAATTTATAATCTAGATTATTATAATATTTTTAATATTATGACATATCCATATTAGAGGGCGTTCAAAACTAGTTGTATATATGTCTAATACCGTATCCGTATACATGCAACTTTGATGTATGTATGTATGTATGTTTCTTTTAAATAATAATAATAATAAAAGAATAATAACAAATGACAAATCATATATAGAGTGACTTGTAATTATGCTGAGAAGTGTTCAACAATGGCACTCAAGAGGTGATGGAGGACTGCAATGGTCGTGAGTGCATTCACTTTTAATTCCAACCTTAAATTTGATGTCCATTTGACCATCACTGAGAAGTTTTTCCTTGTTTTCTTGGAGGGTTCAATCGAAAAATGGTAATGTCTTCACCATAAGGTGGAGTTTGGAGTCATTGGGATGGGCACCATTTATCAACTTTCACACACACACACACACACACACACGGTTTCTTTTAAATAATAATAACAATAATAAAAGAATAAAAACAATAAATGAATAAATCATAGATAAATAATAACTTATAATTATGCTGAGAGGCATTTTTCAATAGCAGCCAAGTGTTGATGGAGGGTCGTAATGGTCATGAGTGTGTTCACTTTTAATTCCGACCTTAAATTTTAAAGTCCATTTGACCATCATTAAGATGCTTTTCCTTGTTTTTTTGGAGAGGTTTATCAGAAAATTGTAATATATTGCCCATACAGTGGAGTTTAAAGCCATTGGGATTGGCACCATTTATCAACTTTCATTGCAAATTTATTTGAAAAAGGTAGTAAAGTTGTTAATAATCGTGGTATGCTAAAATGGAAGAGCCTCGAGATTGATATCTATAGGCGTTTTTAGACAGATGTATTTAAAATATATGTGTTAATATTCATGTACTTGCACATTAAAACATATGTCTGTATATACAGATTAATATATGTTTGCATAAAGTTTATATATATATATATATATATATATATATATATATATATATATATATTTCTTTTTTAAGAACTAAATATTCACATACACACACACACACAATCTTAAGAAAATAGAATATGAATTAAAAGAAAAAAAGGGGGTAGGTGTCTACAGGAGGATGGTGAGTTAATGGAGAGGTGGGCAAGTTGGTGGCAGGCAGCGCGCCTTACTGTGCACAAAACTCCCATTTTGGGACATGCAAGGGAGAGGTGGCATGTATCAGATGGGGAGTATGGGAGCCATACTAGTCTAATCCTACCACCAATGCATCCCATGTGATACATTCTGTTGAGGTCTTCTTTTAAACTTAGTCCCGCTTTCCTGGGGATTGGGACTCATGGTGCATATAGGTCTTCAATGGCACTGCCAATTGTTTTTGTTTGGCTGAGGAAGGAAAGGGGAGAGCATAGGCCAGTAGCGAGGCATGGTAGGCAGGCGTTGAGAGGGGAGCGGGTGTGGGGAGGGAGAAGAACAGGCTTGTAATATGCGGGTGTCTAGTTGAGGCATTTCGTGGGGGGAAGCCTAAGTACACGCTGGGAGTATGTTGGCAAAGGTGAACTAATCAGGGTTAGACTAGTGTTTTTAAAACCGGTCGAGCCGGAACCGGCCGGTTCGACCGGTTCAATGTTTTTTTTTTTCAAACCGGTATACAAACCAAACCGGTGGACCGGTTTGGTACTGAACTGGCCGGTTTCCATAAGGAACCGGCCGGTTTGGTACCGAACCAGTCCAACCGGTCCGGTTTTGCTCTCAACTGGCCGAGCTAGAAAAAAGACTGTAATTCGATGCTAATTTTGTAAAAAAATAATTTTTTAATTAAAAGTTCAGCTTTTTAGCTGAACTAAACCCTACTTTTGCTATAAACTCCTTTCTTACATGTTATATAGTATATACATGAGCAAACTTTGCATATTTTGTGTGTAATAAATGGAATCAGGATTTCTAATCTTTCAAATATACTGTTTTCATTAAAAATGTAATTTTTTATGTGTTTTTTAGTAAATTGGTTCATAAAGTTTGAACTGGTCCGATTCCAGTTCCGGTCCGGTCTAACCCTCGACCGGTTCCGAGTCCAATTCCGATTTTTAAAACATTGGGTTAGACACCTGTTGATTGCATTGGTAAAACAGCGTCAATGCCACATGAGGCTCTATCTATTCAAAGTAGAATGCATGAAGAGCTTTTACCAATAATTTTGCTGATTATGTAGTTTTGCAAATGAAGGGGAAGTGAAAATGGTAATTGCTCTTGCACAATGGATGGTAGCTGACGGGAAAACGCCTACAGAGATAACCATACTAGCAGCATACAACAGACAAGCATGGACTTTTTCAAGTTGAAGAAAAGTAAATTAATTGGGTTCGTCCATAGATAAAGCTAAAGGATGTGGGAAATATAAGCAGTCATAGAAGCTTGATATCAAACTTTAATATTAAGGGAATACCGCCAAAGAAAGCCATTGCAGACCTTTGTAAATAGCTATTTATGAAAGCATTTTGATATCAAGAGTGGTGCATTTAGCGTTGAAAATGTAAATCATAGAATGAACATTGTTAAAAAAAACCAACCGAAAGAATGGACTTCCTCATGAATTTGAATACAAAGTTGCCTCATTTGCTAAACATTATCTTTCAAATTTGAAAAAAGCAAACTTAAAGGCTCACAATAAACTTTTCCTCAGTGTTGCAGGGAGACGCATCTCCCATCACTTGGGACGCGTTTCGGGTACGGGCACACGTTTCGGGTACGGGAGACGCGTACAGAGACGCCTCCCGTACGCGGGAACTTTTGTTCAACGTCTCCCCGCATTTCCTGTTGAAAAAAAACGCGTCTTTGTCTAAAAACCCTAAAAACATTGTCCAAAACCCTAAATACGCGGCATTTTTCATAGCGTTAAATATGTTGTACCCCAGGGCACATGTTTCAGTGATTCATTCGCTGCCAAGTCTGGATTTGCGATTTGAGGACTGCATTCACCATTGAAAGAGGTTTGCCATTAAAGGAGGTCGATTTAGTGTTGCTGCTGAAGCTAGGTATTTATCTATGCTCTGCAAAATTAATATTTTAATATTTATTTAGTGCTAAACACTGCTGTCATTGCCACCTTTACACCTGACATTTTTTTAAATGGAAAAACCCACTGCCAAACCCTGCTGCAGTTTTTTAATGGCAAAACCGTATGGCCGAACCACTGCTATGTGCCGTATCGCATAGCCCTGCCCTCTTGCCATCCAAAGTTTAATATGATCGCACTTTTAAAGTTTTAAGTTTTTACTTTTTAGACTTTAGGTTTCTTTAAAGTTATACGTTTCTTTTTCTTTTTTGACTTGTCGTAAATTTTAGCTTTGTCTTATACGGTTAAAAATTTGAATTTTTACTTTAATCTTTTAGACTTTACTTTTAGATATAATTTTCTATTTTTTAACATGATATGCAATACCTTGAATTCGTATGCGGTTAATATCATTTTAATGTTTTAATTCCTTATTTCACACCAGGGGAAATTTATCTTTATTTTTTTAATTTTAATTCTAGTTTTTGCACTTTGATGTGAGTTAGATATATTATATTATTTTTATAGGTAAGTTTTAGCGTTTAGGATGTTTAAACAAACTTACGTAGATAGGATCCAAAAGGTTGTTCGAACAACCTACCTAGATTAGTGTGAGATAAAATAGGCTTCCTATTGTTATACGGAATACAAAATGCCTATATATATGTAAATAGAGTATCTATATGAAGTGAAAAAAGAAGCAATATATTATTATCACGTGTAAAAATTTAAATGCTGCCTCTTCAGTAGATTTGGCATCTTCTTTGCATTTCTAAGCATAGAACATTTCAAATATTTCTAAGTTCTTTATGAATGCACATGCAATTCAGTAGATGATTGTTTTTCATCAAACATTTGTTTTCGAAGTTTGGGGTGTAGTGATTTGTAAACACGGATTATTGATGCAGACACGGTCAGGGTTCCTAAGTGAAAGGAGGCTTTACACTATGGCAATCACTTGTCAAGCAGTAGACCTCACCAAAGTAAAATCTTAGGCACAGGGACAATTCAACCATGAAAACACAATGTTTCTCTATTTATGGCGTAAGGAAAGATTACAAAACTAGGAAAAATAGCTCAACACCTCGAATCCACTCGAATCATCCTACAGTCTTGGAACAAGAATCCATAGGAATCCAAGGGTTCTAATACTAAACCCTATCCTAAGCTTGCAGACTTTGCAAAGCTTCTACAAATCCATAGTTGGCTCACACTCGCAAGGTCTCCAAATATTAGACGTCCACGATCCACAATGTCTAAGATTGCCTTACAAGTTTGTAGCTCCACTTCTACTTATAGAATTCACAAGGATTTGGATAAAGGGCAAAATTCCCTCAACAAGCAAAGATTCCCCTGTGGAATATTCTCAGGGTTGTCTCTCATGGCCATTGATCAATCCTAGAAGCTTTACTCATTGGATCGATGTCAAATGGATCATTCTGTTGGTCCTTGATTGAAATAGGTGGATCAAGAACCATATGTACCCTTTGCTAGATGTATTAATGTTAACAGGTGGTCTTGTTTATTGCGGATCTCATCATTAAAGCTCATGGAAGTGGTCTCGTAGGAATGTAGTTATCCGCGGCTTCTCTAGTGTTTGGTGGCTTCCTTAGTGTATCGCAGAATTGGGAAAGCTTGTGTGGCTTTGGATAGAGTTCCACAACTTTCATAGTATTGTGCGACTTTGTTTAGGCTTATATCGCATGCGTAAGTTTGTTTGACTTCTACAGAATAGTGTAATGTCCCCAATTCCGAGCAGATGGCCTAGGAGGCTTTTTACTCGTCTTAGCCTTGGTCATACCCGAGGGGCTAATGACGCTAGAGGCTATTGGGTATGGTTGTCTGATTACCCCCTTGCTTTATGTTATATTTTGTCGTTGGGTGATTATATGGTACTTTATTGTTATATTCTTGCGTTGGGGGTCACTTAAGTCCCTTTTTGGCGACTAGGAGGGGACAAATACCTTAAGTTACTTTATGTGTTTGTGGTTCTCCCTAGAAGGGGTCAATTGGGGTCTTTTTGGGCCTCTTGTTACTTGGGAAAATTATAAAAGGAATATGCGGGAGTAATGGAGCTCATTCTTACACACTCACATATTTTCTTGTTTGAGCAACTGCTGCTTGCAATCTTCTAGCATGTGGAGTAAAATCCCAACGGAACCCTAGCCTTGGTGGTGAGAGATCCACTCCTAGCTAGTAGGGCACTCTTCGGTGGTGAAAGATCCACCATAGTTTATCATTTTGGAGCTAATTCAGGGCTAATATTCAGATATATTTTTTAGAGATTCATGGGAGGAGTTTTAGAGGGTTTTAGGGGCTTTTTGTGGAGGAAATTTGAAAGGTTGTAGATCTGATTTACTGCAGCATTCAAAGCAAAATTTGGTACAGATTTAAGTGGTATTTTCGTGGATTTTCAACCTCTCCCTTAGGGTGACGTCACCCCCAGGGTTTTGCAGCAACTTTTTAGGAGGGTTTTAGGTTGTTTCCAGATTTGCAGGTTGGGTTCTCATCTATATCATTTGTAGATGTTATTTCGAGAATTTCATATTTTTATCTATTGTATTTGCAAAGTTATGAATTTTTGAAGATTTCCAGCAGTTTAGGGTTTTCTACAAATTATTGGCATTCATAAAGTATTCAGAAAATTCCAAAGATATTTTCCTAGTTTTTGTTATCATTGTTGCAAGCTCTATATAAATTTTTGTGGGATTTGGATAAGTATTTGGTGAGTTATCAATACAAATCAGTTCGCTGCCCTAGCTGGTTTATTTTCTGCAAAAATCCGAATTTTTTATTTGCTGCAATTTATATATATATTGTGGATTTTGAGCAATATCCCTCTAGGGACATTTCAGTGGTATCAGAGCTGTTGTTCCTCTAGCTTGTTGGGTTGAGAAGATGGGTGACAATGAAGATATGGGTGTTGAGTTGATGAAACAATTATTCACCAACATGGTGAAGCAGCAGGAAACTACTAATCTCTATTTGAGCCAATTCACTGAGAGATTAGTGTAGGGTAGAATTGAGACTCATACAGATAGGGGGAAACTAACAATATGGGACAACTAGTCCATAGATGTGAAAGTGGAAATTCAGGGCAACAGTGTCCCCACACTTCTACCAGGTCTTTGGGACTTCAAGAACCCTCCTTCTTGAAGGATCTATGAGTTTCACAGGTAAGGCAGCCATTCAATGTTTTGGATGAGGAGTCTTGTTGGGAAAGGTACCAATCTTTGAGCGAGGGTTTCTGTGATGACAAGCCACTCCAAGAGTACTGTAAAATGAAGATTGGTAGCAGGCCCTAGAGAGATCATCAGATGCAGGAGCCTGAGCTACATAGAAGATTGGGACAAATCTCTATTCCACACTTCGATGGTTCTAAAAAGTGTACCGCGTAATCCTGGATTCAGAAGTTGAAGACATACTTTGATTTGAATCCCATGTGCGAGGAGGATGTAATTAAGTTCGCAATTCTACACCTTGAGGGAGACGCACATGACTGGTGGCATCATGGCCTTATTACGCAGGGGCACATGCATATTGATACCTATGCAAAGTTCACAGAGAGGCTGATGAGCAGATTTGATAAGAGAGATCCTGTTAGGCATTTTAGAGAGTTGACTCATTTGAGACAGATAGGTTTTTTGGCTATGTATATTGCAGATTTTCAGAGATCATCAGTCATAGTTCATGATGTTTCAGAGATAAGGTTGACTTCACTTTTCATAGCAAGGTTGACAGATGCACTAGTAGGATTTGTGAAGGCATTTGAGCCTTCTTCATTGCATGATGTTATTAGGAGTGCATGAGATTTGGAGCTAGTCACTCCAAAGTCGAGGTTTCCACCTCGAGTTCAACAAAGGGAGCCTCGTTCTAGACTAGAGAAACTTCAGCAAAAGGAGCCTCCACCGAGGCAAGAGGTGGCTAAGAAGCCAATCATTTCCAGAGAGCTTAGGGATGAGTTGAGGTGAAGGAGACTATGTTTCGATTGCCGTACACCTTGGGCTCCAGGGCATGATTGCAGAGGAAAAGGGAAGGCCCAATTCATTGAGATCTTTGAAGAGAGTGAGGGTGACAGAGGTGAAGAGTTAGAGACCCACGAGATGGATGATGAAGATGGAGTTGCGTTGGAAAGTGCTGATGTGGAGGAGACTTTTCCTCGGAAGATTATAGCTACATTGTCTAGTACTCTGATGTACAAGGCATTCAAGGTTAGAGGAGTTATGCAGGGTTAACGAGTAGTGGTACTCATTGATAGTGGGGCTACCCACAACTTTATTGATGTATCATTGGTTGAGAGACGAGGCTTGCAGACGAAGGACTTTGAGGGCTTAGACATTGTTGTAGCCAATGGGGAGTATATGAGATGCACATAGAGAGTACCACAGTTGAACATCACCATGGGTAACTACAAAGTTACTGATGATTTCCACATCGTTGGTATGGGAGTGACCAACATAGTACTGGGAGTGTAGTGGCTTCACTCTCTTGGGGATTTTCGAACTAACTTTCAGACGATGGAACTCAAGTTCAAGTCTGAGGGCAGGAATGTGATCTTGCGGGGATAATCTACGAGAGCACCCAGAGTGGTTGTAGTTGAGGAGATGGAGAGGACTTTCCGACATGATGAGGGGTTTTATTACTGCGGGCCGATGTGGAGTTTGATGGGTATGGGTGTGACCAGTAGTGTTGCACAGGAGACGGTTACAAAGATTGGGATTACGGGTTCAGACACTTGAGTTCATCCTTGTGTTGGTTATATGTGGTTTCGGTAGACTGGAGATCTCACCCGCTTTTTGAGTACTCCAAGAACCGACACACTTGTGAGATTTTGTATGGTCACACACACAGGGATGATGACTATAGATTGGAGGATGAGATGATCCTCTATCAGGGCAGATTGTACCTTGTGCCAGATTCCTGGTTGAGGTTGGAGATACTCTGACATGTGCACTGTTCTATTGTCACTGGACACTTGAGCTTCGATGAGACCTACAAGTTCATATGGGAGAGGTTCACATGGCATGGGTTTAGGAAGGATATCCTCAACATTACACAGGGATGTACAGTTTGTCGTTATGAAAAATCAGAGGTTACAGGTTCATCATTTTCTTAGCTGACATGGGATAACACTCCTATATGTCTTACTGCTTATGAGGATGACGAGCATGCGCTAGTTAGCCAAGGGACGGAGTCGACAGGAGATACAGTGGGTGACCACATGATGACAGTTTTGCAGTGGCAGGGATTGGACAAATTGATAGTTTCAGTATGGGTACCAGTAGAGAGTCAAGGTGGGCAATATTCTACTTCAGGGACAGCATTGTTGTCTACACTGCATGGAGAGCATGATGACTATATGTGGTGTTTTGGTCACTTAGGATCACACCGATCTTTGATTGATGGCGGGCTAAGATGGAAGCACTTACTTTGTGGTATTCAGTTTCTACGGCACAGGAGGATAATGCTTGGGGTCAAGCATTTTTTGGGAGGGGAGGATTGTAATGTCCCCAATTCCGAGCAGTTGGCCTAACGGCCCTATTTTGGTCTTAGCCCTGGTCATTCCCAAGGGACTAACGACTTTGGAGGTTATTGGGGATGGTTGTCTGATTTCCTACTATGTTTTTGTTATATTTTGGGCGTTGGGAGGGTCTAATGGGCCCTTTGTGTTCTATTTTGTCGTTGGGATCACTTAAGTGGACACTTTTGGCATTTAATGTTATGTTTCTTCGTTGGGGCCACTTAAAGTACCTTTTTGGCGACTTGAGGGATATGGATTGCATTTAATGTTATATTTCTTTGTTGGGGGCGCCTTTTTGGGCCAAGGCGCCTAGGGGGAAAAAGTAACTTTAAAATATTTATTAAATGGGCCCTCTCCATGGGAAAGTGCGCCTTGGGGGGTTTTAGGGTTTCTTTGACATGAAAAGGTTATAAAAGGAGAAGAGGGGTGAAAGGATAGTCATTCATACATACACTTATATTTCTCTTTTATGGTGCAACTGCTGTTTGCAACTATCTAGCTTGTGGAGTAAGATACCACGGGAACCTTATCTTCGGTGGTGAAAGATCCATCCCTAGCTAGCAGGGCACGTCTTCGGTAGTGAAAGATCTACCTTAGCTTGTCATTTTGGAGCAGATTTCAGGGCTGGTTCTTACAGAGGTATTTTCAGAATTAGGGTTTGAGGATTTTTGAGAGTTTGGTGGAGGGTTTTTTCGCTGGTTTTTGGATCATTTTTACGGCATCCTCTAGAAGCAAGGATTCTAACATCAATTTACAAAGGCATTTCACAAGGGTTTTGAGCCATTTTCCAAAGGGGGCGACTTGTTTGGGAAGATTGCAGCCCTAATTTTGGAGGGTTTCCAGCTTCCTCAAATTTTTCAGATCTGAAGGTTGGAAAATCATCTACTATATTTATATATGTTATATCCAAAGTTTCATCATTATTGCATTTGTATTAAGAAAGATATTAATTTTCGAAGTTTTCCGGCTATTTTAGGCACGCTGTAATTTTCTGGCAGCGTTATATTGACTGAAAAATTCCAAAAATATTTCCCTTGTGTTCTTCATATTATTATCTTGTTCCAGTTAAAATTTCAAGTATTTTGGACGGGTATTTTGAGAGTTATTCATATTTTTCTGTTCGCTGCCCTAGCTGTACTTTTTCTGCATAAAATCTGCAAAAATCAGATTTAGTATTTTGCTGCAAATTTCTGTGTTTTGTCATATTTTGTGGTAAGATCCCAACTAGGGATATTTCAGCATTTTGTGTGCACTTCAGTTGTAACAGTACGCTCAACATTGCCATTTTAAATAGCGTTGGATATGAGAGCTATGTAGCTTATTGAAAATATTGAAATTACTAAAAGTTCACCTAGTTGCAATCATGATAAACACAAGCTAGATTTATGCGATAGATATGAAGGTTGTCTTGCAAAAGGATTCTTGACACACGAAAAATTTGACTTCTTTAAGTTGATAAATTCTTGGTTGTCTTCTTTACATACTTTCTCAAAGGAACCTTCATGTTCGAGACTAGTTGGGATAAATGAAAATGCCAAGGACAAGATTCTTGGAGTACAACCTAGGAAGAGATTTGAGTTGACAAATGAGAAGATGCATCGCTTGATGAGCTTGTTTGAAGAGCTATGTGCAAATTTTTGGCATGTTACTGCACTTCACAAAAATAACTCAGTTTGATGAGGTCCCTGGGAATCTTTGCAAGATTCAGAAAGCCAGTTTGCATCAAGTTTATGAAGAAATTGACTCTATTGCTAGAAGTCAAATGTACAATAAAAGTCTAAGATGGTACAAATATAGATCCTCATTATGATCATGTTTATATGGATAGGATTACAGGTACATGCTTCACAGATTCATTGGAATATCACAGCTATAACCAACACTTCTACATTGTGCGTGCTTATGCCTATTCTCAAGGCCGAAGTATTCCTGGATGTCACTTTTTAATGCGGGGGCTTCATATGAGGATTGAATCTAGTGGCCTTACAATTTTTTTTGGTGTAGCGGTGAAAAAGATTTCAATGGCTCTTATGGAGAGGGACACAAAGAATTATAGCCATCAGTGTACTCACTAATATGAACATGATGACGTGGTCTGAATTTTCTACGAGTGGAAGCTCCACTAGACGATGCGTTTGAAGAAGCAAGATCACTCTAATAGATTGAAAGTAACCATGACAAAGTTGAAGCATGCTGAATTGGGCAATCGTTTGGGTCAATAAGATTAGCCATTCAGAGAGGGATGCTAGTTCTTCATACTATTGAGACGTGAACCGGAGTACTTATGGTCTTCACATACCATCTGCTACGTCTACAAATCATAGCGGGAACCTTTGTTTCGTTACTCCCGTGTAGAGCCACACTAAAGAAGGTTTGAAGCTATTGAGGAAAATGCGGGACATTGGATGCAGCAACTACTAGACCAATGTAGTTTTGCTTGAGGCATCAATGGCCTGCATGAGTTACTGCGGTCACCTGTTTATTGAATGCCTGCAGAGGAGTCCCATGTTCTTGAGAACGTGTCAGTAGGACTTGTACAGTTATCTTCATGCATGAGGCATCTTAGAGGACAATTAACAATAAACAGTTCGAAACAAATTTTGTATCAGATGTCATGACCATTCCGGTTGACACGCACTTGGTCATTCCTAATTTTTACATACTCCCCATGCACATTGTCAGTAGCCATTGTGGTGAAAGATTATGTCAATGTACATCAATTCCTGAATATGTGCTAGATGAGTTGGATGTCAATATAGAATCATCTTTTGTGGATGACATTTGAGTTCCTTACTATCAACAGAAAGTATAGTTGGATGGTTACTTTATGTATTTTAATCTAAATAAATTAATAATAGGTATGATAGAGCCCTTTTTCCGTGGCAGGTATACAAGGAAAATTCTGAAAAACTTTGAGAGGTACCCGTACCCGTACCCGTCTCCTGGCAACTATGCTTTTCCTATATCAGTTGATTAATTGGAATGGTAAACTAAGTCGAATGACAAATAAGATATTAAATATGAATGGAGATATCACGTTTGTTATCTTCCCCCGCTTGTGTCTTTTTACCTTTGCTTTATTACAACACTTCCTGGGGATGATGTGTAGAGCCACAACTCAGATTTCATTGGTGCCCAACAACTACAATATATATCCGACTATTTCTGGATGCTGAAAGACTCGGATCCTGGAACCATCAAACATCCTCGATAAATCCTCTGTACTAGCAAATTGTGCCTGCTCTTTGTTCAATATTTAAAAACTCAACTTGTGAAACTGCTACTGGATTTGATTCTGTTAAGATTTTTGTGTTTACAGTGGTAAAACTCGTTGCGGTTTCCCTTACGCACATTGTGTAAATACTACATAGAAATGGTTTAACTTTGTTGCTTAATTTCCGGAAACACCCCCTGCACATGGTGTTTATGCTAGAAACGTTTTGGATCCTTTCGTGTTTCCTAGTAACTTAGTGGATCATCGCTTAAATTTATCTAATTTAACTTTAGCTTCACGAGTTTATACAAACCTATAGACTACAGTTTAGAGTGCATAAACTCAAATTATATTTAGATTTGGTTAAATTTTAGGTTATAATTTAAATTCAGGTGGAATGTATTTACTTTGTAACTAAATTTTTATTAAATATCAATTTTTAAAATAAAGTTTAGATTAAATCAAAGAAATTTCAACGTATATAAGGATTCTAAATTTCTTCTAATGTATGATTCAAACGTTTGAGGACCTAGCCTGAGGGCCGTTGACTAGGCTCGTATTGAGAGGGTCCATAGTCTCATGTTATCTATTGCAAGCAGACAATGCATCATCCAAGCTGAATTTTCCACCCACCCACTATGCCTTGAGACTATCTTCGGGCTTATTTTCTACATCCACAAACTCAAATCCCTAGGGGACTCAGTTTCTAGACGTGATAGGTATCCCTACTTAGCACTTTGCTCTTCAAAGAGGATTGCTTCACTAGTCCCCACCAGACGTCGGCATTGTTGGTACTTTGAGACTAGGTTGCTCCTTTCTATTGGCATCTCAATTGATAGGCTACCCCCATTTCATGTATTCCTTAAATGCCCTTCAGGGCTCCTTCCCACTAAGGACATCATCACTAGGGCTCCCAGAGACAACATCTACAAACAATATATCTAGACCACCTAGATGCCTCGTGAGTCACTCAATCCCAAGCTTGCTTTTTACGCAAATCATTTCTTACAGGTGGACAATATGATTTGTCGCCCTTACTATCTCCAAGTCTCACAGCTTGAGATTTTCCCTTTGTCCAAATGAGAGTTTGTTCCCACCGGTTACAAGTTGAAACAAACCATCACTTTCTCCATTAAGACCGGATTTGTCATCTTTGCTCCCTCCAGGAGGTGGAGCTTGAGGAAACTTCATTTTTCAAATGGCCTATTTATTATGTGATTTAGGGAAGATAATAATACCTCTACAGAGACTCAGACAACACTCTAGCTACTTTCTTCAAATATACCAACAGTGCCTAGCATGCTGTTTTCATGACGTTGTCACCCTTCGTTGTAGATCCCTACAAGAAGAGCATAGAGGTTCTAAAGCTCCCATATTGATCACCTCTTTCTTTCAGCCCATCTAGGTGATTGGCAACACTAAGTGTCTTTTGGACACCAATAAATCACACATCAGAGCCAATAGATCAGTTAATAGCGGTGCCTCTCTCAGTGCATCATTACTGCTCATACTACTCAGGTGTCCAAGTCTACTATCTCTCAGCATCGTGGCTTTGCTAAGCCCTATCAGCATGGCTCTGCCCCTCTCTAGCGACATGGATCTACTATGGCTAGCTGCCCCCCAGACCACAGGGGCAAACTGATATTACAAGCTTCTTTTCTACTACGGGAGTTAAACTGGCCTTGAATGTTAGGGGAGATTCTAGAGGAGGTGTCTTGCTTCCTCCTAGGATCCCCCAACCTAGCTCTTACGACCCTGTATACTCACAAGACAGTATTATCAGAGCTCTCACAATGATCGATAATGGCTTGGATGGGTCCTCCACTTTAGGCACAGACAGAGACATTCTCAATGAGATTTGCCTCCAGTCTTCATTGGCACATGAGATTTGATCTCCCATAATTACTATTTGTATTGGTTGCTTTGCCACTTGTGTTAGTGGCACGCTGCTCTATTTTGTCTTTTGTACTTTATTTCTTTGGTTCACATCTAGGATTCTCTCTTCCTAGAACTTTCTATTGATAATGGTTGTATCCTTCAGTCCCATTGACCTACTTTTGGTCATTTGTGGACATTAATATAATTTCTTTCTTTCTTTCTCATCACAAACATGCAGACTGTACTTGCATGGGAAGATTGACCCTTTATCCTAACTGACTAAAAGTGTACCTCTCTTTTCAGTCACTCTGGTTGTAATTTTACTTGAACAAGGCAGGCCACAAGTCTAAATCCTTAGGTAAGGATTGTATTAGGACCCTATGACCTGACGTTAGCTTGTATCTGAACACTCCTTTCAGTTACTTGATTATAGAATGTATTTAAACAAGTTTCTCTTATCACTTATCAGTTCTGTCAATATGGCTGTGGTACCTTGGTTGTGGATCTATAGACCCTCTCTGTGATTTGATTAGCTTGTGAATCTTAAAGTAGTCATTTAACTGGCATGAGCCTCACTTCTAGGTGCTCACTTAGATTGACACCTACTTGCAAATATAGGACTAATAAAATATGGATTTGATATTCTGTAAACAGTCACCTATATTCGACTGTACAGTGACCTTATCCTGGTATGGGACGGTGGTGATTAATTCAACTTGGAAAATAACTTGGTCTGAAGTATTGGGCTGACTGTTACTTCTTCCTGATCAGACACATGTGAGTGCATGCATGCAGTGGCCACCAGGTATACGTTTGCATGCCCTAATATGTGCCTAAAGCCTACTTGCATTAAAAGAATGTATTCTTGGATTACTAATATTGTTTTTGTTTTTCGCTAAAACTGATGTGATTGTTGTTCCAACTCATAATTGGCAGTGGGTTTGTCATATGTTTCCTCTTCTTGTAGTTGTTACAATGTCATTGTTTAGTTTAGCGTGTGGAATGCTTGTCTTGTAATTTGACTTGTGTAATGAGTGTGTGCGGTGTTTGTTGAGTAAGCTGAGGACAAGTAGCTGGAAACAATGGATACTCCAACTCCATTGAAATCATCCACCTATCCTTGTCTTTGCCCTCTTTTTGTTTTGATGTCAGTACACTATGGTATTGAAATAGTTGTGCCTATGGACTAATGGACCTAGTTTCTGGTACTCTGCAACCTGAAACTAATAACCCTCAATGTGAGGATATCAAATTGCTTCGGGAAAAGTAATGATATAGTTGTATTCATTGTCCATCAATATACTACCTAGCACTACATGCTTTTCGGATGAGTCAGTAGATGGTGCGGGTACCTTGTTCTACTTGACTAGCTTGTATGTAATAAGGTTGTACAGTTTGTGCACATGGTTCTCAGGTTGGTTATGTTAAGAAGTGAATTCCTTTAACTGCTACCCTCGTTGAAGGGTACAACCACCCCCCAATTAGGGAGGTGAAGGAGGACTATGGTCTGTGATTGGAGGTAAAGCACCCAAATGATGATCTCCCTCACAGTTGCACGGTTGTTGTACCAGAACTGCCTACCCGGAGATTATGTATTGTTCATTGTACCTTCCTGCTTATAATTGTGTATATCAGACTTGTTCATAAGTATATCTTCCAATGGATATTTGTTAGTGTATTTACTAAGCCAGTAGGGCAGGCTGTTGTTCCACCCATTTGTACTATTGTGGGATTTGGAAATTGTAAATAGAATGTACTTTCAGCTGTACTTGACATGTATTGATTTGTGTTGGTGTGTATTCTTTCATTGAGTGGCGATTATGTAATGATTCTTAAAGAAATGGAATGTTTAATTTATGTACTTGGATTATCTATTGTGGTCATAGATAGTTCTAATTTTGATTTTGAATAGCATCTGAATGTTTGTGTGTGTTAGTCATAGTTGAGTTATTTGTTTGAGTCTGTCGTAGAGCCTTTGTATGTACCAGCATCCTAAACCAGTTTCATTGCCCAAAACAAATTGCATGTTTCCCGGTGGATGTCCAGCAAGGTTCCTACATGTAAACAAAATCCCTTACATAACCTCCTAGGAATCACGATAAAGGAAGCAAAATTACCACAAAATGAAGTATGACCTAGTTTTTGGTTCATAAGAGATGTTTCTTACATCTGGCATATGGTACTATTATCTATATAAATTCCAGGATATTGTCGGTCACAATTTCCACTTGATTTTAAAGATATAATAGCATTCGCAATAAAGCAAGAATGGTGTTCTTTTACTGTGTCCAAAGGGAAACAAAATAAGCAGGTTTCAGATTCACAATAAACAAGGAATTATGATAGAAAAACTAAAAGGCTAGTAGACAAATCAAAGTGAACCATAGCATAGAGAAAACATTGGTAGCTCTCAAAAGTAAAATAATGATGTCTTATACATTCTTTATTTTAGCTGTACAAAATTTTTTACTAAAAAGCATAAATATAAGGCATGCTATAAGAGAGTTTAACATTAAATTCTATGTCATGTAAATTGAGAATTTTGGCTGATGAGGACCTGTATGGCATATGTTGTAAAACTTCGGTGCTGTAATGATAACAATGCAATTCAAAATTCTCTTACCGGTGTTGACATAAACCAAAAATTATAAGGTTAAACAAATACCTTGCATTTTGACCCGTGCCTGCATTGAGGAGGAACAGCACATTGCCTAGAGCACCTAGGTGGCTTTAGTCCCTTTTCTGCTCCACAAGGTACCTGAAATTTCAAAATTCAGAATGAGAAAGAAAGAAAGAAAGAACATTCAGTTAAATTAGAAAAGTAATAGGGTATAAAGAACCCTAGGTTTTGTAACATAACTAAACACTTAAAAAATGTGAACTAGAGGGTATAAACCTAAGGCGGTTGAACCTGAAACCATATGATCCAAGCGTAGGTAGAAGTAGCCAATGTGGAGGAAGGACCCTTCAATGAAACAAGGAACTGATGAAAATAAAAACCAAAGATCAACAAGAAACCAGTACTACCGCACATCTATAGTAAGACTTGTTCTAGAAAAACCTAGGTAACCGATACAGCTAGGAAAAGCCGTGGGAGCGGGAGCAAGAGTGGCTGGGAGTGGGCAGCGAGCGGCGACAGGGCTGCGGAAACGGCCGGGTACGGCCGTTTCCGCAGCCCTGTCACCGTTCTAGAAAAACCTAGGTAACCGATACAGCTAGGAAAAGCCGTGGGAGCGGGAGCAAGAGTGGCTGGGAGTGGGCAGCGAGCGGCGACAGGGCTGCGGAAACGGCCGGGTACGGCCTGTGCCGTACCCGGCCGTTTCCGCAGCCCCGCCCGCTCCCACTTAAAAAAACGCGTTTTTTTCAAAAAAAAATTAATGATTTCAATGTTTTAAAAGCACCGCTCCTTTAAAATATAAAATATTTTTCTAATCTAAACCCTAAAAGCTAACTCTAAACAATAAAACAAAAAAACAACACAAAAACAAAACATAAAGTAAAGAAACTTACCTTTGGCTCTCCAAAATTGCATTGTGCTTGTCTAGGGTTTGAGGAGCTATTGCTAAGCTTGTAGGAGTGTGAGGAGCTGTAAAGGAGGAAGATTTGTGAAGGATTTGTGGTTTACAAAGTGAAGGTAAGTTTTTTTTTAATTTCTAACATTTTATTTTTTTTGTTATTTAATCTTCCACACATTACATTTTGATTTTTTTGCTTATGTTCATCTTTTTTTTGCTCTTTCTATTTAACTTTTTAAATTTTCATTGTTCAATCACAATGCAATTGCATGCCATTGTTTTCTTTGCTTTTTTTTTTTTGGAACCTTGTAGGTATTTCTACAATGGCAACAAGAAGTTTTGCTTCTTCTGGGCAATCTTTGGCCAAGGACTTTGACCCAAATTCACCGTTATGGAGGCACGTAACAATAGTTCAACAACTTGCAGGTGGTGGTTGTTTTGAATGGAAATGCAATGATTGTGATGGACTATTCAAAGGCTCTTACAGTAGGGTGAAAAGCCACTTGTGTGCCATAACGGGTAATGGCATAAGAGTATGCAAGGGGAAGAATAATGTTGGGGTGCCAAAAGCAAAAGTTTTGGCATATATCAAAGAGCAGGAAGATGCAGAAGCAAATGTGGCTATGAGAGCAAGTCATCCATTGGCTAAAAGAGGAGGTTCATCTCGTTCAACGAGTCCTCCAGTTACTCCATCACCTAGTGGATCCCCAATTGTGGCCATGCCACATCCATTTGTGGCTCTTATCTCCACGGATGAGGATGTTTCCCTTGCACGAAAGAAAAGCGAGACAAAAGGGCCATTGGAAAAGGCCTTTCAGAATGAGACCAGGGCAATTGCAGATGAACACATTGCAAGGTGTGTATATGCTAATGGGTTTTTTTTAATGTTGTGAGATCACCTTATTGGCATGAGATGGTGAAAGCCTCAATGAGGCACCAAAAGGGTATAAATCACCAAGATATGAGAAGATCCGCACCACCCTTTTGGATAAACAAAAAAAAATATGTGGAAACCTCCTTGCAACCAATTAGGGACTCATGGACCAAAACAGGTGTGTCCATTGTTTCTGACAGATGGAAAGATGCAAGAAACCGCACTTTAATCAATGTGATTGAAGTATGCCCTAAGGGGGCAATGTTTTTGAAAGCAGTTGATTGTGAGGGGCAAGTGAAGGATGCCCAATTTATAGCCAACATTCTCTTTGAGTCCATTGAGGCAGTGGGGCCTAAAAACGTTGTCCAAGTCATAACGAACAACGCCAAAAATTACAAAGCTGCGGGGATGCTAGTTGAGGCGCGGTATGGGCATATTTTTTGGACACCATGTGTCGTGCATTCATTGAATTTAATGCTAAAGAAAATGGCAAACAAAATAGAGTGGATCCAACAAGTGTATGAAGAAGCTGAAGAGATCCAAATGTTTGTCACCAACCACCACATGTCACAGGGCATTTTTAGATTATTCTCGCAGTTGGAGCTACTGAAGGTAAGGAAAAGTTTTCTTTCTTTCTTTTTAATTTAAAATTTAAATATAAGTTTTTTAGTATTATTTTAGCTTTTAATTTTATTTTTAATTTTTGTTCCTCATTCTTATTAGGTTGCAGAGACTCGGTTTGCATCACACACAATCGTCTTGAGACAACTAGTCAAGGTGCGAGAGGCACTCATGAGGATGGTAACATCCAATCTTTGGTCTATATGGAGGCAATAAAACACTCAACGGGCTCAAAAAGTGAAGATCCTGATCTTAGAGGACCCTTGATGGGATAAAGTGAATTACCTGTTGAGTTTTACGGAGCCCATTATGAGCATGATCCGGTTTACTGACACGGATCAGCCATGTCTAGGAGAGATATATGACGACATTGACTCACTGATTGAGAAGATAAAAGTTGTCATAAATGCAAAAGAACAAGATCCCGAGGAAATATTTTTCAAACAAGTGAAGTCAATCCTCATTGAGCAATGGAACAAAATGACCACCCCATTACATCTACTGGCTTTTGCATTGACTCCTAGATTTTATAGCACAGAGATCCTTTCCTTGCCAGGGAGGGTAGCACCATACAGGGATGTGGAAGTCAGTGAGGGATTTATGGCGGCATTGGCTAGGCTCTTCCCTGATCCTGAGGCCCAAGACCAAGTTATGGTAGAGTTTAGCAATTTCATAGTAGAAACGGGTCATAGCCTTCTCGCTCTTCGGAGCAAATACAAGATGGATACTCATATGTGGTGGTACCTCCATGGTACTTCATCGGTTTTACTTGCAACCTCTTGCAATTAAGGTCTTGGCACAGGTAACTTTTAAATTTTTTTATTCTCTTTTCTTTTAGTTTTTTAAAATTTAAGTTTGAGTGTTTAAGTTTGAAGTTGAACTTTGCATTGACTTTGAAGTTTGGATTGCCTTAATAGGTTGCAAGTTCATCTTCCTCTGAGCGCAACTGGATTACATATAGTTTCATCCACTCACAGAAACGCAACAGGTTGAGGGCTAAAAGGGCTAAAGATTTGGTATACATACATTCCAACTTGCGCCTTTTATCCCACAAGCAGTCGGAGTACAAGGAAGGGTCAACAAAACATTGGGACATTGACCCAGAGATAGTTGACTTGGATGCTTCCATTTCCCACCATGGAGCATATGATGATGAGGGGAGTTTTGTGGCACTGGCACCACGAGACCTACATGCACAAGGGGGTGCAACTAGCAGTGGCCCTAGTGCGAGTGGTTCGAGCCCATGTGGTTCTAATGAACCACATAATGATGATGATGTAGCTGGTTTTGATCCTCTTGATGAAGAGGAATATGATGAATATTGACAATGAAAGATAGTTTGAACTTTGAATATTGATCTATGATTGAATTTAATATATCATGAGATTCATGACATTCACATTGTGTTCAATTTAAATATTTTAAATTTTAATTTAACTTTTACGCTTTTAAGTTTCTAAGTTTTATCGGTATCCTAGCTTGTTTGTTGTGGTTATTCACTTATTTAGCATATAACTTGTCTTTTATCTTGTCTTTCGTATGCATAATATGTGGTTAATAATCAAAATCCTATTTAAAAGGCTAAAATTTATATATTTTTTAATTTTTATATAGTTTTTGTACTGCCGTATCCTACGCCATATCCGGGGTCAAAAAAAAATTTGCCAATTCCGCGCATTGGATACCCCGCTCCCACAACCGTATCCAAAACGTTTCGGCAACTTAGAGAAAAACAAACAAAACCACCATCATCCACCATGACAAGAGGACCAATTCCAAATCTGATAATGTTAATATCTAAGAAGCCACTTCGTCCCCTCCCCCACCCTCAAACCCAACCTGGGTACGTACCCGGGAAGTAGTACAAGTACAATACCCCTTGGGTACTTCTAGGGCATGTCTAGGGAGTACCTTGGATGTGGTACAACTACGGTGCCCCTTGGGTACGTCCAAGGGGTACCCACAATTAAAAACGAATTTTTAATGTTTTTTTGCTTTTCCAATCAGAAAATCAACATAAAAACACAAAAAATATAATAAAAAACTAATCCTTACCCTAAAAAGTAACTCAAACACAAAAAACAAAGATAAAAGACAAAAAATGAGCAAAACACAAATGCAAAAACTATCCTAAGGATGTTGACCTGAATTCTTCCCTTTCACACCACTCATTGTTTGACATTGACTCTCCTGGGAGGCATAGTATAGTTGGTGGGAGTGGTAGAGCTAGCAGGAGTGGTGGAGCTAGTGGGAGTGGTGGAGCTAGCGGGGGTGGTAGTCCTTGTGGTTCTAGTGCACCACATGATATTGAAATTGATGCTCTCGATGAAGAGCAAGATGACTATGAATATTAATTTTGATGTAATTAATTATGATCAGCACGACATTTGAGATATTTGATTATTACGACATTTGGCCTGCAGATAATGTTTTCATTTTTGTGGTTATTTTGTTTTTTATATGCATACTATATGGTTAATGTCTCTAATTTCTGATTTATTAGGCTATAATTTCTATATTTTTTATTTTTTTATATATTTTTTGTACGGACGTACCCAAGATGTACCCAAGACAAAAAAAATCGCCGTACTCATACCCAAACCGGCTACTTAGGTTAATGTTATAGTGTCTTGGAATAAAGAGGGCAAGCTGGAAAATCCTTGAAGGAAACAGCCACTTCCCCTAGAGACTCTCCTAAAATTGAATTACAATGAATCTCTAGAGACAAAAAAATATAGCAGTGCATGCCTTTCCTCATTATTTGGCCGTAAGTAATAGGGATTAAAGGCCCTCGGCACTAAATGGAAGAAAATTCATGGGGGCCTAGAATGAGAATGAGGGTTGGGGTGCCCAAGAAGTAGTGGGCAAAGATGAAGGTCATCTCCTTCACATTTCCCCATCCAAAGAATGCTTAACGCCTCCAAGGTTTGTAATGCGCTGAAAGGAGGTAGCCAGCCTAATTACTCTAAGGGTCCCCTATAAAGTCCTACAACTGAAAGTGATATCCTTTTAATCTACAGTGTTATAAAGTGGATAGAGAAACCCCCGAGTCTTCGTGTACCTTACGATGCTCCTCAATCTAAAACATTCAAGCATGAGTCATATTTACAAATCTCAAGAATGTGGTCAAGGCATACCCAAAACCACATGAAAGGCACCCATAACCTCACCCAAGATTTACCAAGCAAAACAAAAGCTCACCGAATAAATTTCCTACATTGTTATGAAGTAGCTCACAAATGATGTGATAATGAGCTAGGTAAAACTTGTTGCATGTTCCAGAACTTAGGGTAAAAGTGAATGCAGACTGCAAGAACATCTAGTCTAATTGTGTCGAATAATTTTTTAGTACTTACAATAATGACATATTTCTCTTTTCATGTCTGCTGTAACGTGTACATTTGAAAGCAAGATGAAAAATAGCGTCAACGCATCATCCAATGAAAATAGCAGATCGTAAACTTCCTCTCGTGGGTAGATCACTTTCTAAGTAAGAATTATTCATATCCCAGAGAAAGTTCTTCCAACATCTCTTGTCAGTGTGTGTATATATAATCCACACAGTGGATTCAAGACAAGAATTGCAAAACATCAATAATAGCCCTTTCTATGACCTAAAAAATGTGTGCCCATATGTCACTGGACTGACAATTTTGAAGAGCAATCAACAGGCCAGACAGAAACTTAATAAAATTTCTGAAACCACTTGTCTAAAGCTCACCTCATATGATGTTTCTCCACATGCACAGGAAATGCGGACTGTAACCGGGCAAGGTGCACAAATCCCTCTGCATAGACATAAATGAACACTTAAGTAAAACATGAAAGATGCTATCTGGTTTTTTGACTCTTAGAAAGAATATAAAAATCCTTAATCACAATTTTCACTGATTGGCTAACTAATCAACAAATGCTTATCACTAATGCAACATAATCAATTCAGTCCTTATGGTAGTAGACAAGAATCAAGGTTCAAATTTTTTTTTGAAAAGTATCAGAACTGGGATGTAAGTCTGGTATTGATGGTGCATGGTCAAGGAAATGGCTATAATTAATGTGTGATAAATAATGTTAAGAAAGCATCAATATTTGGCTGTGAACAATTAATTTTTAATGCATTCAATATAGTTCTACCATTTATATTTGGCGCATCATTTACAAAAGGATGATCAAATGCAAGCAAATGAATTAAAATAAATATTAGAAATAATATTAAGAAAACATCAAAGCTCGGTTGTGGATAATCAAGGCATTATTATATTCCTTCCATTTACATTTGGCGCATCATTTACAAATGTATGATCAGATCTTTACATCTATGGAAACAGACAAAAGTTAACAACAGCATTTATCTTCCAGAAACAAAAGTACTCTATGTTTAAGGGAGGCTCCTCGAGAAATTAGAGATGATAAAACTAAGCATAAGCATCGAAAATGATCAAATTACTCTGGATTTTTCAAGGGAGGCCGAGTGCAGAATATGGAATCTATACTACAGTGTTCGACTAGATATCATGACCACATCACCAATGTCATAAGAAAAGAGAGCTGTAAATAAGTTATTAAGATTTTTCAAATTCAAGCCTTGTGGAACCGAAAGCATTCCACAACCGTCCAAAAGTTCTTGGGAAAAGGAAACAAATGGAATCACATTACAGCAATGAATGAAATTTGGTAAAATGCAGAGGCACAGAGAATCGGAGGAGACAAGGACATCACGGTAGCATTCTGAACTAAGAGAATCACGGTGCTGAAGGATCCACAATGAACTAAGAGATAGTTTTACTTTGGGTTTTATTCCCCTTGCGAGTTTCTCCACATTAAACTTTGTGAGCATCTTGTGGATAAATGCCATGTTTCTATTTTGTGCTTTTCTTCCCTTTATTTTGTGCTTTTATTCCCTTGCATGTACGATGTTTTTTAAAATAAGATAGTTAACATAAAACCAAAATCTGTTGTTAAGAATTGAGCTACTTCACAGAACTGTCAATATGTACTGTGCCACAAGAAAGCATTCATAAGGTAGATCATCCTATTTACTTTGCACGAAAAAATTCATCCATGGCAAAGATAGCACCACTGAATGTGAAACATTGGTCATGGTGTACTCAGTGCAGAAGCTGAGACATTATTTATGACAAATTCTTATGTCTTATAGGTCAACATCAGCCTTTAGTCTATCTGTGGTGAATCAAACACATGATAGAGTTGGCCAAATTTTCTTTTTATGCAGGAATTTACATTTAATATTTGTGTGCGACTAGGGAAGATCGTGTGATAGCCAAGTCCAACTAACTCATAGGGATTAAGTTAAGAAAGGAATTCCAAATGGCATCTCTTATTCCCAATCATTAAATATAGTTGTCTTGCAATCCTAGTATGAGACTTTATCAGAAAACTTGTCCAGGGCAAGTTTTCCCAAGAACATGCTTTAGGCAAAGTGAAATGAAAATCAAGAAGGCAAAGATATTTCAAGTAACCAATGGGTTGTAGAATTTGGGCCATGCTTAGGTCCTTTGAATATGTATAATGAAAGAGACTAGAGGAATTCTATAAAGAAGCCCATGAAGGATTTGCAAGAGGCCACATGGGATCACTACCAGACACCATTGCTAGAAAGGTGTTGTAGGTGGGGGCTATGGTCACCAACTCTATACATGGTATAGAAAGAATGGGTGGTGGTAGCCAACACATGCCAGAGAATAGGGAAACCATTGGAAAGAGATTTCATGTGACACTTTCCAATGCACTCTCAAAAAATAATCGAGTATTGGATTTTGTCGGTCCTTTCAAAAAACAGAGTCAATCAAGGAGGTATAAATATAGAGTGATAGTGGCTGTGTTTTTAACTAGGTAAGCTGATGCAAAGGCCCTTCCAGACAATTAGTTGCAAGTACAACCAAATTTCTATATGAACAAAATCATTACCTGTTCTAATATACCCCAACATTTATTATGATAGGTGTTTATTTTGTTAATGAAATCATTCAACACCTGACTCGACATTTTGTAATTTTCCATTCCTTTTCAAACATTCATAAGGTAGATCATCCTATTTACTTTTAGATAACTATGGATGGTCTTTGTATGAAAAGATACAATAAATTAATCGAGAAGAGATATAGTGTTCCCATTGTCCATTAGAATTAGAAAGAATTTCTAAATAAAACTTTGTATGCTGGTTTTTGATTGACATTTCGGATCACACTCCGCGATCCATCATCAAGAAGAGGATATAGATTAAAAGTTTATAAGACTAAATATCCATCCCAAGATATCAAAACATTGGTTTTTTCTGTAATCGAAAGGACACTACCAACTCCCCAAATGCACAAGCTCTCTCACTAGGAATGTGTCTTTTGCAACAGTTCTCACCCTTCACTGCTCTTATAATCCATTTACTTGCCAGGGCTGTTCCTTGAGATCTAATGTCAGGGATCCCTAATCCCACAAGATCTCTTGGAAGGATGCAATCATTCCAAGCTACCAAAGGAATTCTGTTTACTCCTCCTTGTTTGGACCAAAAGAAACCACTGAGAACCATTTCTAGTATTTTACAAGTCCTGTGAGAGAGATGTAAACTCCTCCCTTTTGTTAAATATTCTGTTGACTTTTATCAGAAAAAAAAGTTGTCTAAAAAGAGGGTAGAACATATGTCCTGCGCTAACATTTTGTAGATAATTGAAACTTTCCTAGCAAAAGAGAGATCAAAGTCATTACAAACTTGAACTCCTCAATTTATTCCAGTATCCATCGCCATTGATCAGCAATTGAGAGTTGGATACAAAAGGGAATACCCAAATAGCAAATGATGTCCCTTGGTTTTTAGAGTTCCCAGATTTGGGTAAGCCAAACCAAAGGCTCAACTTGCCTAATGAGATGCAACTTCAGTTTCTACTTTCTCCCCAAAACACCGAAACATTTGGCAAAAGTATCCAAACAAAGCATTGTGTATTCAGCCAATCATTGAGAAAATCAGGAGTTAAGGCTGATTCATTAAAAAAATGCACATTAAGTAGTTAACTACCATCTAAGAAAGATATTTCATTAATTTTCCCTTGTATTCTAGTTGCCTCCAATAGATAACCAGAAGCATTTTTAGTGATCGAATAAAGGTAGGGAACAAGAGGACCTTATCAGATAGATCTCTTCAAATGGAGGATCATTGAGACTCTTTTTTCGCAACCTACCTATTTTCAAGAGTAAGGTGTTGACATATGTCAAATCAGAAGGTTGAAATGGTAAAATTCGGGACAAAAGGCAAGCCAAATTTTATTGGAAAATTGTGTATCTTCTATGACTGGATAAAGGAAAGTAACTTTTGTCAAACATGGCAATGGAGGTCTAAATATTCAGAATATGAAGACTCAAATTATAATGTCAACAAGACTTATTACTCAGTTGAGTTTAGGAGCAATGATTATTCAATTTGATCAGTGCCCTACCTGAAGGTCTTGCAGAGGAATAACTTTTAAGTAGTCAAAGTACCTAACAACAAAAAAACCAAAGTTTCGTCGTCATGAGCATACAAAGGAATTTATATGTGTTTGCACAGCTTGGACTTATTGGATGATGCAGTTCGTCTCAGATGATGCTGATGAGGACATGTCAGAGGACAATGTGCATCATGATGATGCCACCTAACCATCACACACTCAGCAGAGAAGGTGTTCTATATGCAGTGTCCACAAACTCCTTGAGGAATCAAAATCCTCAACAGTAATCCCCTCTTGTGTCCTTTACTTCTAGTGCTTCATATGTTGGTCCGTAAGTTAAGCGAAGAAAATAAATTTTATTTTAATTACATTCACAAGACAAGTAGTCTCTGGGACAACAAAAGCAACATTACAGCTGTTCCAACCACCATGTGGACACATGCTTACAAAAGCAGAAAATACCTCAAAGATAGATATAGGGGCAGGCAAATTAAGCTCCAGGAACTGCTATTTCGTTTGGAAGAATCAATCTTCTGCTGTTAGGGTTGATTAGATATTCCCGTATCCTGACTTCTTTGTCCTCGTCTCTTCAAAAATGGACAACATAGAGTCCACCCTCAAAAGGTGTCAGCATATCTAACCCAAATGTCACTGTAAGCATCATCAATGGAACAGTCTAGTCAACCCCCTCACCTCATGCTTCCTCGTTTTGACTGACTATATTTGTAGATTGGACTAAGCAAGTGGCTATGGAAATGTTACTGGATGATACCCAAGACATCACCGATTTACACTATCCCCCTTCCCCCTTATCTCCTATACACATGGGCATGGATGCAGTTGTGGATGTGAATGTTGATATACAACCTGTTATTGAGCAGCCTGAGCCACGTAGACATAATGATCTGTGGGGGTCGTCTGGACCTAGCTTGCAGATCATTCTTGTGTCACTTGATTAGCACCCTTACTGAGACCCCCCATCCGGTACCAATTTCAAATCCCATGGCACCATTATTATTCCACGTGTGAGGAACCAATAAAAACTAGTCATCAATGAGTGACAGATTGTATTTAATGCTCTTAGTTGGGGAGAAAGGGAAAGGGAAATTTCTAAGTCCCTTAGCCAGTTGGTAGCCAATCATAGACAATTACAAAAAATTCACAAAAGCATTGCACAACGCTTGGAAAGTATAGATGCAGTATAATGATGAAAACACACTCCAATGCTGCGGAGGATATGAAAATATTCTTACTACATCTGAAGAGTGGGGAACGCATGGTGAAATCCTCAAGAGAAAAATCTATGGCTGCGAGCAAGAGTTCTGGAGAGGACTCTTGCCTCTGTAAGGAGGACCCACCTGTAACGACACCCCAAGTCTAATCCCACAGATGAATGCAAGAGCAAAGGAGGAGTTTCAAAGCCCCTGAAGGAGGATCTCCCAGTAGCAGAACCCAAGCCAACATCGAAGAGTGCAAATAGGAGCTCTGGAGGAGAAAAGCTTCATACAAAACCCTCATCCAAAGAGGTTACATTGAATCTTGATCATATGACAGAAAAAAGAAATATGGAGCTGCAAAAAGAAGGATCCATGGTAAGTCCCCAAAATCATCATGGATCAGATAATGTTCCTCTCCCTTCTTTTAGGTAGTGTTTCATTGTTGATACATCATCTACAGCCCTCGCCATTTTCCAGAAAATAATGAGACATCTGATTTTGAATCTAGGCTCAATGAAAAAAAATTAATATGTAGGTATAATGGTTTATAGCCAACTCTTCCTGCTCTAAAAGAGTGGATAAGCCAATACCCGGCTCCTATACTTTTTGGCAAGTTGGAAATTTACCCTTATTCCCAAGGGTTCTTCATTGTGCTGTTTGTAGAATCGTTGGACAGGGAGAGATTTTTAGAAAGGAGAAAGAGACCCTGCTTTCAGAAAGGGGCAGGACTATTCATGAAGCTTTGGTTTTCACATTTTGACTACAAAACTTTCCTTAGTTCTGGTTTGGGTCAGGCTACCAAATTTGCCTCTGCATTTTGGGACTCCATAGGCCCTGAGATAGATCAAGGATTCTATAAGTACCTTTGGTAGCCAAGACCTGGCAACCAAAAACAAATTCAAAACAACATGTGCCCACATGTGTGTTTGTGGATCTGAGCAAAGGTCTCCCTGCTGATTTTTCCGTTGTTTGGGGGGATTCAACAAGAACCCAAAAAGTTGATTATGAAAATATTGCTTTAGGCAATGTTTTCAATATGCTCAATTAATTGCTTCATGTTCACATCTAGAGGGTCCACTTCCGAAGCCACTGGAAAGGAATCCTATCGGTAAAACAATGGTTTCCAAGTGGTTCAACAAAAGTAAAAACAAAAGACTATCTGGTGGAATGGAAGTTCAAAGGATCATGTATCGGTTGAACCCACTGATCAAAAGAAGGAATCTGCGGATCGAGAGCAATCAGATGATTCCTTGGAAGAATCAGAAGAATCTTGAAGTATGCATGAAATTGAGATCACCATGTATAACACTGATGGGAAAAAATCTCCTTTTGAAGAGAGGCACAAATCAGCAATGAAGAGAAAATACGAATATAGAAGCCCTTCCCCTAATGAAGTTCAGGGGCAAGATCTGCAACTCCAAATCATCCCATCAAGTTCAGGGGCAAAAAAGAAATTTCAAAATTGATGGTTTTACTTAACCTTTAGATTACTATATTAATTATTAAAAACATGCATGCATGTTATGTAAAAACCATGCATGCATTTATGTAAAAAAATATGCATGCATGTTTTGTTAAAAAATATACGTGCATGCAAGTTAGTAGTTTTGCATGCAAGTTAGTAGTTTTGCATGCAAGTTTTGTTAAAAAATATACGTGCATACAAGTTGGTAGTTTTGCATGCATGTAAAAGGAAAGTCCATGCAATTGCATCCATGCAAAAAGCTTGCATGTTCTGTTAATTAGCAAGGATGCATAACAAGTAACAAAAACTAGGAAAATTGAAAGCTGGCGTTTTAGGAAAGTTAGTAAAATCAAGCATGTTCTCTTTAGAGTGCATGCATCCAGGAAAAAGAAAAAATCATGTTAAAATTATGCATTATCTTTTTTGAAAGGATGCCATGCTAGAATTTAGCTTCGCATGTTGGTTAGTGCTTTTTGCATGCATGTCCTTTAAGCTAGCATGCAAAGGTGGAACTTGAAAAGCAAGCCATTTAGATTAAAGATCTCTTAGGAATGCTAGGATCTAGTTGTAAAAAAATGATGTAACTGGATATTTTTGATATAAAAAAATACTTATTAAAAAAGCATACTCCAATGCTAATTAATGTGATCAATGATGTCTATGTTTTTGCAAGGACAAAGCATAATGAACATTTCAAACAGTTTATCGACCTAATCATGAACCCAAGGACATGCATGTGGAAGATTGGAGGGAAGATAGCAGGAAATATGTGCAAGACGAATGCATGTATAGAGAAATACATAAGATATTCCGCTTGCATATTTAAAGACTGATTCCCAAAGCCGGTATATATCACCAATATTGCAAAAGGAGGTTGGTGATAGGTTTGGATCTTTATGAATGGAGGCCAGATTCCAACAACAGAGAGATTGCTCATAAGGTAGAATATGATGAATTGCAGCTAATGTTGCAAATTAATTGACTTGAAAACAGCTGAAATGAAAGATTAAGGTTATAGGATAAGACTTCAGAATTGAATAAAAAGAGAAGAAAAAGTATAGATCAAATGGGAAATTAGAAAAGTCAACATAAGGTAACTTTCAATCAATGGGGGTTGGAGCAAACCAAGGTGGTGGATTAGATGGGAGAACCAGTTAGGAAATTAATCACTTCAAATCTGAAATTAATTACAGCAGTAATTAATTAATAAATGCACTAGACTGCTGCAAACTTCAAGAGTTAATAACTTGCTCAATACTTGGTCTCTTGCCATGAAATAAAGTGCAGACCAATCTACAATTCAAGAGCTTTCCAAAGATATTAAAATCTGAATTTTTAGATCACCAAAATCCCTCCAAAATAACCCCCAAAATCTGCCTCCAAGTCGCTAGGGTTAGAATAAATGCTATAAATTAATTCTGTAATGTCCCACTTCTGGGATCAATCGGAAATATGCAAATCAACAACCTCTCCAATACTTCAATAGCAAAATTGTGATCAAATCCCCTTGAACTGGTTAGATGACTCCATAAACCCAAATAATAGGGGTTTAATGGCCACTAACAACAATTCACCCAGATAAAAATCAGATCTAAAGTTCTAATGCAACCACTGTATTGCACCTCAAATAAGCAATGAAACTGCTGTAAATGAATACTGGAATTATTCTCAAAACCTTTACACAATATTCAGCCAATGATGACAATTCAGAGTGTATAAAACCGGTGTTAGACTTCTAATACCAGTCGCTGCAATATTGATCTAATATTTCATATATAGATCAATATAAAGAACTTCAAATCAATTCCACTGCCCCGCTGGCATCAAACTGATCCTAAAAGGGTGTACTGCCATTATAAGCTACCAATCCTTATACATCGTGTACTAACCCAGTCACTTTTATTTGAGAGCAAAATTATAAAACTGTTATATCATCATGAACAGACCCAAAAATGCCCCAAAATCATGCAACTATCAGATGCCAAAGTTAGATTGTAACAGCTGCAAAAGATATGCAAACAAGCTATGAATCATTGCCAAAATGATGATGAAAACATACTTCAAACTCAGCTCAGTTCACCTATACATTCGCTGCTAAGAAAGAGGCTCAAATCATCATTGGAACATGCACTAGATCAGATCGCCATTCCCAGTATTGAATAGTTTAAATGAGACCCGAAATATATGGAATTGATGTCAAAAAGGGAAGACAATATAAAACCTCAGCACCTTCACCCAGATCACTGCTTTATGGAGTCCAAAATACATTTAGAAGTAAGTTATATCAACAACAAATGATACCGCCCAGGTCGCTGATTTTAGGAGGATCAAAAACAAGCATTAAACACTCATAATCATCCCAAATGGAATCGCTGGGTTTAAAGGAAGAATAGCAGCGTATTTTGAACCCAAAACTCAGACCAAACACACCAAGTGTGGTCGCTGTAGCTATTAAAATAATAGCTATTAGTTTGCTTGGACAAACACGATTCCAAATATGTATTAAGCATTCAATCTTCACTCCCAAAAGGAGATAGATCTATTAATTAATAAATATAATTCTCTAGGTGAGATCGCTGGCAAGGAAAGAACAGCAGTCAAATTAGATAAGATCCAGACTTCTGTTAGAATATGCGGAGAGAGGAAAAAGAAAGAATAGAATGTACAAAGATGGAATGAAGAGAAACCGGAATGCACACTGTACAAATGAGTTGTGTGTCCGGGTATTTATTATGCAAAGACGGTTACAAAACTAGTTAGCGGTTACAACCGCATAACCATACAAAACAATTATAAAAAGGGGATGTCTTATTCATTTATTCCTACACCCCCTCTTAAGACTTACCCTACATAACTCAAAAACAAACAATGTAACAAAACAGAACTACGCTATCTTCAAACACTTTCACTTTGAAAGCAATGCTATGATAAGGCAGGGCTCCATCAAATTGCTCTGTGACCTTCGTAAAAGTGTAGCTCCCGAGCTGAATTCCCGAGTTCCCGGATTTCACCTCCCCGAACTCCCGAATTACAGATCTCCCGAATTATTGGACAACCATCCATACTGAGCCATCCACAAGCTCCATCAAGTTGTCTCATGACCCTCGTGAGGGTATAATTCCCAAGATCCACAGTCTCCCAAACTATCTGAGCAACCATCCATACCGAGCTTCATCTACCCTGTATCCTTTCTTGCCTTCAAAGTTTAGAGCATCTTTATAGCACATATTCGTCACTGTCCTCACTACCTTCTGCATCCGGTGGGTCTTCAACCATGGCTATATTGGCTGTATTTGATATGACTTTACCCTTGAGCACATCATTGGCTCGAACACGACAATCCCATGCTGTGTGACCTCTTTTCTTACAATAATGACATTCAATCTCCGACTTATCTGATCTTCTATGATATTTTCTGGTTCTAGAATAGAAGGCACTTTCTTGCTGGGAATGACCTTCTGCATCCTCTGTAGTTCGTTTTTCCTCAGCTAGAAGAGCTGCTATCATATCATCCAGAGATTGAGATTGAATTTGACTGAGAGTAAAAACTACATTGCTATATTTTGAAGACAGACTATTTAATAGGATAGCTTTGGCATCTTCGTCCTCAATTGCAGCTTTCACTTCTGCTAGTTGTCTGATTAAGGACCTTAGATTATTGATGTGGCTTGACATAGAGACTCCATCATCCATTTTGAACCTATATAACTGAAGTTTCAGGGAAAATTTGGCATTGACTGCTTTCGCTCCAAATAATTTATTTAGAGTATCCCAAATGTCCTTCGATGATTTGTCTAGGTCTACATGATGAAGTTCAGAGTCAACAGAGAGCAAGGCCAATAATAGCTTTCGCTCTATCATCTCTGCTTTGCCATTCTAACAATTTCGATGCATCGGTAGGTGTTGTCTCTTTCCCGTTTACAATGCCCCACAAATTTTTATTCATAAGTTGCATTTGTATTTTCACTCTCCATGTATGAAAATTTAGACCAGAATATTTTTCTATGGGCATTTCCATTTTAATAGAATAAATACAACTGCGTATTTTGGCAATGAATAAATAAAATAAAATAAAATACCAATTGCACAGTTTCGTGCCCTAGCGCAGTCTTTTTGCTTCTGTGTCTTTGAAAAATATTTGTGCCCTAGCAATTCGTGACTGTAAAATGCAGCATATTAGCGCAAATCGCGACTGTATTTTCGTGCTCGAAAATACTGTTAATTTCCTTTTCCTTGCTTGAAACGTGCCATTCGCAACTGTATTTTCGTGACTTTGCGACTTTGTTTTGAACTTTTCAGAAAAACGCGAGTGTATCTCTTCTGATTATGCTTTCGTTTCTGTACAGCGTGATTTTTCGTGCTTTCCTGTGGAAATGGCGCGCCCTTGATTTCCGACTGCAGATTTTTCTATGCTGTCGTTTCTAAAATCCGTCAATGAAAAACCCGCGATGTTTCTTCAGTCTTCGTTATGCCCTTGCGCCTCTATTTTATCTTCAGATCGCTGGTAATGACAAAGATGAATGCGGAAGTCTATGATTCATTTTCGAGCTTCACGAAAAGTTTTGATTTCTTTCACGTGCCCTAATGGGACTGTCACGAAAATATCTCACTTCCTCTCTATGCTTGCCCCACGCTCTGATACCACTGTTAGAATATGCAGAGAGAGGAGAATAGAAAGAATAGAATGTGTAAAGAATGGATTGAAGAGAAAACCGGAATACACACTGTACAAATGGGTTGTGTGTCCGGGTATTTATTATGCAAAGACGGTTACAAAACTAGTTAGCGGTTACAACCGCATAACCATGCAAAGACGGTTACAAAAGGGGAAGTCTTATTCATTTATTCCTACACCCCCTCTTAAGACTTACCCTACATAACTCAAAAACAAACAATCTAACAAAACAGAACTACGCTATCTTCAAACACTTTCACTTTGAAAGCAATGCTATGATAGGATAGGGCTCCATCAAGTTGCTTCATGACCTTCGTAAAGGTGCAGCTCCCGAGCTGAATTCCCGAGTTCCCGGTTTCCACCTCCCCGAACTCCCGAATCACAGATCTCCCGAATTATTGGACAACCATCCATATTGAGCCATCCACAAGCTCCATCAAGTTGTCTCATGACCCTCGTGAGGGTATAATTCCCAAGATCCACAGTCTCCCGAACTATCTGAGCAACCATTCATACCGAGCTTCATCTACCCTATATCCTTTCTTGCCTTCAAAGTTTAGAGCAACTTTATAGCACGTATTTGTCACTGTCCTCACTACCTTCTATAAGCATCCGGTGGGTCAAAATTCGAACCATAGGCTAGATTGGAAATTATTTGATAAAAGTAATTTACCCTAGGTGACCACTTTTCATTGGCTCGAACACGATCAATAAAATGCTGTGTGACCTCTTTATCCTACAATAATTCCCCATTCAATCTTTATACTTATCTGATCTTCTATGATATTTTCTGGTTCTAGAATAGAATGCACTTATTGCTGGGAATGACCTTTGCATTATTTGTAAAATTCGTTTTTCCTCAACATCCCAAAGCCCAAGAAAGATAGGCTAATATCTTCCAGAATGGGGACGTTACATTTGACTGAATTGAGTCTAAAAACTACATTGCTATGATTTTGAAGACAGACTATTTAATAGGATAGCTTTGGCATCTTCGTCCTCAATTATCGAATCTTTCACTTCTGCTAGTTGTCTAATAAAGGACCTTAGATTATTGATGTGGCTTGACATAGAGACTCCGTCATCCATTTTGAACCTATATAACTGAAGTTTCAGGAAAAATTTGGCCATTGACTGCTTTCGCTCCAAATAATTTATTTAGAGTATCCCAAATGTCCTTCGATGATTTGTCTAGGTCTACATGATGAAGTTCAGAGTTAGAGAGAGCAAGGCCAATAATAGCTTTCGCTCTATCATCTCTGCTTTGCCATTCTAACAATTTCGATGCATCGGTAGGTGTTGTCTCTTTCCCGTTTACAATGCCCCACGAATTTTTAATCATAAGTTGCATTTGTATTTTCACTCTCCATGTATGAAAATTTAGACCAGAATATTTTTCTATGGGCATTTCCATTTTAATAAAATAGAATAAATACAACTACGTATTTTGGTAATGAATAAATAAAATAAAATAAAAATACCAGTTGCACAGTTCCGTGCCCTAGCGCAAGTAGTCTTTCGAAACACTTCTATGTCTTTCCTGGCTTATGTCTATGAAAAATATTTGTGCCCTAGCAATTCGTGACTGTAAAATGCAGCATATTAGCACAAATCACGACTGTATTTTCGTGCTCGAAAATACTGTTAATTTCTTTTGTCTTGTAACGAAATGTGATGTATGGCCTATCGTAGTTGAGGAATTAAAGAAATAGTTTACATGCATGTGACCAAAAGTTTTTTGCAGTACCAAGCCCGAAGGTCTCTGACTATGTGTCAAGTTTATGAAATCCGTCTATGGTTTGAAAACCCGCAAGATTTTTCTATGCTCTCGTTTCTGAAATCCGTCAATGAAAAACCCGCGTTTTTTCTATACTGTCGTTTCTGAAAACCGTCAATGAAAACCCGCGAGTTTTCTTCATGTCTTCATTATGCCCTTGAAAGCCTGCTATTTTATCTTCAGATCACTGGTAATGACAAAGATGAATGCGGAAGTCTATGATTCGTTTTCGAGCTTCACGAAAAAGTTTTGATTTCTTTCACGTGCCCTAATGGGACTGTCACGAAAATATCTCTCTTCCTCTCTATGCTTGCCCCACGCTCTGATACCACTGTTAGAATTTGCGGAGAGAGAGAATAAAACGAATAAATGTGTAAATAATGATTGAAGAGAAAACCAGAATACACATCAAATGGGTTGTGTGTCCGGGTATTTATTATGCAAAGACGGTTACAAAACTAGTTAGCGGTTACAACCGCATAACCATACAAAACAATTATAAAAGGGGAAGTCTTATTCATTTATTCCTACAGAAAAAAGGAAGGATAGAACAGTCATAATAATTACACAAATAACAAACAATTGATCAATGGGACTCGAAGAAAAACATTGAATTATAATATAGAGTAACTAGGGTAAAAATACCCTTGGTTATCAGAAGTAACTTGGATATTCAGTGATAAATAAAGTAAACATGGTCAGAAGGAGGTAAACCTAAAGTAGTTAACCCCCCCAACAAAAGAAGTATGGATCTGACTAGAGATCAAAGCAGTAGTATCAAGGCTTGGAATTAGAAGATACAATCACATCATCATCTATCACTTTGAATGAGCAGAATGTATGATTTGAAAGCTAATCGTAGGAGGATGCCCAGGGAGAATGGGTACAGGTTGGATAATCCTAGGAGGAAGTAGGGGAGTCCCTGAACAACCTCTCCTAACATCCAATGCCAACAAACCTTTGGGAAGAAAGGAAAAAGTTAGCCAATGTGTGCCTGCCTTTGTAACCTAAGTTGCAAATGAGGTAGTTAGGATGCCCTGGGAGACTCACGGTGATGGGAAAGGAGGAATGCCATATAACCTATCTATCACATGTGTGTGGAACGTTGTATCTAGAGGTGATTACCACTTACAATTCCTATAGTGAGCTGAAAGGAGCTATGCGATTACATTAACTGACAACTCTAGCTATCTCTTGTATGGTCCTAAATCTAGAAATGAAACCTCAACTTTGAATGCGTTTGAGAACATCTTCTAACATGACTATTATTCATCATCCACTACATCCATAACACAATGGCACATAGCATGATTAAATCTAGAGACAAACATGAATCAAGAATTGCCATGGCACTAAAGGATTTGTAATAGGAAATTCCAAAGGTAGCATCCAGAGATGGTTATTATTTATAGCCATTTGGATAAAGGATTTTCGAAAGAACATTTGTTATTAGTAAATGTCCTTATTTAGTGAAGATTCTTCCAAGATCAATGGTACTATTATCCACGTAAGCCCCCATACATTATTTGCACAACTTATTCAAGGTCTGGACTCAGGCAGATTTGGATGGATACCAAAAAGTATAAAAAAAAAAAGAGTTTTCAATGTTTTGTGGACCAAAAGAAAAGGAATTTTAATGTTTTGCGGACTTGGAGAATGAAGAATTTTTGAAAATTTGACAAAATCCACGATACAGGATATGTGGACAAAGAAAACGGGGCCCGCCATGCATGGAAAAATGACCGCGGCAATCCTAGCGGAGCAACGGGGAAGAAGTTTTTAGGCCGCAGAAGAAAGAATTTTGAGTTTTCAGCATGCCGCCGATGTGTGGAGGATAAAATAAGGCCACGAGATGGAGGAAGTTCATTTCAATGTTTTGTAGGTGGTGCAAAGCAAATCTAAGTATTCGCGGAGGTGCTAAGCAAGTTGATCGTGGAAGTTTAATTCACCCGCGGAAATATTGAAAGTGTTCCACAGTGTCAAAAACGAGTCCGCCAAGGTCTACATGAAGCCTGAAGTTGCGGAGGTTGAGAAAGCCACGGTTTTCTATAGCGTTTTGCGGGTGCTTTGGCAGTGCTTGTGGGCGTCTAAACCCTGGTATTTGCAAAGCGGCAAAGGCCATTATTCAAGCCACGGAAGGAGCAAAAGCTTCTTGGAAGGTGAACCTGACTAACATCTTGAAAATGACATTGACAGAGTCCATGATGGACAAAGTAAAGCCGGTCATTTCTCTTGAAATGCCACAAACCTTTTAATTGAGTCTTACAAATCTGCGTTGGCTGAGGAAGTCTCAAATGGATTCTTCAATCGAACATTCACTGGCCTGACAAAGGATTTTCTTTCTTTTATATAGAACAACAAAGTTCTAAAGAAATCCGCGGAATTTTGGAAAAGCAACAAAGCAGCGGAACATAGAAAGTTCTAAACGTCAGTCCACAGATGTCATTGAAAGCCAAAAAACAAAGAAACTCTATTTTTTAGCCGTTTAATCTTTTGTGAACAGTACTGGAAGGCTTATATACCTATTTTTATATTCTTAATTGATCAAAGATCAAATTTCAAAGTTTGCAAAAGCTAAAAGAAGTTCAGCGCATTCAAAGTGGACTTATTTTTATCAAACCACAGCTCTTAACGGAGATGTTTTAAAAATTCCACACCATTTCTAATTTTAATACATTTTGCTTTTTGGGCACACAATGGTTGATTTTGGATGTGTTTTGCTTTCTAAGCATGCGTTTTGGCATTTAGAATCACTCTTCACGCATGCTCTCATGCATTCTGCTATTTTTGGCATCATACTTGCATGTCTGTTACAAAATCTTCCTCTCTCTCATAATTCTCTATAAAACTCCATGAATTCATTGTAGAAAATCTATGCACATTCTATTCAATTATGGAGCTTGTTTTGCGTTCTAGGTGGAAGAGCAGGGGTCATGAGTGACTCTTTGGGATTGTGTTACCTGGGACAATAAAGGAGTTGTCCTCATTGACGGGGGGACGGGGTTTCCGGGACGGCAAAAAATTTCTAAATTTTGGGGACGGCGGGGGGGGACGGCTGATTAAAAAATATATAAATATTTAAAATAAAAAGATATAGTGACTAAATTATATAAATAAGCTGAAATAAAACCATTTGAGATTTAAATAAGGTGAAACTTGAACTCATAAACATCAAATACACTATAATATATCAATATGTTAATGTCATAAATTGAAAATTCATAATACATATTTGAATTTTGAATATGAGACAAGCTGAAATTTGAAATTTCAAATATATTAATATTTAATATTACAAAATATAAAAGTAAAACCATTCTAAAATACGATTGATCAAGTGACAATAGCTAATATTCATATCATTAATCTCATAGCCAAATACACCAACAATTGTCTATTCATATTGTCAATATTACAAAAAAAGAGGAAAACTACAAGTATCAGCCTAAAAATCAGAATCTCCATCTGAAGCAATATCCATGAACTCCTCGCTGGTACTAGCATCCTCGTCCTCAAAGGTAAGCCCAATCAATCCTCGCTGCACAGTGTTGTCCTCTTCAACCTACCTCGGCTCCTCGGGATCTACATCCCACCGTAATGTTGGAGTCTGTTTGTACTCAGGTGTCTTGCGATCTATAAGACGCAAAGCACTGTGTACAGCTACAAGCTTCTCCGCTCTCGCAGAGGTAAGCCTATTCCTCTTAACAGAGTGTATCCAACCATACGTAGACCAGTTCCTCTCAGAGGCAGAGGAGCTAGAAACCTGGGAAAGGAGGCGAATGGCAAGTGGTCGCAGCAATCCTGGAAGCCCATACAGTCGCCACCAACTCACTGGTTTCTCCTGTGCTAATGTTACCCTGTCTGTCTTTGCTGATGTTTTGTACCCATCGAGTTCAGTGAAGTCAAGCCACTCCATTCTGATCTGTGAAGCCTCTTGTGGAGTGTACATTTTTTTAAAAGCCTTCATAAGGCCCTTCTTCACCTCATCATCATCCAATGGGACAACTCTGCCTGGCCTCTCCACATACCATTTGGGATTTAGTGCATACGCAGACCATATGAAGAGGAGTGTTCAACTTCTCCCATCTCCGCTGAATAATGGGCTGTATATGTTCATTATAGAACTCCAAAGTGGGGTCCCTCACCCGAATAGCTGCCTTCATTTGCCCAAGCATGCTATCAATGCACTCGTAGATCTCACCAAGATTGGGGCTGTTAGAATCCCCATATTTGATGACACTAAAAACTGGAGCTATAATTGATATGATGTATTTCATATCAACCCAAAATGTTTCCCGCAACACCACTTCCTTCACTCTTTTCCCTTGATCTGTCTTGGACTCACGCCACCTAGTCCAATCCTGTGTCATAATCATAATTTGCAGGGGCTCCTGCAACTCAGACATCCTCTCCAACAAAATAAAATAGGATGCAAAGCGGGTGTCAACTGGTTTCAAAAATTCCTTCTTCGAAAAATTTCGAAAAAGTGCCAATGATGTGTGGTGATTGCATATGAACTTCTGCACATCTCTGGCATCAGTCACTATCTGATTAACCCACTGAATCTTCCCTATGTCTTTCAGTGCATTGTTCATGGCATGCACACAACATGGAGTCCAATAAATATGCCTATATTCCCGCTCCACTAGCTTGCCTGCTGCTCTGCACACATAAGTTGCATCTGTGATAACCTGTACAACATTTGAAGGTCCAACCTCCTCAATGGCATCCTTCAAAATCTGAAACTGAAACTCAGCATTTTTTCGCTTCCCAGAACAATCAATTGCTCTCAAGAAGTATGGTCCATCTTTGCAAGAGACAATGATATTGATGAGAGGACGGTGTCTAATATCCGTCCACCCATCCATGATAATGCTGCATCCATGTGACACCCATGTCACCTTCATCTCCTCCATCAATATATTAACCTTGGAATAGTTTCTATCCAAGATTGTTGTCCTGAGTTTTGTGTCTCCAGGAGGCACATAACTTGTACCTGCTTTTGCAACCTTAGCCATAGCCTCCTTGTAATAAGGAGAGCGAGCAGCATTAAATGGAATCCCAGCAGCATAGAAAAATTTCCCAATAGCATCATCTGCCTCTTCCCTTGCCTTTGAATCAAACATGTCAATAACTGAATTTGGGGCTGCCCCCACGGCCTTTCTCTTCCCTCTGCTTTCCACTTCTGACACTTCAAAACTAGAACCAGCCAGAGTATTAGTAAGTTTGTCAGTCCTATGAGTGCTCAATGGAGTATTAGCCGTAGAACCACGAACTTCTGGCACGTTTGTCCGTGGTATTTCCATTGAAGATTCTCACCATCTCAGCTCTTTGCTCTAGTGAAAGACCCTTACAAGTGCCAACCCCCCTTCCTGTAAGATGCAACAAGTGTGCATTGGTCCTAGTGATACTACCATGCCAAGTCAGTGCACATATGTTGCACTTCCATACTTTGCTCCCCCCTCCAGACTTGGGGTTATCAATTATTTGGGCAAATTGTTGCAATGGCTTCTTCTTATCAAATGGTCCAATGGCAAATTTGGACAACATTTGAGAGGGGCAATTGGTAGCACTACCAGCTGAACTACCAGTTGCCGTTGCCACTACATTTTGTGTCCCTTCTTCACTCTCCCCCATTGTGGCATCACCAACTCTTCCACGGCCACCTATCTCAACTTCCCGTTCAACCCTCTCCTGCTCTGATTCATGCTCATGATTCATACTCATGCTCAGTCTCAATAGAAGAACTCATGGTGATGATTGCTGCAATGAATTAAAAACAACCATAACTATATGATTGATTGATTATGTAATGAATTAATTTTAAAAAAAACGTAGCCATTTAAATCTTAAATTTTACAACCAAATTTTACCCTAACCCTATGCAAGATGCATTTTTTTAAATCCCACAAACTATATGCATGATTGCATTATGAATGTAGATGCAAATGCTAAAAAACAACCCCTAAAAAATGCAAAAATAATATAAATTTTAAACTAGAAATAAAAATGTAATTAAAAAAAAAACGTAACCATTTACATTGTAGTTTGTATAACCAAACCCTATGCAATATGCATTTTTAAAAATCCTACAAACTATATGCATGTGCATGATTACATTGTGAATGTAGATGCAAATGCTAAAAAACAGCCCCTAAAAAATGCAAATATAATCTAAATTTAAAAAAAAAAAACTTTAACATGTATTGTAAGCAAATAAAATTATAAATACCTCTTGCTCCCTCTTGTTTTTGCTCTTGCTCTTGCTCTTGCTCTTCCTCTTGCTCTTGCTCTCACTCTTGCTCTTCCTCTTGCTCTTGCTCTCACTCTTGCTCTTGCTCTTGCTTGGTGTGAATATGAAATGAGCCCATATTGTAAATTTATAACATAAAATAGCACTTTTAGGGTTAGGGTTAGGTTAGGAATGTTACTTTTATGTTATTAGACATATACAATAAAAAAAAATGTGTTTTAATCTATTAAAAGTCTGTTTTTTTTTTTAAAAAGACGTTGGGGACGGCTGGGGGACGGCGGGAACGTCTGAACGTCCCCAGGACCCGCTGTCCCCCAGCCATCCCCAACGTCCCCGGGACATTTTTGTCCCTCTTCCGCCGTCCACAGGACGTTTCGCCCTCTCCCGCCAAAAAAGGAAATATGGGGGAAACGTTTCCCCCACGTCCCCGCGTCCCCAGGACGTCCGGGACGTCCCGGACGTGTTGAAAAGGGGGGGACGCGTAACCATGCATGGAATCAATTGCAAACTATGCATGAAGGCAGTCGTCTTTTTAAGATCATTAAGCTAATCATAGAATTGTTCACAACTCCAATGAAAGGAGATGAGAAGATAATTAATTACTTAGCTAAAATTAAGAATATTAAGGCTCAGTTAGATGGTTGTAGCTAAGAATTATTTCAAGATAAGTTGTATTTTATTATTCAGATTAACATTCATGAAAAGTTTAAAAATTACATTTCTATTATGAATTCCAAGTATCAAAATGAATTTGATTTGTCTAATTTGAATACTCTCTTCTCTCCTGATTCAGGAAGAAAGAGTAATGGAGAACTTCGATTCAAAAGAGAACGTCTCTCGGGCATTATTCTCCCAAAAATGGAAATTTGTTAAAAATCAAAATAACAATAATTCTAATCAGAAATCTAACTTTAAATCTAAGTTCAATCCTAACAACAATAAGAATATTCAAAAGTTTAAAATTAAGTTTGATGCCACTTGCACTAAATGTGGTAAATTTAGTCATAAAGCAATTGATTGTTATTCTAATACAAATAAGTTTGATAACAATGCTGAAAATAAGAACAACAATAAAAAGAAAATAAAAATCATAATCATGCTAAAAACCAAGTTAATAATGTTGAACAATGTATTACTCTTTATATTTTTCTCTCAACTTTTAATGACAATGAATGGATCCTAAATAGTGTTGCCTCCGAGCACATGACATATATTCATGAAATTCTTTCAAATGTTGTGGAATGTCCATGAAAATATATATCTAGGTGATAATTCTATCATTAAGTCTGAAAGTTGTAGAAATGTTAAGTTAGAAAATGGAACTATTAGAAATGTTTTATTTGTTTCTGACTTAAAGAAGAACCTTTTATCTTGCTCTCAACCAACTAAAGAAAATTGTAAAGTTGTGTTATTAAAAGATAAATGGTATGTGAAGAATTAGCTTGGTAAAGTTATTCCTACCGGTATACAGAAAAGGGGTTATATATCTTTGATGGATCTGTGTCTAAAACTTGTTTTTCTTCTTCTTCTTATAATGATGTTCAATTGTGGCATGAAAAGCTTGGGCATGTGAACTTTAAGTGTTTGTATGAAATGTCACGTTTTAACCTTGTGATGAAATCATATCATGGATCTTGTAAAAGTTGTTTGTGTGATAAGCAACATGTTGAACCATTTCACAAACATCATGAGTCTAATTCTTTTAACTTGCTCGAGTCAATCCATAGTGATGTAAGGGGTCCTTCGAAAGTTCCCTCTCTTGGTGGAGCCTTGTATGTTGTAAGTTTTATTGATGACTTTTCTAGAATGACTTGGTAATACTACATTAAGAGGAATTTTGATGTCATGTGTAAGTTTCAAGAGTTTAAAACCCTAGTTGAGAACTCAGCTAATTTGAAAATTAAAATAATCAGAACTGATAATTAAGGTGAATATGAGAATAAATATTTGATAAGTTTTGTGTGTCGTATGGAATTCAAAGAGAATTAACAACTCCATATTCCCCACAACAAAATGGCATAAGCTAAAAGAAAGAGCAAAACCATAATAGAAATGGTCAGGACACTATTGTCTAAGTTTCTAAAGTGTCTGAGTTTCTATGAATTGAAGCTATGAACATTATTGTCCACATTCTAAATAGGGTTCCTACTAAAGCCTTACATCAAACTATACCTCATGAAGTATAGACCAAACAAAAACTTGATATCTCTCATTTAAAAATATTTGGTAGTAATGCTTCCCTTCTCATTCTTAAAGTCAAAAGAATAAAACTTGATCCTACCTCCTACTTTTGCATCTTTGTTTGGTATGGCGGTCACACAAAAGGATTAAGAGTATATATGATCCATCCAAACATGAGATCATAGGAAATGGGAATGTTCATGTTCTTGATAAACCATTTTGTGATTTTTCCTCTCTTCCCTCTTTTGTCTCTCATGAGTCTGAAACACTAGAGATTAATAACCCTTCTCTAGATAATATGGAAACAGATTTCCAAGAGGATGAACATCATTTTTTAGATATGATAGATGTGGATATTGAGGGTGTGTCTTCACAATCTGTCTCAATCTAGAATTTCTAAATGGGCTCAAAATCTAGTTTTTAATTCTCAATCTAATAATCTGAGAAAAATGACCTACAGTCAACATTTTTATCATGTTTTATTAACTTTGTGTGAGGTTAAACCTCAATCCTTTGAAGAAACCAACCTAAATGAAAGGTGGATTGAACCTATAGAAGTTGAATACAATCCTCTAATCAAGAATAAAACTTGGGAACTAGTCCCTCTTCCTCCTAAAAGAAGCATTGTAGTATCTAGATGGTTGTATAAAATCAAGTACAACTTTGTTGGTAAGGTAGACAAGTTCAAAGCAAGATTAGTAGCTAGAGGGTTTACTCAGAAATCTGGATTAAATTGTTGAAACATTTGTTCCTGTTGCCAGAATAAGCATTATTAGAATTATTTTAGCTCTAGCTACCCAACATGGATGGGAGATTCACCAAATGGATGTTAAAAATGCCTTCTTAAATCATGACTTGAAAAAAGAAATTTATATGCATCAACCGAAAGGGTTTGAAGAACCTAGTAAAGAGTTATTTGTTTATAAGCTTACAAAATTATTTTATGGTCTTAAACAAGCTCCTAGAGCTTGGTATGCTAAAATAAATAGCTTCTTTCGAGATCTTGGTTTCAAAAATTGTTTTGTTGATAACATAGTTTGTAAAATGAGACGGGGGGACGGGGTTTCATGGGACGGCAAAAAAATGTCTAATATTTTGGGGATCTGCAGGGGGACTGCTAATTAAATAAATATATAAATATTTAAAACATAAGAGATATTAGTGACTAAATTATATGAAATAAGCTGAAATAAAACCATTTGAGATTTAAATAAGGCATGGAACTTGAACTCATAAATCATCAAATACATTCCTTGCATACTATAATATCAATATGTTAACCTGTCATAAGATTGAACATGATTCATAATACATATTTGAATTTTGAATCCTATGAGACAAGCTGAAATTTCAAATATATTATAAAATATAAAAGTAAAAATTCTAAATTACAATTGATCAAGTGACAATAGTTGATATTCATATCATTTAATCTCCCTCTTGCTCTTGTCTCCTCTTGCTCTTGCTCTTGCTTGGTGTAGAATATGAATCTTTATGAGGACCCATAATGTAAATTTATAACATAAAATTGCACTTTTAGGGTTAGGGTTAGGTACAGTCAATGTATGGTTTTTTATTATACGTGATTTACAATTTTAAAAAAATAGTTTTGTTATTGTTTTTTGACCATGTTTTTGATATTGTTGAAAAAACGGCAGACCACGTGGGGGATATGTTTTCAAGTTGGGTACAGGTGTAATCACTTGGAGTACCAAGAAGCAACCAACAATATTTATCTCTTCTATTGAAGCTGAGTATAGAAGTGTTATGCAAACAGCTAAGGAAACCATGTGGCTAAAAGACTGTTGGATGAACTTCATATGGGCATCAAAAGTACTCTTCTTCTATGTGATAGTTGAAGTTGCATTGCTCTTACAAACAATTCAGTTCAGCATTAAAGAACAAAGCATATTGAAATACGTGGGGGAAACGTTTCCCCCACATCCCCAAGACGTACGGGACGTCTCGAATGTGTTAAAATTGGGGGGGACGCGTTCCCGCGTAATAATCGTTGATAATGATTTGTTAGTAAAATATGAAAACAATCATGTTATCATTATTATGTTATATGTTGATGATCTCTTGATTACTAATAGTGTGTAATGTCCTCATTCCTTCACTGAGGGCTTAACGGCGATTTTTTAGTCTTAGCGTTGGTCATACCCGAGGGGATTTTGACGCTGGAGGGTATTGGGTATGGATGTCTGATTACCACCTTGCTTTTTGGTTATATTTTGTCCTTGACATTAGTATTGGACAACTTGATGGGAATTATTGTTATATTTTGTCGTTGAGGAAATATGAAATATCCCTAGTGGGATACCACTTTAATTCTATTCATTTCTTGGGGGGTCACTTAAGTCACTCTTTGCACCTAAGGGGAAAAAGTAACTTAAGTTACTTTATGTTCATGTGGGACTTCCCCTTAGGGGTCATTTAGGGTTCTTTGCGCCCTTTGTTGCATTAGATGGTTATAAAAGGTGGTGTTTGGGGAGAAGAGAGGGCATTCATACACACATCTTTTGATATTGGAGAAACTACAGTTTGCACTTCTCTTTGCTTGTGGAGTAAGATCCCACAGGAACCCTAGCTTGGGTGGTGAGAGATCCACTCCTAGCTAATAGAGCGATCTTCAATGGTAAAAGATCCACCCTAGTTTGCTGATTTAAAACCCATTCAGAGCAAATTTTCAGGCAAATTCTATAGGGTTTTCAGGCAAGGTTTCGGAGACTGATTTCAAAGTCTGTGGGAGATCATTTGCCTATATTTTCAGCCATTTGAATTTCAGATTATTCCCAGCGCTTAGGACAAGTTTGACGCCACTTCTGGAGGAATTTTGAGGGGTTTCCATCCCCTTTCATAGGTTGCGTCACCCTTGGAAGATTGCAGCAGATGGTTTTAGGGTTTCTGGGTGACATTTTCCAGACTTTAAGGTTGGAATCTTTTCCATATATTTTATAGATGTTATTTCCCAAAAAACAGATTTTTATCAGTTGTATTCAGATAGTTATGAATTTTTGGAATATTTCAGCAATTTAGGGCATTCTGAAAATTACCAGCAGTTATTTATTATTTGGAAAAATCAAAAAAATATTATCTAGTCTTTGCTATCATTTTAGCAAGCTCTCTGTAAATTTCGTGTGATTTGGACAAGCGGTTTGCAAGTTATTATTGTTTTTCAATTAGCTGTCCTAAGCCCAAAAAAATCATAATTTCGTTTGTTGTTATTTTTATTAATTTTGTCAAATTACAAGTTATATCCCACTAGGGATCTTTCATAGTGATAAGAATCTAATTCTTAAAATCAAAGAGAAATTGAGACAACATTTTGAAATGATTGATTTCGGTCTGTTGAATCATTTTTTAGGAATGATTATTTATTAAAATCACAAATCTATTGTTGCATCTCAATCAGACTATACTACTTACCTTCTTAGAAGATTTAACATGATTAATTGTAAGTCTGTCTCTATTCCTATGGAAGTTGGTGTTAAATTAGATCCAAAACCTATTTGTGATAAATTTAATCTTACTCCATATAGACAACTTGTTGGTAGTTTGATTTATTTAACTCACTGGGTCTGACATATCCTATGCAGTTGGAATTGCTTCTAGATTCATGCAGGATCCTTATGAGGACCATTGGAAAATGACAAAAAGGATTATAAGGTATAACAAAGGTACAATTAATTATGGTTTGTATTATTCTTCTAGTCATAGTTCAAAAAATCGTAAATCGGGATTAATCGGCAGGCCAAATTTTGAATCGAAAATCGAGAATCGGCAAAAATGCGGCAACTTTATCGCTACTTTTAAAAACATTAATATACAGTTGTATACACTATACACTGTAATATGTATACAGTCACCAGTGTACACTGTACACTGTACAGTGTATACACTTACAGTTTTACACTTACAATATTAATATTAACATACATTAATATACATTAATATTAATATACAGTGTAACAGTATTAATATTATTATTTTTACAGTGTAACAGTATTAATATTATTTTGTCTTTACTTGCTAAAGATTTATTCAACGATATCTCTGAATGTGCTTCTCCAATCACCATGAAACTTGGAGGGCCCCTAATTCATATAAAGACAGAAATATTTTGAAAAATTTAACCCATTCTATCGATGCAATTAAAAGCTACAGGAGGCCCTAGTTCGTGCCCGAGAACCTACAATTTGCCTTAAAAGCCAAATTACACATTTTCAAAACTTACAAAATTATGCTTGCGTCGACTATACACGAAGGAAGTCGCAACATAAAAAACGAGCCCGTTGAAAGAGAAAACATAAAAAACAAATCGATTTACTTTATTTTCGTCTTATACCCTAGCCGCGTTTTTTTTCCCCGATTTTCGCCGATTTTAGCCGCGATTTTCAACGATTTTTGAGGGTTTTTGACCGTGATTTATCGGCGATTTATCAGATTTCGAAAATCGCGATTTTTTGTAAGTTTAATCGTTTTGCAGGCTGAACACGATTTATCGGCGATTTTTGGCGATTTTTGAATCAGAGCTTCTAGTAATTATGCAAATTTATTTGGTTATTGTGATTCTGACCATGTTGGTGATATTGTGGATAGAAAATTTACTTCTTGATATGTTTTCAAATTCAGTGCAGGTGTAATCGCCTGGAGTAACAAGAAGCAACCAACAATATCTATCTCTTCTACTGAAGCAGGGTATAGAAGTGTTATGAAAGCAGCAAAGGAAGTTATGTGACTAAAAAGACTATTGGATGAATTTCATATGGGCGTCAAAGGAAGTACTCTCCTTCTATGTGACAGCCAAAGTTGCATTGCTCTTGCAAACAATCCAATTCAGCATCAAAGGACAAAGCATATTGAAACACATGCACTTTATTCAGGAGAAAGTTCTAAATTGTGACATTGATCTCAAATTTTGTTCTATTGAAGACCAAGTAGCAGATATTTTTACAAACCAGTATGTGTTGCAAAGTTCTGCAAATGTTGCGCCATGCTAGGCAAATTAGAATTTGACTCAAATGATCACGTGGATGACATTGATCCTCACCTCCGAATCAAACGAGTGTATGGCCTTTCAAAGTTGCCCTTGAGGGGGAATGAGCATGTCAATGCCACCGCTTATTGGCCTAGTTGTGCCAATTATAAACTCCCTAAACTATTTCCATTGTGTTTAAGAAAATAATCACTTTATGTGAGTTTACTTGTAATACCAAGTGAAGCATTAGATATGAGAGATTCCTATTTTATAAAAGACTCCATAATCTTATGTAATACCTCAAACTTTATCTTGAGAATTTTGTTGTTCCTATCTACCGTGGCTTTTTTTCTAATTCATGCGGAACGTTAGCTTTTCACTGCGACATGTTTTTTTCTCAAAAACCTGCGGGACATTAAAAAAGTTGTGTCGCGCTTTTCTAAAAATCTACGAAACACGATGCACTGTACTATGACTTTTCCAAAATCCGCATAGCACTAGAGCTTTGTACCACGGCATGTTTTTCTTAAAACCCATGAGACACTAAAAGCTGTGTTGCAGCTTTTGTAAAATCTGCCAAACACTAAGCCTTGTACCACAAATGTTTCAAAACCCACAAAACATTAAAGCTTTGTACCACAACATGTTTTTTTTCAAAACCCGCGGAAGACTAAAGCAGAGTATTGCGGCTTTTGTAAAATCCGTGGATCGAAGTGTTTTGTTTGCATGCTAGCCAAAATCACTTTGATGATTTATGGATTGTAATTCCTTTTCTATAAATAGGTGACTTGGCATGTGTTATGAGGAACAATTGTAATATAATTGCATGCTAGCCTAAATCACTTTGATGGTTTATGGATTGTAATCTATGTTCCACCAAGTTTCCGAGCGGGGACGGCAGGAGACGAGGGGACGTGTTTCCGAGACGGATTTTTTTGGAGGCCTTTTTTTAGGGGACGGCAAGGGACGGCTATTAATTTATTAAAAATAAAGGAAAATATAAAAAATATAGGAAATTTCAAATATTTATATGATAACATTGATAAATCATTCATCACACACAACAAAACTTCAAATATAGAACCTTAATACATAAAATTGGAGCTGAATTGATATTTCACATAAGGTTGAAATATTAATTACAATAATAATTACACTGTAATGCCCAAGGGCTACAAGTCCCCGTCCCCGAGTTTCCGAAATGTCCTCAGTACGGGGACGGCCCTAAAAGGGCAAGGGACGCGTCCCCGTGGAACATAGATTGTAATTCCTTTTGTATAAGAATGTGACTTTGCATGTTTCCCTACTTAATATTAAGGAGTGTTGGGGTTTGTAATATCAAGCAAGAAACATTTTTATTAAAACCTACCAAACGCTGAAGGTCTTGGCTTATAACTTATGTTTAAAACATAAGGTGGCGGACCCCATACTGCGTCAACGGATGTTTAAATTTGAATTATAAGAGTGACCCATACAACGGGCCACCCGCCTTGTATTAAACAAGATGATCTCATTTGAGATTGGTTACAGAAGTAACAGTGATTATGCGAAGTATGCAAGCAGGCATATGCAAGTAGATGCATGAAACATGATGCAAATGGTGCGAGCTTGATCTCTACACTTGAGTGAATGTTTGTTGACAGTTTGTAATTCCTCTTAAAAGGTGTAACTGTAGTGGATCCACCAGAAATAGCGGGAGTGCTGGGTGAAATTCAATTCTCAATAAAAGATAAGTGATATTTTTTAGTGAGTTTTTTACTGGAAGGTTTTCCCACTTAAATCTTGTGTTCAATGTTTATTTGTAATATGTTATGAGCTCTTTACATTAAACTATAATGCACTCTGTAAATCCGCAATCTATGTTTAATTCATTATAATTTGTTGTACAGTCATAAACTATATTCCTTAGCAAATTCATGGTGAATATCTAATCTGTGTTTATTATTTATCCCTGTATTTCCTAAAAAATCTAATGTATGGCCAAGATGTTACTATTTTTCAATTGATTTTCTAAAGTAAAAAAGAACTTTTAAGGGACATTCAAATGGACATCAAATTTAAGGATGAAATTGCCCTATCGTGGTTAAATGGATGCCAAATTTAAGGTGTAGAATAAAACTAAACATGTAATATCCCTAAAAATAATTTCTAACAAATCTAGATATTTTTGTTAAACCCTAGGGCAACAATATTGAAAAATATGACTTTTATAACAGCAGCGATAATCTGAATTTTTTAAATTAAAAAACAGCAAACCATAATGCATAAAAATAGTCTTTTATTTATTGAATAGGAACCAGCTACAATAAAAATACCAATGTCTGAATACAATTGTTTGGAGTTGAACTAGCGGAACACTTGTGCCCTAAATTGACCTTGCAACCCCTCAATGGGATTACTCAGCTGAGATGTGAGGGATTCCGTCCCCATATTTGTATGCAAATGAGGAATTTCGTCATCTATTGTTGTTGCATAAGTTGAAACTACTTGCAAACAAAGAAAATAATTGATGAATTTCCAAGATGAATGTAATAATAAACCCCAAATCTACCTTTATAACTTCCAAGGCCTTCTCCAAAGTTGGCGCCCCTCCTAAAAATAGGAATAAACAATATAAAATTGCTTGATCCTCTCTCCCATGTTGGCGCTCCATCCTAAAAATAAGAATAAACAATATAAATTGTTTTATCCACTTTCCATCCTAAAAATAGGATCTTGATGCTTATGCAGCCCATTCTATCTTTGGCGCCCCATAATAGAATGGTTTATTTAATTATTATTCTATCTTTGGTGCCCCATAATAGAAGTCCATCATTCTATTATTATTTTATTATCTTTTTTGGATTAAAAATATAATTTGTGTCTTTTTTTCAATTAAAATATAAAAGTAACCTTGGACCACTTAAATTAATTTATTTCCCTCTTTAATTTCCTCTTAGCCTACGAAAAATAATAAGAATAGGCTTCAGGTATCCAAAATTAAATAATTCTGAAAAGGGGACATTACAAATGTTCACTCCATTACATCCCACACCCCTTGCTACTATTGTACAATGCCTATCAACATAACAAAAGAACAAGAACAAAAGCATTGAAAATAAACGAGGTGTATACCCAACATAATAAAGCCTCAAACCCGTGTGTTTAGGGCACCAATAAAAATAACCATGTACAAAGATCAAGAACAGCCAAAGAGCATGGGCTGATGAAAGTTGGAAAGACTGGATGATAGTCCCATCAAACATATTTGACCAATGCAGGATTTGATAATGTTCATGGGGAGTGCATAGGGCTGAGAGGGCCAAGTTAGGTAATCCTAGGAGGAAGCAACGCACTCCCCCTAGAATGCCTCCTAACGTCCAAGGCTAAAGAAACTTAATTCTAAAAAGGGTACATTACACATGCTCACTCCATTACATCCCACACCCCTTACTACTATTGTACAATGCCTATCAACATAACAAAAGAACAAGAACAAAAGCATTGAAAATAAACGAGGTGTAAACCCAACATAGTAAAGCCTCAAACCCATATGTTTAGGATACCAATAAAAATAACCATGTACAAAGATCAAGAATTGCCAAAGTGCATGGGCTGATGAAAGTTGGAAAGACTGGATGATAGTCCCGTCAAACATAGTTGACCAATGCAGGATTTGATAATGCTCATGTGGAGTGTATGGGGCTAAGGGGGCCAAGTTAGGTAATCCTAGGAGGAAACAACGCACTCACCCCAGAATGCCTCCTAACGTCCAAGGCTAAAGAAACTTCCATGGTAGTAAAGAAACTCGTAATGTGTACTTGTTAGTATGTTACCATGGCTCTGGAAGTCGTCACAAAGAAACAGATCCACTACGCCAAGGAGCATAACCATGAAGCTGAGAGGGGGCAGATTCTCGTTGCCAAGAACAAGTGTGCTAGGCACCTTAGTAGAGCTAAGTAGCTCCACACAATACTGACATATAAGATCCTTCATGATGCCAACTTCCAAAGCCCAACTCAGGGATCAACCCCATCAATAGGTCCTAATGATTCTATTTTCTTTGAAGGTTTTCCAGCTTTAAGATTATTTCTGAAACTATATTTGAGTATAGCTTAACATAAAATCTTCCAAATTGCATGATGGTTCACTAACCTAAAAACACTCATAATTACTGCAGCACTAGATCAGACATGGGAGCCCATACTTGTGCACTTAATTGCCGCATTTGGCAAACTAAAATAAAAAAATCAGAATTCGTCAAATATCACAAAACCCTAACAAATTCGTGATTGAATTCATAGGGTTTTCCTGCTCTTTTTCACTTTCATTTTTTGCTTTTTTCGCTTGCAATTTTCTGCTCTGCAAATCGTGTGTTGCGGAAATTGAAAAATTGCCACCGTCTGACTGGACGCGTGAATATTGAGGGCCGCAGTGAGGAGAAGACCCAGTAAAATGTGTTGACCTTGCTGAAAGTCAAAAACACACGAGTACTGAGCAAGAGAAGTGTCATGGGTGTGATTCATGAATCTGTAGTGGTATACGGTGGGAGTCAAATTATTAGCTTTGATTTAATTTTTCATAGATTAAGATTTATGAACTTAATAATTTTTCACTCTATAAAGTTATGAATAAATAATTTTAAAGAATCATTTTTTAGTGTTTTATTAATTTATTTTTTTTTAGTTTCGGTTGGTCAATGAGGCGTATAGGATCCCTCAACCATCGGACACAAAACGGGGGCCCTTAATTCCAGGTGTGTTAGTATATGTTCTTGTATGTATATACTGGGAGCATAGTCTATGACTTATTCCAGAGGTGAGATCTTTTTAACCTGGGTACATCGTCATGATAATGGTACTGTCTTTACCACTCAGTTTATGCCTGCTGGACATATGTGGTCATTAGTTTTACTGTATGCAAGCTTAGTCTAGATTACCTTAGTTGCTGATTATAAATACAATTCAGTTCTGGAGGCCTGGATTATTCAAATTGGAGCAGATGCGTACTCTTCTCATCGTAAAGACATACCATAGAAACAGCTGAACCTTTGCTTGTCAAGATCAACTTACAATGTTAAAGTTCTAGTAGATGATTTACAGTATCTAGCTCCATCATATTGAATTGGTGCATGGCAAATGTCCATATTTCATGAATCTTTAGTTAACTTGCCTTCCCTTCAGAATGATTCAATCTTGCATAGCTTGAAAGGCGTCACTCATTGTCTATACATATTAACTTTATATTAGCTGTGAAAACAGGCCAACATAACAGTCTAGATTGTGAACCAATAAGCTATTTTTACAGTTATTCCACAGCAATACTTTTCAAGTCTACATTTGTTCAGTTTTTCGTCATTCTAGTTGAGCTAAGCTGACATATTTTACATAGGTTTAATAGTGCCCATATTTGCACTTTTGGGGACCAAAAAAGCATCCTTCCCGTAGCCATGTTTTGCTGTCCATTGTCTTCATCCCAGTTATCATTGCTGTTGTCGAGCATCAAATTTCTTACCAGTGGTCCATGAGACATTATCATGAACTTATTCCGGCATCCAGATGTGACATTTAATTTTTTACAACCTGCATATTCTACTACTTACTTATTAGTAAATGTCTTGTTACCCCCGATACATTTTTAGGGATTATAACAGATCTGCTGGAGACATATGATGCAAATCATGATGGACCAAACACCAGAAAGTTGTTTGATTCAGGATAATACAACTTGCTTGTCATATTAGCCTAATGAGAATTCTCAAGGGACCGGCAGTATTCTAGCAATTGTGCGAGGATTCCGGAAAGCTAGAGCATTTTCAGCAACTTTATGAGCCAATGGATGATATAACAATCAGATAGTCATATTGCAGTGTTCCGTATTTGTACAGGTCAAAATTTTCACTGCACTGATCTGGCTTTATATCAATTGTCAACGTTGAATACTACAAGTGCACTTCAATATTAAATGTCATAGATCTTGTTGTCTGTATTCATTGTTGGGTCATATAGGTTGGTATCTTGATTTTTGTTTATCACATGCTGTTCCACTGAACAATAGGAAAGCTATCAAATAGTGTTACTCTTGGATGAGAGTAGCTTTTTTGTGATGTGTATGCATATTCAGCAACTGGAAATTCATGGCTGATGCTTTTGCCAAAATTTAGGAAATCTTCCTTTTGTCCCACTCACAGATGTTCACATTAGCCCCCTATTCCTATTTCAGAATTACTCGGGGAGACAGAGGCTAAAAGTAATGGTACAGTTCATAATTTCCTCTTTACTTGTATCTATTTTATCCAGTAAATCATTTCTGTCATAATTTTATCCTCTGTTTTATCTTTTGCACTAATTTAGAATATGGCTCTACTGCCATCTCTGCATTATGATTCTTGTAAGTATGTGAGTGAATTGAGTCTAGATGCAGGATGCATCCTGGTCCACGGTGTTAATCAAAGTTCTCAACCAATATAACAGGTTTCTAGGTACAGCTGGAGTCAGAATTTAAAGTTGTCATGCAGGTCTCTTGTTGTAAACCCACTTTTGTAAGTTAACATAAGAGTTGAAAGCTAAACCATTTCACAAGTCTGAATCGTTGGTGGGCCATAAGCAGTCCAGAAATGCCATAATCTGTAAATATGCGCGAGATCTCATTGCACAATGTTTGTGGAGTGCACAGTTCCTATCTGTGTAACTGACATGTGTCTAATTGCGCAATTGTTCTTGTAAGCGCAATATGCGTGTCTACGCAAATCTTGTTCTGAGCCGCAAATTTTGAATTTTGCAACTGTTTGAAGAGTCCAAAGCCAAATTTCAAGAAAGGCTCCAGACTAGTTGATGTATTTCAAAAATCCTTTGGACCTTCTTCATTAGTGCCAATTCCTAAGTTTAGGAGCCTTAGGAGGTGGCATGAACAACTATTTAAGGAGAGTCCCATTACTCATGGGAAAGAAGTTCAAGTTTAAGGTAACATCAGATTTGGGATTGGCAGAACTGGCAGAGTAGCAGTGTGGATGCGAGCTTAAATACCTGTGACAGGGAGACATGTCATTTGTAAGGTGATCTGACATGGCACGAGTATTCCTGTTATATTACATGGAGAAATTATAGTCAATATCTGAGTAGATATTCACATAAAGTAGGAAAATCGATTATATGTCATATATTGCTATGAGGCTGTATTAAAAAATTGGCACAACAATCTGATTGCTAAGTTAGCCGAACACGTTTTGGATACCTCTGAGCAAGGGGCACAATCACCATCACAACACCGCCGCTTGCACAAATGGCGCCCACAATTTTTTTTTGCATCCGCTGGCATATGGCAGTGACAAATCAACTATATAAAAATAAAAAACCTATACACGTAACTGTTAGGAAATATAAATCGTATCCGTAAACCATAAATTCTAATAGGACTCCACAGCGCGGATAAATGTACTATCTATGACCAATTGTTTTTGAAACAGTCTATTTCTCAGAACTATGTATAACGTAGCTATATATTTATACCCATGTATTAACACATTATTATGAGGCTATAATTTAGACCTAATATTGGATTATCATTACTGCATAAAACCATACTGTATTGTTGAATCAACTTAGAACACTAATATATAGATTATATAGGTTGTCAATCCGTTTAAGTACAATAACTTCTATCATACTATATTTTATACTTAGCAGTTGAACAATGTGAACAAAATATAAACCATTCACTTTTTCATGCAAATAATTCTTGACAGGGGCTATCCATTGTATATAGGCAATTAAGTATCAACTATTATAGATATATAGAGTAAAATATATAAGCCTAATGCATATAGACTGCATAGATTATAAGTCATGCCGTGAAGCTCAAGTCATGTTGCAAAGGTCTAAGTCATGCCACGAAGGTCGGCCTAAATCATGCCGCATCGTTTTAAGCCATTGTTACAAAGCAGTAATGTAGTTGTGTGAATATCAGAAAATCTAAGATTAATCTCGATCTTGCCTACAAAGTATGGGTATCACTGGGCACTTGTCTACCCTGTAACCCATCCCATACTTGTTGGAGCCATATATCCGTCCCATGTCCCCACGCCTTAAATTCACGTCCCACTTTAAGGTGGCTTGTATGTCCTATATAAACAAACCCATGAGCCTCGAACTAAGGTGGTAGAGTCGATGATAAAAATAGAAATTGGAATGGGTAGGAGTTTCTAGACATTATGAGATGATGGAGTTTCTTTTAATGAGAATTTGTTATATCTAAACTTGTTTGTATCTCTTTATACATTGTTGAGGTTGTGTCGATTGGTGATTAATCTATGTAATAATGTGTTGTTCTAGTGTGAATGAATAATAAAAATCTTGTGTTATGTTATATATCTTGTTTTATTTTTATGTGTAATTCTGAAGAGTTGTATGCTTTAAGTATTCTCTTAATTAGGAACCCTACCCATGTCTACATGATTTGGTATCAGATAAAGGTTTTATTTCCTTGTGAATGAGACATATTAGGCATTTTCCATTTTCGACATTTATGAGCGTTGGGATGGAAATTTGTTGTTGACATCTTCCAACAAGGTAAATTTTGGGTAGAAGTTGTGAGGGTTGCACAACAAACATTGGAGGCAGGGTGGCAATTTTCCACATTGGATAGTGTGGGTGGAAAATCATTCCAGGACAACTTATAGCAAGACAAATTATTGGGTATAAGGCATGAAGGTTTCAGATACTGTAGATTTGCGGTTGCTCACTTTTAGGTAAGACACTAATGGCGAACAGGGAAAGAACAATGGAAGAGGTCAAGTATACTAAGGCACAAGCATTGATGACTTGGCTAAGTTGTGAGAGGTATGCAAGCCCGTCTAGAGGCTATAGAAACCATGCACATGTAGACAGTGTCAAGTAGTAGAAGATGTTAGTGATCATGAAGTGACACCCATGTTAAACCAAGGGCACAAGATGTAAAGCAAGAAGAAGAAGTGCAAGTCGATATGCACCCAGAGGAAATACTCATCTATGTAGTTGGGAGAATGGGGAGTAAGCCTAGATTGGATACCATGGGTTATTACATACAGTTTGGAACTAGAAAAACTCATAAATTGGATAATGAAGCTTGAGAAGTATTTTGAGTATGAAGATATGGAAGATCCCAAAAGGTTCAAGTTCTCCTACACCAAATTGAAGGGTCGTGCATCTCTTTGGAGGGAGCATAAACAAACGGAATGAGTGTATCGAAGCAAACCAAAGATCAAGACTTGGGGAAGGTTGGTGGAAAAACTATAGGAAAAATTCTTGCCAGCAAATTACAAGCTCAATTTGTTCAAGAAGTTGCAAAACTTGCGACACAGGGAACTTAGTGTGAAGGAATACACTGAAGAATTTCATAGACTCGTCATTCAAGTGGGTCATGTAGAGGAAGGATGTGGAGAAAATTCGTGTTACATGAACGGGTTGCATCAATTCATGACGATTTAGGATGATCCAAATGCAATCCATGGAGGAATCCTATCATATGCATTGAGGGAAGAAGGAGAAGTTGTGCAAACAATAGCAGTGGTGGCACAAGGAAAAGAAAGTGCACAAGGTTATCAACAAGTGACAAAAGGGATGTTCCACACAAGAAGGAAAGGCTTCATATTTTTTCAAGTAATGATGGAATGTAAGGAGGAAGGGGGAAATTCTTCTAGGGAAGGAGGATCCTTTGGATGTGGAGGAGGTCATGGATTTGGTGGCACATATTTCAGGTGTGGAGATAAGGGGCATAGAGCTTTCAAGTGCCCGCACTCACAAAATGATGGCAAGGGAAAACCCATTTATGAGAGAGCATATTGCACAAGCAAGTTGAAGAGAGTGATGCTATCAACATATTTCAGAGAAGACCTAGAGATGGGGGAATCCAATGATTATTAAGCACATTTTTTTGAAGCCAAAAAAGAAGTTGGCTTGATATAAAGGAATAATCTATTTAAAACTACATATAAATCGGGACGCAAGGTTTGTAAGTTGATAGTAGATATTGGTAGCACTGAAAACTTGGTAGCTGCAAGAAATGGGAACATAGTTGGGGTTGAAGAGGATTACACACCCTAATCCCTATAAGGTTTCATGGTTGTAAACGGGGCATCACCCTCTAGTGACTGAACAATGTTTGGTTAAGTTCCACATAGGGAGATATGAAGATGAGGTCATGTGCGATATAATGCCCATGGACACTTGCCATGTGTTTCTTGGTAGGTCGTGGCAATTTGATCGAAAGGCGCAACATGATGGTCGTGCAAACACATACAAGGTGGTGAATGATGGACAACACTACACTTTGAATCTTATATGGGAACAAAATGAAGAGTAGAGAAAAGTCCAAATTTTATATATCAGGAAAACAATTTCTAGGTAAGTAAAATAAGATGGTGTATGTTTTGCGCTACCAATGAAATTTGTGCAAAGAGAGAGTGTAGGTATAGCAACAAAAGAGATTGAATCAATTCCCTGTGAGGCGAAGGACATGTTGGAAGAATTTGCAGAGGTAGTATCTAAGAAATATACCAAATGGACTACCACCTGTCAGGGATATAAGTCACTACATGGACCTGAATCCAGGGTCGAATTTTCCAAGAAAGACAACTACTAAATGATGTTGCAAGAGAATGAGGAGGTACAAAGACAAGTTCATGAGTTGTTGGATAAATGGTTGATCAAAGAGAGTTTGAGCCTATGCACATTCCCAACAATTATAGCACCTAAGAAGAATGGAGAGAGAGATGCATGTGCACGTATTTGAGGATGATCAATAAATTCACCATTAAGTATAGGTTTTCATTGCCATGCATGGATGACCTCATGGAATGTTTGATTGGAGTGTGATACTTCAATAAAATCATCTTAAGAGTGGATATCATCATGTTGACTATATTGAATACCCAAGAAGGATTGTATAAATTGATTGTGATGGCATTTGGATTAAGTAATACACCAAGCATCTTTATGAGAATGATAAATGAAGATATGAATCCCTTTTTAGGAAAATTTCTAATTATGTACCGAGATGTCATTAAGATATTTAGCAAGACACGGGGATATTGTTTGAAGTAATTAAGGCAAGTTTTGTATTTGTTATGGGAAGAGTTGTTGTTGAGAAATTTTAAGAAGTCTAGTTTCATGCAGGAAGAGCTTGTACATTTGGATTTTGCAATCTCCCATGTAGGTTTTAAGATGGATATAGAAAAGGTGTGAGTAATAGTGGAATGATCATCTTCGAAATAAAATTGATGCATGCAAATTTCATGGTTTAGTAAGTTTATATTGCAATCTCATTAAGAATTTTAGAAAAATGTGTGCACCTATCATAGAGGCCACGCAAGGGTATTGGCATGATTTTTTCTGGAGTTCAATTACAAAAATAAGATTTGAAGAGTTGAAGAAGAAAGTGATTGAACAATATTGGCATTCCCATATTTTGCGAAAGTATTTCAAGTACGATTATGATGTTAGTGGCATCACCATTGGTGCAATGTTTAGTCAAGAAGGTAAACTAGTAGCATATTCCGTTGAGAAGGTGAATGGTGTGACGAGGAGGTATAACATGTACATGATCAAGACTTTATGTCATCATGAAATAGTTGAAGAAGTGTAGGCATTACTTGTTGCCAAAATAATTTTTTTTTTATATTGATCATTAGGCATTGTAATTCATAAATAATCAAATAAGACTGAATTAGAGGCATGCGTAGTGGGTAGAATACCTAGAGGGCTATACATATATGTATTAGTACAAGAGTGAGAAATCTAACAATTTTTCATGCATTGATTGGGTGAACTATTATGTTCACACAAATGGGAGTAGATCCGTAAAAGTTTTGGGTTTTGAAACCTTAAAGGAATTGTAAGGGATGAATATTTTAGTGAAGCACAGAAGGAATCCACAAAATTGGTGAGTGTTGACAGGATGCCTTGGTTCGATTATTTTGTGCAAGAAGGCTTATTCTTCAAAGACAAAAATTTGTGCATTCATATAATATCAATGCGTGAGAATTTAGCAAAAGAAAGCACAATGGATGGATTGGTAGGACATTTTAGAGTGGATAAGACTATAATGCAACTAGCTAAAAGTTGTTTTTGGTCATGGATAAGTATTAATGTGTGCAAATTTGTGCAAGAATCTACAGTATGTCAATTGATCAATGGAAGGTCACAAAATGTGGAATTGTACCTACATTTTCCCATCCCAAAGAGACATTGGGAGGAGATAATTATGGATTTTGACTTGGGCTTACCTAGCACATAATGAGGAGTTGATTCCATCTATGTTATAGTAGATAGACTTTCAAATACAACACATTTTATTGTTTGCAAGATGACAAGTGATGTAATGCATATTGCAAATTTTTTCTTCAAGGAGGTGGTAAGACCACATGGGTTTCCATACAATATTTTGAATAACAAGGATACCAAATGTGTTGGGCTTTTTTGGCAAACGATATGGGAGAATTTGAACACAAAGTTACAATTAATCTCAACATATCATGCACATACGAATGGATATACATAGGTACTAAATAAAAGTCTTCAAGATTTACTTAGATGTTTGGAGGGAGATAAGCCATGAAAATGAGATTTGGTACTGGCACAAGTAGAATTTGCATATAATAACTCTATAAACAGAAGCACGGTGAAAACACCATTTCAGATAGCATATAGTAGTAGCCCAAGGGGAGTAGCAAAGTTGTTGGATATCGGTGATGACATAGGAAAACTTGTAGAAGCTATAAAGGTTTTGTAGAGCAATTGAAGAATGTGCACCAAGTGTGTAAGAAATCAGAGGAAACAATTGTGCATTACAAATAATGAGTAGATGTGAAAAGGAGAGAAGTTAAATTTCATGTTGGCGATTTGGCTATAGCTCATCCGTGGAAGGAAATGTTTCCTAGAGGCACATATAACAAAGAAAGGAAGAAAGATTGAGGACGTAACTTGGTTAACCACAACAAATGTTGCTAGACATGAAAATTTAAAGGAATATCTTGCTTGAGTAGGAGATCAAGTTTTTCAAATTACTTGAGGTGTATAATGCAGGAGTATACGGGTCCACAGGAAATTCTATATCAACCAAACACAATTATAATAGATTATTGTGCTTTGTGTAAAGCCACAAAGGTCCAAGTCGCATTGCAAAGGTTCAAGTCACGTTGCGAAGATCCAAGGCATGTTGCAAAGGTCTCAGTCACGCCGTGATGGTCCTAGTCATAGTCAGGACCGCAAAGGTCTAAGCCATGCCGCAAAGTGTTAGCAGAGGCCCCTGGCATAGGTCATGCTAAGAGATAATTAATTAAAATACATTTAAATATGTATGCGAAAATGATAAACCATAATAGCAAAAATTATGCATAGATGAAGGTAACACAATTACAAATCTTCCCTTAAATAAGAGTGGGATTACAATATTCAGGCCATGAGCAGCAAGATATGACACTACAAAGGAACTTGCTCTATGTTATCTTTTTCCCTCCATCCATATTTATTTGCAATGGTGTCCTTTCACATTTCTAGTGATTCTTCATCTCATTGATGTCTCTTTGTATTTCCCAAACAAGACATTCAATATACATTTAATTTTAACCCCACTAACACTCTCCTAGACATAAATGGGCGTCTCGTCCCAAGACACAAGAAAAAACATTGTGTCTAGAACATGCATGTATGAAAACTAACTACTGCTACTCCTACTAGGGTCAACGGCTCCTGCGCGCCCTTTCCACTATCTCCTATCCTACCATAAAGCCATCTTGTACTTCTACAACATGCTTTACCCTGTCTAATTGTTCAATCATTTGGAGATAAAATTCAATCTCTCTATTTCTACCAAAACCAAAAGATTATACCCATTCAAACCGCTGCTCATCTGCTGCTTGGCCAGTTCTATCATCGTATCATTGTTTTGTGTGCGTTTATTGCATGATCCATTACATGCTACATTGTGCAATATATTGCTCAATTATTGCCTATTTCACAATACACCTCGTAATTCAATGTGCGGTTCTCCTTCATCTTCATTCCCTTGTTTGCTTCTCTTCATCATTGTGTGACATCCATGAGGCCATTATACTTGCATATATATTGTGCAATCCCTCATTGCACCAAATTCAAGCTACGTTGACACCTTTTGGTTCTTTTGCGCAGTCATTGTGCACCTCCCTCATTGCACAATCATTTGGCGGTTGATGCTTTGCGCAGTCAATATTCTGAAAATTTCTCTATTGTCCAGCTGCCAGCTCCGCAAACTTGTCTCCTGATCGGTTCATCTCCCATGCGTTTATCCTCCACATGCTCCTTGTGTTTATTGCGCAGTCCATGTCTTTTTCTATTGCGGTTTTATTGCACACTAGGTCGATCTGGGGTCAGCACAACTCTTTGACAGGTGGCGCCAAGGTTTTATCTATCTAAAACGTTTGGTGGTCGAAGTCAAAATGTTTTAACTTACCTCATGCCGCTTGGACTTATCTTATTCACTCTTGTTCTGACTGGGCGTTGCCGTTTGAGCTTTCAGACAATTGTATCTTTGTATCATGTGTTGTGCAGGCTCTTGTATTGGCAACTTTGATAGTCAGGATTCTTGCTGAACCGTGGGTACACCTCGCAAGTTTCCAACACTTCACTCAATCATTGAGCTGTGTACAACTATCATGTGCCGCAATCTATTATTGTGCCCTCAATATTCCTATTTGTTGCACAATTCCTTGTGCAGTCTTCTGCTCCCTTAATTCCATATTTTGTTGTATAAGATAAACACCTCTTCCAATGTGCCTTCCATGTAAATTACAAGATTAAAATATGCACATGTTTGTTCTCCTTGCAAGCTTCCTCTCTAGAGGTTGACGTTAGATCCCCTCCTCACTGAGATTGTGGTGCTTCTGTTGGATTCCATGCTTCACTTTGGTTCTTCTTCGCTTGCTTCCACTGTTCGAAATCCAAGCTCCATCAAGGTGCTCTCATCCATGCTCAATCGTACAATTGTTAGCAGAGGCCCCTAGCATAGGGCATGCTAAGAGATAGTTAATTAAAATACATTTAAATATGTATGTGGAAATGATAAACCAGAACAGCATAACATATGCATAAATGGAGGCAACACAATTCTAAATCTTTCATTATATAAGAGCGGGATTACAATATTCAGGCCAAGAGGCCATGAGCAGCAAGACATAACAATACAAAGTCGCGGATGGAGGTGCCACCTTGATGGAGCTTGGATTTCACCTTGTCACACTCACATCTTTTATGTTCTCTAATCATGTGGTGCATAAAATGAATCAGATCTTGCATTAATATGTAGTCCTATTACTTCCTCAAGTCCCACACAAACATGAATGCTCGAATGGTCTTTGTTAAACAAATCAAGAATTGATTCAGTACAATTTTCTTTTACATAAAATAATCTGAAATGTCAGTTGTAAATTTATTCAACAAATTTTTCTCAAAGATCCAAGCAGAATATGAAGGTTGTGTCATAGCATGATCTATTAAGGTTTCTTCTCATAAATTATGATAATATCTGCCATTTTTGTATGAACAACTGCGCACAATCTAGGCTGAAATAGAATATCCCAGGAATCTGCATTCCATGGAGACCATTTTGCAATTTTTGAACATGTTTGATTCACCACCCTGTAACAAACAAGAAGCACTAATACAGATTAATTAATAAGTAACATGCACATAAATTTACACTTAGAATCATGCTCTCTATGGTTTCCATAACATATGTACCATCTTGTCCTATTCTTTTACCATTGTTGCCCTTAGTATGATAAATGGGCTAAGATAAGCAAATAACAATCCTACCAGCACAAATACAAGGCATATCATAAAACAGCCATGTTTTCATTGGGAATAGGTCAAGAGCAGACATAACCACATAATAATTCTGCCTCGTCACTGGACTCTCATCACAGTCCAGAAGGAACTGCCCATAAAAGAATATCAATCATAGTAACCAAGTCCGGAAATCCAGATTTATTCGGGAGGGCAAAAAATCCCAAAAATCTGGAATTCTTGAAACGGTTCGGAAAATCCGGTCTACAAAATATATACAAGCAGACTTCTGTAAATACGCAAACTGACAAATAGAATGAAAACAATTAATAACCTAATATGAATTTCAAATTTATATTTGCAAGGGGTATTTATTACATTCATATTCAGTCCTTATTTCATAATTTATAGCTAAAAAAAGGCAAAAAAAGCAGGGCCTATTAAAATATATTACTTAACACTTAATGAACTATCAGTTATCTATCAATCAATGTTCAGTTTTAAACCTTCCCAACTACAACGCAACTTCTAGCATAATAAAATGATTAACACGCACATATCCAAGTGTGTTGTGTGTCTTTCAGTTTCTCTTCATTCTCTCTCACATATCTTGTAACATTGGAATCAAAGCCATTGGTGCTTGAGGTGTTTGGAGTTCGAGTAAGCCCTTGGATGAGGGTATGGACTACACGAAAGAAGAATGAAGAGGTCCTATAGACCTGCAGAAACCAGCACATCAAAGGTGGAGGAAATTGTTGAAAGAAGAATGAGGACACCGTAGATCATGTGCTTGTGATTAGGGCACATCGAATGTGAGTCCTCAAGCATCATTTATAGAAGCTATTTTCAGAAATTGGAACCTTCAGAAAGAACTTAGAACTGAAGTCATGATTTGGAGGTAACGAGTAGCAGAAGTACGTCGATGCAAGGAGGTGGACGCAGACCACCAGAAAACTCGTGCTAGATCATGACTGAAGCAGGAAAAGACAGTAAAGATCAAAGAGAAAGAGAACGCAATCTGCAATAGTCAAAGGTGGACACTTCCAAACCAAAATGTGACTAGACCAGAAGAAAACTTGATTTTGAGGGCAAATACACAGATCATAAATTTTAGAGGCTGAGTTGAGTAGAAATCGAAGGTAGACATTTCATGTCCCAAATCACGCAACCAGATTTCGTGAGTTTTTTGACTGGCGGCAACCGAAATTTCTCTAGACAGGAGAAAAAACGTGGTTTGATTTTCACAGGCCAGAGTTCCCCAGAAATCATGATATGAAGATTCACGGACCATACATGATTAACATTGTTTATAAACCGCTCAGGCGCGGCGGCTCACCAAATTTTCAATTTGTTTGACCTTATACTCTAAAATGACAGTAGAGATCATATGCAGAGAATAGGGCATGACTTTTGTGGAGGCAGATTCATGTAGACCTGATCTAGGAGCCAAATATACAGTTGTTTAAAAGGGAGTTCAGAATGTAAGTCAAAATGCAGTCAGCATTTGTAGAGGGTTTGTCTACAAAAACACAATTTCTAGGGTTCGTGCAAGGGGCGTGGGAAGATTACAGTCCAAACCCGAGTTTACAGTCATGATTTGCGTGCAGTCCAGACCTGAGTCTACAGTCACAATTTTGCAGACTTCAGGACAAATAATTGCAGAAATTTGTAAGTAATATGGCATAAGTTTTGCATTGATTTTGGTAATCAGTCCTCTATGCAGACGTCGCATTTATTTTTGCATTGATTTCCAAGTCAGAAGTCAAACATTGTGTGAATAATGGCCAACATTCAAAACCTAATTCTACTGGAAGTGCAAAAGTTGACAGGTCAAAATTATAATGTTCGGAGTCACAAGATTTTGACAGTTGCAGAGTATCGGGATTGCAATAAAATCATTCTTGGAAATGAAGGAAGGCTTATTGCAGATTTTGTGGATTATGAAAAACGTCATAAGGAGACCTTGTTGTTGTTGAAGTTGTCCATGTTAGATGATTTGATACCCAAGGTCCGGAACACCACTGAAGCAAGTGTGCTATGGACCAATCTGAGGAACAAGTATCTGACTTTATGTAAATTTCTTTGGGTAGAAATGTATTGTGTCAGATGTGAAACACGTATGGCAAATTGCCCTATGCATTGGGCAAGGTGGCCATTATAGGCTTGTCAACTCTACTACAGTCAACTTTAATGCACATGTGCAGGGTGATTCCACCATTCAGGATGTGTTGGAGGATGAAATTCCTCATAAGTTTGTTGACACTACTCTGGTCAATTTGCATGCACTGCTTACGGAGGGAATATCCACTCTAAAGAATGTGCGAGCAGATGAAATGCCTCAATTACAGGGTGTGCATGGTGAGTTGGCAAGACAAGTCACTCAAAGAATTGTGGAGGACGACTCTACCATCCACAATGCACAAGAGACACATTGCAATATCCAAAATGCACAGGAGACATATGATGAGATGGTAGGAACAACCACTCAATCAGAGGCACTTGCTCATAGGTCAATAGAGCATGGTCATTTTGCTCATCTCGTTGCAAAAGCCATTTTCCCAATTGGAGGAAATAGATGAGCAACATTAAGGAATAGATGAGGAGGAGATGGTTATTTTTTCCACTACTGCGGAGTTGGTTTTTACTCCTACTAAGAATATTGCAAAGATCGTAGTTACCATATTCGTACGAATCTGTACGAAATTCGATTTGGAGCTTTTTTTGTGAGATGAATCTGTTCGATCAAGTTCACATCAGTATTATTTATTTATTTATAAGCTTAAAATAATAAAAACAAAAACAAAAAGAGGATCGATTGTTGAAACCCCATTTCTACACAAAAAAGAACTTTACCGAACCAGAAACCCATTTGCATTGTTCGAACTATAGTAGGTAAAACATAAAAGAGAAAAAACGAAACCTTTTGGGTTGTTAAATCAATGCAAAGTGTTTGGCGGCAAGCAACAATCATTGACAAGATGTATTCTGCATTTAAGGGCTTTTTCAGGCATTTTGCTGGCCATTTTCAGGCATTTTTTGCATAGTAGTGGTTTTTTTCTGCATCCAAGGCTTCGTGTCCACCATTCCAACAATTGTGGGAGTCGTAAATACATGTAAAAGAAACAAGTGAGATATTTTAAGCCACATTAGGGACAGAGATAATATCATTGAGAATTGGATATGTTTTGTTTTTTCGCTTTACAGTTATTATTTAGTATTATTAAATGGTTTTATATATTTTATTTAATATTGTATTTATTATTAGTTATTAACCTATTAAGTAAATAGGACAGTTTTATGGTATTAAATTTAATATTATGATTTAGGTTAAGAAATTTTTAAGGTTGTATTCACTATTTTGAGTTTGTAATATTATATTTAGTTTATGCGCATTAGTGCTGGTAGAATCTGATTCGTTATGATTTCAATATATTGTTGTCCGAATTTCAAAATTTATAAAGATCATTCCAGCTCCTTGTGAATTTTTGGAATTTTTAGGCAGTTTCAGCAGTTAAAATAAATAAATAAAATCAGATCTGAGAAATAAAAATTATTTCTCTTTATTACTGTTCTACATATTTTTCTATGTTATTTGAAGCTTCTGGGTAGTGTTAGAAATTATTATTCTGGAAAATACAATTTTTTCTTTGTTTCTGACTATTGCTGTCCTAAAAATCAGAAAAATCAGAATTTTATTTCACTGTTATTTTTATATATTTTGTGAATTCCGGGTGATATCCCACAAGGGATATTTCATATTTTGAGGTCCAAATAGAGGCACGAAGATCTGTTATTATCAAAACCACATCCCAATGTGTCACAAAACAAGTTAAACTCAAATACTCCTAGGAGAAAGGTCAAGAGGCCTGACATCCCCAGGTTAAATCACAAGATGACTTAACCAGATAGAAGGGAAAAGGATCTAGCTACTAGGACCATATGGAAGGACTCCAAGATTCAAGTTGTGCTAGTGACGAAGTAGCTAAATACAAGGACTTGTCATATGGTGGTGGTAGAAACTAAATAGCATGTGCTAGTCCAACAAAGAATGTTATGCTTCTAAAACCAATCTTGCTGAGAAGGGAATTATCCAAGATTTAAAAGAAAACGGTGCTCTTTTTATTCTTTTGATGGACTAGTTCAAACAATGTGAGCTGTTCCAGCAAAAGGAATCAAGGGAGCAAGCAGACTTGGAATATAAAACTTGGAAATCGAGGGAGATTCAGAAATTATTGCAAATTTGATGACCAAAGGCAAAGCCAATAAATGGAGAATGGATGCTCTTGTTGAGGAGGAATTGGCCTTTAGAATTTATTTACCTCGTGAAATTTTTAGTTTTGCCCACAACACTAGATCCATCAATACGGTGGCAGACCATGCAGCCAACAAGAGTATTACCGTGCTCTTAGCTATTGGGGAAAAGCAACACAATCACAATCACAGCATATTAAGGGAGGAGTTAGAACCTTGATATCAAAATTATTTAAGAAGAATTCACAATGACAGTCCACAACTGAAAGCTTATGAGGTGGGTTCCCGCTGTAAGTGGTTCTGCTCCTGTTGTGGTTCTATTCAAGGGTCTGCGGATGCCCTCCCTTCAGAATTTGAAAGCCAATGTTGCAGCAGCTCAAGAAGGCATTGCACATATGGATAAAATCAAAATATAAAAGAAGATGGAAATGTTGCTGGAGTGGTTTCTGAATTTTTATGTCATAGAAGCTAAATTTTAAAATTGTCCCACATTATACTCGTGCATCTTCAAATTCTCCGGAAGAGCTTCCTTTATTTGTTAGGATAAAATCATAAATACATAATCGATTGATAAGAGACTGAGGTATATAGTTTGACTCATTGTGAAAACAACCTTCGTTTCTGATTCCTATATTACGCTGGAGTCTGACGAAAGTCTGTTTCTGCTTTCTCTTGTGTATTAAAAACTAAGCATCTGGGTCTTCTGCAGACATTTGGTAAGTGTCTTCTGCCTTTTATAAGCTTAATGTTCTCAAGCTTCACATATTAAAATTAAATTTCTCTTTGATCTCAAAGAAAATAGGATACCAAGATTGAACCCTTATTGGATCAATATGCAGTGATGTGAAACAGCTATAAGTAGTACATGATGTCATCCTTTCATGTTCAACAGTAGGATACCAAAATTGGTAAGATATTTTTCAAAGATATTAACTTAATTTACAAAAAAAATGTAATGAAAGGACTATGTCGTAAACATTGTCAATGATAGTTCATACTTCATACAATATCATAACTGAAAACAAATAGACATATTACTAAAAGAGAGAACATTAGAAAGTTCTGCTGCATTCTATATTGAGAATTATCATCTAAAACAGCATAAGCATATCCTACCTTTAGTTTCAAAGGTCGAGGAGGTTCTCCTACATCTACCTAGTTTCCTAAAAAGCAGTGTTGATCTCTAGTGCAAAAGAAAAATTTAGAGAAATACATCCAATCCCCTCCATTTCAATTAAGAGAAGTTTCTTGTGGTTAGATTCGTATGATGGCCTTGACCTATTTACTTCCAAGGGGTTTGATGTAAAATTCTGATATGACAGAACATATAAACATCCAAAACCACGACACTCGTAAAATGTTTTTGCCAACTACCTTAGCAGATTGAATAGTTTTGCAAAACGAACTTACAAATCTCCAAGATAGGTATACGATAGTCCATCAACCACAAGGAACTGGTACTGCACTTATCGAATTAGTCCCATGATATTGCATTAGCCGAGGACTAAAAAGTACCTACTGTGGAATCATACCTAACTTCGTAATCCTTTATAATGAACAAACACATTCAAATAATCAAGAATTAGATAAATATAATGTGAGACCTACAAATCACATATAGAAGTGAATAAGCTTTAGATTGTGTATAGGCTTTTACCTACGAACATTCCATGCAATGAATATAGACTCTAGAGTAATTATTTCCAAATTTAATTCCCTCCTCGTTTTGTTCAAATCACTTAGTTTCTATCCATCAACCTACCCTTCATATGTCTCTCATCACTGTTCTGTTACTTTTCCAGACAAGTCTACAGCAAGAAATGTTTGAATCGGAGGCATTTCCAAATGCTGTGGTATATTCCAGGAGAAAAATTAGATAGACAGCACAAGTACTGATAATGATCTTCTACTATTGCTTTGACGTGCTTTTCTTCTAAAGAGGATCAACAAGAAATACGTATATACATTAAGGTTTGGGGATGGATGTACTTTCATAGATATGTTGCTTGCTAAAGTTCCCTGAAAGATCTCTTATGTTGTATACGTACTCACTAGGATGTAATGCAGGGTTAATACTAGCTGCTATGTAATCGCTAATATTGTAATCAAAGCTTCTTCAAGAGTTAAAAATATCATGTTGTATATGTACCCACTATGATGAATTGTAGGATTAACTCTGGTAACCATGTAATCAGTAATCTTGTTATCAAAAGTTTCAAGCAAAAAACACGGAGACTTGCCTCTTTCCGAGAGCTTCCACATCGGCAGAACTTTACTGTAACAATACGGCAAGTATCAACACAAGGACCCGAGTGACATCGCTCTGGACATCTATGCACAGAGCATCGAAGCATCTTCTCGCATGTTGAACCACAGGTTGGCACCGCAGCATCACAAGAAATCCCATTATACTCCACTTTCCCACACGGGCAAGTCCTCCTTCCCTGCAATTCACATTCCCCACAAGGACCCGGGTGGCATCCCTTAAGGCAAGAGTGTTTTCTGCAGCTGAGCTCCCGATCACAAGGATTTTCACATCGAAATTCAGACTCTGAACAAAAGCATTCCTTCTCCGTTTTTCCACATTGGCATCTATAAGTTCCCTTCTTTTGACACGGACGACAGGGGCCATCATGGCACTTGTCGTCACACCTATGCAACCCACAAGTAAGGGGTCTAGAACAGGGTTCGTTGCATGAAAAATTCTTGAGCCCGCATCTTCTGACATCAGACAGAGTCCCGCAGAAACACTTTGACGTCACAAGCTTGGGGCACGGTGGACATGGTCCTGGATGGCATAGCAACACACACTCATGCCCACAGTTCCTCTGCAGTGGCCTCCGACAGATCTCCCCACAGGTGTGTGGAGTTATCCATGGATCATTGGGAGGATCCTCCGATTTCCCACAGAAACACTTATACTTCCTGGGGATTTGGGACTGTGGATAATCAAGCCTGCATTTAGGGCAATGCCAGCATGAATTTTCTAGAGCTGTGGAAGCAGCTGAGGGAAATTGGTCTCTGGATAACCTTGCAATGGATCTCTCTGCAGCTGAATTGGATGCCTGCCTTGCCCACTCCTGAATACAAATCAAATGAAAAATTGCATGACAACCCAACTGGCAATCCCAAACTGGGTCTATAGATCTGACCTTCTCTAAGCATATTAGGCATGACACAGCACCACTTTTTGATGCAGCAAGCAGGTTTCTTATCTTGGAAAGACCCACATCGGCATTTGAATTCCCATGAATGGAGAGATATTCTTTGAACATACTATCCCCAACATTCTGATCAGGTGCGTTGCAATCATCTTCTTCACCGCTGGTATCATCAGAATTTTCGTCATATGTAAAGATTTTTGGGTCATTCGTCGGTTGATTGTTCTGCAATGTATTTGTAGACAGTTGATTGTTTTGTAATCTATTTGTGGACCATGCATTTGGGGCTCTTGATCGGATTGTTTCCATGGATTCTGAAACTTAAACTGCCTCGCCTGTGAAATGTTTTCGATTGTGACTTCTCTCAATCATTGGGTGTGTATTTCGAATAAGAAGATAGCTCTGCAATATTAAGAGCTGCTAAAATGTTATTCAGGGTGTGTGAGAAACACTCGGAGGTAGTTACCTGACACTCAGAAAAAGCACTCAGTACAAAGCTTCTCTTCTACATTCCGAACGAGATAAATGTACGCATATACCATTTTATTAGGCCGCAGTCCCACGCAGTATTTTGACGTTCAATGTTATTTGTCACAGTAAAATTGTTTGGCGGTCCAGAAAATTATATGGATGTCATTTGAAGTTTAAAATTTAAGATGCACCTTAAATTTGTATTTATAATAATTATTATGAATTACATAAATTGAGGTAAAATTTATATGGATGTTGTTATTTGTTATTTGTATATTTTTTTATAGTTATGTGACTTTTCTTTAATTATGGATAATGGATTGCACTAATCAATTTTATTGTTTTTCACATATTCATTTTTTTCCCAAAAAAAATAAATATTGCACTGATAATAATAATAATAATAATAATAGGTTTTTACAGTCCACGATGCCGTGGGGCGGCCTGTTTTTGGGTCTACAAGCGGCTTATAACATATGGGACTACCTCGTACTCACATGCGGGAGGCAACTAACTTTGCTACAAACGAGGCGTACATACCCTACCCCCCTGCAGCATTTGAACTTGTGACCTCTATTTCAAGAGCACATGTTAATCAATTTGAAGATCACTAAACATCATTAAAGTTTATGAAAATATTAAAACAAAATTTCAAATTACAATTTAAAAAATAAAATTGAAGACAATGATAGAAACGACTCAGTAAGTGCGACCTTACAATTTTATAGATAGATTCTAGCAAAATCCCAAATCCAATACATTAGTCTTTTATGTGATCTTCATTTGTAACAAATCAAACAAATAAAAAATAAAAAAGTAATTACAAATCAAAATCAATAAAATACAGCGAAACAAAAAATCAAATAAATCAAACAAAACTAATTAAAATTAAAATTAATGGATGTTTCAATTTTATCAATCAAATATCCATATATTTATATTTCATTAACAAGATATTAAGATAATTCTATTATTTTTAATTAATTTACACTCAGAAGTTTCCATTTTCATTTATTTTATATTTGTCATGAATCTCACAAATTTATACTTTACAGTGTATATTTCATATTTAATTTATTAACTTTCTTACATATTATAGATATGCGGTCAAATTTTGAATATAGTTTAAATTGTATATTTGTCTGTCAATCTTGACGGTCATATTTTAAAAGTGGGTGTATTTTGACATTTAAAACAACTAAAACCATCTAAATGCCTTGCAAAATCCAACAGTGGGAAAGGCAATGGATTTTTAGCTGGAGCTACTAAGAAATTTTAAGAAAAAATTAGCAGTCATGTGGTCCCATGTAGCTATAAAATTTTCTACAAAGATTGTGGAGAATATTAAATTATATTTTCTACAACTAATAATCGCACATGAAATGTGCGATGTGAACGCCGAAGAGGCAGTGTAAGACGAAGTTGATTTTGAGGGACCAAAACATAGGAGGAAGAGGGCTGCAGAAGAGCGGGTTAGAGGGAGGAGAATCAATCGAGGGAGAATAATATTTGGTGGAACCATTATGAGTAAGCAAATTTTCTTACGAGGAGGAACATATGTAGCATGTGTACATTTTGTCAAATGTTTGATGAATAAAGGGAATAAGGTGTGCATGGGATCGTGGCGATATAGTCTGGAGATATATTATATAGCAAGGTGTTGACAATGAATACTTGTGAGGCAAACTTGCATTTTTTCATTCAATCTCGAAGTCGTCGTATGTTAAAAACTACAATTATTTGCATTGAGGGTTCATTATGTTGTCGCTTTCAAGCTCATATATGATTATGGTTTTTCTTTAGATATAAAGAATGTGAATAAGGTTTCCCCCATAAACATTTGTATTGAGTGATGGAAAAGGTGATCGGCCTTATGAATAGCGGTGTATTGCATTAATTTTAAGCCATATGGAGGGGCCACACAATCAATGTCATTAAGTTGTCCATAAATTGTGTGGCACCATAAACTAGTTGTAAATGATTGAAAGAAATGGGATATTTCGAAAGAAAAAATGGAAAAGGGAGCTTTGTTATTATTTAATTATATGTTTTAAAGTGTTAGTTTTTTTGGTTGGAGGACATTCAATATGTTTTTCCATCGGAACTCACAGTGGAAAGGCACATTCAACAATAAACCGCAAAGAACGTGCAATCTATCTTCCAAAACAGAACTGTGACGATATAATTAAGAGTATTTGCTTTTCACCCCACAATAAACAAACTCCCTCGTTTTGGTGAACGAAGGGTCCCTAGATCGATGAAGGAGCGGAGCTAGGGATATCCACCTTATGAATAGTGATGTATTGCGTTAATTTTAAGCCATATGATTGTTTTGGTTGGACGACGTGCAATATGTTTTTCACCGAAACTCATAGTGGTAAGGCACGTTCAACAGTCAAACCACGTAGAACATGCAATCTATCTTTCCAAAACAGAACTTTAATGATACAATTAAGAGTAATTTCTCTTCACACTACAACACAAAAATTCCCTCCTTTTAGTGAACGCAGGGTCCCTAGATCGATGGAGTGGAGCTAAGGATATCCATGTGAAATTGTTCCTCTCGTAAAGAAAGAATGACAAGACCTTAACAGTAAAAATTTCCCCACCCAACTTAAAGGAAGCAACACAATCCTTGTCGACAGTGCCTCCGCCAACATTAAACGTCCAAGTCGTAGTTGTATCGGTAGTTTCATGTGAGGGGCCATCATTTCGTGCAAAACAAACCACCATTACTCTACCTTGATGGTTGGAAAGGCACCTAGAGAGATACAACTATGAAAATACAAAACAAAAGTAAAGAAAAAAGACATACAAAACATTTGTTTTGTCGTTGATGACGAACATGTACGATCACACAATGTAAGGGTTGTTGATACGTCTAAAATATGGACAACGATGATTTCTCTTTAGATATAAAGAATGTGAATAAGGTTCCCCCTCATAAACATTCATATTGAGCAACGAAAGAGGGGTTCAACCTTATGAATAGCAGTGTGTTGTGTTAATTTTAAGCCATATGGAGGGTCCACGCAATCAATGTCATTAACTTGTCCATAAGTTGGTGTGGCACCATAAACCGGTCATACATGACTGAACGAAATGGAATATTTCAAAAGAAAAAATGGAAAAGGGAGCTTTGTTATTATTTTATTATATCTTCTAAAGTTTTATTTTTTTGTTGAACGACATTCAATATGTTTTTCATCGGAACTCACAGTGGTAAGGCACACTCAACAATCAACTACAAAGAACGTATAATCTATCTTCCGAAACAAAACTTTAATGATACAAATAAGAGTAATTTCTTTTCACCATACAATAAACAAACTCCTTTTGGTGAACGTGGGGTCCCTAGATCGGTGAAGGAGCAAAGCTCAGGATATCCATGCGAAAGTGTCCCCCTCGTGATGGAAGAAAGATGAGACCTTAACAACAATAATGTCTTCACCCAGCTTAAAGGCAGCGGCACAATCCCTATCAATAGTGCCTCTGCCAACATTAAACATCCAAGTCACACTTGTATCGGTAGTTTCGTGTGAGTGCCCATCGTTTTGTGCAAAACAAACCACCATTACTCCTATCTGGATGGCCGAAAAAGGCACCTAAAGAGAACTGTTATGAAAATACCTAACAAAAGTGACGAAAGAAGACAAACAAAACATTTGTCCTGTCGTTGATGAACAACACGTACGATCCCATAATGTAATGGTCGTTAATACGTCTAAAATATGAACAATGGTGATTTCTCTTTATATATAAAGAATGTGAATAAGGTTACCCCTCATAAACATTCACATTGATCGACTAAAATGTTATTCAGGGTGTGTGAAAAACTCTTGGAGGTGCGTACCTGAGAATCAGAAAAAACATTAAGTACAAAGCTTCCAGTTTTTGTCGTGTCACGGTTGGTCTCTTCTACATTTCGAATGAGATATATGTATGCATAAACCATTTTATTAGGTCATAGTCCTATGCAGGGGCAAGGCAATGGATATTTAGCTAGAGCTATAGAGAAATTTTAGGAAAAACTTAGCAATCCTGCGGTCCCATGTAGCTGTAATATTTTCTACAGATATTGTGGAGAATATTAAATTATATTTTCTACAATAATATTTGTTGTTGTCAAACAATTTTGTGGAGGAAACATATTTGGATTAGAGGTTTGTTGACAGCTGGCCAAAAAAGTGGAATGCAGTTGTGTAACTTTTCAGCCCCCCACCAATTCCCATCACTGAAACAGACTATTTTCTGCAGTTGTTACTCCACATTTTAAGGGTGAGATTTTGTTTTCTGCAGTTGTTGTAAAATCAAATATGCATGGGACTACTTGATTGTAAATTTCCAATGCAGTTAGCCCTCGCATGAGACCGCTGCTTTAGGATGCAAAACTAGCAATTGCACATGAGTCGCAAGTTACGCGGAAAGGGATCTAAATGTAGAGTAATTTTGAAAATGTTGTTGGCCTAATATTTTTTTTGTAATTTATGTATGAAATTTGGTTTGTTTTTTAGGTTTCCATAATGATGATGGAAATTTGATAAATTAGGAAGAGTGTAAAAGATAAAAATATCTACAACAAAGAAGATTCACAAAAACCATTTTCTTGTCTCTTTCGCTAACATCTTGACACCACCATAGTTTATACGTAGCCTAGATTAGTTACTAGGAATCACACGTGAAATGTGCGATGGAAACGTTGAAGGGGATGCATCGAAGAAACTAAATTTGAGGGAGTGATACATTATATCATTTGCTTGATGTGTTCCATGCACAATTATCGATACTTGTATTTGGAAATGCCTATTAGCGTAATCAATGTTTGAGGGATTAGAAAAAAATAAAAAATATTTTTGTGTGTGTCTCGGTCCTCCTTTGATCCTATAGCTCATCTAATGTTATAAAAGGGAATGTTTCGGTTTGAATATTATGATTCGGTTGAGCGGTTAGAAGATTGTAATTCGGATGATCGGTGTGAAGATTATAATATACTGATAAACCAACAAATCTAAATGCATGGATGTCAGTTGAGGACATTTGGAAGAGATTTCAACCCATATGTTGAGGCATGGGTACATGTGTAGTGGGTAAGTGCACCAATCTAGGGGGCCAAAGAGCGGACATGAAAACGAAAACGAGTAAAACATGATCGCGTTACGTTTTCTTTGGTTCGGTAATTCACGAACTTGTAGCGCGTACGCGTTATACTGATTTATAAATTAAAAAAGGTTCGAGCCCTATTCATTTTCTTTTTCCCCAAATGCAAGTTTCACAGCAAAAATCTACACTCGCATTTTATATTGAAATTGCATCTAGCTCCCATGATTGACTGGGAAGTGCTGCGATAAGATCATAATTGACAATAGTGCCACGGAGAAGAGGTAGGCAAAATTATTTTATCTAAATTGCATTGAAATTTGGTAATTATATAGTAGAATTTGAATTGAATATGTTTTTTTATTGTTACAGTTCCACCTCAACCATAACCAAACCCTGCAATTCCTGTGAACCCGCCTAGCCCTCCTACAATTGTTGAACATCCCTCGGGTAGTCAAGAGGATTTAACAACCCATATAGTGGAAAATAAGATTTAAATTGAGGAAGTAATAAAAAAAATGAGGGATTCCCATTCTACAAACTCTCATTGTGCCTCTCTTACAAACACATTGGAGGCATTAGTGTCTCAAGTTGATCCGGCAACAAGTGAAATTGATCGTTGGACATCATATAAAGAGCATTGTAGGGAATATTACACCAAAAAATTGTCATATGCTGATATAAAGAAAAAAGAAATTACAAAAGACCTCATATATGCCTTATTCACGGACCCTGGCACCAATTTTCCTGTTTCATTGTCATGCAAACGGTTTCCAATCCACTGGTGCAATACTGATTTGATTAGAAATAATTTTTGGGACCGATGATAGATGGCATTTGATTTTCCACCTTGCAATAACAACGAGGTTCCGCTATACTTTTTGAGGAAACTCTATTGCAATTTTATCATCAACGAGATCCAGAATTATTTTGATTTCTGGGATTTCTAGGGTCGAGGAAAAGGCTCTGCACATGATCGACCAGGTGCACAACGTGCACCTATTCACTAGGGTAGAGTCCCCACATAAAATCCCCCTCAACTTGAGATTGTCCCTCCAGTAGTGAAGGAGACAATAGATATTGATACACTACACACGCTTTGGGGGCTATATGATACCCTTGTCTGATATATGAGGGACATTTCTGATCCAGATGTTCATGGAGTTACACAGAGTATTCCCTCAGGCAAAACTAGTGTGAGGCCACACCTGTGCTCGTCATGTGGTAGCATATGCTTAGGGTCTGAGGAGGATGAAAGTTTCATACATACTGGTGTTAGTGGAGTTTCCACTGGTGGTACACATGATAATGTCGTTATGTCAAACACCTTTTTGAGCAATACATTTGGATTCCAGACATCGGCGACACCTTTGCAATTATTTGTTATTTTTTATTATGTATGCTACAAAAATATTTGAGTACTTGATTTACTTATAATGTTAAATTTTTTAAATAATTTTATTTGTATATGTATGCATTAATATTACAGCACGTGGGAGGGACGTCATCATCCCGACCACAGGTTGCGAGCACCATGCCTATATAGACAATCACAGAGGTAATTTAGAATGTTAATTGTGTAAAATTTTCACGTATGAAATATGTGTGTGTGTGTGTTCTTATATATATATATAAACTCAAATATATATATATATATGTATGTTCTATATATATATTATATATGTTCAACTAACTTGACGTGATATATGTTTGATAAAGTTGAGGACCTCATTAGACACACCACCATCTTTGCGAGGAGTAGAGAAAGGTGTTGTCGTTGCAATTTCATTGGCGCAACAATTCACCAAGGTATTCAAACTACATTTATTTTCGTTAAATAGCTTGTGTAATTCATATTTATGTTAAATTATGTTTAAAATAATGTCCTTCACTGTAGCTCATTATTAAATTATGTTGATAATTTCCTTCAATATGTATATGCAGGAGTTACCTGCAACAAGTAGCAACCTTGTTCATATGATTCACAGGTGTGGTGCGGTAAAAAAATAGTTGTATATTGATAAAATTAGTTAAAATATTGTCATTACACATACATGTACTTAGTTGGCATAAATTTTTTGATCTGCATTCAAAAAATTTATTGTTAACATAGTTTTATTTTGGCTAATTTTGATGTTTGATTTTGTGATCTTATGTGTATGTAGGGTTCAACCCCTTCCATTTTTACTTCGAGGGCATGAAATCCTCTAGCTCATCATTTTGATACCCTCGTTCGTGCTCCAGGAGCTCCCAATGACTCATCTGAGTGTGAGATGTAGATTCAGTGTGACCGAGAGATTGCGGTAAGTGTGTGTAAATGTAAATAGTTTCATTAGCATGGTCTTATACATGTTGAAAACTTATATATTAAGTTTTGAAAAAAAAAAATAGTTTACATTTACAGGTTCGACTACATGGGAGTTTAGAGCGGAAGAGGACTCGTAGTATGGACCACTTGGAGAATCTGAAGTCATCTCAAAGATCTCCATCTACGCCTAAGGGAGGGCCTTCTTCAAGCAAGGCCAAGAGAGGGATATATTTTGATGATTAGGATGTGTGTGTGTGTGTGTGTCTTATGACATTTTTTGTATGCCTATGTGCATAGTATTGTATGCACGTTCTACATTGTATATATGCCTATATGGCATTCACTTGATATTATATAACCTATTCATACATTTTTATATTTATCGTGCACGTTAATACAATTTGGAACTTGATATTTTTGTATGAGACCTTACATTTCTAAGATTATTTTTGTATGAAACTAATATGATGTGCACTTGACAATATAAGACATTATGGATTATTTTTTCATTTATTGGTGTTGTATACTAGATGTTTTCAATGTATAATATGCATGAAACTTTGGAAATCAATATTTATATAATGTATGTATATAAAGAGTTATCTAATCTGAGTAATTATTCGTTCAATTTATCAATGTGTATATGTGTATTTACCTTACTTGTGCTTCTTCTTGCTCATGGTCTCTTTGTATCGATTCCTATCTTATCATGCACCTATTGCATTCTTCAATGCTTCTTAGTCTTCTCCCCTATTAAAACACCTAGCTTACTTCTCATTCTGACAATCATTAGGACCATCACTAACTTGATTCATAAGGCTCCAAACACCAAAAGTGTTGTTCATCTTACCAAAACTGTCAACTATGCCCCTTAAGACAATGTTTTTTGCAACAAGCATGAACTAAAGGATCTAAGGATACCCAAAAAGTCTTACAAGCTTCATTAGTTCACTTTTTGCATCCCTAAGGTGTTCCCAAAATCTTAGACTCCAACTCCTTAGAGCTCACCTTTTCACTTTTCGCTCTTGAAGAGCTAACTAGCCTTGTTCCAATGTATTGTGTAGCATATATCCACTTGTATGAGGCCCTGTAGGAGAGGTATTCATAATTATGGGAGGCTTTAAGGAGTTGCCTCCACCGTGCCACAATAATAATTGTATTCTCATGAATAAACCTGACAGTGATTTAGCAATCTCAAAAACATACTTATCATGATAATGACAAATAAATCCAACTAATAACAATTAATCATCAATAAGTAAATCGGTGGCAAGATAATCAATGTCTACTATATGCCACCTCCGAATTCCAAATTTCATTTCGTTTAAATCCCATTCAGAACTAAACAAGAAAGATTTACTAGGCGATTGATAACCCCCATGTGTTCTTAGTCATTCCCCTGTTGCTCACACAATGATGATTCTAGGCACGAGACTAGGAAATATGGTCCTAATATTGTCATGCCCTCCTAATCGAGTAGTAGAAAAGTTACGAGTTATTGTTACGAAGTAGTAGTGCCAAAGTTTTAATTTTTAAGGTACAATGATTACGTTGATAAATTCTAAGCCTTATTATTCATGTTGATACTTAGTACTAATTACCAATGAAATCTAATTATTCATCTTTCATTTACTTTTCTCATCTTCCATGTCATACTGAATAAACGATTTGACAGGGGATTTGCCCTCTTTGACGGCGATACACCAAATATGAATATGGTCCTCGAGATTCAACCCTCATCCAACCATAATACCAATACGAACTCCTTTGTTGGTAATGTTGCACGGTCATTGTCTTTTTTCCAAGATGTTAATAGATCATGTTCTGAATTTTCCATTGTAAAGACATGTATTATATTTATATTGAGAGTAGTATGCATGGATGTAGAGGAAGAATGGCGAAGCTAAGTGCGATGGAGAGAGAAAGGACAAAGTTGAAGGAGCAAAACAGGAGGTCTATTACCACCAAAATACACCTGTGTGGCACCTGTAAAGGTATCTTCTGATCCTACACCTCCGCATCGGTACCCTCTATAAAATCCTAACTCGGTTTTATCTATATCCATTTGGTTATCTCATTGTCCTATTGTTTACAACAATGCAAAATATTATACTTTGAGTCAGTTTAAGGTTGTCCAATGCATTATTTTGCAAACAGAAGGTCGTGGCACCAAACCAACTATGCCAACACGTCGGGGTAGCTAGGTAAATGCTTATGGAGGCTTCATTTTGGTGTCGGATGGTGTCATTTCCTTCAGGCTACTTCATCTAGGCGTAGTCCCTTAAGAGCCCTAAGACTAAAATATGCAATAACTTCGACGGGTGATATCTTGGTCTCCATAGAACTTGGAGAGGTATCGTCTAATCCTACACCTCCATGTCAGGACCCTCTAGGAAAGCCTATCACGGTTTACTCCATCTCGATTTGGTTTTCTTGTTGTGTTATTGTTTGCAACCGCTCGAAATACTATAGTTTGAGCCAATGTAAGGATGTCCAATGCATTATTTTGCAAACGGAAGCTCATGGCACTAAAATGAATGGACCAACACATCAAGGTGCCTAGGTAAATGCTTGCAGAGGCTTCATTTTGGTGTCAGATGGTGTCATTTCCTTCGAGCTACTTCATCCGGTGTAGTCCCTTAAGAGCTCTAAGACCAAAAAAGGCTATAACTTCAACATGTGATATTTCGGTCTCCATGGTACTTGGAGAGGTCTCATCTGATCCTACACCTCCATGTCAGGACCCTCTAGAAAATGCTATCACAGTTTACTCCATCTTTATTTGGTTCTCTCGTTGTGTTATTGTTTGTAACTGCGTAAAATACTATAGTTTGAGTAAGTGTAAGGTTGTTCAATGCATTATTTTGCAAGTGAAAGATCGTGACACCCAAATGACTACGCAAACAAGTCGAGTGGTCAGTTAAATGCTCATGGACGTTTTGTTTCAGTGTTGGATGGTGTCGTTGCCTTCGGGCTACTTTGTTAGGGCATTGTCCCTTAAGAGCCTTGAGACCGAAAAAAACTATAACTTCGACAGGTGATATCTCGGTCTTCGTGGAACCTTGAGAGGTCTCGTCTGATCCTACGCCTCCATGTCAAGACCCTCTAAGAAAGCCTATCACAGTTTAATCCATCTCGATTTGGTTATCTCATTGTGCTATTGTTTGCAACCGCGTGAAATATTATTTTACAAACGAAAGCTCGTGGCACTAAACCGACTGCGTCGAAACGTCAAGGTGGCAAGGTGAATGCTTGTGGAGGCTTCATTTTGGTGTCAGACGCTTTCATTACTTTCATGCTACTTCGTCCAGGCATAGTCCCTTAAGAGTCTTAAGACCAAAAAAGGCTATAACTTCAACAAGTTATATCTCAGTCTCCATATCACCTAGAGAGCTCTTGTTAGATCCTACACCTCCCTACCAGTACCCTCTACAAAATATTGTCTTGGATTATCCATCTCAATTTGGTTCTCTTGTTGTGCTATTGTTTGTAACCATGCCAAATAGTGCAGTTTGAGTTAGTGTAAGGTTGTCTGATGCTATATTTTGAAAATGAAAGCTTATGGGACAAAATTGACTGCGCACACGCATTGGGATGTCCTTATAAATAATATTAGAGGTATTTTTTTGGTTCCCTACTCTCTCAGTGCTTCTAGGCTACTTCATCCACGCGTAGTCCCTTAACAACCCTAAGACCAAAAAAGGCTATAACTTCGTTAGGTGATATATCGGTCTCTATGGCACCTTGAGAGGTCTTGTTAGATCCTACACCTCTGCATTGGTACCCTCGAAAAAATTTATCTCAGTTTTTTCCACCTTGATTCGGTTCTCTCGTTGTCCTATTGTTTGCAACAGTGTCAAATAGTGTAGTTTGAGTCAACATAAGGTTGTTTAATGCTATATTTTGCAAACGGAAATTTGTGGGACCAAACTGACTATACACACGCATCGAGATGACCTTGTAAATGCTATTGGAGGTGTAGTTTTGGTTCCCTACGCTCCTGGTGTTTCCAGGCTACTTTGTCCAGGTGCAGTGCCTTAAGAGCCCTAAGACCAAAAAATGATATAAGTTTGTCGGGTGATATCTCAGACTCCATGGCACCTAGAGAGGTCCTGTCAGATCCTACACCTCCGCATTGGTACCCTCTACAAAATATCATCTCAGTTTTCTCCATCTCGATTCGGTCCTCTTGTTGTCCTATTGTTTGCAACCATTGAATAGTGGAGTTTGAGTCAGTGTAAGGATGTCTGATGCTATATTTTGCAAACAGAAGCTCGTTGGACCGAACCGACTACACACACACATCAAGATTGTCTTGTAAATGCTATTGGAGGCATCATTTTGGTTTCCTACGCTCCTGGTGCTTCCAGGCTACTTCGTTCGGGCATAGTCCCTTGAGAGCCTTGAGACCAAAAAATGCTATAAGTTCGTTAGGTGATATCTTGGACTCCGTGGCAATTAGAAAGGTCTCGCTAGATTATACACTTCTATGTTAGTACCCTCTATGAAATAATGTCTCAATTTTTTCCATATTAATTTGGTTCTCTCATTGTGCTATTGTTTGTAATCGTGTCAAATAGTGCAGTTTGAGTCAGTGTAAGGTTATCTAATGTTATATTTTGCAAACGAAATCTTGTGGGACCAAACCAACTGTTCACACATGTCAGGATGGCATGGTAAACACTAATGGAGGTGTCTTTTCAGTTCCCTATGCTCCCATTGCTTCCAAGCTAATTCGTCTGGGCGTAGTCCCTTAAGAGCCCTGAGACCAAAAAATGTTATAAGTTCACCGGGTGATATCTCGGACTCTATGGCACCTAAAAAGGTCCCATTAGATCCTACACCTCCATGTTGGTACCCTCTACAAAATATTGTCTCAGTTTTCTCCATCTCCATTCAGTTCTCTCGATGTCCTATTGTTTGCAAAAGTGTCAAATAATGCAGTCTAAGTCAGATGTAAGGTTGTCCGATGCTATATTTTGTAAACGAAAGCTCGTGGGACCAAACTGACTATGCACACGCATTGGGATGGCATAGTAAATACTAGTGGAGGCATTTTTTGGTTCCGTATGCTCCTGGTGCTTCCTAGCTACGTCGTCCGGGCATAGTCCCTTAAGAGCCCTGAGACCAAAAAATGTTATAACTTCGCCAGGTGATATCTCGGACTCCGTGGAACCTAAAAAGGTGGTAATATATCCTACACCTCCATGTTGGTACCCTCTACTAAAGCCCGTATCATTTTTCTTCATCTCCATTGATCCAGTCCTCTCGTTGTCCTATTGTTTGTAAAAGTGCAAAATAGTGTAGTCTGAGTCAGTGTAAGGTTGTCTGATGTAATATTTTGCAAATGGAAGCTCATGGGACCAAACCGACTACCCACATGCATTAGAATGGATTGGTAAATACTACAAGAAGAATAATTTTCGTTCCCTACGATCCCAGTGCTTCTGGGCTACTTCGTCTGGGCGTAGTCCCTTAAGAGCCCTGAGACCAAAAAATGTTATAACTTCATCGGGTGATTTCTCGGACTCCGTGGCACCTAGAAAGGTCTCATCAAATCCTACACCTCCATGTTAGGTACCCTCTATGAAATCCCGTCTCAGTTTTCTCCATCTCGATTCGGTCCTCTCATTGTCCTATTGTTTGCAAAAACGTTGAATAGTGGAGTTTAAGTCAACGTAAGGTTGTCTAACACTTTATTTTGCAAATAGAAGCTCATGGGACCAAACCAACTACGCACACGCATCGGTATGGCCTAGTAAATTCCATTGGATGCATTGTTTTTGTTCCATACGCTCCCGGTGCTTCCGGGATACTTCGTCTGGGCATAGTCCCTTAAGAGCCCTGAGACCAAAAAATGTTATAAGTTCGTCGGGTGATTTCTCAGACTCTGTGGCACCTAGAAAGGTCTCATCAGATCCTACACCTCCACATTGGTACCCTCTACGAAATCCCATCTCGGTTTTCTCCATCTCAATTCATTCCTCTCGTTGTCCTATTGTTTGCAAAAACATTGAATAGTCCAGTCTGAGTCAGTATAAGTTTGTCCATTGCCAACCACGTGAATAATATAGGTGGTTCATGCAATATAGGTGGTGAAATGAGAATTTTAATAAGATATTTTTACAATATAGGCGGTGAAATGAGAATTTTTGTTTATTGTTCCTTTCTAATATTTGATTTCCCTTAACTTCTCTTGGCTTCGAGAATAATAAATTCTCTACTAATAGTGCCAACCACGTGAAGGTGGAAGCTTTTTTGGCACCACTAACCTACATAAACATGTTAGTAAGAAATTAAATAGAATTTTAAATCCTACAGAATTTTAAAAAAATCATTAAAGTAAATATTCAAATTAAATTCATGAAGAACATACCTTTGCAAATTCAATCCAATGAACCGTAAGGATCAACTCTACTCTTGACAGTAGCAAGAATTGCTTCATAATCTAATTCACGAACCTTCCATAGATTTTTATTTAATGCCCTACCTTGATATTTGATCAATTGAATATTTGTTGCAAGAACCAAATGTGAATAGTGAAGTATCTTTTGATGTACTTCATAGTCTTCAAACAACCAAGTATTTGATTTTTTGATAGGATATTGTCGAAGCCAAGTTCCAGTGACTACCACTAACCCAGTGGGATACTCAAGGCCTTCACCATCAATAATTGTGGAAGTAAAAAAAAATTCCCTCTACACAATGAGACAAAAAGTAGTTTGTTCCCTCTTCGTTAAATTTTGTCGCAATAACTGCAAAAATGTGCCCTACATCACAAAGTAAAACTCAAGTCAAATTTAAAATACATTAAGAGTTGATCATTTAATAATTTATAAATCTAAAACATGACATACATATGTACCTTGTTGCACTAAATCAGAGACTTGGTCAAAGTTAGGTGATGTTGTCATATGATCTGAAGACACTACAAGTTGTAATGCTCATGGAACTTGATATGTGTCGAGTGGAATTAGAGGTCTACAAGTCCATTCGTCCACCCACTGTTGTGACTCACATTCATTCCATGTAAAATCAATGCATGATATATAAAAACATGTCATGCACCTAGTATAAATAGTCCAAGCACTTGCATTTGAACTACGGAATGAGTGCATATCACTTGATCTTGCAGCTGTCATACAATCTTCATAGCTTGCCAAATGTTGTTCCTCTATCAACCAGAAATATCTACGAACCATTGAACTCTCTTGAGATTCATGGCCCATGTTCTTGACACACCAATCAACAATGCTTTTTGCACCTGTAAATTTAGCACCATCCTTGAACTTTAACTCTTCTCTTGCAAGTGCTCTTTTCACACATGCTCATGCACCATCATGCTCTCCTTTCCCATGTCCTTTCAGTAAAACTCCATATATGTTGTACACCTATTTCTTTGTGCATCCTTTTTAGCCAATAAAACATTTGTGCATTCTTGAATTGTGATGTGCAGTTGTCTGACCAAATGTAATGTTGATTGAAAAAAATGTTCCTCTCATTCAAGTTTGCATAAAACACCTGGAAACACCCTTGCACATATTCTGTAGAATGTGTCTGATCATCACTGATGTAGAAATGATACTCTCTTAATATTTTTTGATCTTTCTCAGTGCTTTCTGGAGAGTGCATGAATGTTATATGCACGAAAATAACAACTTACACTGAGTTATAGTATTGAGACTAAACCTCCATTTGTGGCTATGAAGTGTAATTCTCTGCAAAGTCAACTACTGAAACAATAGTACCAAGTGGGAATGTGTCCTTTCTTAACTTGAATTGTTCATCCAACCATCAAGCTCTATGTGTGTGCCTTGCATACTCATAAACAATTTCCTCTCTGAATTTGACCATATATTCTGATACAGGTAATTGTTTTGTAACAAGCTCACACCTCTTAGATTCTTTTCCATCTTTTAATTGATATGCCACTGATTTATATTTTTTGAAACCAACTAATTATTTTCCTATTGAATCTGTACTCTCCTCATGGATACAACTTTTCAATTTTGGCAAGCCACCACATATGTTGCACGTTCCATCTAAACATGATTTGTTATAAAAAAATTGTCTAGTTGATTTTTCACAAAATATCGTAGGAATAAATTCCCTTACATATTTTGGTGGGACATTTAATCCACACTCCTGCAACATGATGTCAGTATGCAAAACACAATGTATTTGACAAAAAACATCATAATGCATTGAAAATTCAACATGATGCTTACAGCAACAAGTGGTATGTAAGTGATTAATTTTCACATCAAAGGGTTTTTTCATTTCAAAGAATCTTTGGCTAATGTTAATTTTTGGAATTTCATTCTTAAACTTAGAGAACAATTGTGTTTGAGTCATATCCAAGAAATGTTTTGCACACGATTCACGATTACGAGAACCTATTCTTTTTTTATTGTATCTCTTCTATTCGGTGACACCCTTGTGTTCTCATTCCAATACTTTACAAGTAATTCTTTTAGAATATCATACGTATTCTTGTCTTTCCATGGGAGTCTGCTAGAGAATTCCCAATAGTCGGTGTTATTGACTGACTCAAGACTTTTGTGTCTCCCTATTGATTTCGCTAGTGTTTTTTTGTTTAGCTTCAAAGCTCTACTTATTTTTCTAATCAAATATTTTATTAACTATTTTATCACTTACTATACAATTAGTAAGTGCACGCCGTGTAGCATTACTATCTTTGGTGTGTCTGTTGACACCTACAATTTGGTATGCTTTATGTATATTTTCAACAATTGATGCATTTTGATCAGCAACATTAGATGTTCTTAACCCCAGGGTCTTCATTGTAGGTCTCATCTTAATTAATTTCATCAATGTAAAAAATAATTGACATCTTTGTGTGTCATTTAAATTCTCAAAGTAATTATCCCAAATTCCCCTAGCTTTTCTTCTCGCATTTCTTTCAAACATTTTGTTAGGCATTGGTTTTATAATGTTTTCATCAATTTCAATTAAGTGAATTGGTTTTCTTCGCAAAATGGAAGGAGGTGTTCTTAGAGGTGAAGATTCATTAACAAGGTTACTTTCTTCATTCAGTGTTTCCATACAAATTTCAGAATTAACATTTGGATTCTCAGGTAAAGGTTCAACATTTGGATTCATATCAATTTCTTCATCCATACCAACATTATCATTCAATTCAATATCAATATTCATTGCAAAATCATTATTCTCTACATTTTCATTATGTATTTCATCCTCATTTTCTAAAACATTAGGTACATTTGATATAGTAGATGTACCTTTCCCTACACAAAGTTTTTGCATCCTCTTCACTTTCTTTATTCTCATCTCTTCCAATTGCTCTGGTGTCTTGTTCTTGAATTTCTTCTTGTTCTTACATCGTCTTGTCTCCCATGATTGCAAAAATATATATAGTGGGGTAGGGGACAAGATGAACTACTCAAAATTCACAAAGAATGTACATGAATCTGCAGACCAGATAGAAAGAGGATAGAAATCCCATGAAAGAGGTGAAAACAATGTTGGGGGCCCATAATTTATATGTAAAGAGCATAATGAGTACGCATTATAATGCATACACGTTATGTTGTTCCCCTTTTTCCAAGGCATGCCTCTAGGCTTGGATCTAGTTTGGATCCCCAAGCCTGAGGCATGGACCTGCACAAACACAACAAACAACGTGTTTTTGCAGAAAAATGCTAAAATGCCACTTCCGCCATAATAAATCAAATTAAAACGATCGATTCATTTAATAAAAATATGACTACGACATAGAGCAAACTTTCTTCTTTCTAAAAATATAATTTTTCAAATTTTTTGACTAATATAAGGTTTCCATATTATTTATTTTCTAACTATGCCTTTTTGTAGCTATTTTTTGAAGTTTAAACACATCTATCTTTCATCATGTATGTTTTTTTGGCTCATCGAAATTTAAAAAAATATATACTAGCCCAAACTAGGCCTAATTCTATACATATTAAAAAAAAAATCTAATTTTTGATATTTTTTGAGGTAGTTAGGGGGGGCATGGTCAGAGCTCCGTTATTTTTCAAAATTTAAAATTTTTGTACTAGAAAAATCATAAAAAAAATACTCGCTAAAAAAATCTTAAAAAATGTGCCCAAACTAGATGCTCCTAGCTATCTTTCTACCAAAGGGTTTTCAAAAATACTAAATGGTGCTCAAAAAATGGTGGGGGGCACGAAAGTCACTCTATTATGTTTTTTAACAAAAAAAGGAGCACATGTTGGTATTTTAGTTATTTGACCCACTTAAAATTAACCATTTTCAATAAAATTTAGTAGCTTAGAAACTAGACTCAAAATGCTACGATTCATGTTCTTACAACATCTTCCAATTTTGAGTGTAACTATTTCAAATAACTCGTACAAGTTGAAGATTTTTATTTTTTAGAAAAAAATGTCCACTTAAGAGGGTCACTCAATCATCATTATTAACTTTTTTGTTAGTTCTATGAAACCAACAATTAGGCCTTACACAATTGAAAGAAATGATTTTTTTTAGAAAATATGGGGAATATGGCCTTTGGTATTTTTGTTATTTTGATTTTTTATGGTGTCAAGGTTTTCTGTTAGACGAAATTTAATATTCTAGATAAGATGAAGACATGAATGGAAAATTGGAAATAAAAAAGGTGGGAATTAAATACCTTCATGTCCCGTACTTGTTCCATATCTCAAAATTTTCCTACCCAAATAATATTTGATATATGTGCTCCACTTTATCGTCTCGCTCTCACTCGTAGTATTCACGTGAGTACATTTTGTGTTTAAAGCGGTATTTAGACTAAGAATACGTTGTACTATATCATTTTTATCTATATGTAAAGGGTCGCTGAATAAACATCATTAACTTTTCCGTTAATTCTATGACACTAACAATTGAAAGAAATGGAAAATTTTGAGAAAATATGGGGAAAACAGGATTTGTTATTATTTATTTTATTTTTTAATGATTTCAAGGTTTTCAATTAGATGGTGTTTAATTTGTTAGATAAGACGAAGGCATGAATGAAAAGTTTGAAAGAAAAAGGTAGGAATTAAATACTTGCATGTCCCGTACTTATTCCATGGCTTAGATTGTTCCCACCCAAACAACATTTGTTATTTTTGTTACACCTTATCATCTTTATAATGTAAACGTCTGTTTATGGTGTTTTTTGATTAGTGTTATAAATGTTGAAATTATTAAAAAATCAAATGGGGCAAGGTTTACTGATACTTGCGCCGACAATCACAATGTCAGGATGATAAAATGTGGATAACGTGAAAAGGCCCCTCCTTTCGCCAAGTGAGAAGACTTGCGTATAAAGACAACTAAAAAAAAGATATTAGATAAAGAGGATAACGAGTTACTCAGTGAATGTCAATCTCAGGAACCCAAAGGACTTCCTTAAAGGGTGTCAACTCGTTTGATACAGTTAAACAATTTGATGATAAGAAGATAAACGATAACAATGATTAATTTAGAATTAAATGGGGGATGGAAAGATCTTGTTCAGCATTGTGGGTGGCCCAAGCTATAACAGTAGCTTGAAGATCCAAGAATACTCTAAGTGAACTAGTACCCAAACTCTTCAACAACTGTCTCACTGTAAGATTCTTGAAATGACTTGTATCTGAGTCTTCAATATCTTCAATGTTCTGATGTGAGTGTGATGGCGCACAAGATGAGCTTCGTGGAAAATATTAAATTGGTCCCACATGAACAAAGATCGGATGATCAGGAGATTGTATATGCTAGTGATTAGGTGTAAAGGACCTAGAATAATCATCTACAAAATGTACATCTTAGAAACAATTTCTTAGACTAAAATCAAATTGATATAAATATGATACTACTAGAAAAATGGATTAAAAAACATAGGGATTGATGAATGATCAGGGAGAAAATGTTATATTTTGACAAAAGGACTGATCAAACACACACACTAATTGAATGCCATACATAGGGATTTGATAGTTGTTGAGGTAAAACTAGAGAGTCACAAAAATTCTAAGGAATCCCAAAAAACTGTGATTCAGGAAGTATTTAGGAAGCTATTGAAATAAAAAGAGGTTAGGGGAACGATTGACGACAGGATCTCTATTTAAATAGTAAATATATTATAAATTTTGGTCTAAATGGCTGAATGAGCGAGAAAATTTGAATAAGGCTATGTAAAAGGACATAGTAGATGGTAGATCGTAAAACCTATAATGTAAACAAAAAACAAGCATTGATGTAGATGGGAAATATTATAATAACCTTGATAAATGTTGTGAATGATGATAGAGCTCTCAAGAGACATGACTGGTTTATTTGATGATAGATTTACAAGGATTTTGATAATAGGAGTGTTGGTGATTGTAGAGTGTAATGGCGTTACTCACAGGTGCAAAAATGCGTCCTAAAATCCATCTTCTAATTAACTGGGAAATGGGGGAAGAGGTTTGCTAAATGGAATCGATGACAACTACAACAATCGTCCAGCGATCACAGAATCGCTGTCATTGATTTTTTTGTAGAGGTTACATGCCAACAAAGGAAAAGATGGAAAATGGTTGAAACCACTTGTCATTCAAGGTTTTAGGTTTTTTGATGAATAATAGGAGGTTAGGGATTCATGTTGTGAGAGGTTAGGGGGTTAGGATGGGTAGGGTAAATTAGGCTAGGTTGGTTTTAAGTGGTTAGGGGAGGGTAAATATGATTTACGTGGGTAGTTTAGGATTTATAATGGTAATTTTAAAGTGTACTTTATAGATAGAGATGATATCGATAATTATAATAATATGATTAATGTGTGTCAGGTCATCTAGGGGTGAAAAAACAATGTCTACATTTGTCCCTTTTTGCTAAGTTGTCGTTAGGCACAGCCTGCGAGACAAAAACTAGCACAAGGATGCCCCTATTTTTTGATAATGATATTGTTCCCCCTCAAGAAAATGGTTGACTTGTTTTTCATTGGATTGAAGAGAGTTGGATTGATTGGATAGGTTTGTTTTAAGATGCTCCAGGATTTGATTGTAGTCTGAAATGACCATACTGGAGGAGATTTGTAAAGATGGTAATAATATTGGAAACAATTGGTAGGGGACATTATATGGCCTCTGGAGGATGACGCTAATGTGGATTGCTTACAGATGTATGCTTCGGGAAGACTACTATATGGATAGGATCCAATGGGATCATGCTCTCGTTGAGGATGTGTGAAGTCATGGGATAACCAAAGGGTCAAAGGGAAACATTTGCAAGGTGTTCAAAACTTGATGTATGGTCAAAATAGTGTTTGAAAAGGTGTTGAGCATCAAAGAAAAGGCATGAATCTTTTGATGAAGTTGCAGTGATGTGATAAAAGAGGTATAGGTGACAAAAATAGATAAGATGTGTAAAAATATGGTTGAAATCGGTGACTGATTATGGATCGCCGACATTTGGGGGATAGATTCAAATTTTAGATCAACTGGTGATTTAGGATTGTCCAATGATTCTAAAAATAGAAAATATATAAGCTAAGTCTAGGTTTTCATGAAAATGGATAATTTGCAATGTGTCATTGGTGTAATTCAAGAGCTATAAATAGGTATTTTCGAGTGTTTTTGAGCAGTGGAGGCAAGCAACATCGACAGTAGGAAGAGGTAACAAACCAGGAGAGGGGTAAGTAGGTTTAAATTTTTTATTTTTTTTATTTTTCGTGTATTTTTATTTTATTTTTTACTCTTTTTTAAAATTTTGGGTGGGAACGCCCAATTGTATGATCAATGGATTGGGTGGATCACCATTGATTAGGTTGAGTGAAAACATCACCGATTAGTAATCGACGACAATTGGTTTGATTTTTGATGAAGTTGCTAACTGATGTGTTTTGTGTGTTTTTTTTCAGGTGAGAGATACTATTTATCTCCGTGACAAGGAGTCTCTATAAGATGTTGGAGAGGATTGGGGCCGATGTGACAAATGTAGAGTGGGCCCATTTGATGGTTGTTAGATTAGGAGGATTCTACCACTACTAGCCGATTCCTCAAGATGCAGGATTGATGGTAGCTTTGACTGATAGATGGGAGCTGAGTACAGGGACATTTTGGTTCCATACTGGCGAGATGACCATCACATTGGAGGATGTGTACATGATTATGAGATAACCAATTCAGGGTGAGAAAATAGTACCTATCACCCAGAGGACCATCTTGATGTTATGAGGCAATTGTAAGGAGATGATGCCCCAGACATTAAATACACATCTAGGGTTTTTCATATTGCAACCTATTATGATGGAGAGGTGTCAAGTAATTGGTTGATGTCAATAACTATGTTGGCTATATGCCTATTATGCAGCTACTAGATTCAGGGGTGGCCAATATTTCCTTGAACACTTGCTAGTGTTGTATGTAGAGATTATGGAGCATCAAACTATGTATGCGTGGGGTTGTGCATTATTGGATCAGGTTTATCATTAGTTGTGGATGTTTGTTACACGTCGGAGGTATGGGTTAGATGTGGGATTTTTACTGCATTGTTGGGCGTACGAGTATATAGTTTTTGTGAGTCCACCAGGCCTACCTCGGAGGGAAGGAGACTCGACAAAGTTTGTATTGGGGTTCATGAGGTGGCACTTTTGATTAGATGAGAGATGATGGGGTTGAGAGAGACCATACCTATTATTTCTAATCAAATAAAAAGTTTATCTCGTAGATGATGTAGTCTGAAGACTATACATGGAATACCCTGCATGGCCTGGGATGGATGGACTGTTGGCGGGGTTGAGGAGGGTGTGGTGGATTCGAGGGTGGAGGGCAGAGATGATAGAGTTGGTATAGTTTCCTCAAGTGCAGAGATGCAGTTTAAGGTTTACATAAAATCTTGCAAACGAGTTGATTTTCTATCGAGGAGATGACTCAAAGAGATACTTTACCTACACTGGTAGTAGATGAGATGGTAAGACAACCTAAGGAGGTAAAGGAGCCAAAGGTGGTAGATGTTGATGATGTTGGGGTGGTGGAGGGATTCAGTGATTAGTGGAAAGAGAAGTGAGCCACTTGTGAAGATAGGGTTGGGAGGAGGCATAAGGTGGAGAGTTAGAGGAGGAGGGTGATGGTGGGGAGGAGATGATGCAGTTATAGGCATCTTTTGATGCCTTATGATTGGAGAGGGATAGAATGGTGGTGGTGTGGGACACCGCTCTTCAGGAGCGGGACATGTTGTTATAGGAGAGAGACCAAGCACGTCTAAAGAGTGATGGCGCATATCTATAGCAACATGAGATAGGTATATAGATGATAGTGGGAGGCGGTGTACAGGATAAATTATGGGGAGGTGGGGGCAAGCTTCAGATGCTATCAAGGAGTGTGGCCTTAGGGAGCTAAGGCCGAGTGTAGGGAAGGTATGTGGTACATTGCAGGTGGAGTTCCAGTAGTAGGAGGACATATGGGGCCTCCTAGTTTTGTGACCATTGAGAGCAATATCGAATGCATAGGGTGAGGAGATGAGATATTATGAGCTGACTTGGTGAAAAAGCACTTACCTGGTGTACCTCTTTATGTTGAGCACAAAGTGAGCGAGCGATATATCAAGCTCGACATGCTACCTTAATGAGAACTGGGAGTGTTGCACAACCACATAGAGAGATTGAGGGCTAGATGGAGGAGCTGTAGGAGGCTAGGGTGGTGAGTGAGTATCTGATTTTGATTTTACCACATAGTATGTGGATTTTGTACATGAATTCGATTATATGTTGATTTTGTATATGAGCCCTTCTTAGGCCTTTTGTATAAACATTTGATGATATATATATATATATATGTATTATATATTATAGTATTCATTTTGGACTCGTGTTGTTGATTCATTTATGGTGTGTTATATATGAGTTTGTGATGTGATTTTGAGATAGTTAGATAGGTTATAATGATAGGATGTAAGATGTGTATGTGTTTTGTTTAGATGTATATATGTTGATATGGTATTTAGATGTGATACTTGATGTTCACTGCAATGTAGTGATCTTGATGTATGTGTTTAAAATGTATTTTAATCATGGTTAAGAATAAATATGAAATGTTTTCTTTTTGAACTGGATTCGATTCATATATAATGTGATGGTAAATCAAATATATATGACAATGCACTTGAGGCCTTGCAACAAATTGTAACATATAACTAACAATAATTAGTCACATGTAGGATCTTGTATATGGATGGAAATGAAGTTGAGTACCTTCCTAGAAAACATGAAGGGTTGACATATGTGGTTAGTACATGAGGGAGCAGGTTCTCCTTTTGATTGCTTTTAGGCCCATGCCCTAACTATATTTTATTGCACAAACTAATTAATGTGGGAAGTTTGCTTGGATGGGAAAGTTGATCGATGCGGGAAAATTTCTTAGGATGCTTTTGATATTTTGAATTTTGATATGAAGGGTGATTTATGCGGGAAGCCTTTTTGTAATGATTATGTGGGTAGTCATCCTTCAAGGGAAGCGATCTAGGATTTTTTTATAGCCATCCTTCGTGGGATCCAGTCTATATTTTGATTGATAGGTGTCCTTCAAGGGATCAATCTGTATTTTGTTAATATGATGAATAATTGTCCTTCGAGGGATCGATCTATATATTTTTAACAATGCACATCCATATGTATATTTTTTACTTTTATTATTTTTATAAGCTAAGGGAAGGCCTAGTAGATGATTTTGAGAAGTGGAAAAAGACGTGTGTACAAACCATGCATGTTTACCCCTTAGTATGTCCTTTGTTTGGTAAAAAGGAGATATGAGAGTAATGATTGTGGGGTTCCTGCTAAGGAGGAGCTTGTCCATGTGGAAGATGTGATGAACAAAGCCATGGTGCTCATATTTGAGGTCAAGATTATAAAATAATAACAGTGGACCACATGCTTCCAAATCATTATGATAGTAAATGATAGGTCGGTGGTGAAATGAAATATTTGATGTCACTAATGTCATGAAGGTAGATGTGTTAACAATAGAAAGGCCGCAAGTGCAATTCATTTAGAGGTTCCTTTTTAGGTTTACCATCAAGGGAGGCCAATCAATAAGCTCACGACCCATACTTGTGAGTGATTACACATGGACTGATCCATTTCGGAGAAAACTTTCCACATTTACTCCTTTCTAGAGTGGTGGACATTTTGATTCTCTTTGAGGACAAGACCACCAATGTTAAAGTCATGTTCTTTGACATGTTTTTTGTATACTCATTTGATGTGTTCCTAAGATACATGATGATGTTTGAGGGCTGTTAAGTGACATTCATCTAACAATTCTAGTTGTGCTAAGAATTCTTGACAATAATCTTCATTAGAGATAAAATCTCTGAGGGAAATGCAAAGTGATGGGATTTGAACTTCGAGGGGTAGAACTACCTCAGATCCATAGACTAAAGAGAAGGGTGTAGCACCTGTAGGAGTATGAACATTCTAGTTTAATAAGCCCATAAAGAAAATGGAATTTGGAGATGTCAATTCCTGATTGATTGATCAACAATTTTCATGAGGATTTTGTTGAGTGTTTAGTTAGAAGCTTCTTGCTTGACCATTTGCTTGTGGATAGCAAGGTGATGAAAATATTAGTTTTGATGTTGAAAGTGTTCCATAATTTATTCACTTCTTTATTTTTGAAATATTTTCCATTATTTGTGATAAGCTTGTGAGGGATTTTGAAGCGACATATGATGTGTTGATAGATGAAATCAATGATTTTATTTTATTTAGTAGAGACTAGGGGAATAGCCTCTACCCATTTAGTGAAATATTCAGTAGCGGCGATGATAAAATGATGTCATTGTGATGAACGAGGGTTGATGAGGCCAATGAGGTCAAGTCCCCATTGTGAAAAGGCCAAAGATCCTGAGCATGGGTTGTAGGGCCTGACTTGGGATGTGATTGAGGTTGGAATGATGCTAACATTTAACACATTTCTTGACGTATGCACAACAATCTTGATTAAGGGTAGGCCGATAGTATCCCATATGTAGAACGTATTTCGCAATAACCATACCACTGAAGTGTTTACCACATATGATATCGTGGTCTTTTTGGATATCTTTGGTAGACTCATGAGATTTGAGGCATTATAGTAATATGCCATCAAACTCGCGTTTATAAAAAAAACCACCAATGATGGCATATTGGGTAGCACATTAAAGAAAGGATAACATTTTTAGATAGGTTTGAAGGTTTTTTTATTGAGATAGATAGTCAGGTTTGAGTTTACTAGAAGTTTATTTGATTGTATTTGATGAGATTAATAGAAGGGAATTCCTTGGTGTGCGATGGTTGATCGAGTCTATACACAACAATGAACAATTTAGAATCGTCAATTGATAATGGGATGAGTGATGTTAAAGAAGACACGATGTCCATAAATTTATTGGAAGATTGTGGAACTTTTTGAATGGTGTATCGATCAAAGGCTTCAAAGAGGAATTCAAAAATGTTCTTATATTTTTGTAAAATATCATTATTGTATTGATAGATTCTTGTAATTTGAATGATAATAAGTTGAGTTTCCCCATAGATTTATAGAATTTAAACACCAAGTGTGACTGGCTATTTAGAGACCTATGATAAGAGCTTCATATTCGGACATATTGTTAGTGCATTCAAAGTTTATTTTTTAAGGATAGAGGGATAAGAGTCCCCTATGGATGTATGATAATGATACTGACACCTCCCCCTAAAGTCACTTATATTCATCAAAGAAGAGTGTCATTTCAAGAGGAGTATATTCTTAATCAATTATATTGATGGATTCATCAAGAAATTGTTGGTGATGTAGTTGAATATCATGAAGGGGTGATTATTTGAGTTGATAAATGATGAATTTCCCCATAATAGATTTTGTGACATGAATTCTATATCAAATTCAGTCATGAGAATGAGCCCTTGAGTGATACAATCACTATGGTAGGGTTTATAAAGCATGTATTTGAGAGAATTAAAATTAGTGGTAATGTAAGTTTTATGATAATTTGAAAGATAATGACGAAGTTTGGAAGTTGTGACAGTACAAGGCACAACACAACTTTCTCTTCTGTAGTGTAATAGGTTTTATAGTCATGAAGTGTATGACTTATGTAGTAGAAAACTTGTTCTCTACCATGATCATATCAATGAGCTATCATATCACCTAAGGCATAGTTAGTAGCATATATGTATAGATAAAATTATTCCCCCTCATATGGAGATGTAAGAATGGGTGAAAATAGAAAGTATTGTTTAAGGTCTTCAAAGGATTTTTGTAATTTGTGATCCCATTTTAAATGGGCATCTTTTAGAAAGAGATGGTGAAAAATCAAAAACTGACGTAATGAAGCAATGGAATGATTGGAGTCTAACTTGGAGACTACAAATCTATTTGATATTAGAGGGAGGGGCATCTTGATGATGGATTTGGTTTTAGTAGGGTCCACCTCAATACCCCTTGATAAAAATGATGAAACCTAGGATTTTACCAGTGAGAACACCAAATATACACTTGGTAGGGTTAAGGTGGAGGAAGATATTGGATACAGATGAGCAAAGATGACATCAAGGAAGATGATATGGTCTCTGTGTTGTTTAAATTTTCCTAAGATATTGTTAATGTAGTCTTCCATAGTATTATGAATGAGGTCATGGAAGATTTATGTCATAGCATGTTGATAAGTGAGACCCTACATTTGTAAGTCTGAAGGTCATGACGTGGTAGCATAAGGTCCCCCAAGGAGTAATGAAGGAGATTTTTTTGATCGTAGGTTGTGATAATAATTTTATTATAATAATATAATCCATCCACGAGGGATATCATTTCATAGTAGTGGTGAGGTCGAAGAGTTGATCAATATTAGGAAGAGGAAAGTCATCTTCAGGAAAATATAGATTAAGATCTTGGAAGTTTGTATAAATGTGTAATTTTCTAGAGGATTTGGTTACAGGTACAATATTAGAGACCCAATGTGGATAGTTGGTGGGTAATATGAAGTTATCAGAAAGGATACATTGCAACTCTTATTTGATGAGGAGGGCTACATGAGGGTGTATCCTTTGTAGTTTTTGTCTGACATGCTTATTGTTAGGGATTGTTATGATGTTTTGGGGGGTGAGTTTAGGGTCATTACCCAACATGTCACTATATGACCATGTGGAGTCTTGAGTGTGTTTTGAAAGGAAATCGATAAAGTCCTTTAACTCTTATGAATATAAAGATTGACCAACTTTGACTATGTGAGGGTCTTGTGAAGTCCCTATGTTGATGTTAATAGTGGATTCATTAAGAAGTGTAAACATGTTAGATGGTAGATTATTTTGAAGGTAATGGTCCTTTTCCCCCATATAGGATACGATGCATCGGTCATCATGGAATTGAAGAATTTTGATGGTAGGGGAGTACTTATTCTAACATTTCTCATAATAAAAGTGGAATAGTTTTAGTGACATCATTAGTCTAATAAGTGATTGGTCATAAGGTGATTGTTTTGATTAAAAAAAATTCAGATGGGATGGATAACAACATCTTCCATGTTGATAAAGTGGTCATGTGAAAGTGGAGATGATGGCTCTGGTTCCACTATGGATCCAGATGTAGGGGTTGGAAAGGTGAATAAAGAAGGCTTATTGAAACATAATCCATATTTTTCATGAGGTTTGCAGGACTGTTTAAAGACCAAGTCATGTATACCCTATTCATAAATTTCTAGGCTAAAGCCATTCTAGAAACATCGATGAAGATAAATTTATGCGAAGGATTGGTTGTATAGAAATGAGAAGTAAGATATAAATGATTTAGTATGAGTGTTGAGTGTCATGATATAGGTAAGGAAAATCAATCCTTCCATAGACAAGGTAATTTTTAAGATGAGGAGGGCTGAAGGAGATGATATCACCAATGTTGGCTTCATAAACTTGGTTGTTTATCATGCATCCCATATGTTTTCGATGTAGGAAGTGAGTGAAGGGATAAAAGGTGATACTCCCCTAATGAAAGACGTTGCATGACATCCTAAAAAGAGATATCATCTGGTAGCTTAGATGAGGTGATGGAATAACTAGTAGAATCTTTGTCTAGAGGATCCTAATTTTTTTTAGGGAATGAGCACGTCATTAGGTCAATAGGTCATATGACATGATTTGAAAGGATTTGGTTCGACATGAATAGTAACAGGTCTTACCTTCATGTTCATATTTTAGACAATGATGTAAAGTGGATGGGATACAACACATAACATGCATCCAAGGAAAACCTAATAATATATTGTATTGAAAATATCCTTCTACAAGATAGAAGAGTTCATGAAGATTTTTAACACCCAATTTGATGGGTAGGATAACCGTGCCTAATGTAGGGGAAACGATGTCATTAAAGGCACACAATAATGTGGGTGACTGGGTAACGATAGTGTTAGGTAGATGGAGATGAATAAAGGCATGAGATGATATGATATTGATGTTAGTTTTTTTTTCAATCATAACTCTCTTAAAAATAGTATCATTGATTTGGGTGGTGACAAAGAGTGGGAGATCATGATATTCGGGTTTTAAAGATGGGATTTTGAAGTCATCGAAAGTGATAATGATATTTTGAGGGTTCCGACCATATTTGTGAATGGATGAGGATTTTTTGATGGTGCTAATATAGATTGAAGGGCCTCAATCATCTGCTTGTTGATGTTACAAGAAGGTTTGAACAAGCTTGTAAAGGGACATATTCACGGTGCTTGATGGAGTTGTTTGATGATGGTATTTTCTACAGAATGAGGTTGATTGGGTTGCATGGAGTGATAAGGATATATACTTTTTCCTTAGAAGAGGGTCGAGGATTAGGTGATTCAGGAGCCAGAGAGATAGATACCTTAGTCCTATTTTGATACCTGAAAGCCTTAGGGTCTTATGCAGCGGGATCTAGTAGTTATATGAACAACATCGATTTGATAGAGAGAGGTTTACTAGAACAATCCTCACCCTTGTTAGATGTGGATGTGATATTGGATGATGGTTTGGATGGTGTGGGTTTAAAGGTTAGATGAGTTTGATTTGATTTTATTAGATGTTATAGATCTGTGGGGAGAATACCTTTACTAGCAAGGCTTTGAATTGTAGTGTGGAGGGATTTACAGTACTCTTTAGAATGTCCTGAAGTGTGATGATACGTAAAAAAAGATTTGAAGTTACACCAAGAGGGTTTCCACCCTCGGGAGAGCTAGATGGCTTAGAGGGAAGGTAATGTTATGATGGATAGTTGGATGAGTGTTTCAAGGGTTCTAGTATAGTACCTTGTTGAAGTTGAGGTTGAGGGGATTTATGTTTCGTTTGATGACCTAGAGTTGGGGCTGATGAGGTCATTTTTTGTGTAACATGTTAGGTGTCCGGTCAGGGAATGAAATTAGATTCAGTGATAGTGACTATGAATTTTAGATGAAATATGAGGCCCTAATATGGAAGGATGGGGCTTTTTATTTTGTGATGAGGTTTTTTGATGATTTTGTGATAGAGTTTTTGTTTTTCTTGGATTGAGTGGTTTGTGGGTTTAGTATAGTGGATTTGTTGAGGTTTTACATGTGATGTTGGGTGACGTGATCATCAAAATAACTTTTTGTGATTTCCATGAAAAGGGTTTCTTTTTTTAGTAGCTTTCAAAGAGGTCATGAGTATATTTGAAGCAAATGTGGTAGATGTGGAAACATCTCATGGTATTTTTCAGTGGCAAGACTAGAGGAGTTAGATGATTAAGTTGGCGCTTTTATGGCAAAAACACTAGGTGTTGGACGCGTGTGTGAGATATTTTTAATAATGTTGATGGTGTGATGGTATTTGATGACATTGGCTTGGGGTTGACTAGTGGATGGATAGCATGATTTGGAAAGGGTTGTTTAAAGATATCCAATTTTTGATTCAGAGATGTGTTCAGATTGTTAAGTTGTAGGTCACCTTCAGTCAATAAGATCCTAGAGGACGTTTTTAAATGAATACTTTTTTTTTCAATGTTATGGCCTCAAACCGATGGTATTTACAATAGTCATTTTCTTGATACCATGAGGGTATTTGAAATAGATGTATCAATGTGATGGATAGGTGGGAATCATGATCATACACGTGGCTATAAGAGCTTGTCGAAGACCATGCTATAGGATTCTCTGATGGGTGTATAATTGTGTTGGGTACTAGTACATTCAAAATCCTAACAAACTTTAGATGTGGATTTTACGATGACCATATTTGCTGAACATTTGGACTTATCATTACTGGAAGAAGGTTTGAACGAGGGACTCAATTTTTTTTTATTGTCTAATTTTGACTTTACCATCTTATAGGGCATGGAAGTTCTAATTTTTGGGCCATGGTAAAGGCTTCATTGAATGTTTGAAAAGATATTATATCTGAAGTGTTGATGATATGTGTTTAGCACATGATCAACTAAATAACTCGATCAATTTGGTTTGTGGGAGTGATAAAGATAATTGATTGATGATACCGCACTCAGTCAGGTGATGAAGTTTACAACCAATTCCTCAAACTTTTTTATAACATAGAGATATATAATAGAAATCTTATGGGTGATGTTGATGGAAAAGTGTTCTAAGAACAATTGTGCAAGATGTGCAAAGGAAAAGAGGGAATATTGTGGGATACTATTATACCAGTCAAGTGTGGGCCTTGATAAGGACATAGGAAATGTTCCTTCAACATAATGTCTTGATCATGTGCGATAAGATAACATGTGTGGCGAAAAGGCTCAGATGTGTTGTTAGGGTCTTCCTTACTATAGAATTTAATAAAATTTTGGGATCTTTTAGTGTGGATGATAAGCTTTGAAAGGTACATGATGGATGAATAGGTTCATTGTATATTTCTTCATACGATGAGGTACTTTTAGGACCCATGGTGGTGGCTTCAAGACTATAAATCCTATTCATTAATGTTTGTAAAGAATAATTTTGTGATGATTGTTAGGCATGATGACGTTAGGTGATGACCCAAGTGTGGATTATATGTATTTAGGTTTGATTTATGATGTGGATGATAGGGTAATGAGACACTGTGCTGACAGAGGAAAGATCACAAGAATGTTGTAAGTATGCTGCAAAACTAAAGGTTATGACAGGTTGGACGTATTGATAAGGGATAGAGATGGACGTGTTGATGAGTGGATGGGATGGTTGTGGTATATACTCAGAGGGGATAAAAGTGTTGATAAGTAGTTGGGATGGTTGCGGTATATAGTGAGAATGGATTTATGAGATAAGGGCGTAGTTGATGTCTATTGTGAAAAGGGGTGAGTACTGGAAATGGAACTAGTGTTAATGAAAGGTATAAACGTGGGGATAGACATGAATAAATTTTGAATATAGGACATGGGTTTTTATTAATGGATAGGTTGAGACATAATAAGAGGGAATGGATAACTGAGCTCATATGAGGTGTAGGAGTGACATTTTAAGCTATGAGACTAGGTGTGCAAGAATATGTGTTTGTGTTGTTTTATGAAGATGATGAGATTTATGAAGGTTTTGATAATGAGGATGGTTGTTGGTTGGTTGTGTCTTGTGAAGAGAATAAAATTGAGGTCAAAACTAATGACAAGGACTGATGAAGTGGTGGACTGATGCTCTTGTTTCCACTAGCAGTGGAATAAAAATGAATTTATTGGATGAATGGATCATGATTAGGGTTGATGAATTGGGAAGTATCAAAGGTAACAATAGTGATGGGAGGTCATTGTTCAGGTGTTGGTTTCTATAGCAGGATACCTCAGGAAACAATATAGAGCAGTTAAGGGCCACTGGGTTAGGATCCATGAGATCTCTATGAAGACTAGATCACCACTATTTAAGAAGTGGGGGACTAAATGTATCTAGGAATTTTGACATGGTTGATTAGATGCTAAGAGAATTTGGTGGCTCTTTATTAGCAATTAAATGAAATCGATGTTGGTCCATTATGATTTGAATGTTTTGAAGGTAGATCTCAATAGAGTCTATGGCTTATTAAAGAGGCTTAGACATATTATCATTGTTTTTTAGATGGGACTGTTGTCTAGTTAGAACCATGAACTAATACGTAATTGATGAAGAAAAATAAAAAAGTAATGTGGTTGATTACAACAACTATAGGAAAATCACAAAATAAATTTTTTGACTATCTTAATTAAATTAAGAAAGACATGAAAGGTGAAAAATGGTTAAACAAGTACTTAGATAAGTTTTTCTAAGGATGGTTTCAGGTGAGTTAAAGGATGGATTCCTCGATATAATCAAAGGTGCGTGTGGCCAAAATCTATGTTGGTATCAGTATGAGGCATGATATTAGGGCATACTCCCCTCACTTCATTGTCCCACAATGATAATGGTGTTACGGGTGATTAACTGATATTCCGTCCCACTATAATTTTTTATACTCAGCCAGAAAACCAAGTTAGCTTACCCTCTTGGTGTTGAAATCTAAGTAGGTCCACCTGGGAAGGATTGTTTAGTTGAAAATTAAATTTCATTTGGTTTGGTTGTGTGTGAAGGGAGTTTTTTGTGAATGTGATTCATTGGAAATCCTAATTAAGCTATGTGAGAAAGTAAGTATGAATGTTCATTTTAATATCCAAAGGAAATGTTTTAATTTGATGAAAATAAGACACATAAAATGCAATGCTAAAATAAAATGATGGAAGGAAAGAAGAGTGTACCATAATCACTTTTCATTTTTAATTTTTAATTTTAATGTTTTAGGAAATAGCAACAACAATGTGATCCAAGCTGAAAAGTTAGATGAAATTGACAACAAAAAAAATGAAAGATATGAAAATACTAAAATAAAAGGGACTAAGAGGTGCCCAATCAGGCATGCTAGGATGTGTATGGTGTTTTTTGGCTAGGTTTTATGAATGCTGAAAATACCAAAAAATCAAGTAGGCAAGGTTTACCAATACCTACGCTAACAATCACAATGTTGGGATGAGTCGAATACACGAGAAATGTGAAAAGAGTCTCCTATCCCTTTCACCAAACAAGAAATCCTGTGTATAAAGATAACTAGAACAAAGAGGTATTAGAAAGGATGATAACGAGTTGCTTTACAAATGTCAATCCAAAGAATTCAAAGGAATTCCTTGAAGGGTGTTAACTCATTTGATACAATTAAGTGATTTGATAAATGACAAGATAGATTATAACAATTATTAACTTAAAACTCAAAGGTGATGGAAATATCCTATTCAAAATTGTACGTGACCTAGGCTAGGGCAGTATCAAGCTTGAAATCATTGAAAGTAGTCATACCAGAACTCTTTAGTGACTTCTCACTCTTATTAAATGATTTCTAGTTGATCTTCAATATGTTTAATGTTGGGGGTGAATGTGATGGAACACAAGCTGAGTTCATGGAAAATATCAAAATTTTCCCATATGAATGGATTATAGGAAAATTGGGAGATTGTATATGCTATATATTGGGTGTGAAGGACCTGAAACAATCATCTACATAACATGCATCATGAAAGCAACTGATTAGATCTTAAATAAATTTTTGAAAATATGATGTATGCTATAAATGATTAAAAAACACAAGGATCAATGAAGATTGTGAAGAAAATGCTAAATTTGAAAAAATACTGATAAAATAGACACTGAGTTGATGAAAAAAGGATTTGACAACATGTTGAGGTAAACTAGAAAGATTATAGAAACCTACGAGATTTTGAAAACAAATATTTGGATGTGTTTGGGAGACTAGTGATGAAAAACAGGAGGTTGAGGGACCGATCAACGGAAATAGAAGATCAATGAAAATATCTATTTGAAATTTAGATATTCAAAAACTTAGCTAAATGAATGAATGAGAGAGAATGTTTTTGAAATATACCATGCTAGGTGATGTAGATGACAGATTAAAATTTATAAATGATGCATAAAATAGATTGAAAAAATTAAAGAAATAAAGGTACTAACCTTGATAATGTGTTGAAGGTGGTAGAGCTTCTATAGAGGTTGTCTAATGATTTGAAGAATCTTTACAAAGTTTGGAAGAAGGGTGTTAGTGATCCTGAGTGTAGTGATTTTGTGTGTATGGTGCAGCAGTTCATCCCAAAATCTAGCTTTCTGACTAATTGTGCAATGGAAGAAGAGGTTGGATCAATACAATTAACGACAAATGTAATCACGGATTAAATTTTTCCAAGAGGTTACAAAATAATAAAGAAAATATGTCAAATGGTTAAACCCACTTGCCATCTGGGGTTTTAGGTTGTTTAGAAAATGGTGGGAGGTTAGGGATTCAAGTACAAAGAGTTTAGGTGGTTAGGATGGGTAGGGTAAATTAGGATAGGTTGGTTTTAAGTTGTTATGGGAGGGTAAATGAGATTTATGCTGGTAGATTAGGATTCATGATGGTAATTTTAAAGTGTACTTAGGATAATAAAATTAATGATAGCTATGATAATGTTATTGATGTGTGTCGGGTCACCTAGGGGTTATTTTATATGTAGATCGAAATTTTTAGAATGAGATTCCATATGATGTCTTATGTTCTTAAGTAAAAATTTCTCTATGATTAACAAGAAGGGATTTTTACTAATAAAAACATCGAACTGTACCTTGTAATGTCCATGTGTGAATGAAATAACTTTATTCATCATTTAAGATCTGATGTACTTACTCTAGGTTGAAGCATCTTATTTCTTGACAAATCTACCCATGGAATTCATGAAGAAAAGAATCAAAACCCATATATAAATCCAAAAGTCATGTAAGTTGGATCTACATGTGGGTGTAAAGAGAGATAACATAGAAAAATAATTGTCGGGAAGAAGACAACAATGCTTATATTATAAACACACCTCGACTCTAGAGGCTCTTGAAATATTGGACCAACAACCTACCTACATGTGTGATTCCACTTTATATCCTAAAAACAAGGGATGCGTGAACAATCAATGATAAATGAGCCCCTCCAACAGTTGGTCATATGAGTAGTAAGTAGATTTTCTCTGGGGATCAAAATTTTTATACAATGAATCCATATGATTTCTTATGTTGTTGAGTGTAAATTGCTCTATGTTTTACAAGGGATTTTACTAATAAATCAACTAAAGTGTATCGTGTAATGTATAGGTGTGAAATATTTTCCTTGTTTTCTTAATTTAAGATTTGAGGTAAGTTTACTCTGTAGACATTAAATCACGCACATTGGGTACATTTCTAGGTCCTAATCACATACCACTATCCATATGATTCCTAAGCGAAAAAAGTATTAATTGACATCTATCTTTGGCCTCTTTTCTTTCTTTCTTGATTTCTTTGTGCTCTTACACACCCCACTTTCGAGTTTGAATTTCACTCCTTTATCTTTCTTAGCATTGGGCACCAACGCCCTAACACTCTTGTACTCTTTGGGCACCCCTGATCTCTTTATATCTTGCTTGCCCCTTTTGGTCTTATTTCATATTTTGGGCATCTTGTTTTCTTGGTGGTCGACCTTACAGGTTAATTATGAAATTTAAGCAAGGGAATCATATAAATATAAATCTATGTGAACATAATAAAGGACCAATCTTTAAGCATCTGCTATCATATAAAAATGAACTTGATAATGTTTGCCATTGTATGTCATTATTTGTGGGATTTTCCTTATGTCTTACTTGATCATTTATTGTATGATTTTGGTCACTTCACCCCCGATTGTCTTAGGAAATTGTGAACGATGTCCCATGTTTGAAACCCTCTTTTTGCAGTCTACTTTGTCTACACTATTGCTTGTTTCCAATTTTTGTCTATTGCATGCTTGTCTCTTTTTATACTAACACATGTTTCTAGCCACATTCTTTGCATGTGACTCTGAGATGTAGTGCTACACTAAGTTGCACAGTTCCCTTTGTTAGGTGACCTACAGGGTATCAGTTTCAGATCAACCATCTGCGTCCTCTTCTTTTTAGGATTTGCCGCATCCTGGGTATTTCTAAGACATCACATGTTTTGTACCCCAACATGTGAATTCTGTGGGCATGCATTGGGTGAATCATTCAAGCGACCATACACCATCGATATATTTATAGATCAGGATTGCATAATATGTAGAAACTACAACAGGATACAGTTATAGAAATGACCCATGATTTTGACTTGGGTGGCCTTAGTTCCAATCTCCAAACACCAAGTGTTCCTAAACATAGAAACTAGGCACCCGAGCAGTCTTGACCTTTCCTGATGCAATTCTATAATTTTTTGGGTTCGAAATTGCGACAGTTACTTTCTCCTGATTGACATCAATTTTCTAGCTCAAGTTCACATTGATAATAAATGTGAAATTCAGAACAAAGAAAGTAATTCACACCATCTTTCACTTAGGGTTTCAAATTTCCATATGTTTATTGCTTAGGTCAGATATGTAATTTATTGTATTATCTATTGTGTTGTGACTTTGCAATTAGGGCTTTACAATTTTTCTATATTTGTTAAATGGCATTTGAGATCAATCCAATCAAACTTGCATACTTGGCGTGAGATCGCCCAACAAACTTTCTTCTTGGTGTGAGATCCTACGGTCTCAAAAAAAATCACTCTTGGCATAAGATTGCTAAAAAAACACCCTTCTTACAAAGATGATCTCCACAGAACCCTAGACACTTTCTATCCTTTTCACTCATAAGGGATGCCAGGTGCACAAGTCAGTTCCTTCTTCACTCGCTTTTTTACATGACTTTACATAATTTGGCATAATTTTAATCAGATCTATTTACATAATCCATTCATGACTTTGACCACTCTTTCGCTCTTCTTTTACAAGATAAATGTCAGGCTTAATAATACAACAAGATTAGTATCCCTACACAAACACAAATCGAAAATGACTTACAGGTATAATATGACACAACACATACACTTCACCCATACGGTTGCTTCCTCTCATCCTTAGCTTTCATGCTTCATTTTTATCATTTGCACACTTTCACTTGTCTCCTCAGAACACTTTTTGCTCTATCGATGCCACTTAAGTTTGAGTTCAATTCTAGGTAACGCAATCTTCTTATGCTACTTTATGACTCATCAATTATTCAACTCAACAACTACTAATCGTTATCCTCTTTATCATGTAGACAACAATATCACGGTCATCCATAGGTACAATTTTTAGGTCCTAATCACAGGGACATACTTCACAATGATTCCTAAGCGAGAAAGTGACTAGTAATCAGACATCTTAAGCAGTATGGCTCTCATTTCATTTGTCTACACAAAATGTTTCCTACTTTGTTCATCTACACACTTGCTACAACTCATAGGGTATCTTTAATCTGACTCATCTATGTTTACATTAGCACCCAGGTCATCACTTCTAATGTCCCTTCTTCTGGGTGCCCCCGATCTTTTCCTGTATCTTACTCACCTCTTTTTTATCTATCTGGGCATCTTGTTTTCTTATGGGTTGGCTACTTTAGTTATCAATTCAAACTAAGAAACCACTCGCTAAGCAAGGGAATCATATAAACTATAAAGCTATGGTGACTCATCAACTAAAGGACCAAGCTCTAAGAATCCTACCCGTCCTACTCCACTTAAGGTCCTGATTCATTTTTTCAAAGGAACTACTCCTTCTATTGATGCATCAAAGGACATCCATATCAACATCTGCCATTCAAGGGAAAAGGGACTACTATTGCTTCTACATACATACACAGGAGGGGAAGTTCTATTTCTTCCATCACGACACAAATAATGCTCTACCATTACTGACATGGTAACTATCATGTCGTTGCATATCAAGTTCATAATTAGCACAAGTGGGGGGCTTCCTAAGCTTACAATTATCACACACTTCATAAGAATCCTACATGTGATCTATTGAGATGTAGTGCACATGCTTCGTGCTTCATAGGTTCATCTCTGTTAGATGCATCGTTGGGGTCATCTATGACTCCCCATGTATAATCATTTTTCTATGTTTAGGACTCTCATGATACGTGTTCACACTTGGGGTTTTGCAGGGCATACTACATTCATGAACTTTACATCAGTACACATGTGACATATTTCACACTCGGCATCATTCAATGACATACATGTGACCAACAATGACAGTTTAATGATCACCTTGGGACTACTTAATGAAGCACTCTAAGGTTTGTGATTCATTTTTGTAGTGCACGAGAACTGATATAATATGAAATCTAGTGCCTCAGGATTCTCAGGCGAATTTATACGCTCCAGGTGCTCCAATCAATAGGCATATTTCTAGCATGCAATCCAAACCATTTAATGATGACGCACTCTTGTGATAGTATGACCTTCATTGTTTGACTATTAAGGGGGCATTTATATAGTCTACCTCAGTCTCAGAACCATATTCATCAACACTACGCTAATTCCTTCATGTCTTTTGTTAGGAAATAAGAGATAAAATATGCGGAATAATGCCTTATAGAATCTCAACAGTAGAAACTAATATGCAGAAAATATTACAGATCTCAAATAAAAGTACAGAATAAAATAACACAACACAGAGAGACAAGTATTTAACATGGTTCACCCAATTTGGGCTACGTCCACCAAGAATCACTTGCTTATATTTTATTATAAGCCTCCACTGTCACAATACAATACCCAGATCCATTTGGAGCTATGCTCAAGAAACTCTACAGAATTCACACCCGAATTCAAAACACATCTGCAATACATTTACTTGTACATCTATCATATGCATAAGACCATATAAATAGACAACTGCTTAAGTAGTTTGATACAAAACCATGGGTATCAAAAACCAAGGGCAAAAAACCATGGGTATCAAAACAATGGGAAAAAGACCAAAAAAACCATGGGCCCATATGAGAACAGCCCATAACGGTTACCCGATTACCCATGGGTTAATAAACCACCCATGAAAATTTGCTTCAGGGGCTTCGCCCCCGAACCCCTCTGACCCGCTCACCGGCGAGTGGGACCATTGTAAAAATACCCTTAGTGTAACAGTCATAGAAGGTGTACCACATTCTACACATGTAAATAGGCTCCACAAACATAACAATCTCCCACTTGGAGACTAGATTTCCACTGGGAAAGTCTTCTCAACCCTTCACTAGTTCATCTGCAAAGGCCAACCAAAGCTGAACACAGCTTTAGTTTATCCCTTGTGACCACCTTGGTCATCATGTCTGCAGGATTCTGACTGGTATGAATCTTCTCCAACTTCAACTTATCTTCCTCCAAAGCTGTCCTGATGAAGTGATATCTCAACTGTATATGCTTCATCCTAGAGTGGAAAGCAGAGTTCTTAGCTGGGTGTATAGCACTCTGACTATCACTATATAGCTTACATTCCTCCTGCTTATGCCCCAACACCTCAAGCAATTGTTGTAGCCAAATCATCTCTTTGCTTGCCTCTGTGGCAGCAACATACTTAGCCTCCGTGGTCGACAAAGCCACCAGCTTCTGTAGTTGTGAAATCCAGCTCACTGCTATCCCACCTACAGTGTAAATATAACCTATTGTGCTCCTCCTGCTGTCTACATCTCTAGCCATGTATGAATATACATAACCATGTAAAGTGGTGTCTGATCCACTAAAACACAAAACTGTCCCCATGGTCCCTCTCAAATACCGAAGGATCCACTTTACTGATTGCCAATGCTCTTTACTTGGATCACTTATAAATCTACTCACAGCTCCCACTACATGGGAAATATCAGGCCTAGTGTACACCATAACATACATCAAACTGCCAACTACTGATGAGTAAGGTACCTTTGACATCTGGTTTCTTTCCTGCTCTATCTTGGGACACTGCTCCTTTGATAACTTGAAGTGGCCTGCCAAAGGAATCCCAACCGGTTTAGCATCCTGCATATTAAACCTCTCCAAGACCTTCTTAATGTACTCTTCCTGAGATAAAGTCAGCTTCCATTCCTTCCTATCCTGAGATATCCTCATACCAAGGATTTGTTTGGTTGCACCCAAATCCTTCATAGCAAAGGATTCACTTTAGCTACTTCTTGAGTACTTTTATTTCCTGCATGTTTTTACCTGCAACCAACATGTCATCAACATACAAACACATGATAATATAACTTCCATCCTCAAATTTCTTTGTATACACACAATGGTCAGAACGGCATCTGATATAACCTTGCTCCATCATGAATCTATCAAACTTCTTATACCATTGACGTGGAGCTTGTTTCACGCCATACAAGCTTTTCTTCTAGTTTGCAAACCATCTCCTCTTTACCTTTGACCTCATAGCCCTCTGGTTACTGCATATATAGTTCCTCCTCCAAATCACCATGGAGAAATGCAGTCTTTACATCTAAGCTGTTCTAAGTGCAAGTATTCTCCTAAAACTATTCCTAGAATAGTTCTAATAGAAGTCATTTTTACTACAGGAGAAAAAATCTCATCAAAATCTATACCTTGTTTCTGTACAAACCCCTTGACCACCAACCGGGCCTTATATCTTTTCTTTCCTCCTTCTTTGTCTTTGACTCTGAACACCCACTTATTCTGTAATGCTCTTTTTCCTTCGGGTAGCTTCACCAAATCCCATGTCTGGTTCTCCATGAGAGCCTGATGCTCCTCATCCATGGCTTGCTCCCACTTCTTCCTGGCATCTACCTGCATTGACTTCATCAAATCTTTCTGGACTCTCCACTATCACTGAGTAATAAATAATAAAGAGAAGGAGAAAAATGTTTAGGTTCTCTTCTTACCCTAGAAGACCTCCTCAATATAAGAGTTTGGGGTTCCTGTTGAGGGGGTTCCTGAATTGATTCATGTGTCACTTTCCCATCTGGAAGATCCTCTACCACTGCATATTCTTTCTTGGATTCTTCCCTGTTTTCCTGCAACTGCTGCTTATACATAACTTTCTCATTAAATACCACATCCCTAAATCGAATGATTTTCTTGTCCTTAATACACCAACATTTATATCCAAAGTCATCACCACCATAACCAATGAAAGTACATTTTTCTGATTTAGCCTCTAGCTTGGTCATATCATCCTTGTCTATATGAACAAACACCTCACATCCAAAGACTCTAAGAAATGAATAATTAACTTTCTTACCCATACCAAGCCTCCTCAGGTATGCCTCCATCCAAGGCACTTGAGGGTCCTCTGTTTATCAAGTACACCACTAGTGCTCACCGCTTCTACCCAAAAAGAAAGAGGCAGTCGTGCATGTAATCTCATGCTTCTAGCACGTTCCATTATTGTTCTGTTCATCCTTTCTGATACCCCATTCTATTGCAGAGTTCCTGGAACCATCTTTTACCTGTAGATTCCATTCTTAGAATAGTAATAATTAAATTCATTACTGCAATACTCCCCTCCATTATCTGACCTGAGACATTTTAACTTAAGACCTGTTTCATTCTCTACCAAGGCTTTCCATTTAACAAAAGTGTCAAATACATCATATTTGTTTCTAATACAATAAACCCAAAATTTCCTTGTTGCATCATCAATAAAAGTAACATAATAACTTGAACCCCCAAGAGATGATACCTGAGCTGCCCCCCACACATTAGAATGCACCAGCTCTAACTTACTCTCTTTATTTGTAGGTCCAACCTTGAGAAACCTTACTCGCTTCTGTTTCCCATATATGCAGTCCTCATAGAACTCCAAACCTATTTTTGTATATCCAGGTAAATTCTTCTTTATGAAATCCATGCCCTTATGGCTCATATGACCAAGCCTATAATGCCATAATGTTGTCTCTGCATCTGAAGCCACAAGATTACAATCATTAGTACTATCAGTGATTAAATACAAGGTTCTAACCTTCTTACCTCTTGCCACCACAAGAGCACCCTTGGTAACCTTCCAAGAGTTAGCTGTAAATATCACAGTGCAACCATCACTTCCCAATTGCCCCGCCGATATCAAGTTTCTCCTTAATGTAGGCACATGTCTGACATCCTTCAATTAGGATCACTCCATCTACAATGGTGTATAAATCGTTAGAAAGCAGTCATGGTTGGAGAATGACACTAGACCTTTCTCATCAATACTTATTTTGTCTTGGCGTGAGATCACCCAAATTCACACTTGGCGTAAGATCGCCCAAAAAATTCATTCTTCTATAGCATTTCAGAACACTTTCTATCCTTCTTACTCATCATGGATTAGGTGAACATGCTACTTTTCACTTTTTTACACACTTTTTACATATTTGGATCAATTTTTTCATATACACATATTTGACTACTCTGTTGTTATTCTCTTTTGCAGGTCCTTCTTTATGGAAAGAAATAGTTACATCATCAAACACATCAAGTGACAACGATAATAGGTACAACATGACATAACACATACACTTTTACCCTTAGGGTCACTTCCTCTTCTCTAGCTTCCATGCTTCATTTTTATCACTCCACATTTTTTCTTATCTCCTTGGCATGCTTTCGCCATCAACCTACATGGTTATCAAGCACGCATCTCTTATCTACTTTATGTTATTGAGTTTTCACTCAACAACATAAAGTGGGGGAAAATGTAGACACTAAATCACACACTTTGGGTACATTTATAGGTTCTAATCACATACCATAATTCATATGATTCCTAAGAGAGAAAAGTAGTAATCGACATCTATCTTTGGCCTCTTTGCTTTCTTTCTTGCTTTATTTATGGTCATACACACCCCACTTCCTAGTATGACTTTCATTTCTTTATCTTTCTTGGCTCTAGACAACAGTGCCTAGCCAAGACACCAGTGCCCAAGTGCCCTCATCCCCTTTAGGTGCCCCCAACCTCTTTGTATCTTACTCACCCCTTTTAGGCCTCTTTAATTTTTTGGGCATCTTGTTTTCTTGGCGGTCGACCTGTTAGAGGTTAATTACAAAATTCAAACTAGAGAATCATATAAATATAAAGCTATGTGATCAAAATAACACTATAACTTTCTCCTCAATACTTATTTTGTCTTGGCATGAGATCACCCAAAAACTCGCACTTGGCGCGAGATTGCCCAAAAAATTCATTTTTCTATAGCATTTCAGAACACTTTCTATCCTTCTTACTCATCATGGATTAGGTGAACATGCTACTTTTCAACTTTTTACACACTTTTTTCACTTTTTCATATAAATATAAAGCTATGTGATCAAAATAAAGGACCAAGCTCTAAGCATCTACTACTATCACCCAAGATTGCATCCAAAAGGCATTTTAAGAGAATCAAAGCATCCAGACTACATTTTCTACATACACACATAGGAGGGGAAGTTCATTATTCCATCCACACATATATCTACATTGATATGTCTAGTTATTGTTCGTTATTCAACTGCATCTTGTACAAGAGCCACCTAGGGTATGATTCTACACACATGCACATAAAACTACATGGAGTCTGAGATGTAGTGTAACGCTTGGTCGTAAGTTCACTCTGTCGAGTGACCATTGGGGTCAGTCCAACTCACTATTTGCATCTTTTTCTTTTTAGGATTTGATGTGTTGTTTTATAGGATATCATTTGTTTTATAGGTTATAAGCGGATTCTACGAGCATAATGCGACACATCGGAGATAAAAAAAAATATTAACCAACATATTGCGACACTACAAAAATTAGTTTATGAGGTTTTGAGTAATCACAAGCACCTAGAACTAGTCTCTAGCGCTCAGGAGCCCCTAACCTAATCCATGCACCCCTAGTCTCGACATTTTTGATAGTTCTATGATTTTCTGGGTTCGGTTACGATTATCCCTACTCTTGTTTCATCAGTTTTATAGCTCTGCACATCTTCAGAATTATTATGAAATCAACTAAGTCTCTTATTCCATCTCTTGCACTTAGGGTTTCAAATTTCCACATGCTTAATGCTTAGGTAAGATATGTACTTTATTGCATTATTTATTACATTGTGACTCTGTAATTAGGGTTTTACAAAATTTCTATATTTTTTAAATCATAATTTAGGTTAAAGAAAGTGATATCTTGTCAATTCTAGCCATGGAAATAATGAAGAAAATATCAATGATATCCATTTATAAATCCAAAATATTTAAACTTCAATCATGTTGGATCTACACATAGTTGCAGAGAGAGCTAACATAGAGAAAAATGATGGCCAAATCTGTCTTCTTTTTGTACATCATTCATCATCATTCTCCTTTATGGGAATGTCTTTGTAAGGGATTTCCCAAGATGACATGTCATCCTTAAGAAGCCCAATCTCTCTTTCTTTTGAAAACCACCTTTGACTAGAGACTCCATTTTGCAATCCTGATTGAAGGGAAACAATTGTTGCAACAATCTTTGATAGTTTGTAGCACTTACATTTTCTCAAAAATGTGACATTGGTGGGAGTAACAATACCCTAATGGAGGACAAGGAAATTGACCAGGTTTGACATAACTTGATTTTGAACACATGTATGTTGTTATCTTTCAGAAAATCTTTATTATCAATACATTTATGAGCGGATGGAGAGAATACCAAAAAAAACATATCCGGTGTTAGAGTAATCGTCCCTGCTCAATATCACAATTTTATAGGATTTGTTATCATAAAAATGAGCAGCGGGGAGAATCAAAACACATACTCTTGGAAAGAATAAACAAGGTTGATGGATCTCCCTCTAGAAGTATTATCATGTATTATGGGGTAGGTGAATGATGTGGTGCATTTGAGAGCCATGGTGTGTACATGCTACCAAATTTGAACCCTAGCCAGGTTCCCACTCTTCACTTTGATATTAACCCATTCTAAATACTTGCCTTCACTTAGTGTTCTCATATGCTTCTCGTCCAACAGCTCTAGCTTTGCTAGCCAAACAACTCTATAGTCTTCATCCTTACCAAGATAGTCCTGGAGCGATATTCTCATGGAGGGAAGCTCCACTTTCAAGGGTATGATGGCTTCAGTGCCATAGACTAATGAATATGGGGTCAAACCAGTAGGAGTGCAGATGGAGGTTCAATATGCCCAAAGGGCAGGATGTATATGTAAGTGCCAATTATGACCAGTCTTACTTACCATTTTCTCCATGATCCGTACAAGGGGTTTATTGGTGGCCTCTGCTTGTCCATTACCTTGAGGGTAATTATAGGGTTGACCACTTGAGTTAAATTTTAAAGCATTGACACAACACTTTGAGTTTTTAATTCTTGAAGTACTTACTATTATCGGTGATAAAAACGGAAGGGATGTTGTAGTGGTAAATGAGGTGATTCATAATGAACTTGGAAATTTTGCCACAAATGACTTAAGTGAGAGGCATATCCTCTACCCATTTAGTGAAATATTTAGTGGCGGTAATAATGTGGGTATGACCATCTGATGAGGTAGGATGGAGCTTCCCTATGAGATCTAATTCCCACCTAGAAAATGGCCAAGGTGTTATGATATGTTGCAAATCCTGTATTGGTGCATGTATTAACTTTCTATAAAAGGTCTTACATGCTCTCAACCAGGGTTTTGGACTTAGTCAGGACATGGATTGTCGATGATGACACAACATCTATCTTGACATATTTGAAGATCTTGAACTTTCTTATTTTAAACACTTTCCAAAATTGTAGAAACAATGACAGTAACCCAAAAAATATGTCATTGACCCAGTCTTTGACGCATTTTCTAGAATTAGAAAGTTCGGTCCTATAAGTTCAGTTGTAATGAGGAGGAGGATGTCTCGGTGGGGATAATTGACTATAAATATTTTTAAAAATTAAAGGAAAGCCTCACAATTCACATCATGTTAAACGAGACAAATTCACCTTTATGCTTTAAAAAGGGACAAAGTTTAACATCCTTTGCATCAGTTTTTATTCAAATCCTCAAACTCCTTTTTCATGCTCCTGCATCCACCCTACATCAGATCTAATCAATTTATCTCTTTGTCATCCCAGATCCATTCTGCCAACCTTCAGTCACTACCGATCCATCCTAGTTACCATTGAACCAAGCAATATTTGTAATATTAACCCTTAGATATCTAATTTTCTTGTTTCCTTTCTATTTCTGTGTATGAGGATCTTCCGTAGGTTTCTGTTCATCATTCCAGTGTTATGCCAGCTCCAAATATGCTATCGGAGGTCTCAGGTGTGAAATTTACCTTAATGTTCTAGTCCATCTATCTTAGTCACCTTTGACTGGCCCTCTACAACCTTGGGTTGCCGTTGACCTATGCAGGTTTGATTTATTTAACATTTATTTAGATTACATCTATGTTTTCCTTACATTTATGCATTTTAACATTCTATTTACCTCAAATTTATTGCATATTATCCAAATCTTAGCTACATTAAATTTATCAATATTGTATTTTATCCATCTTTATCAAAAAGAGGGTTGACATCCATCCTAGGAAGTTCTTGCTTCTCAAGATTGAATTTTTCATGTAACCCTCCCATTCTATCTACTAATCCAATCTTTTTTTGTTGAGTTATCTTGATTTATATGTCACTTAGCTCGTTGTGGGGAAGGATCAATCATATGCGCCTGTCCATATCATCATCCCATCTCAAGGTCCATAAACCCTTCATATTTTGTGTTGCTTTATTTTTTTAAGTACTAGTTCACTAATCTGAGCAGGAAAGAGGAAATCTTGTCCAACATTCTGGCATGCCCGGTGGGACTCACCCCTTCAAGGCGAGTCTTGTTATTTTTTTTCATTTTCATTTTCATTACCATTTCCATTAACCTTGCAAGGGAGGAAGGTCTGTTAGACCGTGTTTGCTCGCTTGTTTGTGTTGCATTGTGGATTTCTTAGAATTATGTTTAACTTGCTTATTTGTCTAGAAGATCAGATAAAAATGAAAAGCATATCCCATGTATTCCTCTTTTTCTTAGTTTCTCCTTTTCCATCATACTTTCCTTTCTTACTTGTTGTTCTCATCGAATATTTATATTTTGTTTTGGATCTAAAAAGAACCCCTTATTCCTTGCTTGTAAATCTAGTCTAACTAGGGGGATCAACATGTGGCATTCACTTCATCACACATAACCAAACAACACGAACTAACTTACACATCTAAACATCCCTTACCAAGTGGAACTAGTGGGATTTCATCACCCAATAGGAAAGCCACATCGATGTTCTGGTCGTGTTATAAACTCTTTATAGATTTGGGCCTCACATACCTTTAGGTATATCAAGGACTTCACAGCCAAAACCACATAAAATCATCCATAGATTTCCATTTCATAGGTTCCTTTCGAACCCCTTTCACTTATTTTTCACATCTAAATAATCATGATGATAAAAAAGATTGTTGCTTGACTTGTTTGTTAATAAAATAAATAAACAAATGTTTATCTATTTCATGCATGTTATTACTCCCTCTCAGAACAAGAACATGTAACAATCCACCTCATCCAATGACACCCCTTCTTCCAATGATCTCCCCTAACAAGCATCTGAACTTGAAACCACACCATTAATCCCCAATATTTTATTTCTATGGTCTCACTTAATGAAGACCATGTTATCCAAAATGATCCTTATATTGAAACCAGTTCTTCTAGACCAGCTTCACCTTCATTTCTTGCTCCATTAGAGACTCTTCGATCCCCTACTATCACTCATGGATATGTAGAGTTTTGAGAACTCCTTGATGCTAATCCTATTTCCCTTTATGACTACTTATTTTTTAAGTCCTCTACAATTCCTCAATCCCATCAATCTTCTCCATTGTTGGATCATATTCCACATAAATCACCTCATCTCAACATTATCCCTACTTCATCCACTACTGTCACTAATACACATATTTAATCATCTCAATAATCACACTTGCAACATACCACATCTCTACCCCTTATCTCCACTTCACATATCCATGTTAATGTCATTACCTCACAACATCGTCCATCCAAATTAATGCAAGTCCATAAATCTCCTCTTCGAGGTGCCTTTAGTTGTGAATTTCTTAACCAAACTATTCAAACATTTCAACCACCTAACAACTACATCCTAAACAACCCCATGGAAAATCAATTGAATGTTCCTATTTCACAATGACCAACTCAATCAAACCAATCTTACCACATCCCCATATCTCAACATTAGGCTTTATCTCAACCCATCCAATCACATCCCCTTAATTATATTCCCCCTTATTAATCACTTCCACTAACACAAACATGTCCTTAAACATATTAAACATATCAATAACTCAACCTATCTACATCATATGCATCACAATCTCACCCTTCAACATCTCAACCATCTAATGATTCCTTATAAACATTATTAAATAGAATGACCAATATGGAAGCTGCAACCTTGGGATCTAAGACCATTTTTTCATATGAACAAATTTGTAATGAGCACATCAATCCATCTGTCCCTATTAAGTCATATCATCCTCATTGGAAATTTCCAAAATTCTCCAAGTTCAACACCAAGGAGGATCCTCAACAACATCTATGAGCCTTTAGACATGTATGTTACCTTATCTCCCACGATCAAGATCTCACACTTCACACATTTCCCATGTCATTGGCCGGTCTGCATTAGATTGGTACAACAATATCACACAACACTCACTATTCACGTTCACCCAACCCGTGTAATTATTCCGTGAACATTTCTCGATCAACATTACATGTAAGATTACCATCACTAACCTCTATGCCATCTAAAATTATGACGACAAATATATCACATATTTTGTCGCATGATCGCATAGCATCAATAACCAACTATCGTTCCTCCTTCAATAAACTGAACTTTATGAGCTTTTCTCATGGTCTTGTGCGAAGCACATCTCCTCAAATATTCAAATTCAATATTTCCAAACATTTTAAGAGGCTTTCACTATGGCTCAAAAACTTGAAATTCATTCCCTTGAGCAAGGCCACCTTAAGCTTAATTCAAACAAGCCCAAATGTGAGTTTACCAAATCATCCACACATGGTGGAAAACCCAAAACTACCACCAATGCCATCATAATTCAATCTTCATCTACATCCACTTCTCACATGGAGTCTCCACAAAGAGATCCTAGATCGTCTTGTAATTATACCCCTCTGGGGGAATCATATAGTTTTGTATTTGACAAGTTGATTGTAGTTCACCTCATTCAACTTCCTCCTATCTGACCCATTAACGACTCATGACCTAAACCAATATGGTATCACGAGGGGAATTATTGTAAGTATCATCAAGTCTAAGGTCACGACAGAATTTTTTTTCCTTAAATGTTCAGGTCAAACAACTCATAAAGCAGGGGGACCTTCAAGTAGAAAATCCTAACACATCACATAATCAACCCCTTGATGTTTCTAAACATCCATCAAAAAATCAGATGCCACCTCCCACTGTAGACACCAAATTTTGGTATCACCCCATGTTTTGGTCTCCTTCAGCAGGCTTACTCAAATCTCATTTCCCACCGACAATTCATATTCAGTTAATTAATCTTATAACTTAATTAATCTCTTATTACATGCCAAAACTATATTATGCTAAATAATTTATTTTTTTAAATAAGTCAAAATCACTTCTCACCTAAAAATCAATTCCCACCTAAAAATTCAATTCCCTCAAATTATTAAATTATTAACCACACCCATGAAGTCATTAATTCAAAAATCTCTCTATCCGACAACAAATCCAAAAATCAATAGTATAAAGTGAGCACATGACTTCACTATTACACGTAACCATGTCCCCACTCCACATCACACCTTTTCATTTTCTCACATCATGAACCCCACCATCAAATAAACTCTTCATCATGTCCTTTTAATCAATATTTATTTTGCAAATTATAATTATTTGTTAATCCTCTATTTTAATCCTAATTCAAGTTATAAATAGAACTCTTTCTCCCCATCTAGAGGAGAGGTAGAAAATTCTTGAAATTCTCAAGCTTAAAATTCATAATATTTTGACAAAATTATTTGTGAAGCTTTGAATCATATTGTGGAGTGTTTGGAGGTGAAGCTCTATCGGTCTCATATTGTCATTCTAACGATCAATTTGTTGTTATATCGAAACACTGGCTTGGTATCATATTTATATTGTTTATTCAACATATTACAAATCTCTGTAGTTTTGGCATGTCATCTTATCATTGGATATTCATTATTTTCTTGTGAACATGAGGGTTGACAGCCACTGAAGAAGTTAACGCTTCTCGGATCTGCTTTGTCAGGCAGCCCTTGCAAATCGTTATCGAATCTTATTTGTTTCCATCTTGCAGATCTATCTTCTTTCTCACATAACTATTTTCTTTGCACCCATATCCAGAATCCATATCTGCATATGAGGTTTTAAGCCCTCTATCATTCGAATTTTCTGGTGGCTTGCAGTCTCAGTGTTCACCCATGTGAGAACGAGTTTTCCACATTAACACCCACATCTTATGAACCTAACACAATTAACATCATAAATCAAGAGCCTACGTTATTACATGCTACCCCATTATCGACCGCATGTACCTCTACAATAGACACTTATTCCACAACCATAACCTCATTGATATCCACACCTATATCTACACATGCCACATCTCAACCTTCATCCACATCTATATCAAATACACCTATCACTGCATCTACACCATCTATATCTACAACCATCTCAACTATACCCACTACTACTACATCCCCATCTATCATAGCCAATCCTTCATTAACACCTACTATTCCTATATCTATAACCATTTTCACATCTATCACACCTTCTACCATAGCCACACCCATATCCACACCTCAATTTTCATGTATATCTATGATATCACTTGAAATGTTTATGAAATAAACACCTCGATTAAGAAAACCACTAATGGTGTACGCACCCCATATATAAAGCCAATCATATCTACATGACCAAATCAAGTACATCATCCAAAACCCCTTCCATCCTTAGTATCTTCATCTCTGACACAACCCACATCGTCTAGTTCTGTTTCTTCCAAACCCCCAATTGAAATTGTAATAATTCCCACCAAGGATAAATCCTCACCTCCTAAGCCCAAGTAAACCAATGTAACATCATCACTCTTGGGGGCACCGCTCTCCATCTTAGGACTAAGAACTTCATCTAAGACACCCATCATTGAAAAACTCAAAAACAAGTAATCTATCTTTCCTTTAAAATCCAACCCCCCTTCAAAATCATCTAAGTTCCAAGTCATTAAAAGCAAATAACGGATTTCCACTTTTCCTTCCAACTCTAAATTTGGACCAAAGACTCTCATAAGGCCTCATCAAAACAAACCACCTCCTTCACCTTTGTCTACTAAATCCACTTCATCTATAACCTCTTCTTCAAAAACCCCCACAAGGTTCTATACTAGATTCTTTCAACGCTTACTCCAAACCTCAGAAATCATCCTTCCTCGTATTAAGTATTTTGATCCATACGCTCCAAAACCTCCTTGGTTCAATCCTAATGTTGTATGTACTTATCACGTACCTCGGGTCATGACATAGAAAACTGTAATGCCCTCCAAACTCTCATCCATAACTTAATGACAGAAGATGACCTTCTTATCCACAAAGAACACTTACTTTCTTACTTCTCATCCACATCCAAATCCAATCCCCCAATCGAACTCTCACCTCTGAAGACATCTAAATCAGATCCTTCATCTCCTAAGGAATATAAGCCAGGTTCTCCTTCCAAATTTTTCATTGCATACTTTCCTCCAAGCTCTATTCCTTCTAAATATAGGCCTCCTCTCTTCATCAATGCCATCCACATTACTAATCTTACTTGCCCACACTGTCCTTGATCGTCTATCCAATCAAAACCCAGAGGCACCATCACTCCTCCTTCTAATGATATTTTCCAATCTCCTTTTACATCTACTAGCTTATCCACGTATGTCTCTAGGTTACCTAAAGTGATGCATCATCTCTCTCTGGGGGAGAATCCAATCCCCTCTCCTAGTCTCCTCACATCTCCTTATTCATCTAATCATCCCATGGACATCGACGACACTATGTATCTTCACTATAATTTATTTAAATTTCCACATTCATTCTAGGACCGTTCTTTTATTAGGATAGCCATCTTCCTCCTAATCATCATTTCATTTAAATATTTCTATCCTTCATCTAATTTGTCATCTCGTCTTATCCTATTCACTCTCAAATATCAAGGAACGTGACTTTAACATCAGTGACCTTGTCCTTAAGTAAATCAAAATGTCACTACTCTAGAAAGGAGCCAACATGGAAAGTTTCCTCCCAACTAGATTGGACCTTAAATCATAACGTATAAGTATGGGTCTAAGGGGCCTATCGTTTGGCTTCCCTTGATGGTAAACCAAAAATGAAACCTCTTAATGCATTAGACTTGTGGTCATTATACTATTATCATACCTACCATCGTGTACTTAGCCATCCTAGTGGTCATCCCTCCATCATTATTCATTCCATCCTTCATCGTACCGACGTAATGATCTGGAATTATGTGGTCTACCATCACTTTCATATATATGACCTCGAATATGGGCACCATGGATCTAGTAATAGCATATTCCTTATGGATAGGTTTTTCCTTATTGGTGAGAACTCTGTGATAATTACATCCATCACCCTCTTATTCACCTATTGGAAGCACGCTAAGGATCCAAGGGTGTCACTTGTACATTCATTATCTGCTCCCAAGTGGTCTACCTAGCTATCACTAGCTCTTCCTCATGAAAGTGAAAACAAACAGACTGATCCCTTTAAGGACAAATGTTCATAAAAGTATAAAAATTCAAAAAGTATAGACTTATCCCTTGAAGGACAGATATCATGCATATATTATCCATGCCATCTTTCAAGAAGAAGAAGAAGAAGAAAGCAAAAAGTAGATCACTCCCTCGAAGGATGACTACTCCCTTTATATCATGACAGGGAAGGCTTCCCGCATTGATCGACCTTCTATCTTATAACATAAAAATAAAAATAAAGTATCCTCCGAAAGCTTCCTGCATCAATCAACTTTTTATTTTATAGCAAACTTCCTACATTTATAAGTTTGCATCCCCTTACCCAGAGTCGGGGTTCCCGTATCAATCCAATTCAAAGCATCATTTCCACGCACGCTCCTTGCTACCATTATGTGTTGTTTACCTCGTTAGGTCACCTTTCATCAAGGTCACATCCTTGTATGTCATTCCTAATCTAAATCATACAATCTATATCCATATGTTTACTTTTAAATATAACATTTGTTAATATCATCCATAGTTAAACTAGTTTTACATCCATGGCATAATTACTCTTTCATCCATAAGTCACATCACAAAGTATAACCATCATATCTATATCTAATCAACATTAAACCATCCACATCTCGTTAACACATATGTAATTAAGTACAAAACAACATCCATTCCACCATCATCAAATTAACATAATTAACCATCAAAATCTAACATCAACACAGTTAGAGCCATGAACCATCATATAATACAGTAAATACATCATTATCAAAATCCAAAACCATCATGGATATCATGAGTCCAAATTACATGGATACATCATTTATAACAGGCCTCTAAGGGTCCTCTCACAAAGCAGATACATCATCCACATCCATAAACTATACATCTGATAGTCTCAAGTCCTCCCCTTATGGGGAAGGTGTTGGAATCAATCCCTGAACCTCATCATCTCCCATGTGACTTGCCTCTCGTAATGGTTGAGGCACACTCACAATACTCCCTAATGGTGTTATGCCTCCCCCTCTGACTCACCACACCGTTAGATGCACTACGTACCTCAATGTCTGCGGTAGCTTATGTGTTAAAATCTTCTCATAATACCTCTTCTTAACCACAAGTGTTGTTGTTCTCTATTTTTCCCCCTAGGAAAAATTAGCCAACCCGAGCTCACATATGACCAAGACAAGCAAAAATGGGAAATATATGAAAAATACAAAATTCTCCATGTCCAACCTCTATCGGGCCTTTGACAAGTAAAAAAATCAAGAAAAATCCCAAAAATGGGCCTCGAAAGTCAAAACCTACATTTTGGGCCTTGTAAGACTCAACGAGCTAAAAAATAACTTACCAAGCTACTCGGTGAGCTGAGTTATGTTAGGGCTCAGGTGCACAGGGTCATTACTACAAAACATGAGGAGCTCGTGGGTCATGGAAATGGGGTCCAATGTAAAGACGAGTGAGTTCGTACGAAGGGTTGAGCCATGATGATGACGCATAGGAGAGATAAGCTCGATCGAAATGAAATGGAAGGCCATGGGCTCAGACTCATGTGAGATCACGTAAGACACGATAAGGGTCGAATATTTTTCCAAATGATGGAGCTTGGTCACTTTTGTAGGTCACGAGATTGTGTGATAAAGTTGAGTTGTGACGTGTTTGTGAGGCCGAGCATCTCGTAAATCATGTGGGAGCATGGTCATCCAACATATAAGCTCTGATAACATGAAGAAGAAAACCGGTCAACCACGGGGAGACGACCATCACAATATCAGATGCAACGAGATTAACTATGGAAAATCGGTGGTCAAGCCAAACCTCCTAAGGCATGAGATGGGATTGAGATCTGGTTAATGTTCATGGATACATCTCACAGGCTAAGACACAGTAGCTTGACAAGAGCTAATTGAGTAGATTTGAGTTTCAAAAATAAGTGTGAGTTTAGTTATTATAGAGGATGTGATTGGTCGTGAAGACAAAGGCTCGCCATTAAAATAGATGTCTTAGCACATGATCAGGCAAACCAAAATAATGGAGTCAAAGCTTGGAGGCCAAATTGTGAAGCAAAAAACTCAGCAAAACAACAAGTTCAACGTAAGAAGAAAGCTCGACTCACAAGCTAGACAACAAGGGAGTTGGATCAGGCTCACGTTGGATCAAATTGATCAAAGGATGAAGGGGCTTAGGAATTCGAGTCATGGAGTGGAGATTTCGGTGGTAATTCAGACTATGGAAGTGAAGGTGACTTGGCCAAACAAGTTGAGTTCAACAGCCAAGGTCTGAAATCCAAAAGCCTGAATTTCAGGGTTTCGGGGTTTAGAAACTTGCCATGGGGGAAATGAAAAAAAAACTCACCCTTTCTGAAAGCTTGAAAATGCAAATCCCAAAATGGGTGAGTGACATGGCATGGAGGAGTAAGTTCAGGGTCAAACACCTCTTCGACATGCATTCGAGAGATGTTTTCGGGGTTGTAAATGAGTAAAGCCCGAAATAAAAAAATCCTCACCAAGCCCAAAATAACAAGGCCCAAAAATCCAAAGTAATTTTCAAATCCCATCCTAATGCAATTTCAATAAGCAAGTCAAGTCATTAGCATTGGTTGTAGAGTTGAGCCGGTTGTGGGTGTGGCAAATGGAGGTCGATGGTGATCATTGGGAAAGTAATACGCCTAATCACAAAATGGGCCCAGTCAAAACTCACAAGCGGCATGCTCTATTGGGGATCAAAGTTAGGCTGCATTCCAGGTGGGTATTTGGTGACATGTAAGTTGAAGGCTGAGTCGCTTTGATGCGGCTCGGTAGTAAAATGAAATAACTCAGTGTTTAGAGGAAAGATCTCAATGGAGCTCAAGAGGAATGGAAAACCTTAAACCATGTCACTCTTCAAACCTGAATATCTTGGGCATTTCTTGGTCATCTTGGGAAAATTTATACTTTATAGAAAGGATTTCCAACGTAAAATGCAATGGTGAAGGCCAAATCCAGTTTTCAGGAGAATGGGTGAAGGAGAAATCCCAATGAAGCATTAGGAAAAAAATGGCATATCTTCCAAGGTAATCACCCTTTTCTTGCAAGATTACAGCCATTGGAAATATGATTTCAGGATCCACAGTACGTGATCATCAAATTTTGGATTTTAGGGTCTATGGACCTTTGAAAATGGCAGAGATGAAGTGGGTAGGTAAGATCCATTAATGGAGTTTGGTGGGAAAGTAAAGTCATCATGATGAGTCTAGAGGGCCTAGACTAGACATGAGGTGCAATCACAATCAATTCCTTCAAGCACAAGGAAAAAAAATTAATGGAGGGAAGATTTTGGGGATCAAAAGGCACTCATTGCAGGATTAAACAATAGTTTTTTGAAGGATTTTGGGCAAATTCAGGATTCAGTTTTCTCTCTCCTCCTTTGCAAATCTTCCACTATAAATTATAATGAGGGGCATTGTTCTAATGTTGGATAATTATGCTTTGCCCCTCCTTTTGTTTCTTGTTTGTAAGGAATTTTGTGGAGTAAAACCTCCCATTCAAACTGTAATGCAAAATTAGTGCCTCTTGGCCATTATGATGTACTGTTTCAAATTCTGGAGCAATAATACAAATATGTGGATAAGTTTTAACCCTCTTTTGTGTTCATTGTATCTATTTTATCTCTCATTGCAATCTCTAGTTATGTGCATGTTATATTTTTTTACATGTTTTAGTGGTTTGTGTTTACTGGTGAATGGATTTATAGCAGTTGATTGATCTTTGATGTGTGCTCATCCTCCTCAATCTTGTTTTGTTTTCATCTTTATGCAAAGCAGGTATCCAACATTCCTTATTGGTGTATCACCTCCATTAGAATTAGGTTTTACTTTTCTTGCATCCTTCTTCCCTGTCTCCTTGGAAAATTTAGGGTAGGATTTAGATTAGTTTCTCTGTATTGGTGAGTGGTGATAGATACGGGGATAGGAATCTGACCTTTCTCCGGAGAGATTTCCCGATTGCAAAGTCCCACCCTTTGGGAAAAGCTCCATGTTATGCAATCACATTAATAGTTCAATCCATCAAATTGTAAACAATCAGGGGTGTTGTAATTCCACATCAACAGTTTTGGCATGCCTCCTGGGAAAAGAAGTCATTCCATGAAATTTGAAGGCATTTTCAAGAAATTCAGACTTAAAAAATTATAGATTTTCAGTTTCAAACTTTTCACCTCTGAGGCTGAACTCTGAAATCAAATTTCAAGGGCTTAACTTGTGAAAAACAAGTCTGAATTTCACTAGTTGATAGATCGAGACCTAAAATTCAAAATGGTATTTTTAGATTTTGAAAATTTGACTTAAATTTCAGGTTTTTTTTCCATTTTAGAATTTTGGTTTTCAGGATTTTAGACATTCCAAAATTTTAGGATTTCAAGATTTTAGATTTCGAGAGTCCTCCATTTTCAGACCTTTTGAATTTTAGAGTTCAGAAGTCTATTGCTTTCAGATTACACTGGTTTCCCTCATTTTTAGACTTTTGGGAGTTTTCAGTTTCGGAATCTCTGTATTTCGGCATTTTGGGACTGTGAGTTTGTTGGCTAGATTTTCTGCAGAGCTGAAAACCTAGGTAGTCATGAGATAAATCTCCCTCATTTACCGGTGAGGCTCCCATGTAAGATTTTTTCAATTATATTTTCTAATATCAATCTATTGGTTTTACTTTAACTGCGTAGCTCATGTACCATAGCTAGGCAATTCTGCAACAAGTAAGCATCTATAAAGAAGTATTTGCAAAAATCAAAATAATTGAATCTAAGAAGAAAGAAGATAAGATGTGTAATCCAACCAATAGTTCGTAGAGTTGGTCTCATACACATAGATAAAACAAACAAATCTCAAAATACAAAATTTAAAGGAAAGAAAAGTTTCAAATCTAGATATGAGATAACACAAAGTTTAGGCAACGATCTACACAATAGTAAGTGTTGATCAGAGAATACTTTTCAAAGATCACACAAGAAGTCCACATGGGAGAGAAGGCCAGGATCAAGGGCACGGAGGGCAAGTTCAGCTTTCGGGACTTAGCCAATTTTGAGTATGAAGACCTATTTTTAGAAGATGGCATGCGAAACACACCAACGATACAGAGATGCACGTGCCACACATTGTCTATCTTTGGAGGATCAGATCAAAGATTTTTGCATGGAGACAAGTTAAGAATAGGATTTTCACTTTAGTTAACTGTAAGAGGTCTATATATAGCACATTTGCATGTTTGGCTATGCCTATAAATGATGTGTGGCTATTAATAACATGCAACCTATTTTTGGAATAGATAAGCAGTGAAGAGAAAGTCCCCACCCTATAAATATGATATGAATCACATAGTAGTATGTATGTGTGGTGGAGAGACGAATGTATTGAGGTATAAAGATATATGCATATGACGGAATTACTGTATCAGATACATGCACGCATTAGTATAGATTGACATTATTGTAAGGAGCTTCTATGTTTATTAATAGATGGAAGATATTGGCTGAATCTAAGTGTCATTCCTATGTGTAATTGAGTAGTGCATGTTATTGATTCAATCATGATTACTGTTTAAGCTTGTTCTTTCATAGATCTGAATGTAGCATGCATTGTAGAATGGTGGATTAGTTATGGATATATATGTTTCTTCCTTCATCACGCTAACATCCTACTACAACAACCCTAAAGAGGGACCTGGTACCTTTGCGCGCTTCAGGTGAGCACTCAATCTAGGCTGAGTGATGTGCCAGCACGTCTAGGGTGTTATTTGGTAAATTCTAGGCTGCATCATTAGTTCCATTGTTGGGACCTATTTTTTAGTTGTTTTCAGGATGGTTCACAATGAAGATGTACCGGTTAAATCTAGCAAGTATTGAGGAGTGGATACATGATCTGGAGGAAGAATATGCATGGCAGTGCAGCAGTGGATCTGAGTTTAACGCATGCACTTGGGTAGAACAAAATCTGTATGACAGCCTATATGAGATTTTTTTCACTTTCCAGTAGAATTATACGAGTGGCTTACTGCTTATGCATCTCAACGGAATTGGAGGTATCGCACACTTGTCTGGACACAGGAAGAATTTTAGGCCCTTTATGATGCTGATCTGATCTGGACTCGCACTGTGGATACGTGGTTTTGTGGTGTTCTAAACAGTTATATTCTGGAATATTCAATTTTGATGTACTCTAGCCTGGAGGTCGTTTAATTTCAATTTTTGCGGTATCTAAGAGGAGCATATTTACAATGTATTCCACTGGCGATCAAGATCTTAATGGTAACTTTGAACCTGGAGAGTAAACTGATGGCTAACTAAACTTCACCACGCGCAAGGGCAAGAACATGTTTGGTGAAAGATGGTAGACCTAGCGGCAAAAAGGTAGAGAGAGGAAAAGCAACTTAAGTATAATGAGGCATGCGAGAGGGAGATAGAGAAGTAGCATTCCGTTGCAGAAAGTATGGTGTTGAGGAGAGAGATGAATCGTGAAGGATCTAAAACTCACGTAGAAGACGTGGCGCCAGAGCATCAGGAACTCCCCCATCTTGGAAAACATGACATAAATCCCCCTTGGCCTCACATAGAAGTGTGCCAGTAGAGACTACCTGGGCCGCGGGTGCGCATCTTAATCCACCTGGTGACCTAGCCCTTGCACTTAGTTTTCTAGTATCTAGTATGAAAAGTAGCCAATAAGATAACTTGGGAAGTAGGAGAGCAAGAGTAAGTCAGGGAGTAAGTACATCAATGGAAGTACATATGACTTCAATGATATTTGGAGGAACATTCTTAGGTGCATCATCCATACAAAACGTGAGCGCACAGAATGTTGGATTCACCTCTAGAAGTGGAACTACCTCACAGACTGTAGGGGTTCAGTATAGTACTACTATCGGAGTACATGGGAGTACATCTATAGGTCCTATTCTAGCTACAGGTGGAGGATCATGAGGTATAGGTGGTTCTAGTTCCGGTGGATCTAGTGGTTCTGGAGGCAGAGGGAACATAAGAGGTTCTGGAGTAGGTGGTCAAGGCCCGCAACAACCACAAAATATTTATATGGAGATGTCTCTTCGTCTTTCAGAGTATAGAGGTATAGAGGATGTTGCCGAACATGTGCATATGTGTGAAATCTTGTGGCATGCTAAAGGGATCACAACTGCTGAGTGTAAGGAAAGTCAATTTGTTACTACATTATAGGGATGTGCACACAACTGGTACAAGAAGTTTGACCCTAATCAAACTTGCGTGGATTATGCAACATTGAAGGATGCTTTCTTGAAAGAGTTCCATATCCCTGAGTTTGAGCAGAAGAGTATAGGTACACTTAAGGATATCAAGCAAGGCACTACTGAGAGTGTATGTGAGTATGATGCCCATTTTAAGACACTTCTATCTAAGCTATCTTATGATATTCATGCAAGCCAACATGCACAATGGTTCGTTGGAGGATTGATTACACCATTTAGAAGGGCACTGTCACATAAGACATACACTGATCCGTGTGAAGCACTAGAAGTAGCTTTGCATGCTGAGGAAGTTGGGAGTATTAACATTGGCATTAGTCCATTCTTGGAGGCACATATTACAGCTATGACAAAGTATTTAGAGAAGCTATCAGCAAATTCATCCCATGAAACGCACTCAGGAATTTGGTGTATAGATTGTGAAGTGGAAGGTCACACCAAGGATAGTTTCCCTCACAGATATGTACGCTCATTACTATTGGATTGTGAGATATGTCATTTGAATCATGATGCTAGTCATTGTCCTTTGTTACAACACGTGATAAGGAAGAATGTATCTTGCTTTTGTAATATTTATAGGTCCACGACCCATGATACTGAGGATTATCGGTTGATTGGTCAGATTTAAGATGCTATAGACATTGGGGTATGATAGACAAGTGTAACAAATAATTCTAAGGGTAAGAATGAGTACCAGGATCGAGATCATAATCAAACATGCTATGACAGGAATGAGGGGCATTTTAAAGGAGGTCATGGAAGGGGACGTGGATATCATAGTGGATATGGAGGATGACGCTGTGGTGGAGGAAGAGGTGAGCTCCCTTATAGAACATGTTATACATGCGGATCTCCTGACCACTATAGGCACGAATGTCCTCAAAATATTACATGTTCTTTCTACGGAAAGAACCATAGCTATGAAGAGTGCCTAGACTTATATGAGCATCTGAGTAAGCAACATAAGCAAGAAAATAAAGGTGTCAGGATGGTTAGAATCCAGCACTCCATTTTCTTTCAACTACACTCCTCTGCGGTAGAAGATAAGTGGATGCCCAAGATAACACCAGGACCTGAGGCATTAACTGTGAAGATTACTACACGAGCTGAAGCAATGTGTGTAAGAGAGGCATTGCACCAGAAGCCTACGATCACTAAGGAGGAGGTTTTGCATGCAAGGTACCCAGATCCTGCTCATCAGAAGAAATTTTACCAAGATACCATGGAAGTGCTAAGGAATCTTCAGGGTGAGATACAATACCTAAAGGAGTAGAAGAAATCATCAGAGACAGTCCAAACTTATATCGATGATCTGAGAGAAGTGTGCAAAATGTTGCGCTAGGAGAACATTATTCCACTATTAGGAAGTTGGTTAAAAGGGAACACTCTGCGCACAAGTATTAAGATTGAATGATAGATCCTGCATGCAAATATTCCCCCTGATAGCATTGACTATGACAAGGAAATTACTTTGAATGTTGTTGTGGATGGATGGCTATTGAGCAACATATTGATTGATACAGGTGCAGAAGTAAATGTGCTTACATTAGATGCATGGGTAAAAATGGGGAGGCCTCCATTGCAACCATCATCTAATGTGTTATTTATGGCAAACCGGACTATAGCCACCCCCATAGGAGTTTTGAAGGATGCATCTATAACCATACAAGGGGCCAAGTTCATTGGGGATTTTGAGGCATTAGCACCTACAGAAGCAGACAATTTTCCATTCCTGCTTGGAGGCCCTTGGTGTTATACAAATAATGCTGACTCGAGATTCAATAAGGGGTATATCAACTTTGAGAACAAGGAGGAAAGGGTTGTGATACCGTTGATAGATGGGAAGTCTACACCATATGTTGAGTCTCTAAGTGAGGAGGACTTAAACAAAATTTATGTATGTGGTATTCAGGACCCAGAGGTCAATGAGCCATCAAAAGAAGGCATTATATAGTGGGAGAATTCTTATTCTATTAGTGATACTACGAGTATTACTTGTGACAATTGGGCTCATGGCACATATGAACTAGTAGGGTGTGAGGTAAAAAGTGTGGTTGCATGCAAGGATGGACTTCATTTGGTTTGACGGATAGGTAACACAATACCTTGGTATACATTGGCAGAAGATCATCCTGTATTTTTGAAAGCCATGGAAACACAGTGAATAGATCAAATTAAGAGGAGATATATGTTAGTATATACCTTGGTTTGTGGGACATCAGCATGCTAGTGAGTAGTTGATAGAGATAATCTTATAGAATGGGAAGAGATTGGAGTCACCTTATCTATTAGGTTTGTAAGGAACAATGCACCTATGCAGATCTGCACTTATCATGGTGATCAACATGTTCATCATCACATTCAGCAATGTGAGAGACTCTAGACAGTAGGACAGGAAGCACTACCACCTTCACTCTGGGTGTATAGATTGTACTCTACGCTACAAGGATGCACACACGCATGCTATGTATACGCAGAACTACATTGAGAGACTGGAAACTGGAAAAATTTGATTGCAGGAATGATCCAGACCTTTGACTACTTTTCTTCCTAACCTCCAATAGAAGAGGCATTAAAATTTGTTAAGCACTTAACTATGGGAGATAGTTCAAAAGCAGAAGAGCATATTCAAGAATTATTTGGTGAACAGAGTCAAGATCACGTTTTGAAAGGGAAGAAGAAATGGATTCTATACTAGTTGAATGTGCTTGCTTTGACAAAGAGAAAGGAAAGATGGTTTATATCGTGGATGATGAGGAAGTTGACAACATGGATATTAAACATTTATAAGGGGTGTGCAAGGTCTTGGACAATGCAGACAAGGATACACGTGCCTATCACGAACCCATGAAGATAAAGAAGGTGAATATAGGTTCGGAGGCTAAGCCTAAGGAGGCCATAATTGGAGACTATTGGTCAAACTTGGAGGTGGCAAAGATCATTGGGTTACTCAGGGATTATCAGGACTTATGCCCTCGAGGGTATTATGAACTTAAAGGCGTGCATGAATCACTTGGGGAAATGAAGATAAAACTTAAAAACGGTGTGCGTCTAGTGCGAAAGATACCTTACATAATGAATCCTAATTTGCGTGAAAAGGTAAAAGAAGAAATTGATAAAATGTTGAATTATGGAATTATCAAACCCCTTAATGAGTCAAAATGGGTTAGTCCAATGGTGATCAGTATCAAGAAGGATGGACGAATTAGAATATGTGTGGACTACAGGGAACTGAATGCTGCATGAATCACAGATCCATTCCCTATGAAATTCACTTAGGAAATACTGGAAGGCATGGCATGACGTGAAATATATTCTTTCACTGATGGGTTTTTCGGGTATCATCAGGTTAAGATTGCTCAGGAGGATCAAGAAAAGAAAAATTTTACTACTGAATGGGGCAGTTTTGCCTATACTGTGATACCTTTTGGATTGAAAAATGCACATGATGTATTTTCATGCATAGTTGTTCAGGCATTCAAATATTGTATTCACGACTTCTTACAGGTCTACCTAGATGATTTGAAATTATATGGGCTTGTGAAAGATCATTGTGACAATTTACACTTAATGTTTAATCGATGTAGACAATTGAGTATCTATTTGAACATCAAGAAGTGCATATTTGCTACACCATTTGGAATACTATTAGGACATATAATCTGCAAGGAAGGTTTGTTGGTTTATCCAGCTAAGGTTGCAACATTCTAGGCCTGGAAGTGCCTACCAGTCAAAGTGAGGTGCACATCTTTTTAGGTCATACAAGATATTATAGAAAATTTATCAAAGGGTATGGCAAAGTTGCTGCACCCTTGGAAGAGTTACTGAAGGGAAAGGTACATTTTATTGGGGAGAACTGTAGTAGCGCACATTTGAGATATTAAAGGAGAAACTTACTACCACGCCCATTCTGCACTTTCCCTCATGGGATAAACCATTTCATGTGCATGTGGACGCCTCTGGCATGTCCATTGGCGTGGTGTTAGCTCAACCTAGAGAAGGTATTGTAGATCATCCAATTTGTTTTGCTAGTAGGAAGATGACTCCTACTGAACAAAATTATACAAATACAGAGCGCAAAGATTTGTCAATGATCTATGCATTGCACAAGTTTTGACAGTACTTGTTAGCAACACCATTTGTGTTTTATACAGATCACATGGCATTGAAGTACTTGGTAAACAAGCTCATCTTACAGGGGCGCATATGCAGATGGATACTCCTATTTTAAGAGTTTTATTTCATTGTTGTGGTGAAGCTAGGGAAAAGTAATTCTGGACTAGACCACTTGACTAGAATTCACTCAAGAGAAGAAGCACAAACAATTGAAGAAACCATACCAGATGCACAGTTATATAGGTTACAACACGCGCCATTAGAATTAGAAGACATTATTGTATTTCTATGGACTGGTGTGGCACTAGAAGGAATGAAGGCATTAGAAAAGAAATAGCTTGCTATACGCGTGACACTATTTATGATAATCAGTGATGAACTCTACAAGTTAGGCAGCAATGAAGTATTATGACATTGTGTATTAGAGCATGAGCGCAAGGATATTATGGAAGAATCCCATGGTGGTATTGCAGGAGGACATTATGTAGGTGATGTGATTGCCCGAAAGATCCTACTTACTGGATTATGGTGGGAGACATTGTATGAAGATTGTAAAGAATATTGTAAGGTGTGTGATCATTGTAAATGTCTAGGAAAAATAGGGCAAAGAGAAGAGATGCCTTTTAGACCAATTACTAGTGCCAAACCATTTGAGAAATGGGCCATTGACTTTGTAGGACCTATTTCACCAGTCGCTCGTAGGACTGGATTGTGCTATATTATTACTTGCACAGATTATCTCACTCAGTGGGCAGAAGCAGCTCCTACAAAGGATTGTACAACAGTTACAACAGCAAGGTTTTTATGGGAGAATATTCTTACAAAGTATGGATGCCCTTTAAGCTTGACAAGTGATAGGGGTACAGAGTTTTTGAATGAGACAATCAAGATCCTATTAGATGAGTTTATGGTTGCACACCATAAAACTACACCCTATCATCCTCACGCAAATGGAACTACTGAGGCTTTCAACAAGATTTTGAGCCAGACTTTGAAAAAATAAATATGATGTTGGAAGAAAGGATTGGGATGAAAAAGTGTCCAGCTGTTCTTTGGGCATATAGAACAAATTATAAGAGATTGAACAAAGCCACACCATTTCAGTTGGTGTTTGGCACAGAAGCTGTTCTCCCTATAGAATTTATGTTACCTTCTTTTTTGATGAGTAGGATTTAGAAGAGTGTCTCGAGAAGATGAGCAAGATTTAGAAGAGCGTATCGAGAAGATGATTCAACTGGATGAGTGACGAGCCATAGCACGATGGAGTCAGAAGCAGGAAAAGGCCAGGCAGAAAGCATGGCATGACATAAACATAAGGGATAAGAAGTTTGAGATTGGACAAATGGTACTTCTTTATGACTCTAAGTTCTTGCGCCATCTAGGAAATCTCAAAGTACATTGGTTGGGGCCGTATGTCATCACTTACATACTTGAATCAGGTGCTTGCTAGTTAGAATCACTTGATGGAACATGGCTACCCAATTACTTTAATAGGAGTAGGTTGAATCCCTACTATAAATAAGTCTTCTTGGTGTTTGTAATAAGGTAGTATTGCCATTTAGATTAGGTTTCCATTATGTATTTCCTTCATTATTTCCTTCCATGCTTTGTCAATTTAGTTGTTGTTCTTGTGTAATAAGCGTGTTTGTGCGCATGAACCTACTTACTATGTAAAGAATTTTTATGCACAGAGGACTGCACATACTTTTAGTGTGGGGTGGTTGTTGATATCCAGGTACGGGGTGGTTGTTGATAAGACAATACTATGGGAATTGAAAGGTGAAAGGAATAAGATGCTACATGTGTGCTTTAAGTCAAAAGAAGATTGCTTCTCAAAAGTGACCAAGGATGGAGATGAATGAAAGGATAGTATAACGCGAGGTAAGTAGAGGCTATGATAACTACCAGGAGAAGGTACAATGATGAGGTACTCAGGTGTAAGGGCGCACGCTGAAGAGAAGTCTGTGACTAGAGGGTAGGAAGGCACACTAGAAGGTTATAGCTGGGGTGCAAAGATGTACTATGCGGAATGAACGAATTTGGTCAATGAATGAGAGGATATTTGGTAGGTGAAGGAGTAATAAATGCATCAAAATTTGAAAAATTATATAAGGATGGGATGTGAATTAATTTTTACCATTGTGACTAAGATAATTTGAGGAAAGAGCTAAGTGTGAAGAGCCAAGTGATCAGGTTAAGGTGTGAAGGGTGTGAAACCAAGCGTGATAAACAAATCTGTGTGAAAAGAAGCTTGTGTCCCCGGTGGTGAAGGGTTTTAGTGAAGAAAGGTGACAAAGAGGAGTTAGGGCACATGAAGTTTCCACCTAGGGCATAATTGAATTGAGCTAGGGTTTGATTCGCAAGTTGCAGAGTTAAAGAGGAGAAGATTGTAAGGTAAAAATGGCACCCAAGAAGGCAGGTGCAGCAGGAGCAAAAGGAAAGAAGAAGTTGGTCATCGAGGAGGAAGAGATGGCACCCAAAATTGATTTTTCAAAAATGCAATATCCAGAAGAAGTCATCGTCGGCCAGGAATGGGATTCACCCATAAGAAAGAGCAAAGTAAGTGAATACAATCACAAGACCTTAGAGAACAAGAAAGAGCTCAATTCCTTGCTCACTACTAGGACAAACAAGCATACGATGGATGACATGCTAGGTTTATGATGATGCAGGCAAGAATATTCTGAAGAGAATTGTGGTCTACCAATTATATGAGCTTCCATATTTTAGGAAGTATGAGCCTTTGTATCAGTGGCTCATGAGCAGAGTGCACAAGGACTTCTTCTACTTTGTAGGACGAAAAGTTAGAATCCCATCTGCGCTTATCTCATCAGTTACAGGTTTGAAGGCCACATGAGAGGATATAAAGAATGATCTCACAGATAAAGTCACGATCTTAAATACCAGATAGGAGTTGGGGTACCTGAAGGGTATGCACATATGAATATAGAAAAATTGAAGAACTGTCCAGTTGTGCAAGCAACAACACACCTTGTTACAAAGTTGAATGATCAGGAGTAGTGGTCACAGGTAAATACTATGTGGTTACACTTTGTGCGTAAGATGTCAGAAGGATAAATCTATAATATTTCAAGCTACATTACAGAACAAATAGTCGAGGAAGTGCGTACAAGAGGGAAGATTAGTTTTGGGGTTGTTCTACTATCACTAGTATTCATGGAAATTGGAGTACCAGATGGGCCGAAGGAAAAGGTGTGGGAATACCCCATGGAGAATAAGTCACCAGGTGAAAGGTTTAGCAAGTACCTATGTAAAGGGGCCATGACAGATGACATCAAGCAAAGGGTGGAGAAATGGTACAATAGGCTCCACGCAACATTTGGAGAAGAATGGCGCATCCTAAAGGACCTACCATTAGTAGTAGGGAAACAAGTTCATTTTGTTGTATATCAGCATTTCTACATCATGCGCTTCCCAATGAGAGATGGATTCTGGAGCCCTTGGTGTAAATTTCCTTATGCATTCACTGCAAGGTATTTCCAAGCATTTGTTCACAGATTTACAGACACGCACTGACGGGTATTCAATGCAGATAAGATAGATTGTGACTACCATACTTTGATGAAGAAGTATGCGTATCCTGGAAGAAGTGCCTACACCAAGAGGATCATTTTGGAGGTGTTGAATATTAAGCTAATAATTCTGGTTGTAGCAGATGTAGGGGAAAAATTGGTGTATCTTTAGCTGAAGCCCAAGATGGAGAATAATAAGTATGTAGAGAATGAATTCACGCTCCCAGGTCCGCCGAAGGGTAATCACACAATAGAAAACATACCAGCGCAAAGGCCCACATAAACTGTTGAAGTAGAGGATGAAGAGGAGGAGCGTGAAGATAGTGGGGGCTTGGAGTGCAGAAGAAAGCAACCATATGACAGAGAAGAGTCACGGCATGTGGCCACTTCACCTCAAGGACATGACGAAGAGGAATATATAGAGGTTGAGCAGGGGGAGCATAGGTTTAAGAAAGTGTTCAGATGCACAACGACTCAAAGTGGAACTCCTCAATTGGTATGGAAATCACCTCGTTTCTCTTCACACAAGGATACTGCTGAATGAAAGAAGAGAGGAAAGTTGAAGCTGGATAAAGAAGTGGAGGAATCAAAAGAGAGCAAGCTTGCATCTCCTACCCCACTTGGGCAAGAAGATGAGCCATAGAAAGGGGAAGAGCAAAAAGACGAAGAGATGAAGGACAAAGAAGAAAAATAAAAGGAAACCTTTAGATCCGTGCATGTGACTACTCAAGATGTAACGGGACATGCTCCTAACCTTGAAGCTACAATTCCTATAATGAAATTACTAGTATAATTTAGATTATGAGCAGCAATAAAACACCAAATAACACAATATTTCAGAAGAATGATCTCAATATGCAATTATAATAGCTTCACCACTTCGAGGGGGCAACCTCCAAACCATATAATAAGAATTAAATGCTCAAATGATAATGAACTACTACCTACAATCCCCTATATATATACTATTCATATGTTATTTCCATCACCAAGGCCGACCTATTAAGCATGAGAAAGTATAAATGATATAATAAAATGATATGGTAAGCCACAAGTTAGCTACTCATATCCTAATACAAGTAATAGGTTAAAGGTGTAGCATGCCCTTCCCCTTCAAACCAACATTGTCCTCAAAACCGAATAATCCTGGATGTTGCTACAGAAAACCTTCATCCTTCCAGGTTGCATCTTCTATGCTCAAATTCTTCCACTTGATCAAATATTCCTTAATGTCTCTGGTTCTCAACCTCTTAGTACATGTTTGTAGAATCTTCTCTGTCTCCAAAATGATTCTTCCTTCCTCGTCAAGTTCTGGTAACTCTATCTGGGCTTAAAATTTTTGTCCAATAACCTTCTTCAGGCATGAAACATGGAATACTAGGTGTATGTGTGAAGATGGAGGCAACTCTAGTTTATAAGCAACACTGCCAATTTTTTGTAGAACCTGATAAGGGCCATAATATTTAGGAGCAAGTTTGTTGTCATTTTTTTGTTGCTTTAGGGACATCTGTTGTTAAGGCTAGAGCCGTACAAAAACCCATCACCAATTTCAAAATGTCTTTCACTATGGTGTTGATCGGCTTGTTGTTTCATCATATTTTGTGCTAATGCTAAATTCTCCTTCAAACTAGCCAAAACTTGTTGTTGATGTTGAATGTGTTCCTCAAAATCGCTGATCTTAGTTTGCACCCTCAAGGAGGAAGTGATAGAAGGTGGATGGTAACCATATAATGCTAAAAATGGGGTCATTTGAGAAGAGGTATGAAAAGATGTGTTATACCACCATTCTGCAAGTGGTAGCCATGTAATCCACCTTTCCTGCTTATCTGATACAAAACAACGTAGATACCCCTCTAAGCATTTGTTGACCACTTTTGTTTACCCATCAGTTTGAGGATGATAAGATGAACTGTGAGCTAGCTAAGTACCCAAACATGAAAATAATTCCGTCTAAAAATTACTTGTTAAAATAGGATCACGATCACTTACAATTATCTTTGGGGTTCTATGTAGCCTTTGAATTGTCTCCAAAAAAATAGTTGTGACTGTACTAGCTGCAAATGGATGTGATAGGGCACAAAAATGGACATATTTTGTGAGCCTATCCACAATCATGAAAATAACATTCTTACCCTCTGAACAAGGAAATCTGGTGATGAAATCCATGGAGACCTCCTCCCATCTCTAGCTAGGAATTCGTAAGGGTTGCAACATACCTGGTGTCTTAATTGTTTCCCCTTTGTTTTATTGGCACACTAAACACTCTAATACAAAATTTTGTACATCCCCATTGAGTCCTTCCCAAAAGAATTCTCTTTTTATTCTATGATACGTCTTCAAAAACCTGGAGTGTTCTCCAACAGGTGATGCATGTAGCTCTGCAAGAATCTTGTGCTTCAACTTAGAATCTTTACTCAAGTATAACATGTCCTTGTACCATAGGGTATTACCTTTCCACTCAAATTTGTTAGAGGTCATAGATCCTTGCTTGATATTCTGTATTAGAGATTGTGTATCCTTGTCTTGATCCCATTCCAATCTTTCTTCATCCACCCAATCGGCCGTCAACATGGACATTCCACATAGTAAGGCATTTGCGGATGTATCCCTTCTGGATAATGCATCAACTACTACATTTTCTTTACCCTTTTTGTATATGATTTTAAAATCATAACCCAACATTTTTGTTACCCACTTTTGTTGTTCTTTAGATGATAACCTTTGCTCCAAAAAGTATTTGAGACTATCATGATCAATTTTTACCTTGAAGTGTCTACCCATGAGATAGGGACTCCATTGCTTGACCGCATGAAGAGTAGCCATCATTTCTTTCTCATAGATAGGTTTGAGCAGATTTTTTCCTTTGAATTGGAGACTCTCAAATGCAATTGGTCTTCCTTCTTGCATTAGAGCTTCTCCCAATCCTGATCCTGAAGCAATACACTCAACAATGAAGGTTTTTGAGAAGTTAGGAGTAACCAAAACTAGGGTGCTGCACAAGGCTTCCTTCAGCTGCTCAAAGGATTTAGTGGCTACGTCTGTCCAATAGAAAGCATCATTCTTTAGCAATGCAGTGAGTGGGGTTGCTATTCAACCATATCCCCACACAAATCTTCTGTAGTGCCCTGTTAGTCCTAGGAACCCATGAAGATTTTTGAGAGTTTTGGGCCTTGGCCATTCCACCATAGCTTTGATCTTTTGAGGATCAACTTTGATGCCTTCGTGGGATACAATGTGACCGAAGTACTCTACCTCTTGTACACTAAAAGATTATTTGGATGGATTTACATAGAGAGTATGTTTCTCCAAAACTTCCAACACTTTATTTACATGTTATAAGTGTTCTTCCCATGTCTTACTGTAAATCAATATGTCATCAAAGAAAAGTAATACAAATTTCCTTAAAAATGGATTGAAAACAGTGTTCATCAAGCTTTGAAAGGTTTAAGGTGCATTTTTAAGACCAAAAGGCATTACCAAAAAATCATAATGGCCCTCATGAGTCTTGAAAGCTATTTTAAGAACATCTTTCTCTTTTATTCTAATTTGATGGTACCCCTAACGAAGATCTAATTTTGTGAAATAAATAGCACCATACAATTCATCAAGTAAATCATCAATTACTGGAATGGGAAAATTATCTTTGATGGTGTACTTGTTGAGTTCTCGATAATAGGGAAACATCCTCCATGTTTCATCCTTATTACGTACCATGACCACTAGTGAATAATATGCACTCTGGCTAGGCCCGATGATACCTGCCTTCAAAATTTCCTAAACCATTTTCTTGATCTCACTTTTCTGAGAATATGGGTATCTATATGGTCTGATGTTAGGTTTTTGAATCCCTCTAATCAACTAAATGGCATGATCATGATCATTAACTGGTGGTAGTCCCTTTGGAATTGCATCAAAAACATATGAGTGAGCATTAATAATCTTCTGAAGATTGGGTGGCATGGAAGACTCTGTATTTTGTACTTTTATGGAAAATAACTTTGCTATAAATCCATCTACTCCTTTTCTGAGAACCTTCTACATCTGATGAGAGCTAGTAATCTATGGAGACTTAGCTACCATCCCATTCAATTGTATTATCCTTGCATATGAATGAAATCGCATGAACAATTCTTGGAAATTCATCTCTATAGTAGCTAAGGTTGTGAGCAATTGGACACCCAAAACAATATATGCCCCTCCCATAGAAATAACAAACATAGGTGATTCTAACATGTAGTCTCCCATGGAAATCTTGATACTATGGCACTTTCCTGTGCACTTGACTGTCCCACCATCCACAATCATAACTTGTATTTTTGGAGCTAGGTAAATAAAACAATTGAGGCGGGAAGCTAACTTACTATTTATGAGGTTATGAGTACTCCCCGAGTCAATCAACACCGTCACCTTCTGTTTTTTGAGATAGCCAATAACCTTGAGTGGTAATTCTAGGTTGGCAATCCTCTACTTCATCTTCTACTGGTTCCTCAGCCTCTCCTATAATTTAAGCATCCTCATCATCCTGATTACCTCCATTAACATAAAACAACTTCTTCTCAGCACATTTGTGTCTTGGTCCATATTTTCTATCATACTCAAAACATAATCCTTTTACTCTCTTTTATTCCATTTGTTGAGGAGTTGGTCTAATTGGCCTAGAAAATGAAGGGGAAGAGATACTACGGTCTTTAGTGTTAATGAAAGGTGGCCTCCTACTACAAATAAAATTTTTCCTCTGATCAATGTGCCATGATAATAGAATCAGAAAGTTTGAGTGGATTAAACATACGTACCTCATGCCCGATGTGGCCCTTAAGACCCCCAAGAAACAGATCATTCAGATTCTCTTCTGGAATATTCTCCACCCTTAATGATAGGTTCTAGAATTGATGCACATAATATTTGACTGATCCTATTTTTCATAACTTTGATAATTGACTAAATTAGTTCTCTAAAACACTGGAACTATAGTGCAATTGCAACTCCTCAGTAAACACTGTCTAAGTGACACCGAGACCATTCTTCTACTTCTGAGCTCATAACCATCAATACCAAACAAATTGGTCTAGTTTAAGATATAGGGATGCCAATGTCACCTTTTGTCCTGATGGTGTTTGATGTAGCTCAAATAAGTTCTCCATTTGATTTATCCAATTCAGGGGATCCTTACCATCAAATTTGCACATATCCACTTTCGGCATCATGTTCCATGGTTGTGAATAAGTTGGATTTTGATTGGGCTAGAAAAGTGATCCAACATGGTTATTTTGTCCATGATTTTGAACTGAAGATCCTCCTTGGTTGATATGGGATAGATTTGGGCCATAATGTTTACCCTTTACATGTTGCATGATATCATCCAACCAATGATTGATTCGGTCTATGTCTCCTTTAGAGGCCATCTCAGATTGTACATTTCGCAACTCATACTCAAGTTAGCTCACCTTATGATCAACTGAGGTAAACCCTAGTGCTGAGGAGTTTGTATTTACCCCTTCTGACTCCATCTATTCAATCACTACCCATATTTATCTGGGGTTTTACCCAGAGTAACCATATTCTTTTTTGCTCTTGTGGAAGGCCCTGTCATGATATCAAACCTTAGGGTTTTGGGTTTTGATACAAATTTGGCTGAATAAGAAAAAATACAGAGAAGATACTAATACTATTTTTTTGAGAGATTTTCAAAAATGTAAATAACTTGAAACAATTCTACAATTTGCACCCTAGGGAGTGATTTTATTAAAAAAACTAAATTTGTAATAACTTGTGTAAAATAAATCAAAAAAGTCTAAAAAGTTCAGGGAACCTTACTTGAAATTTTTCTCAACTCTGGTAAGAATATCTCCCACTAATTCGCTCTAGTTCAAAACATATCATGGAAACAAAAAAATTAGGGGTTTTGCCCTAATTTTGGCCCAGATCGCAGCTCTGATACCACTTGTAATGAAATTACTAGTATAATTTAGATTATGAGCAGTAATAGAACACCAAAAAACACAATATTTCAGAATAATGATCTTAATATGCAATTTTAATAGATTTGCCACTTCGAGGGGGCAACCTCCAAACCATATAATAAGACTCAAATGCTTAAAATGATAATGAACTACTACCTATAATCCCCTATATATACTATTCATATGCTATGGCCATCACCAAGGCTAACCTATTAAGCATGAGAAAGTATAAATGATATAATAAAATGATATGGTAAGCCACAAGTCGGCTACTCACATCCTATTACAAGTAATAGGTTAAGGGCGTAGCAATTCCCAAGGGTCCTAGATTAAAGAGGATGAGTGGAGAGAAAATTTCACCAACAATGGGGTATGTAGAGGTTGTAGGTAAAATTATCCACACCCGCTTCCAGTGCATGATAGCACAAAAGGATTTATTCGGCTGGGAGCTAATGGATGAGGATATGGCGACTGTGTGCACTCGAAAGCAACTATCATGGTCAATGCACACCCACATGGATAAGCCTGAATTTGATGTATGCGAAGAGTCATGTGTTTCAAGACGGATGAAGAAGGCACCCCAAGCCAAACATATGACAGTAAAGCCTACTGTCATGTTGGATGAGCAGGTCAGCAACACATTGGTGAAGGTTTCAGCTGAAGTTGGTAGAAGAAACATGGATAAAGTTGTAACAATCAGAGCACTGTGCAAGGAGATAAAGACAAAGGATGTGAAGATAACATGCAAAACACAAGAGAGGGACTTCGTGTAGAAGAAGGAAGTATTTATTAGCATCGTAGAGGATATTGGGGAAAATGTCATAAGACCTAGGTCACACTTAGAGACCAAGGTACCACAGATATTTCCCTTAGCGATACATTATGTAGGAAAGTTGGTGGACATGGTACTTGAAGATGAACCTCTGCGCATGACAATGCCAAGGAAGTCAGAGTAAGAGGTAGAACGAGAGAAATCCTCAGTGATGCAAAATATTACATCCTATGAAGGACTGCTGCAAGAGCTACAAGAAGTATTGAAGAAAGTAGACTAGGCTTTGAACATCTGCACAGCTCCAGAGGCACTTATCAGCATAAAGACCCTAGAATAAAACAATGAGGTCTAGAAAGCAATGAAGGACGAGACATTGGGCCACGTAGATAGAAATATTGTCAATGGTTAAGTAGAAGCGTGAGGCCCTAGCAGTAGCACAAGAGCCACACAAGACTTGGCTGGAAGAGCTTGAGAAGCTCGTTGCACAAAAGATGGATCTTCTAGAAGGAAGAATAACCTCAATGTCCAGCGTTGTGTTGGTTTTACAAAATGAAAAAGAGGAGATTACGAGGGATGAATTGGAGTCCATTGCTGTGGAAATTCCAGAAAAAGTAGAACAAGCACTAATTGAATGGCTGGCCTTGGAGGTTGAAATAAAGGAGGAGTATCCAAAGTTGATACTTCAAACTGATACAGAGGAGGCTGCCTCATAGCCTCATAAAACTTCTTTATTTATCTACATTCTTTCATTTTTATTCTTTCCATTATTCTATTATTTACTTCAATTTTTGGAGATACCCATTTTCGGGACGACAATGAGATTAGTGTGGGGTAATGTTGATCAGAGAATACTTGTTAGAGATAACACAAGAAGTCTGTGCAAGAGAGAAGAACAGGGTCAAGGGTGCAGAGGGATAGGAAGAACCCACGCGCAGAGGGAAACTTCAGATTTCAGGACTCAGCCGATTTTGAGTATGAAGACCTATTTTTAGAAGATGGTGTGTAGAACACACCAATGATGCAGAGATGTGCACGTCACACATTGTCTATCTTTGGAGGATTGGATCGAAGCATTTTTCATGGAGACAAGCTAAGAATAGGATTTTCACTTTAGTTAATTGCAAGAGGTCTATAGATAACACACTTAAATGTGTGGCTATGCCTGTAAATGGCACGTGGCTATTAATAACATGTGACCTATTTTTGGAAAAGATAAGCGGTGAAGGGAAAGTCCCCACCCTATATATATGATATGAATCACATTATAGTATGTATGTGTGGTGGAGGGATGGATGTATGGAGATATAGAGATATATTCATATGACAGAATTACTGTATCAGATCCATGCACGCATTGGTATAGATTGACATTACTGTAAGGAGCTTCTGTGTTTATTAATAGATGGAAGATATTGGCTAAATCTAAGTATCATTCCTGTGTGTAATTGAGTAGTGCATGTTATTGATTCAATCATGATTACTGTTTAAGCTTGTTCTTTCATAGATCTGAATGTAGCATGCATTGTAGAATGGTGGATTAGTTATGGATATATATGTTTCTTCCTTCATCAAGCTAACATCCTATTATAGAAACCCTAAAGAGGAACTTGGTACCTTTGTGCCCTTCGGGTGAGTGCTCAGTCTAGGCTGAGTGATATGCCAGTGCATCTAGGGTGTTATCTGGTAAATTCTAGCTTACATCAATAAGAAACAAATTCATCGTTGACACAAAGTTCTTTGGAAATCTACCTCTTTTCAATTCCTTAGCTTTCATAAATATATCAAGGGTTTCAGCTCAAAGTTTGGAACACAATAATTTTGATTACAAATTATGATCCTTTAACCCATAGGCTCTTCCTCTATTTATAGTGTATAGAGGGCAATTACAAATAGGAAGCTTTAAATGAATTCCCGCATGTAGAAGCTATGAAAAGGTAAGAAGTTAGAAATCTTCCTCTCGGAATTCCTCTTTGCATGACATGCATGATTTATAACTAAAAATATAACCTTCTATTTTACATGTCTGCCACCTATTTCCAAGTAATTGACTTCTTCCAATAACTTGAAGTAATGGCTTTTAAACCAATCACTTAAGTTTTACAATTTAATTGATTACTCAATTACTTTGTCAAAGAAAAAAAGAGAAAAAAAGAGGAGAATAAATTAGAAGAAAGTTGTTGCAACACTCCCAGTCCTGTTCTCCTTCCATACTCTGCATGTTGATCCATCCTGTATTGTACTTCTGCTTCATCTATTTTAGTGATGAATGATCTGAATGATATCTCTACCATGGATTTGAGATACTCCCATATGTTGTCGAATTATTTCCTTTGATTCTCACTAAACTAGATTTGGAAGCATCTGACTGTTATTTAGTTTTGGGTATTTCCTTTGACCTGTCTTCCCCTTTTATACTTTAAGCTTTTACAATTTTTCTTCAGTACATGCACTAATAAAATGCTTGCCGTAAACAATTCAAACAAAACTCATCACCTTTTATTTTTAATTGCATATGAGTGATTAAATTTTTTGGAAAGTACTTAGAGTGAAGGAAAGTACAAGAAAATTAAATGAAGGCTTCAACTGGAAGCTTGGGAGCACATGTACAAGCTCCTGAAAGGAATTTTCCATGCATTGACTTCCACACGGGCTGCGTTAGAAATAAGAGGATGATTTTTTTCCAAAAGCCTTTGCAATTATGAGAGTTGGATCTACCAATGGCCCCATGTCTGTATCATTGATTTTGATGATACTTGAAGTTATGCATAATTCTGTTGACCCTTCTCTTTCATCATGCTTCAACATGCTTGGAATAATCTTTGTCTGAAGAGTTCTTTTTCTTTTATTTTTGCCAGAATCCCTTGTAATTAGATCAATTCATGCAGATCCTGCAATTTCTTCTGATTCAGAAGATATATTCAATGTACATGACATTGATTTTGACTTCCTTTCACCAATATGAGCACCTGTGATGAATACTTGCAATTGATTCAAAAAAATATGGAGTCCATGACATGAATACTCAATTTTCATCACCAAAATCTCATTATAAAGCCTGCTGCCCTCTATTTTTAGACTTTGCTTGCATGCCAAACAAGCTAAAAATATTATTTTATTCACTTGTGCACTTACATCAACATGCAGATGCTTTGAATAATAAAAATAAAGCTTCTCTAACCCTAGGCGCCAAAACTGGATGCTTCCCGACAATTAATAAAAAAAGTTAGCTTTTAGGCACTTAGCTATGCCATAATGGATCACACTTTTTGGCAATAAGAATTGCTAAAATTAGGAAGTCAAAGCAATGAGAATTTTCACCATGCAAGGTAGGTAAGAAGCTACTGCCTTTCACTTAAGTGATTTAACTTGATGATGTGAATTTTCACCCTGCTAGGCAGGTAAGAAATTCCCACCTGCCTGGCACTACCAAAATTCTCACTGGTAACTTAAATCCTTCCTTCCAAAAAGTATGACATGCATGAAAAATAGCCTCCTTATTAGAAATGTGAATTACATGGGTGAATAACTTCTTTGATGGGAAAATTCAACTTGTTAGGTAGCTCTAAAAATCCCATTGGCGATTTAAGTGATTTTTCTTTCATAATGGGAAAAAGTAACCTGCTAGGCAAGCGAGAAATTCCTGCCTACCTGCCACCTCCAAAATTCCCACCGACAGCTTAAATTATTCCTTCCAAAAAGTGTGACTTGCATGAAAGATAGCTCTTTTCCAAATATCTGACTTGCATTGTGGCTTCTGCCTTTAAAATTGCGTGAAAATTTGTCACTGAAGGTAGTGTGGAAATTAGACGCAGAAGGTGACTTTGAAAATTGTGACTGACATGAAGACTGCATTTCTTTCCTTTATTGGATTTTTGGTGAAGAAAACTCAAGGACATAATAAAATTTGTCATTTTTGGAAAGGGTCCGGGAAGATGTAGCAACAAAACTTACATGTGCCATAACTTTCATTCCGTGGCTCTGTTTTAGGTGTTGTTTTCTCTAAAAGTGCATATTTTATTGAACTCTACGCATTGATGGAAATAATTTTCTTATCTTCATAAAATCCATTTTTACACCTTTTTGGACCAAGCGACTTCTTACAATCTTTTGAAAGAATCCTGAGTTCTGATCGCCTATAGACAAATTAGTAATTAAAAATATTGGATAGCTTTTCAAAACCCTTGGCCTGGGGAAAGATCTAGCAAGAAGAATGAATAGGCTACGGGAAAAGCTAGAGAAAACAAACAAAAACACATTCAAAGAGAAATAAAACAAAACAAAAATATCTGCGGGTAATTTCTCAAAACATTTCTCCAATTAGCTGATCTGCAAAAATTCTTCCCCTTAGGTGAATGTTCTGTGGTAATAATGATGGGGTGAAGTGCTTTATATAACCTAAATCCTCCAATTTTAGCTCAATCTATTTTTAAAAGAACTTTATTTATTTAATAAATAAATAAATAAAATTCTATCAGATAAAACCTGACGAAGGGATAGAGTGAGTTTTAGCATATGGGTATTTGTCGAATTTGGCTTTTATGACTCTCCAGGGATACCTTAGAGCAATGCAAACAACTACAGACAAAAAAAACGCAAAATGACCCGTTACTTTGAAAAGAACACAAATTTTAAAAAGTGATAGTCCCAGATTTCAAGGTGAAATCTCGAGGACACCATGATTCAAAACAAATTTTAACCTTCAAAAGATCAAGCCTACAGGTCCTTCAAAGTTTTATTTGTTTATTCTATCAAGTTTGGTGTCTGACTTGGCAAAATATAGCCTTTTTGGGCTCATCTCCTAACACATCTAGCAACTCCAAAGGGAATAGAACTAAGTGGTGCTGTAACAACACATGTTGTCCAAGTATATGAGAAAGATCCAAACTCATTCATGAGCACGAGAGGAAGGTAATTTTGAATACTTGCAATTATCTCCATGCAAAGGTAAGAGAGGAAGAAGAGCACAAATATCACCATCTCCTCCACATAGAGCATTATCTACACCTCCGCCTACCAGACCATATCTTCAAACAAACATGGTTCTTAGGCCAATCATAATGAAACATCTACAACAAAAACCACCGCAAGGACCACCGAATCCTTATGTTCACTTTACAGGAAACAACCCATTGACACTTAATGCTCAAAACCCTATCCTGGTGGCAACACTAAAAAATATCCCTTATTTTACTGGGGAGAATCACACAACTCCTGCTGATCATATAACAAATATTGCAAACATCAACACTATTCACGAAACAAATGAAGTAGATGTTGCAGTTAAGTTACTAGCTTCCTTATTCAAAGGTAAGGTGTCGCAATGGTTTAAGAGCTTGAAAACAAGGCCTATCCAAAATTGGGATCGGATATGCACAACCCTTTGCAATCAGTTTAGAGAAAGAGGAGACAATATGTTTTTATTGGAACAATTAACAACCATTAAGAGGGCTCCTAATGAGCAAATGACGGATTTCAATTTCCAATTCCAGCAATCAAGGGAATGAATTCCATTTTCTGTGAGGCTGGTAGCAAAAGTTGCATTCCTCTACTTTTTAAAAGCTCTAAATTCATATATAGCAATGATGATCTAGTCCATGGGAGGAACAACACTATCAGATGCCTACAACATAGCTATCAAAGATGAAAATTACCTTATTCAAGCTGATGATTTAGCACCAAGGACACCAATGCCTCTATATCCATAAATGGGAACTTCTACAACAAGTCAAGCACCTAAAATAGTCCCTATTCCATCTCTAAGAAATCAAAGCAATAACGAGGCTTCCACTTCTTCGAGAAACCCATTTGAAACCCAAGAACTCTAGAAGGCTTTGCAAGAAATAGCAAAAGGACAAAAAGAAATAGTCAAGGTACAACAAGCTTTCGACAATGAGTTAGTTACTATTAAGAGACAAAAAGCTCAAATTTCGAGGCTTTACCAACCTCAATCCCAACCAAATAGGCCTCAATTTCAAGAAAATAGGCCTCAAGTCCAAGCTTCACATCAGAACCAGAGCCAGGGATAGTCCCAAGCTGCCAGGCAATTCTGTCCATATGACCTGAATGCAGTTTCGACATCAAGAGCCTTGGTCCCAACTCAAAATGATATTGCTCAAGAGTATAAATGTTGCTATCTTTGTAGTCAACCACATAACCAATCTACTTGTTTCAATGGTGCGGTAAATCAGGCCTTGATGGTTCAAACCATTGGTGTGTCCCAGGAGCCAACTAAAGAAGAAAACTAGCGGTAGGAAAACACACAGGAAGAACCTCAAACTGAAACAACTTTGGTAAATTAGCAGATAGAAGATTTCTATGGACTCAATCAACCTCCATTCCAGTGTGTAGATGCTAATACACGATCAAAGAAGGGGAACATAGAGGAAGGATAGTCATCTAACCCAAGTTTTTCTCAACCCACTCTTACACCACAAGGAGTTAGCAGACAAAGTGTAAACCAAATGTGCAATATCAGCCCAAGGCACCAGTTGCACCAACACATGTTCCTATTCAAGTTCCAAAAAAGAGTGTGCCAAGTAAGGGGCAGCAAAAGGATAGCTCGTCTCCTTTCAACATCATAGATTAGATGAAGAAAAAAAATGTGAACATCTCTATGTGGGGCTCACTAGCAATTCCCGGGCAGTGAGATTTTTTGCAAGCTGTGATGGAAAACTGGTTCGCATCAAAGGATACACCTAGGGATCAGGAAAAGGTTCTTACTAATGTAGTGCAACAAGATGGAGGTCAACTAAGCAATAATATGAAACCCCAACCTTTCTATGTCTCATTGATTGTTGGAGACAAGCTCGTACACATTTGCATGATTCATTCAGGCGCAAGTAACTCAGTAATGCCAAAGTAGATAGTCGATCAATTGGCCTTGAAGTATGAACTAGTATTAAAAGGAGTATTGCAATTAGATGGGACGAAAATAGGAAGAATTGTAGTCATTAAAGGGTTAAGCCTAACCCTGCATGCATGTCCTAATGTCACGGTCTTACAAGATGTTTATGTGATTGATTTGCCTCCCATCTTCACATTGTGTCTATTAAGAGATTTCACAGCCAAAATTGACAGGTATCTATTTACAGATTGGTCTCACATGTTATTCAGGACGAGGTGTGGAGCCAAAGCCACAATCAAGTCAGAACTAATTACCAACTTTCACATCGAGCCACATGTGCCATGTCCTATCAATGTAAATTACTCAGCTTTTGATCAACAAGAGTGCTCAAATGATTGTGAAGATGACACCAAAGTGGGTAATATTCTAGATCTAACACTGGATGAATGGGAAAATAAAATACATGCATTTTATCCCTACAAAGAAATGGAAGAAGCTGAATTGCGAGTATATTGTGTACATGAAGAAGATTGGTCCATTCCCATCCTCACCAAGTCGGAAGACAAGGATGACAATGAAATATGGAAATTATTTTTCAATGGTTTGAGAAGCATGCAAGGAGTAGGAGAAGGGGCAATGTTGGTGTCTCCACAAAGTGTCAAGTACTATTAAACTTTTAGATTTCAGTTTGCACGTTCAAACAACATAGCCAAATATGAAGCTCTAGTTCATGGACTTCACTGAGCCAGAAAAAGAGGTATACAAAACTTTTAGGTATTCAGGGATAATGAGCTGATAGTGAATCAAGTTAGGTGAGAACATGCTGCAAAGAACGACTTACTCAAGAGCTATAAAAATAGGATATGGGTTCTCATTGAATACTTCGAAGCATTCAACATTGAATCCATACCTAGAAAAAAAATGAAGCTACATATAGGCTCGTAGCAATTGGGGCAACCTTTGATGTGGTGGATAGTATCAAAAGATATAAACGCAACCACATATCCATGTGATTGTAAAACCAACAGTTCCAGATAACAACACAAGTTGGCAAGTGTTTGAGAATGATCAACAAATCATCAATTTCTTATAAGAGGAAGTAAAGTTCTCAGCTAGTAATCAAGAGAAATTGGAGCAATAGTACGGGGATCAGATAGTGCAATTGCGGATGAACAAACTTCCCAAAGACTTGGTTACGTTGGAGTCCATCTTTAATCCTAATGATCAATTTTTTAAAGAAAAAGCTAACATACAAGTCAAAGGAGAGGATTCGAAACCAATTTAAACAGGGGAAGGAAAACCACTCCAAATTGGAAAAGTGGCCACTGAGCAAGAGAGTAATGAGTTCATAGAACTTTGCCAAGATTTTCTAGATGTTAATTCCTAGAGCTATAAATATTTGCAAGGATTCAATCCGAAGTTATCACAACATACAATAGAAATGGATCCAAACGCTAAACCCATCAGGAAATAGAAAAGACTAGTTAACCCACACATTGAGCCACTAATGAAGAAAGAGTTGAACAAGATGATATAGGCAAGCATTATATTCCCCATCAAGCATTCAAGATGGGTTATAAACTTAGTGCCAGTCAAGAAGAATAATGGGGAAATTTGGTTGTGTGTAGACTTTCAGGACCTAAACTGAGCATCTCTAAAGGACCATTACCCATTGCCTTCAAAGGAGCATATCCTACAAGTGGCAGCCGACTCGAAAATATTTTCTCTCCTGCATGGCTACTCAGGGTATCATAAGATAGTGGTTAAAGAAGATGATAAGTTTAAAAAGGATTTCACCACCAAATGGGGCACCTATACCTCTAGGAAGATGCCATTTGGACTGTCAAATGTCAGAGCCACTTTCCAAAGGGCGATGGACATGACATTCAAGGGGTTGATAAAAAAAACAGTGTTGGTGTATCTTGACGATATAACAGTGTTCTCAAAAAATGTAGCAAAGCATCTCTTTCATCTAAGACAGATGTTCCAAAGATGTATAAGGTTAGAAGTTTCCCTAAACCGGAAGAAGTGCGGGTTCTTGGCTCACGAAGGAAAGCTTCTAGGCCATATTGTGTCAAAGGAAGGGTTGACTATTGACCCGAAAATAGTTGAAGCAATTCGAGCATTGCCTTTGCGTTTGCCAAGCCATAAGAGGGCTCTTCAAAGATTATTAGGAAGAATTAATTTTTTCCGCAAGTTTGTACCAATTTTTTTTTTCTCTTGTGAATCCAATAATACAAATTTTGAAGAAAATTGTAGCATTCAAGTGGACAAAAAAAGGTAAGGCAAGTTTCGAGGCAATCAAAGAATCTATATCTCAAGCTCTAACTCTTGTCAATCTAGAAATTTGTAAGGACTTCATGTTTTATGCCTTCAGTGGTTCAGACATAATTTCTGTAATCTTGGTATGGTAGAACAAAGAGGGATCCAAGAATCCAATTTCATTCTTCAGTCAAGGATTAGAATGTTATGAGATAAGATACTCCATTGAGAAGAATGTTCTCGTAGTAACTAGGAGCCTAAAAAAGTTCAAGCGCCTAGTATCAAGCAACAAGATCCAGTTGATGGTGTCACATGCGGGAATTAAGGATATCCTATTGAATAAGGATTTGAATGAGAAGCATGTAGGTTGGATCACTCATGTCATGGAATATGACATCAAGATCAAGGTTACTAAATTGGTTCATGGAAAAGGATTATGTGAACAACTAGCTTCAATCCAACAGGTCAAAATAGGTGATGGGAAGGATGTTGTGTTAGTGCTATAGGATGATCAAGAGCAAGCAAATGATAATGTTTGCACTCCATGTTGGACTCAAGACATGATACACTTCTTACAAACAGGCCTATGCCCTCCAAAAATGAGTAAAACAAAGGGAAGATACTTCATACTACAAGCCATTCCATATGTGCTTGTTGACAGTGTTTTGTTTAAGAAAGACATCAATGGTGTTTTATTGAGATGCATTGGAACATGTCAAATTGAGAAGGTATTATAGGAATTTCACGGTGGAGAGGATGGAGGTCATTTTTCCCCCTGTGTAACAGCTCTCAAAATAATGAAGGTGGGTTATTTTTGGCCCACATTATTTAGTAACTGCTACTCTTGGATTAAGAATGTAAAAATGTGCTTTCATCACGTGAAAGGAAAAGTTAGCGGCACTACCATTGCATCTGATTTCAATTGATCAAATTTTCATGTAATGGGGATTAGACTTCATTGGGGTCATCAAATTCAAATTAATCCTAAGGTCACAAGTGGATCCTCAAGGTCACATTTCACCAAGTGGACCAAGGTGGTGGCTCTTAAGGAAGCAAATGAGTTTGGTATACTGTAATTCTACGAGGAGATAGTGACGAGATTTGGAGTACCATCGACTATCATATCAGATAATGCTTTGGAAATCCTAGGTTCCAAAATCATAGAATGGGCTGTTAGGAATTAGATCTATTTGAGCACCTCATTAAACTACTACCCGTAAGGTAACAAACAAGAAAAGTCTACAAACAATAATATGCTCAAGATCATCAGGAGGGCTCTGGATGAAAATCAAAGGACATGTCATACCAAGCTCAAATCAACATTATGGGCTGATAGGATAATGCCAAAGAGGTCGATAGGAAATTCTCCCTACAAGTTGGTCTATGGCAAGGAAGTAGTGCTACTTATATCATTGGAACTACCTGCATTGGATTTCATGAAGTAGTTGGAGTTGTCAAAATTTGAACCAATGCAAGCTAGGTATGCAGAATTTATGGAATTGGAAGAAATCAGAGAAAATGCAATGTAAACGATGGAGAAAGATCAAAACATAGTATAGATAAGGTTTGATAAGAAAGTAAAAGAAAGGACCTTCCTAGAGGGGGACCTAGTTTTGAAATGGGATGTAGATCGGGAAAAACCAGGAAGGCATTCCAAGTTCAATGCCATTTGTAGTGGCTGCTACATGGTCATAGGATGTAAAAGCAACGATGCCTTCCAATTGTCTACATTGGATGGATAAGAACTTCCAATTCCGGTCAATAGAATCTATCTTGAACATTGCTACTGAAAATGAAAAGTTTGACCCTTGTACATATTAGTTTAGGCTTTTAATTCCTCTAAGTGCGTATGCACATTATGTTGTTGTAGTGTACGTTCCAATTTCCCTAAGTGCTTCGGCACTAGTTTTGTTTCTCCTAAGTTGTATCATTTTGCAGTTCAGTGTGCCTCCCAAACAAAATGCTATAACAAGAGGTTCATACTTGTGGGAAACAACTACAAATTTTAAAAGAAAACAAATGCAAAGCAACTAAAATTAGGTTAAAGATAGATTTTAATGAGTTTTCATTCTTCAATCCCTTCAAAGACATCACATGTGAGCTTCCAAGTGCCTCCGCCAAATCAGGAAAGTGACCTCAAGTAGCGTGTCAAAGAATGGAATTTTTAGAGGAAGGAAAAATTAAAAATTTAATAGATTTCCACGATGTAAAAAATTGAGGATTGTCTTATTCAAAACTATACATCATGCAATACACGCCAAACAACCATCAATTATATGCTTCATACTTGGCGGAATGTGGTTTCAAGACAGTCCATTTCAGTCTAGAAGAACATGGTTGCAGAGAGGAACAGGTGAAAATATTCAATTAAGGTAATTTTCTACCCTCACAAATCTTATTTTTAAGATTTTCTTATAAAAAATTGAGAGTGCAAATAATGGTTTGAGTTCAGCAGTCACAGGTGATCTTCGGGTTTCAGCTCATCAGTTCAAGATCAATTATAGGTATATAGTGACTCCATGCCCAATAGACTGCTAAGGATACTAGTACAAGAATGTCTAACAAGCAGACATTCTCGTGAGTCGTCAAATTGTTGAGTTTATTTCCCCCCATGCAAACTTAGCCAACCCGGGCCCACATCAGACCAAAACAAGCAGAAATAAGGAAGATATGAAAAATCCAAAACTCTCTATGTCCAACCTCTATCAGGCCTCCGATAGGTAAAAAATCAAGAAAAATCCCAAAAATGGGCATTGAAGGTCAAAACTTGTATTTTGGGCCTTGCAAGAGTCAGCGAGCTAAAAAATAGCTCGCCGAGCTACTTGACGAGTTGGAACAATGTCAAAAGGGGGTGACCTATTGGTGACTTGCCAAGTTATGTTGGGGCTCAGGTGCACCGGTCATCGCTGCAGAACATGAGGAGCTTGTTGGTCGTGGAAATGGGGTCCATTGCAAAAGACGAGCGAGTTCATACAGAGGGTCGAGCCATGACGATGGCCCACGGGAGAGATACATTCGGTCGAAATGAAATCGAAAGCCATGGGCTCAGACTCATGTGAGATCATGCAAGACACGATAGGGGTAGAATCTTTTGCCGAATGATGGAGCTTGATTACTTTTGTAGGTCACAGGATTGTGTGATAAAGTTGAGTTGTGAGGTGTTTGTGAGGTCGAGCATATCAGAAATTATGTGGGAGCTTGGTCATACAACATATAAGCCCCAATAACATGAATAAGAAAACCAATCAACAATGGGGAGTTGCCCATCACAATAATAGGTGCAATGAGATTGAACGTGGAAAATCAATGGTCAAGACACATCTCCCAAGGAATGAGATGGGAGGGAGATCTAGTTAATGCTTAGGGATACGTCTCACAGGCTAAGACATAGTAGCTCGACCTGAGATAATTGAGTAGATCCGAGTTTCAAAAATCGATTAGAATTTGGTTATTGTGGAGGACGTGATTGGTCATGAAGAGAAAGGCTCGACATAGAAGTATAAGTCTCGACACATGAGAAACCGATCCAAAAGGATGGAGTCGAAGCTTGGAGGCCAAATCGTGAAGCAAAAAACTCATAAAAATAGTGAGTTTGGCGAAAGAAAAAAGCTCAACTCACGAGCTATATGACAAGGTAGTTGGAGTAACGCTGATGGCATCAAAGATTGATCAAAAAGAAAACAGGGGCTCTGAAACCCAATGTCCAAAAAATGAAAGTCTGATGTGAGCTTCGGTGGCAAGTTGGAGTTGTGGATGCTTTCAAGGCAACTTGGCCAGACAAGTCAAGTTTGAGAAACTAAGGTCTGACCAACTCGAAAGATTTTGGGGTTTTGGGAAGTTCGAAGAAAAAAATCAAGCATGGGAGAAACTTGAAATGGGTCATAGCGACGTAGGTTTCCAAAATGGCGGTTTCGAAGAATGTGAAGCCCAAAATCGGGGTCAAGTGGGTGACAACGGTGTAAGTTCGGGGTCACACCCCTTTTGGAGTTATGGCATTCGAGAGATACATTTCAGAGATGAGATAGTGGGTGAAGCCCGAAATGGGCACAATGCCAAGTCTGAAACAAGAGTACTAAAAAACCCTAAAAATCTTGTCAAATCCCCTGCCAAAATGCAAATTCAAAAACCGAGTCGAGTCGTTAGCATTGATCGCCGAGCCAATGCATGGTGTGGGTGGTGGTAGAATATGGAGGTCGGTGGTGCAGATTGGTGAAAGGTTAATGATGGCCAATCACAAGTTGGAATGGGCCAACCCCTCAAATCAAAGTGGCATGCTCTATGAGGCATCGACGTAAGGATCCATGCTAGGTAGGGTGGTGAGTGTAGATTGAAGGCTAAGTTAACACTCATGCAACTTGGTCAGTAAAATGGGTGTTTGTAAAAGAGCTCGATGGAGACTCAGGAAGACCCTAAACAATGCCAATCTTCAAACCATGCATATCTTGAGCAATTTTTAGCCATTTTAACCAAATTTTATACTTTCTGAAAGGTTTTTTCAATGTAGAATTCAATGGTGAAGGCCAAAATCTAGTTAATTTTCATAGAGGTTAGATACAAGGTGAAAACCTAGTCAAGCATCTAGGGGAAAAAATGACATATCTTCCAAAGTACTCACCCATTTCTTACAAGATTATAGTCATTGGAAAGGTGATTTCAGGATCCATAATACGTGATCTTCAAATTTCATATTTTAGGGTCCATCGAGGCCTACTGAAAAATTTCAGAGATGCAAAGTAGTGGTAGGTGAGATTCATTAATCAAGGTTTGGTGAAAATTAATAGTCGTCATGATGAGCCTAGTAGTGGCCTAGACCCTAGACAAGAGGTGCAATCACAGTCAATTTATCTTGAAGCTCAAGGCAAACCATTAATGAAGGGAGAGATTTTTGAGAGATCTGAAGGCATTCATTTTAGGATTAAACAACAGTATTTTTGAATGGATTTTGGGGAAAATTTGGGATTCAGTTTTCTCTCTCCTCTCCTTTGCAAATCTTCTACTATAAATTATAAGGACAGGGGCACAGTTCTAATGGTTAGATAATTATGCTTTGCCCCTCCCTTATTTTCTTGTCTATAAGAGAAAATTTGTGGAGATAAAAGCCTCCCATTCAAACTGTAAGTAAAAATTTTATGCCTCTTGGCCATTGTAATGTACTGTATCAAATTGTGGAGCAATAATAAAAATATGTGGATAAGTTTTAACCCTCTTTTGTGTTATTGTGCATCTATCTGATCTCTCATTACAATCTTTGGTTAGTTGTGCATGTTGTATTTTGTTACATGTTTTAATGGTTTGTTTATTAGTGAATGGATTCATAACAGTTGATTGATCTGTGATGTGTACTCATCCTCCTCAATCTTTTTTTGTTTTCATCTCTATGCAAAATAGGTATTCAAAATTCCTTATTGGTGCATCACCTCCAATAGAATTAGGTTTTACTTTTCTTGCATCCTTCTTCCCTATCTCCTTGGAGGATTTAGATTAGTTTCTTTATATTGGTGAGTGGTGATAGATATAGGGATAGGAAGCTAGCCTTTCTCCAGAGAGATTTCCCGATTGCAAAGTCCTACACTTTGGGGAAAGATCCATGTTATGGAATCACATTGACAATTTTAATCCATCAAATTGTAAACAATCATGAGTGTTGTGATTCCACATCAACAATTGTGTATAGACTCAAAGGCAAAATAATAGGTGGTGCCATATGTTCATATCCATGTGATGTTGCTGAAGTACCACTACCTAACTCAACCATAAGGATCGGTGCAAGATCTCTAAATATGGCTCTATATGCCTCCCTCTGTCTCTTGTACCAATCCCTCTACTCCCTCATCTGATCTCTCTCTCAATGTAGATCCAGGCCCTTCTACTCCTGATGAGCAGTATCTCTCTCTAAGTGAGATATATCTCACTTCATGTGCAGTTGTGCCTCCTCTGCAATCTCATCTCCATCATCATCACCACCTCCAAGAGATTCCTCCTCATACATGGGAACCTCTTCCTCCTCCTTGTCTCTACCATCGACTCCCTTTATCACCATTCATGCTTCCCATGTGGTAGTCATCCACTCTCCAAAACCTACACAGACTCCTACATCATCATCATCATCTCATGATGCCCCTGCCTCCTCCAATGGGTCCATCATGTCGAGACTAGGAAGATATCTTTTCACCTCATCTCCTTTGTACACAATTGGATCTCAGGGTATGGTATGGACTACTCCAAATTTCCTATGAACCCTATCAAATGTAACTACCTTAATCATATCTGGCCAATGCCCTTGTACCCACATAGTGCATTGCATCCCTATCAACTCAATATCAACTCCAGGCCATACAGGGAAGTCGCAGTATGGTCACCATCTCATTTGATCTATTTCAAGATCCACCAATCTATTAATGTACTATGTTGCATCTCTCTCCCTCCTATAACCATGAGCTTGATTAGCTCACCATCTAAAAAATCTGACTGTCAACTCAATGTGATCACCAGTATCCCATGGTATCCCTGGTGGCCCGATCACTGCTATGTGATCATAAGCCCAACAGAGTAGAATAAATCCCACATCCAATCCATTCCTCCTCCTCTTGGTGTACATGCTCAACTCATGGTACACTTGTGTCAATAATTCAGTGCTAAATGAAAACATTGTCTTGTGATCCACTATGTCAGCCAAGACTCTTGTTGGTGTCCATGGAAACCTGGTACCCCCTTAATTAGGTAGTGCATAGCAGGATATCTCCATCATCACCAAGAAAATCAATCAACTTCATACATCCTCATGGTCATATATCAACTCATATGAAAAGGCCCCTGAAGAAAATGTGATATGCGGGGCATCGATTTCGAATAGCTACGCCAACACCTCCAATCTAGTATCTATTGTGCCAAGTACCACCTACTCTCCATGTATTGGTAATATAAGGATGCAATATACATCCTATAGGGTGGCAGTCGTCTCCCCTGTCTTGGACTAGAATGTGCATGTCCACACATCCCATCGATCCACCAACACAATCATAAGACCCACATCTTGTGGAATCCACTGGTAATGACAAAACCTACCCAATCCAACTACCGCTAAGTGATCCCACTCAACGTTTTCTATATCACCCCTAATCTGCTCATAAAGGGCATGCACTCTATCTCTCATATACGAGGTCTCATGGGCTTACAAATCCAATAAAAATAGACAAACAATAGCACCTCATCATCTCATCCAAATTCCAAACTAAGATTTTGAGGCCAACGTATGACGTAAGTGTAAAGATTTCAAGAGTTAAGAAGATTTTGGGATTAGGAATAACGTCATGCTTGAAGTCCTTATAACTCAACTAGACACTTTCATGCTGTTAAAAATAACTATGAATTTTCCTTGGTGAGATCAAAATTTCAAGAAAACAAAATATATATATATATATATATATATATATATTTAAATAAAAATTCTTGATGTGAAAGAGTTGAATGGATTTAAACAAGTTATTAAACTATATCAGCTGTAACAGGAAAAATAGGGTACTATGATGGAAGGATGTTTATGGGAAGAGATATATTGAATCTAAATCACCCTTTAAAATCTAATATACCTTCCCTGACCTCATGATAGTTCCCCTTGTCGAGAAAAGGTAAAATTTAAACATCGAATATACGTCTTGAAAATCAGAACCTTAGCATCTTGTTAGTTCCTTTTCGTAGCGAGAATAAAATTTAATGTCAATTAAACATACTTTGAGAAACAAACCTTTAACCTAAGAATGAATATTAGGAGGCATGTAGGTGTATAAAATGAATTTGATTAACAAGTGATATGTGTATAATTAATGTTAATTGAGAAAGGAACCAACAATGCATCCTCTTTTAAAGGCTAATGCTACACAAAAATAAAGTATTTGAAGTTTTAGAAAAAAAAGAGGAAAATTTTACACCCATACCAGTTTAATTCACTAGAAACCTATAAGATCATATAATGGAGAACTAAATGTAATAAATATGTAAACCATAAAAAGGTTGTGTTGTGGAGTATGCCTATTCTGTGTGCCTTACTGTCATTGGGTCATTGTCTTGATTTACGTCATTTGAGTAAGACATTGATGTGTACCCTAAGCTATCATGTTGTCTATGCGGGTCCATGCTTATGTAAGTGTCTTATGTGATGTTGAATTTTTCTATTTGAGCCCATGTGCTGTTGTGTTATGAGCAATGAAAAACAAAAAAAATATTCAGATAATTTTACTGTTGTATTTGTGTGTCAAATTTGTGGGCATAACATATGGTATCAGAGCGGAGGTTCATGCTCTCAAACCTCTGGGATGGATTGGAGTTATGATGATTCTGCATAGTGGTGGTGGAGATTGGAAGAGTAATGTGATATATGTCTTTATGTGACCAACATTGTAACTGTGATATTATGAACGCACATGTGGTGCATGTCACTTAGTGTGTGTTTGTTATCCTGTTGATGTGCTTGTGTCGAGAGTATTCGCTATCCTTTTTGTGGACTCAATGAGGAGTTCATGTGTGATGTACCACCTTGTTGTGTGTGAAAAGAATGTTATTATGGATTACAAAGTGTTAGAGTGTTTTGTTATTATGTGATACGAAGGTGTGTTTATGTGTTGCATGACAAAATTGGTGTATAGTGAATTGGATTTTATCGTGATGTCACCACCATGTTGTGATGAATCGTGTGTGTCACCATGTTGTATTGCAATTGACTGTATGTTATAATGTTAGTCACTATTTTCATCATATGTATAATTCGTGTAATATCTGATGGTTCATGTCATGAATTAGGGGCATATGGTGATCGTATGACCCCTATTGTGCAGTACTTGCACCTTGGGTGCATTATGTGGAAAAGTGATGTATCATAACCCGTGAAAGTAATGATTTTGTTATACCCTATATATATATACCATGCGTAAGACGCTATGGTTAATGTATGTGAATCACCATTGTGTTAGTGATGTAGTTATGTGTTATGTTGTGAACCTTACACTAGACGACCCTAAGGGCAGCAACCGTTAAGAGTGTATATGGGGAGAGAGGAGGTGTGGACCAAGTTTTCATAATCTTGAGCTGAGTACGAGTGAGGAAGTGGAGTCTTATATATACTGAAAACCCACTTCTATTTGTTTAGTATACTTCAAGCTTTCTCAGCATTTTATGGGTATGCACCACTTAGGCTCAACTTATGCAAACTAGTATCCCCTACTCTTTCCTATTGGGTTCTCCATTGAACAATCCTACGTGATTTTGACTATGTTGAGCATTGTGAGAGTATAGAGGGATGAATCAAGCAAAGATGATGACAGTTACATTATTTGATATACTCATTTCTGGTTACATGTATATTTTTACTAGTTGAGGTTCTACATCCGAGTGCTAGAAACTCAATGAGTACCCTTTAGTGGCCAGATAAGGCCACGTAGTGATTGTAATGTGTTATTTCTATATACATATTTTATTTGTAAATTGATCATTGTCTCTTTTCTTGTCAGAACCAACAATTTTCTTGATTAATGTGTGTTTATATTTTGGGCTTTTTATTTGATTGTTGCACTAAGATGCGGATTTTTGCACTAACTATGGCTAATTAGCCATTTGTTTTTTTCTTAGTTTTAAAATTTCTTTTCATGTTTAAAAGTTTTATAGCCTTGCCTAAGGCTTGGGATTGTTGCCACTTGGCAATTGAAATGGATTGTTATGTTGGTTCTAATGTCGTAATGTGTTAGAATAGGGTCTTGGGATTCACCATGGAGTGGTTAAACCTATTTGTATGGGGGAACATCCCAAGGAGTTATAGATAACTAGTGGGTTGTTGAACCACGAGTAATTATGTCACTTGGGTTAGGGGTGATGGGGCTCTATGTGCCTAGGGCCATAGGGTAACCTGACCCCATTAAATGGAGAAAGGAGATGGGGTTTTATGGTTGAGTGACCCGATATTCTTGATGGCACTCTATGGTTGAGCGCCCTGATGTTCTCGATGACACTCTATGGTTAAGTGAACTGATATTCTCAAAGGTACTCTATGGTTGAGTGACCTGGTATTCTTGATGGGGCTCTATGGTGGAGCAACCTGGAATGGTGTTGTCCCTATGATTCTTTCTCTTTGGGAGGTATATGGAGTTCCTTTGTGATGATTTGGGAGGTATATGGAGTTGTTTTGTGATGCTTTGAGAGATATATGGATTTCTTTCGTGATGTTTTGTGATGTTTGGAGTTAGTATTATGAGTTATGTGTACTCTTGTGAGTCTTGTTAGACATTGCTATGATTGAGGTTTGGCGCTCCTCTTAGATTACTATGTACTATTGGATATTGTCTTAGCACTCTGTAGGTACTTTCATGGTCTTTGGGGCATGTAATACCAATTGTATATATATCAGCACGATGATTTTGTTTGATAGTCACATGTGTGTGTTAGATCTATGCCTATGACATAATTGTTGGAAATTCTTCGTTATGTAGACTACTTGTTGTATTTCCATGGTGGAATTAGAGGTTTGGTGATGTGATATAGTCCTGAAAGTATGTTGCAAGATGAATCGTGGGTCGTTTGTGCTGTGTTGAGTTTTGTATGGCATCTTGAGGCTAATTACTATTGGGCACCCAAGAACATAAGACAATTGAAATTTTAAACAATGAATATTAAGAGCTTGAGATTAAGAAATATTATAAAGGGAAAAAAAAAACAAATTAAGTAATAAAGTAAAAGATAACTAACTAGCAATCTTCACAGAACATTAAAATTTAAAATATTACCAAATTTAGTCTCTTCCTTGTGGTCACGTTGTATCGAAAAGTTAGTTTGTTAAACTACATTTGTCATTATAGACCTTCTTGCCTATTTTTCCTTCAAGCTTCGACGTTGTGTCGCATCGAGGATGATTCTCTTATAAGGGGAGGGATATGTAATGCCCCCTTCCTAATCTTTAATCAACATCTCATGAAATATTAAAAATAATTTATTAATATGTGATTTGAAAGCCATGTGTTGGTGGGAAGCAATGGAGGTTTTTATGGATCGAGGAATGTTATGGAAGTGATGTATCCTTGCATCCTTTTTTAGACCTATCATTTCCTTGCAAAATAATACAGACACTTTATTTTGAGATCCCGAGGCCTTAACCACTATGAAACCCAAGTTAACGTTGGTAATTTAGTAGTATTGGTTGGTTGCAGCAAGAAGAAATGTGGAAAGGGAGCTATTCCAAAGGGAGCTCTACTAAAATATGTCCTTAAATAAACCCTAGTTTGGGTCTAATCAACTTACATAGGGAAATAAATATAATCCCTAAGGTCCCCTCAATTTACTTTACATAAATTTACTAATTTGGATCTATATATGCGTCTAAAGTAGGGTGATTTTTCTTTCAAAGGAGGATATTTCCCCTGCTGTCGTTTTGTTTGTTGTTTGGAGAAGAAGAAGGAGAAGATTGAGGTCTAGGAAGCACTTCAGGAAAGCACAGTTTCTAGCTGCGTTGAATCTCCTTCTTCTGCTTTTATGCACATGTGTTGCATGCACTATGACCCCCGTAAAAACATTCTCAATGTAAATGATGGTTGCCACATTGTTTCCCCTGATTCTTACCTTTTATCTCGAGTAGTTGATGTTTTGATTAAATATTGAAAGTTACCTTTCTTGCTATTTAACTTACATTTCTACAAGAATCGTCTCTTTCATTATTCCTCTATGTCAGGCACGTGCAATGATGATTAAATTATTGTAAGATGGTGGTTCATGTCAGAAATGAACGCATGATATATATAAAATGGGTCCATTCAAGAAGGATACAAAAAATTTCAAGCAAATGCAAATTGTAGGCGTCTAGTCCAAACCATTTCCCCTACTGTGAAAACATCCATACTTTGAACCATATGGGTTGCACGTAATTGTTATGGGTGTGAGGTAAATAATTTACAGTACTTGCTAAAGGTTTTCAAGGATATTTTTTTCCAAATGGAAATTTTTAAACAATATGTTTTTATTTCTTATTAATTTTCTATCCGTTTTTTATTATTTAATTCATAAAAATCATTTGCAGATTGTATAATTTTATTTTTCATGGAACCACATAACATCCCAAATATTAAGGTGGCAACAACTTAAAAACTCTTGCAACTTCAATAATTCTGATAATAATATTATTTCAAAAGCAAAGTTTCAGACCATAATATTTAGCACCCTAAAATATTTAAAATCAACATGTTTTAATTTTTTTTAAATGGTTGATTTTATAACCCCCAAAAGGATATTTATCCATTGAGTTGCATGGAGGAGTGTGTAGGTGGATTGTGTAATAATTAGTATTGTTTTGAGAGAAGTCTTTGGTTCAAAGCTCACCTCAGTTTTGTGACTAAATAATTTTTAGTCAAGTACATTTAATTTTTTGGTGCAAACATGGGCCATTAATGGTGAATTTTTTTTTTATAATAACTTTTGATAGGCAACTTGGATTTGAGTGTCATTTTTTCAAAAGTAATTATTTTTCCATGCCCATTTTATTGGAACCATCCAATTTATTACTGCACTAAAATTATAAAGTGCCAAAATCTTGGGGGTTTATCTGAAATAATTTTAGGGGGTGTTATGTGTCTTTTTTCATATTGTTTGTGCCCTCTTTTCTGTAACAACAACAAACAACAAACTTAATTTTACATTAGGGATGCTAATTTGATAAGTGGTCTCACACAATTTAATTATCATGAATGGAAACTTAAAATGCAATTTTTTCTTAACAAGCAAAGGTTTACATCGAATTACAATGGGTGTTGATACTAAACCTAATCCTGATGCATAAAAATTAAAATGGTTTAACCATTGTGATGAAGCATTTGGATTGTTGTGTATTTTTGTGTCTTGTGATCTACGCTTTCATGTGGAATCTTCCAAATCACTTAATGAAGTTTGGACCTCTTTGGAAAATCTCTTTGGGATGCAAGATGTGATGAGAGGTCATGAAATGGAGAAAAAGCTCATTAGTTTGAGTCCTAACAATTTTGAAACCCTACAAGCTTTCTTCATTAAGTTCAAATCTATAAGATTGTAGTTAAAAAATGTCGAATAGATAAGAAAGATGATAAACTAGTTCTTTCTTTACTCTCCAAACTAGGTCCATACTATAACGTGTTTGTCTTTATTTTCCATGCCACAAAAAATGCTCTTAGAGCCACATGGAAAATTCCCTCTTGAGATGATTTTGTTGTTGAATTGACTCAGGAACAATATAGCTTAATTTTAGATGGGCACATTAAAGACCTCAAAATCACAAGCTCTAATTGTAGGGAATGGGGTACATAAGGCTTCAAACAACAAACAAAAGAAACAAATGAATAAGGATCAAGAGAATAATTAACAAAAACCTATCTTCTATAAAACAACCATTAAAACCTTTTATGTCAATGGTAAACCTAAGAAAGATAAGGTTAAGTGTTCCTATTGCAAGAAAAATGGGCATGATGAACACAAGTGTAAGAAAAAATAGATTGACAACCGAACTCATATTTTGGAAAAGAATGACATAGGTGTTCTACAGTCCATCAAACAAAATTCATCAACTCCATATTCTTCTAGGAAAAGGAAAATGCTAACAAAAAATATAAGGGAAAGGCTCTTGTAGCAGTTGTATCTCCTACTCCACCTTAGGTTATTGACTCGAGTGGTTCGAATCAAATGGCTTCTTCACATGTTGAGTTCACTTCCATATAAACATGTAGCATGTCTTTTATCACATCAGGTGATGACACTCCAACAATCATTATTAGGAAAGGGTCTATTGAAGCGAATGAAGGAACATTCAAAAATGTTGGAAGTGTTCCCTCACTTTCAACAAATCTCCTATCATTGTATTAGATCACTCACATCGGTAAGGGTGTGAGATTTCAATTCTCTCCAAATTTTGTAGTCATCAAAGAGTTACATAGTGAATCTATAGTGGCAATGGGAAGAGCAGATCGTCAGGATTGTTTATATACCTTCTCACACTTTACATCTGATATTTATCCTAATGCATTACTTACTCACTTAGATGGGGTGAAAAAAGTATGGCATGAGTGATTTGGTTACCTTAACTATTGTTATTTGGAACAACTCAGTAAGGATGATATGGTCATAGGTTTGCCTCATGTTTATTTCTCTAAGGATATTTTTTTAGGGTTGCACACTTGGAAAACATCCTCATGAGAAATATGAAAAGGGAAAAGCATGGATGGATACACAAGCAGGGAGTTAATACATAGTGATGTGTTTGGGGTATTTCCCAAACCATCTTTCACTCGAGCTAAGTATGTTCTCACTTTCATTGATGATTTCTCAAGATATACATGGATCTACTTCCTTTGAAAAAAATTTGAAGTTTTTGAGACTTCAAGGCTCTTATGGAATTTATTTTTGGTAAATTCATCAAGGTTCTGCGCATAGATAACAATGGTGAGTATGTAAACAAAAAGTTTGAGTAGTTTTGCACATCACAAGAGATTGATTTGCAGTGTATAGTTTTGTATAGTGTTCAGTAGAATGGTATTGTAGAATGCAAGAATGGGTCGTTGAAAGAGATGGAAAACTGCATGATTCATTCCAAATCATTGACACCTAAATACTGGGAAAAGGAAATCAAATGTGCATTCTACATTAAGAATCAGGTTCCTCATAAAGCGTCGAAAAGAATCACTCCTTTTGAAGCTTGGAATAATTGAAAACCCACAGTTGAGCATTTTTGGGTCTTAATATCTCCAGATATGACACACATACCTAAGAAGAAATGTAAGGCTATAGAACCTCTGAGTAAGGCTTGCATTTTTATAGGATATCTTGATAGTATTAAGGGATATCCTCTTCTTCATCTAACCACACATGAGCTGTTCATTGAGAGACGTGTTCACTTCAGAAGAGTCCTTCAGACTCAACACTTGACACTTCTCCCATTTCATTGGACACACTTGGATTCAATGATGTTTTTGATGATTCAAATTGGCCTAAACAGATTACTAAGGTCAAGGAATATTTTTTAGTTCAGATAGTGAGAGTATGGTCACGCTTTAGAGGTCGAGGATTCACCACCTGACTCACCTACTTTCATTCCTTTTTTGGGAAGGCTGACACTATAGAGCACACATATATGGGTTGGGGATCCTTCAGATGTTAGGTAGACATGTTTAGATTTTTAGAGTGAGCCACATGTTTTTTATACCTTTGTCTCTGATCCATAGAATTTTCGGGAGGCATCTGAATTTCCTGGGTGGGACACTGCTATGCATGGGGAGTTCAATTCCTTGATTAGGAAAAAAACTTGGGTTTTGAAACACCTTCATAAGGACATAAATCTAGTTCAATGGAGATGGATATATTGAACTAAGTATGCAACAAATGGCTTCGTTGATAAATTCAAAGAACAATTGGTCATAGAAGGTTTTTCACATGTGCCTAACATTGACTACACTAAGACCTTTGCACTAGTTGCAAATATGAACTCTATCAGACTCAATTTTTTCATTTTCACAGATCATCATTGGGATGTTTATTAGATAGATGTGAAGAGTTTATTTTTTCATGGTGACCTTAAGGAGTATATTTACATTAGATGTCATATTTGCACTAGATGTCTAGAATTAGCTAGGAAAATTTCTTTTTTCACTCTAGATGCTTAGGATGATGTTTTGGGGTAAAATATTAAATGATTTGACTCCAAAATAATTCTAAGATAAATGGAACAACTTTCAAAACTTGAATCTTATTGCAATTAAAAAATTAGGCCCATTTTTATTCGAAATGGAGAGGGGCAGCTGCATTGTTTGGAATGTTTCAAGAAACCTTTAAATCTTAGATAAAAATTGATGTTCCTACCATGTAGAGAATTATCATAGATTTATGGTTCCTACTTGTTTTCCTTTAAACTCCTTACGGAGCTTCTTGAATCACCTGAAGAAGTTAGGTTTCACTTTTAAGTTGTTTATTCCTTGCACCTAGAAAACCCATTATTGAGCATATTGTCCCTAAATGGTCAATTATTTCCTAAATATTCCTAAATTACTTCCAAAACTTTCAATACTCCTCAAAATAAACTTTAATGTTTTAGATATTTCCTGAACTCTTTTGGAGGGTTCATATTGGCTTCAGAATGACCAAAATTTACCTTTTTAGGCCTTCGGGAAGACTTGTCTTTCATCGAATATTACTGAACTCATCCATCAACTTCATCATTTCTCTTTACATGCTAAGGAATGTTTAAAAACAACATTAGGACCTTCCTTGGGGCCAAGATGATGGTACCACTAGAGATAGGTTTTCTAGGAGGAGGTTTCAATGTGATCGGGAGACAATTTTGTAATGTAGGCTTAGTTATCATGCTTGAAAATTTCAAATTCTTAGGCTAGCCAATTTGCATGACAACAACATATAAGAATACGATTTTTCCACCTAGTTTCCAGTCCAAAATCAACCCAGATCTTCAAATACAAGCTAAGTCACTCTTATCTCACTATTGCTTTCACTTGCTTGTCTGTTGCATGAAAAATCTTATTTATTATTGTTATATCTATTTGATCTTGATCCTTTTATAAAGATTTAATTTTGTTTAATCAATAAGAGATCTTATTAACAACCCATCTTCATGGTATGGTCTTGAATGTGGGCCTTATACCCTGGTTAATATTGTTTCTTTGCGGTAATTTTAGTTTTGAGATAACACCATATTCAATGGATGTGCTTTTGGTTGTCGTAATATGGGGAAACATTGTGTCATTTCATAGTTGCACTCTTGTGCTAACCTGAGCATATCTTCTTACCTAATTAAGAAAAGGATACATTTTGATTGAACCTACTTAAGGTATATACATAACACCTTGGTAAGAGGTACACCTCATGAAAGGTGTTTTGAGTTACTCTTCTCCTTCTATATAGTGGGACTAAATTTGACCTAGAATCCATAAAAGAATGGTTGTCAAGAAACCTATTTTGGGTTTAAAAAAATAGTTTTAAAAATCTCTCTTCCTAAGCGATAGCTTGTGTGTGTTTTGGGTCATGCCGAAGTTGCACACACTTGGACCTAACCCTTTTTCTAAGAATTGAACTTGAATTGTTTGTTTTATAAGAATATATGAGAACAAAAATATGGAAACCAATACATGATTGAACCCAAGAATGGAATGACCCTTGTATAAAATGTGGTATTGTGTGGCTTAAATATATTAACCACAACTCCACAAATAAAATACTTCTTAAGTAATAAAATGCAATACATACAAAAGTAAAATTGTTGACCATGTGTTAATTGTTTGAATACAACTATGAGTGTTAGTGTTATGGGGGATCAATGTCATGTGTCTTATGATCAATGCAACTGTAGTAGTTTTTTGTTAAATAACAACAACAACAACAACAAAAATTGCCAATTTTTTTGTTCATTTTGGGTGGTGAAATTATGGGGCATTACGAAGGCCAAGCCTTGCCAAAAAATGATGAGAATTAGACAATAATCATTTTCCACTTAAATGATTGCATGCATGGAAGACAAATCATGTAATAATATGTCCCATAAATCATGCCATGGATCAACCTGATTGTCAATCACTTCCTCCAAGGTTTGTGAGGCCCAAAAATTTGCATGGAAATCCGCCATCCTATTAGTCTCTCGATAGAAATCTTTAATATTTCATTCTATGAAATTGTGTAGAAGGTGTTGGGCTTGGCTAAGGATGTTGTCAATTCTCCAAGCCTTAGATTTTCCATATTTAATTACATTGGTGATGACCAATGAGTCACACTCTACATAAATATGATCAATGCCATAATTTAGGGCAATCTAAAGCCCCTGAACTAATGTTGAAGCCTTTGTTGCATTATATGTACCATCTTGGAGATGGAAAGAACTGAACCTAAACACGGAGCCAACACAATCTCTTATGACACAACCAGCTCCAGAGATCCATGGGTTTCCTTTTGAGGCCCCGTTATAATTTAGTTTGAAAAAACTAGAATTAGGAGGATCCATTTAATCTTGTTCCTGTTGACTATTAACAAGAAAATTTTGGATGGAAAACTCTTTTATTATACCAGAGCTATAAAATGGACTTGTGGAGGATCACCTTTTCAAAGTGGGACATGGGGATGGTCCTGGGTCCTTAATGTCCTTTGAGCGATTTGCATTCAGAGCGCTCAATTGTGTTCTGCTTAATCCACATGCAAAAGTTCAACCCCTACCTCAAGGTGCCCCCTTGGCAACTTATTAAAAGTGTTCAATGGATTCAATGGGAATGGAACTTGGGTTGATAATTACAAATTGCTTGTAACTCACTAATAGTACAAAACCTTGAGTCCCCCATCTCCTTATATTATTAGATTGAAAGTACCCCTTATTTTTCCATGCACCTTACTTACCCATTTTTCCATTACAGTTTTATTTATCCTTTTTTATTTCTACCCTAATATATTAAATAGAAAATGTATCATGTTTTCCATGCATTTTTTTAAATACTCATTTTCTCTAGATTCAAGACTATTACCAATTACCTTAATGTTAAACTTTAATCATGTATCAATAGTTCTTCAAATAATTAAGATGGTGAAATCATCTTATTTGTGTTGAAAACATACTCAATCCTAATTTTATACCATCTTATTATTTCTTGGTTATGAATATCTGAATTGAGATTTCCTTATTTAAACACTCCTTTTGCAATCTAAAGTAGTTAGTTTTAAAAACTAGGGTTAAGATGTTTTAGTTTTATATTATTATAAACCATACCTCTCATGTAGCCCACCTCTCTAACCTACACCCAATACCTAATTCAAAATATGAATAAATTAAACTCCTTCACCCCAAATGTATATTGGTATATTGACTTTTCTTTTATCAATTTTAATTATCTCAATATGAATGAACTGTTTAACTAATAAACCCATGATTAATGAAATAAAATCTTTAATGTTTATTTTGTAGTTATATTTTTTTCTTTATAAATATTGTTGATTTAATCATTATGTATAAAATTAATTACGTTTAAAGGCATTTCCCAGTTGGATGAAGGTTTCCTCTAGTTGACACTCGTCAGAGAATCGATGATTAGAAATTACAGAGAGTGTGTGTTGACACACAGATTCCTGTGAACCATTGATTCAACATCCATCTCATGTTCCCACATCAGCAACATCAAAATGTTGATACAATCACTGGTGGACCCTGGAAAAAATCAAACTGGCCCTGAAGATGTCATCGTCCACCCTTGACAACAGAAACTGATCGATCGAAGATGCGCTCACATTGCAAGTTGCTAACCCTTTTGAAAATGGTGACATAGGCCCTCAATACTATATAAAATTTATGTGTGCACTCAACATATACAATGAAAAACAAATGGCCTTGTTGAGCCACAAACGACCTTCCTTCCCTAAATCTGAGGTTGTTGCAAATCTCAACTATCCGTCCATCTATGTATTGGTGTCTGAAAATGGTGAATATAGTCAGGTGAGGAGGAGGACTGTGCCGAATACGGGCAAAAAGAATAGTGTGTACAAAGTGTGGGCAAAGAGCAGTCCAAATGTGTAAGTGAGTGTCCAAGGAGCATAATGGATATTTCACATTAATAATAAAGGCTCTGTATGATTTTAAAAACATTTGAACATGTTCTCTGCAAGTTGTTTTAAAGTTTAATTTGTGTACTTATTACTCTAATCACTATTCAAAATTACATTTGTTTTATGAAGATGGTGTTTATTGTATTTATGTAATCAAATAAGAATGACTTCTAGGTTCTTTGTTGTATATTTCTAGACATATTTAGATTTTTACTGTTCCCAATTATGGTGTTTGTAAGATTCATATAGATCAAATTTGATTGTTATGGTAATATTTTACTTCGGTGTGGAGGACTCTCATTTTTATGTATCTTAATCGAAGGAGAAATTTATTTAATCTTAAACATAGGATAAATTTACGATATATATCTTTTCTTCATGATATTTATTTACAAGTCTGCTTATATTTCATTAAAACAATGTAAATATATTTCATTTTCCATGATATTTATTTACAATTGTGTGTATATTTCATTAAAACAATATAAATGTATTTAATAATTATATTCTGAATCTATTTATATTTAAAATATTGAAACAATAAAAATATATTTAATAATTATATTAGAACTTTGGGAAAAATCTAAATTCATTCGGAATAATTCCAAAAGTTCTAATATAATTATTAAATATATTTTAAAGATTTTTCCAAAAATTCTAATATACTTCAAAATTTTAAATAAGTCCATGACTACTACTAGCCATAGTTTATGTTATAATTTTAAAAAACTATATAGACAATACATAACTATTATGTTGAATTTTTTAATGTGTTCATGATAATTAAATACAACTTCAAAATAAAATTCTCTATTGAGTCTATTATAACGTCGAAAGGTGTGTTTACAACGAGAAAGCCCACATGGCTTTGACAACAATTATCAATCCTCGCCATCCATGTTCTCGTCTGTATCAACGTCCATGTAATATTAAAATCCTCACCATTGATGTCCTTATCCGTATCAATGTCTACATCAGTATCAGGTTCCCTATTTGACCTTTAACAACTAGCAATCATTGTTTGACAAGTGTATAAATTGACGGAAAGTGGATCAATGGTGTGTGAGATCACGATCCGTCCTAAGTGACGACACGTGGAAGTAGGGACACATCATGTCTAGAGATAAAGCAAAGGAATTTATCAATGATTATTGAATCATAAATTTGCTTTATTTTAAATGTTTTATTTGAGTGGTTGAGGAAATATATGATCGTTTAAATAGACACATCCTAATATGGGTTAAATTTGATTTATGTTTTGATTTTAGACGCTTAACGAATCTCTAATTGAATACAATATAATATCTTACATAATTGAAGCATATTGATTATGTTTGGGAAAAACTTTTTTCATTTTTATCTCATCACATATTTAATGCCAAAACTATGAATGCAATAAAGATACACTCATACACTTATTATGCCGAATCTCTCTGGTAGCCTTTGCGACCATCAAGAAAGGCGTAATGGTGGTTTGTTCAATAGGAAATGATGGGCCCTCACGCGAAACTATAAAAAACGTGCTACAACTTGGATTTTTAATATCAGTGGAGGCATTATCGACAAGGATTACACCACTGCCTCGAAGTTGGGAAATGTCAATACTGTCGTTAATGCGTTGTATTTCTACCTTGACAAGGGGGACACTTTTGCATGAATATCCCATGCTCTGCTCCATCGATCTAGGGACCCTGAGTGCACCAAAAAGAGGGAGTTTGTTTGTTGTAGGGTGAAAAGTGCTTAGTCTGAGTTGTATTATTAAAGTTATGTTGTGGAAAATAAATTGCACATTCTTCGTGGTTGGATATTGAATGTACCTTACTACAGTTCTATGACAAATGGTGAGAAATAAAGTAATCATTCCATATTTACATTGAATATATATAACTTAGAGCTTATATATCATTGCCTTTCCATTTAGTTAGATTTGTAAATGTTGCTTATTCACTTTGTAATTCCGAATTTATATGACACCATTAAAATCCCACTGTTAGTCATCTATTTTTGCCATGTACCATCAAACACACCATCATTGCAAATAATAACAGAAAATGAAAACAATGAGAAAAAATCATCAAGAAATAGGACATGAAGCTCATCAAATCAACTTCAATAAGACCCACATCCAACTGATTTAGTTGTTTATGTATGCATTTAGTTGTTTCGTTGGAATTGATTTTTGGAATTGACTTTATATATTTGTTTTAACATTTTTAACACATTTGAAATCTAGTTTAAATTTGAATATTATTAATAGATTGCATATTTTTAGTAACTAATTATTCCGTGACTATAATTTGTAAGACATTAACTGCTTAAACATAGACTAAACACATTAGATCTTAAATTAAGAAAACAAGAAACCTCTTTCCACTTGTACATTCCATGGAACACTTTGATGGTTTTATTAGTTCAAATCCCTCTTTCGAATGACAAATAAAAGCCACCTTTCTCTCATTTGGCCAACTGCTTGAAGAACATGAATATCGACGACTTTTTGTGCGTCAACTTTTCTCGTGTGCTTGCTCGAGCTTGAAAATGAAAAGGGAAATTTGTTGGAGTTTTTTTTTTTTTTTTTTAATTTTGGTCCCTTTAAACACAAATTCTATTCATGTTAATAATACGAGTGAGATCGAGATGATAGAGTGGAGCACATATCATATATTGTTTAGGTAAGGAAAATCTAATCCGAGGAATGGGTGTGGGACATGTAGGTATTTAATTCCCACGTTTTTACTAAGACATCACCTATTCCCCTACAAGTACTCGAGTTTGAAACTGAAAATGAATGTTTATTAGGTTTTCCTCATCTTTAAATTTCAGTCCCTTTAAATGTGAATTGCATTCATGTGCATGATGCAAGAAATATGGAGAAAAAAAATTGGAGTACATAACATTTATTATTTGAGGGGAACAATATAACTTGTGGAATAATCGCGGGGCATGCATGTATTAAATTATCACATTTTTTAGACCTTCAATTCATGTCTTTGTCTTCCTTGAACATTCCTTTTATGCGTCCTTGCTACCTGATCCCAGGGAAGTAATTTCAGTTGTTGGGTTTCCATCTTAACCCACCTCTCGAGTAAGAAACTCCATTGCCAAAATCACATTCCATTTCCCTTCATGCTTCCAAGGTGTGCTTCACCTACATCATTCACATCTACAAAAACTACGTGCCTCATGGCTAGAGGAAAACTATATTTGTTTTGTTGATAGCTATACAAAAACCCTAATTGTAATTGTGTATGAAACACCAGCCCTTGGGTTTTAGGTCCAATCGACATATCCTTGTCTTTAAATTATCCATTAAAACACACAAGCAAGTAATGTCAGCTATTAGGTTGCAATCTCAACAGACCTCCCTCTAAGTTGTAAGCAATGCCCTAGCCACAAGCACATTGCGTTTCCCTTCACTTTTCCTACTGTACTTCACCTCACATTTACTCCAACCACCCAATGGAAAAAATACATGCCTCAAAGTTAGAGACAAACCCTGTATTTGCCTGATAGCTACAGAGAAATCCTAATTCTAATTGTGTATGTGAATTCCCTCCCTATAATTTTATGTTCACTTCCACATATCCTTGTTTCTAAATTAACTTACAAATTGTGCTCTTCGTATAAAGTTCATTTTCACATTGGATCCTCGATTACTCTTTCCTTTCCCATGCACTTCTCCACCCTTGAACGCTATTTTCTACACCCATATTATTTTCCCATTGTTCCTCTCCATCCAGTTTCGCTTCTTCACTATATCCCTTTTGACTTTCACATCGTACATTTCATGTATGATTGCTAGTAACTAAATTCAACCGATTTTTTTGACTGTTAATTACATTTCAAGGTTTTCAAGATTCTATTTACTAAGGTTTCTAAATTTAATATTTTTTCTATTAGGTTTTTGATTAAAAATGACTTGCATGGGAAAGGTTTTTGAGAACATAGAAAAGATAAATGCCCATTTTACTATGTATTTCCTTTGCTAGTGTTTATGTCCAGGAGTTTTAGATTTTAATTATTTTTCTTACTAGGTTTTTTTAAACATTTCATTTTTTTATATTTTAAAGTTAGGAATGTTATGTTTATTCTTATTTGCAAGGATCCACATACTTTTATTCTTCAAGTGTATCTAACTGTTGTTTCCATATATATCTTAAGGTGATCTCTTCATTTTCTCTTGTTAGTGACCTCCTACCTTTTTAACGATGGATGTTTGGTCTTATGATCTCATTTGAACCTTTTCCCTTTCTCAACCTCCATAAAAATATGGATGTTTGGTATTTATGACCTCCTTTGACCAATTGCACCTTTCTCAACCTTTATGACATTATATTCTCATATCTCTGTCTCCACTTCGTTTTCCCCAATATAGAAAATAATGAAAGTGAGGGTAAGAGGGGAGGGCTATAGAAGGAGAGGGACATGTCCTTCATATTATTTTCATTTTATGAGTTGTCACTATGTAATACTGACATCATTTGCGTTGACCCTTGTTTTTTATTTTTTCAAAATATGTTAAATTTATTTAAAATTAAGGCTTGTTGATCGAGAGAGGGGACAAGGGGGGACACATGTTAGTGGTAAGGATGGGTATTATAAAAATGTATTTGTTAAGGGACAAGAGAGGACATTAAAAGAAGACTCAAGCTTGGGGCACATATAAACATTAGTAAAGGGTTGAGTTGAGGTGAAGGGGACACCTAGAAGATAAAATTAAAATACCATAATATATTACAATAAATCATTATATATATGTATGTATGCATGTATGTATGCTAGATTCACTTAGGAGAGGGTATTTCTCAAAAGAACAAAAAATAAAGGGACTATTCACACAAAAGTGCTCAATAGTACCACAATGGTAAAAACTTATTATCATACAAATTAAGGAGAAGAATAAAAATATGAAAATCGATGAGACATTAGATTCTACCATTTCCACCCATAATAGACAACTTCTCAGACACACAATCTGCCAAGACCGAGTAAAGTGCCTCCTAGGTAAATCTCCACCTTAAGCTTGCTCCTCTACTTAGGTTTAGTGGTGGTGTGTGCATATCCATAAGCCCAAATATTATCCTTCTCTATATGATTCTATACACTGTATTCAACAGATAATCATCTTCGCACATTGAAATCCAATCTTTGAGTAAGGGTTTCAGAGATAATATGTCATTTAACCAGATTATTGCATGTTTGAAGATGGGTTTCAAGCCTTAACCTTACGTCTTTAACCATATGCAATGTCCCAATTCAACTGTCCGTGTCAAAAGTTCCTTATACTGCATGTGCAACAAGTAGAATTCCATCAAAGTGCCACACCTTAAAAAAATCAAGATTGTGTGCATGATGCTCATATAATCCATATGCATATAGAGTACCAAAAACACTCATTGTCACATGTATTTTTGAATTATATATACGCTGTGTGTAACAATATCCATTCATATATTAAATCCTGTCATAATTCCAAAAATCTCAAACATCCAACCCAGTGCCATATGTGCAATGTGATTTTAACGAGCCTACCAATGCAAGCCATTCTAAAACCATTGCATTGATTTATTCTTAGGTGAAAACATTCACACATTTCTAACAATCACCAAAGGAAAATTTAAAGGAGAAACTTTCAATTCTGTATTCATACTACATATGAACTACCATCACTCACTATAAATCCATTCTATATATATATATATATATATATATATATATATATATATATGCAACTCAACATATGTCTATCTTGAACTCACGGAGGACATTGATGATTTTGAAAGGTATGATCATAGCATAATAACATGTTTTATAACAACATTTCTGGCCTTGTGTAAAATTTCAAAAAAATGTGTCTATGGTGGCTTGGTGATGTAGGAACATCCAGGCACATAAGTAATCCTCATCACCCAAAAAATACTTAGGGATAAGTGCTTTAAATAAGTACTTTTTATTTTTTTGCCACATTGAGCTTCACACAATGTGATTGTGATTGACTCTTAGGATAAAATTTTTAGTCCAATGCAGGTGTTGGGAGCTTGCACCCTGTTGGTGAAATATTTTGCACAAGGAAAAATGGATAATTTCAGCAATGCTAGCGAGTCAAAGTATCTTCTCTATTATATGGGTATGCTCCCATTATTGAAAATATAAATGTAGAAAAGAGTATTTAAAATATTCACATTCAAAATTGCATATTGGGGTTTGCTTGTAGAAATAGTTCATAAGGATAAAGAGAGATATGGAAGGGAGGAGGATCATAATAGAAAGGAATAGGTGTTCGTAAACACATAATTTATTCATATGACTGAATAATTATTAAATCTAGGATGGAAAAGGCTCAAATATAAATTGTTATCCATCCTAAACAAAATGTGACTTGCCTTAGAAAGGGGAATGAGAACATACTGACCATTAACTCTAGATATCTTTTGTGCAAAAAAAAAGTTTCAATAAATGCATTTGTCATAATATTAAATAAACCATAAGAAGATTAAAGAAATGAAGTTCTTAAAAACTTCTATTTCTTGAATGAGAAAATGAACACAAAATTTCTATTATCCTCCTCTTCAACAAAATTTGAGTATATAGTCAATTAACCCCAATACAATGACTGAACCTCATATTTATACATGAGGGGAAATAACTACCTCAAAATAGATTTTAAGTGACATTTTGATTTTTACATTTTACTTTTCAAAAATTAAAAGTGATTTTACAATTAAAATTTCACTTTACAAAAAGTGTAATGAGAAATTAGAATAAGGTCCAAAAGTCCCATGCTTTACCTTCTTAGGAAGGTTAATCTTTAGAATGTGTTCTAAAGAGAATCCCTTGTTCCCTTTGGGAATATGAGTAGTTTTCAAGACATTTGTATTTCTCATTATTGGAAGAGATCTTATAGTTGATTTGTTTGGGAATCAAAGTAGCTTGTTTTTCTTAATTTTTGGAGCTGATTTGATGCCCTAAATGTGTTGGGTGACCTATTATTTAGAAGAGATTAGGGTACATTTTTGTTAGCTTCAATAATAATTTTGGAATATTATTCTGTCATATTATCCATGGAGCCCACATAAATACTCTATGAATAAAAGATCTATCATTTGAGCATGTTGTTGAATTGATCTTTGAGTTTAATGTTTTGTCTCAGATAGGAGTTGTTATTTTTCAACAATTTTACATAGTGAAGATCACTCATATCAGCACAAATTTCAGACTTGAGACCATCACTTTTTTGAATTTGAGAGAAGATGTCATAGAGAGCTTCTTCAAGTGTCTTGAGTCTCTATTCAATAGTTATAGACAAAATAAAAGAGAGATTGTCCTTGGTATTATTGAAAATATGATTAGAAATGAGAATTTTCCCATATGTGGTAGACATGTCACATATGCATTTTTTTATACTTCCCTAAAATGAAGTCTTATACTTTATTTCTTTCACAATATCATTGGTTTTGATCTTTTATTTCTTTCACAATATCATTGGTTTTGATCAAAACTTTATCATTTAACTCATACACCTTCTTGTATTCATCAATGAACTTGTAACCTTTGATAATGATAATTTTTGTCTAAAATAACGTCTTGAGCTATTTTAACAACATGCATCTTCGATTTTGGACTTGGTCAAAATTTTGCAGTAGATTCAGGGATGAGAAATTAATTTTATCAACATGTCAAGTTTCCAGGATCTTCATGCATCTCCATGTTCCATGCTCCTTGTTTTTGCCCCCAAAAATCATTCGAGAAATCTTGAAAAATGTGTAAGTGTCAAAATTTTCCTTGTATTTCAGATTTCAGGTTTCAGGGGTCAAAATGCAGTTTACATGAAAATTGATCCTTTAACCCCAAAACCTAATACACAAAGCATTTAGTGTATTTCAGGTTTGTGGGGTCAAAGTGCAGTTTACATGTAAATTGATCCTCAAATCATGAAACTTGAAATACATTTTGGAGTTTCAAATCAAGGATTTAGTGTATTTTGGGTTTCAAATTGCAATTGGCAGGAAAATTGCTACGTAAAAATTGAATCCTGACTCTTGAAATACAAAGAAAATAGTGCATTTCAGGTTTTAGGTTCCAATTTACAATTTGCACACAAACTGCAACCTGATCCCCGAGACATGAAACCCGACAAGTGCAAAAAGGTGGTCAACTTCCACCCAAGGCCATTTTGAAAGTTTTGAGGTGCATTGCTGGTCCTGAGTTTTGCCCTTTGTATTTTAGAGGTCAACATGTGCAAATCAAAGTCAAACTTATGAAATTCTCCTTCATTTAGGTTTTTGGGACTCTTCTACATCAAAACATGACAACCTAAACACATGTTTTTTCGGGTTATTTTTTACAATTTTGTTTTCCCATTTTTTCATGTTGAGAGTTTATTGTTTTTAGTTTTGTTGTTTGTTAGGAGTTGACTAGGTCTTGTTTTGATTGAATATAGAGATTTAGGTAGCTGCTATCTCCCAGTTGCCACAAAATTATCTCCAAATTCTCAATATGCAGGATTATGAAATTAAAAATACCTCCAGCAATTCTGCATGGAATCCCTAATCGCTTCTTTTGCAGAATCTGCCTGTCATAGAAGAAGATAAGTAGAGTTGAGTTGCATGAGCTAAAAACAGAGAATCAATATGTTTGCGCTATTGTCTACAGTCACTACATGTATTTTTGGGTTAAACCAGGAACAATCTTGTTGCAAGATCCTTTTTTGAATGTTGTGGGTTTATTGTTTGTTTGGAGTTGACTAGGTTTTGTTCTGATTGAATCAATAGATTCAAGCAGTTGTTATCTCCTAGTTGCGACGAAATTATCTCCCAATTCTCAATATGCAGGATTATGAAATTAAAAATTCCTCTAGCAATTCTGCATGAAATCCTTGATCGCTTCTTTTGCAGAATCCGCCTGTTATAGAAGAAGATAAGTAGAGTTGAGTTGCATGAGCTAAAAACAGAGAATCAATATGTTGGTGCTATTGTCTATAGTCACTGCATGAATTTTTGTGTTAAACCAGGAACAATATGTGCTTGAATTCTCTCGAATTCAGTTAGAAAACAAAAAGAGTTTATTGTCCCTGAAAAGTTGTTTAAAAAGTTGTTTTTATTTATGGATTATATCAAGGAATTGTGTATTGAAGAAACTTAGAGTACTGCTTGTGGTTTCTAAAATTATAGAAAATTATGAAATTAGACTTAGTTAAACAGGAATCACGTGCTACATTTGATCTTGGCATTGTCGTTCAAGGGGTATCAAATGTATTCATGTTTACTGAAATAAGATTTGAAATTGTATATGTACGAATTTGTAAAAGTTTGAATTGAAGAGATGATACCTTTAAATGAAGTGGTTCATCTATATTTCTACACTTACAAAATAACACTTTTCAACATACATGTTCAATTTTATACCAAGTCCTCTTATCATATTGTCTGGGTACCATATACCACTCTTTTCGTGTATGCATTAATGTCTCTTTCATGTACCACTGGGTATATTGATATGACGATTTTCTTCCATGTACCAATTAGTATATAAGAAAGTCACATATATAGTGCATATATATCAGACTAACAATATATAGAACCAATCCATCTCCTATAATTTTTACAATGGTTTCTAATGGACCAAAGTATTTTTCGCTAAATATACAAATTCTTTGAGATGACAACTAATCTGCATGGAAAACTTAGGTGAAAACACATTTGGAATTTAAGGAAATATGGCATGCTTTTTATGGATCATACACTCCACATGCCCCTGATTTTTGACAAATCCAACTAAAAGGGAGATTTAATAATCATATTTGGGGTATTGAAAGAGGTATATACATATACCTGTGAAGTTAGAACAATGAAGGAAGCGATGCTTACACCAAGAAAAATGCACCTCCCTCAAACCCCATCTTGCAAGGATCAGAGCAATTATCAACGAATTGATAATAGAGAACCAGTGGATTGGATCATCTGTCATTAAAAGGTATGTATTCCATCGAGATGCCCATTTTACAGCGATTTCTACACAAAGAGCGTATTTTTTTGTTTATTTTTACCCCTGTTTTGTTGTTCATTTTTCTTGAGCCTATTTCAATCATCCCTACTTAGGATTCAATAATTCTTTCTTGTTTTTGGTTGAACTCTTTATCCTTTCATTAAATATTCATCCCTTAAAACAAAATTCTCGGAAGAAATAGGAAATCTGGCCTCTGTTATGCCCCTGGCAAAATATGTTGTTACAAAATCAATCACACCGCTTATAACTATCACTCTAAATCAAATAAAATATACCACTCGGTGTTCACATTGCATTGAACACATGCCATTGTTAGTTTTTAAACACTCTAAGAATATATTACATTGCGGAAATATTGGTCATGACAATCACTCAAAAAACAAAAACCAAATGGTCCTTCCATCGGATCACTGCCTAGGTATCACATAGAAATGCGAAATACCAGCACCATAAAACTGCAGCAAAATTGAATCCAAAGCCATAATTACCAAAACCCTAGACCTACGTTATATAAAATGCGAAAAAGAAATCTGTAACAGTTGGTAGTATTTCTAAGTACCTCAACAACATTCTAATTCCCAAGCTGCTTCGTCTAATCGCAATGGCATTGACATATGGATTGTCATCTTCTCCGTTTCTGAATTCTATGTCTCCGCTTCGTCTCCTCAGGCATTTTACAAAATACCCACCTGCAAAACCCAACAGACTCCTAGCTTCTTCATTCCATAAGAACCAGACCAACACGACTTTAACTCCATCGCCATTCAATGTACAATTTGAACACCCTCTTCCCACCTCTGCATATGTCCATCTCCCATTCTGCAAAAAAAGATGTTTCTATTGTGATTTCCCAATCGTAGCATTAGGCACAGGAAACCCCCCACCTGACCCACAAGGCTCGCAGCATGACCCAAGAATGGAAAACTACACAAACTTGATATGCAAGGAGATTACAGCAACGAATTCTACCGCTGCAGATTCCAGAGCCCCATTGGAGACAGTGTTTTTCGGTGGAGGTACGCCGTCTCTTATCCCCGCATCCCTATTGTCTCGCATAATTGAATGCCTAAGAAAACAGTTTGGAATCACACCCAATTCAGAAATATCAATAGAAATGGACCCAGGCACATTCACGGCAGAAACTTTGAGACAATTCATGGATTTGGGCATCAACAGGGTCTCCCTGGGAGTTCAGGCCTTCCAGGAGAATCTCCTGAGGTCATGTGGGAGGTCCCATGGGCTAATGGATGTTTATGAGGCCATTGAGATTATTAAGGCAAGTGGACTTCAGAACTGGAGCCTGGACCTCATAAGCTCCCTTCCCCATCAGACGCTAGAGAATTGGGAGCAGTCTTTGCAACAGGGTATTGAGTCAGGGCCTGCCCATATGTCCATTTATGATTTGCAGGTGGAGAAGGGGACCAAGTTTGGGCTTTTGTATAAGCCTGGACAATCCCCATTACCTAGTGAGGATGATTCTGCAGGGTTTTATAGATTGGCCTCGAGGTCTCTTCAGGAGGCTGGGTATGAGCACTATGAGATCAGTAATTATGCCAGGGGAGGGTTCCAGTGTAGTCATAATCTGGTTTACTGGAAGAATTTGCCTTATTATGGTTTTGGGCTTGGGGCTACTAGCTATGTGAGGGGTTTACGATTTTCTAGGCCAAGAAGAATGAAGGAGTATGCCATGTTTGTGGACAACGGAGATGCGGGGAAAGGGAACGATAACGGAGTCTGTGATGGCAGGGATGTGGCAATGGATACAATTATGCTGTCTCTAAGGCTTTCCCGGGGTCTGGATATTAGGATGTTTAGAAGGGTATTTGGGTGGTCTCTTTGCTTGTCTCTGTGCAGGGAGTTGAAGCCATTTGTGGTTAGTGGGCATTTGATAGTTTTGAATGACAAGAGGGAGCCTCTTTGTGCAGAAATATTCGATTTGTTTTGCAGCGATGCACCGGTGGAAGACATTTCATCTTCAAAGTTTGTGCAGCAAAACCTCGAGGACAAGGGTGCTGAGGTGCTCAATAGAGAAGGGCAAGATGTTCTGGATAGAGTTGAAGAATTTTCAGTTTCTGATGTTAGAAATCAGGTTGCATATATTAGGCTGAGTGATCCAGAAGGATTCCTTTTGTCAAATGAACTGATTTCTACTGCATTTGCTGCTATTTCTGACTGACAAACAATGCTTCTAAACTTCATTTACACGATTTTAACCCCTTTGTTTTGCCTCAATTGCGATGCACTTCAAACACCTTCAACAATTGGAGGTCCAGTTTTTCCAAGACTCGCTGTTTTTATGTTAACTGTATTTTATTCAGTCAGTCGTCAGCTTTGATGCTTGGAAGCACGCTTTTGAGAATCATGGAGCCAACACTCTTGGACATACAAAAGAAAAGATCAACATGTGGATTATAAATAGAGCACAGATGACAGCAGCTATCTGAGTCAGGTTATTGATGTCAAAAAAAATCCAAAAAGGATGGAGGTTCACATAAATTGAGCTCTGCAAAGATGTCTCTTCCTGCTATAGCAATATTGGATTATCATATAATGTTTTCTAAATGTGTTTGGATGAAGAAGCGCAAGCAACTTTCACAGGTTCTTGCTTTTTTTTAGTAAAAACTACGTATCTTTTCTGGCCGAAAATTGAATTCGTTTGAAGAGCTTCACATCAGAAGCTCAGTAGAGAGAACTCCAATACCTCTGGACTATCAAGAAAAAAGAAATTCAACAATCGACCATTTTCAGAGAGATTTTTCAAGTACATCCACAAACACCAAACATAATGCTGTACTGAGCGAGTCCAAAAATTTAAAATATGTATTATGCTTATTGTTTTTGATGCAGCTCTTTCATTGTCGGCTGGCTCCAGCTTCTGAAAGTCTCAGAGTTTTGCACAGAGATGCTCATGATTCGTACTGCTCAAAACACTCTGCTCGATATCTTGCAATGATGGTCAAGAAACAAGTGTCCTGCTTGATTTGGCATTTACACTTTATTTTCAGTTCCTTTGATCGGTAACAATTCAATTCGCTTCTTTGATGACAGTAAAGCTACTGTGCAAATGGACAACTTGAGTTTAATTGGTGTCATATCACTAAATTGAATAAAAGATCAGAAGTCAAGCACATGCTTACAACCTTTACTTGTTTTTGGGTTAAAAAGCTGTATTTTATTCTTAACATTGCTCTTAATAAGATTGCAGTTGAATATCAGAAGTCACTTTCTTCAAGGCAGATTATAGCAAGCCTAGGCATACATACAGAGCTTTTAGAAGTTTCTGCAGTACACTATGACTATGGATCTTACTGCTATTGAAACTTTCTGCATACAAAAGGAAATTTTCTATTTAAAATAAAAGGGAAAAAAATATTTTGCATGCACAATGTCCATAGTTATATGTATGAAATACGTTGTGAAAAATAACTTCCTTATTGACTAGTCATAGGAAACAGTTGCCCAAAATGCTCTGCAATAGATTAAAAAAAATTGTAAGTTGCAAGCTGAAAGAAATAACTTTGGGTTAAGATTTTTAACTGTACCCACAAGCTCGGGTATTTAAGCTTGGTCGCAGTGGCCCTGCTGGAAAACTACCATTTTTGTATCCCAATATTTTCCAAAGTGTACAAATCCCTTCCAATTTCTTCCCATAAGCTCCCTTGCGTCTTTGAAAGCTGTGGATGATACTCTAGCCTTGGAATTTGCCCTTCTCCTTTATCATTCTGCCTGTTTCTTTGCAGTTGTTAAGAAATCAAAGAGCTCCATGGGTTTATTCACCGGAAGGCGTCCAGCTTTGAAGATGCCTCTGCTAGAAAGTGTCAAATTCCGACAACCTTTTCCAGCAGTCAATTTTTGTCATCATGACTACCATTTTCCGGCTGCACTGCTGAGTGACGGCCCCCCTACATCATTTGCTGCTCTGCCATAGCCGTCAAAAAAGAAAAATTCTCCCTTGTTACTTATCCTCCTCTCACGGCTGAATTCGTGAAATATGCCTTGGGATTATTTAATGTCCTCTGTATACTTTCGATGGCCAGCAGACCAATTACCGTAAGGGTATGACTTTTCTCTGACCTTCCATTGTAGGATTATTGCTTTCAATGAAATTCCAAACCACCAACAAGATTAAATTAAAAAAATGAAGCGGTTGCTGTTCAATGGTGAAGACACCAGGCTCGTGTAGAGCCCGCCAGGTTCCATTCTTACGTTGAGAATTATGACTGAGACATAATTGGAATGAATATTGAAAGTGTATACACAGAGATATGCAATATAGAAAAATTTAAAAATGGGGAAAAGAAACCCCAAATCACTCTGTTCCTTTGAATTGAAGTCGTCATGTATCAGAATTTAGAAAACTTTCACAACTTTAAAATGCAAACCCTTGACTGTTGTTTTTCAAACAAATGTTGAGTTTTAAAATAACGTGGAAAATGTGGAATCCATAATCTGTTTTGCTATTCAATAGGCGTTTACTAATGACTGTCTCTGTCGGCCAAAAAAAACCAATTCTCCGTTGTTATCCTCCTCTCACACGGTTGAATTTGTGAAATCTGCAGCGGGAAAAATGGAGCATGAAAACTCATATTGTGTACACCCCAAACACGCAACAGCTCTGTTATGAAACATCAAATTGTTCCGGAAGTTAGTTGCAAACAGTTTTTCCCTCTTCATCAACTCTTCCTGCATAACTGCGCTTCAACAATCCTCTTCTAATCAGGATAATTATTACCATCGCCGTATTCCACAATTGCCTCTTCATTGACACTGTTTCAGCCAATGCAATCAACCAGTGTCCAACTTGATCAACTGGGTCTGTGTGAAATGTAGTTTGGGCATATCTCCCTTGGCAACTTCAACATTTGCCAAAAGTCATACTTCCATAATGCTTTGACGGATGCCATGCCCTGTTAGAAAGCTTCTATTGTTGCACACACTGGTAGCATGCTAGCAAAGGTAACCCGATCAGACTGGAGACCTGGCGATTGCATTTGGCGAAACAATGTCAATGTTCTGTGAGGAAGCACGTCTTCTGTTAGCTATGCAACTGTGTTTAGACATTTAGTCAAAAGACCGCACTCAAATCTTGGTTGTTGCAGTCGGTGAAACAATGTCAATGCCCGTCGAAAAAGTCAAAGCAACTAAACAAAGGTCTTTTAAAGATTAAAATGTGATAATATAATTCAAGGTCTTTTAAAAGTTGTTTAATTGTTACAAGTTTGTTAAGTTCAATTATGAAAACTTGTAAAAAAGCAAAAACATATTATATGTGTTTGTTGAGTTTATTTATCGGATAAAATTTTGTTACGAAGTTATTGCCTTAAATTATTGTTGAAGTTGACATAAAAGTGTGTTTGGATTTTCAAGGTTACGTTTACAATTTGAGAAAAACTCTACAATGGAGCTAGATGAGTGATGGAAAATGCCAATCCCTAGCGTTGAAAAACATGTTGCTCCCATCCAATGGTCGATACTCCCTATGAGGCCAGTCTTCACAGTACGTTGGTAAGGATATTCACAAAATGGGGTTGTTGAATACATCTTGGGAACATTTAAATGCCAAAATGGGAGCTTTAGTAGATAAATGCTAGGTTTTCGGCTAAATGATGGAACGTGATATATTTTTGGCACACATCATAATTACAACTTACAAAAAGCACGGTCATCCTCAAGAGCCATTGTGATTGTTCCATTAAATGCAACAAACAAATATTTAACCCAATCAACTCACCTTTACGAACATACTTGTGGGTTGTAGCAAAATAAGAACTTTGTAACAACGTATGGACATTTGTCATGGCATAATAGGCAGTCACAACTCATTATATTGCTCTATCTCTTTCCCATCACACAAACATCAAGCAATTTGAGATAACATATATTTCATCGCAAATTACAAATCCAACAAACTAAAAATTGTTATACTCTATTGCGTAAATTGCAACTCATGTGCAATTGCTAGTTTATTAACTGCTATTTATTTATGGTTGCGAAGTATGGGGAAGTAGCATGTCAAATCATGGGTGGAGACAATTAGAAAGAATCCAAAAACATCTAATCACAAGCACTCTTAAAGTCAAGTCAACAATCCCTTATGAGATCTTGTTCACCGAAGCGGGTACTTTCCCAATGGAAACATCAGCAATAACTCGGTTGTTAAGTTATCTGAAAAAGGTTGAAAGCATGGATAATCATTGCTGACCCAAAGTAGTTGTGGAGGAAAAATTAGAATGTAAAAACAAAACTTGGATGAAGCAAAACAACAAATGGATGAACAAATGAAGCATCAACTTTCAGGGGTGTCTTAACAACAACAAGGAAATAAAACACTATGTGATAGAAAAATTTAGGACAGCCATGTGGATAGGGCATATTGATCGTAAGAAAACTTATGTAATGCCCTTGTTGGGACACCGAAAAACTAGACCAAAGGTGACCTAAAATTCTAGGGGTAAATTTTTTTTTTAAGTGTTGAATTAATACTAGTCCATCACTAATCCCATTCTCGATAACAACTAATTTTATTCTAATTTAATTTAACTAGTTTAAATAATTACTAGCCTTAACCCGTCTTTAATTATTTACCTATCTTTTAAATTTACACACATTTAATGACTCTCTCTCTTTTAGTTAAAAAGTTGCCCCAAGAACAATAACTACTCATTATTAAACCGACTTCATTTCCCACAAAATTATCCATGATTTAATGTGTGTAGGGTTAAATATGGACCCTAGGATTAAATGCATCTTGTCCCTAGGTTTTTATTAAACCCTTAACTTCTTTATCTCTTCTCCTTTCCATCCCTTTCTTTTCATTTGAAATTTGCTTTCTTATTTCTTTTTCTTTTTTTTTATTGTGCAGGTAAGAGGGTTAAGGAGGTTTGTTAAATTTCTTTGGCTTCCTCCCTTGAATCATAGTTTCTACCTCCCAAATCTTGTGTTTTTGCTATGGAATTTATATATCTTTATATATATATATATATATATATATATATATATATATATATATATTTATATAATATATTTATTTGAAAGTTTTGGGAGGGGGGCGAATTTGAAGGAGGCAGCGGTTTAGGGTTTAGCCGTAGGGGGGAGGAAGGGCGTGGACAGGGGCGGGTGTGGCAGAGGGGGACAACAAAGGGAGGGAAAAGGGGCAGCGTGAGGAGGGAGCTGCACAGGCAGCGGCGTGAGGGGAAAGGGGCGAGGGCAGCGTGGCGGTGGTGCTGCGGGGTGCGGCGGCGGTCAGTGTGGCCGCGGTGGTGGAGGAGGTGTGACCGGAGGTGGGGGCGGGACAGGCCCGCGGGCGGCAGATTTGGGCAGTGGGGCGCAGGGGTGGGGGGGGGACCGAACCCCCCCACCATTTCATAAGTTTTATATATATATATATATATATATATATATATATATATATATATATATATATATATATAAATTTGTTTTTCTAAGTCTATTTTATATACCATATGTTATATATATATATATATATATATATATATATATATATATATATATATATATATATATATATATATATATATATATATATATATATATATATATATATATATATAACATTTCCCTTAAGAGAATGTATTTATAAAAAAAACAGCATATATAACACAACACACACACACACACACACACACACACACATATATGAAGATTTATTGTCATATCCTTTATATATAATTTTTTTTTTTTTTGACAAAAAACAAGAAAGCTATCACATTTTTAAGTTCAATCTCCTTTGCACAAAATTAACAAAAGGATTCCTAAAACTATGTTAATATAAAAAGGAAAAGTGCATTTTACAAATAAAAGAGTTTCTTCCAAAGTTAAATCAAGAACAACTTCTTATAACCAAGTAGATTTCCTTTCAAATTTAATGCAAAAAATCATTTCAAAATTATACACATGTAGAATTCTTCAACAAGTAATAAGTCTTGTTTGTCAATAAAATGTGGGAGATACATAAGTTACAATAAATGAGACTTTTGATTCAACACTTCTCTTACACAAGCTTAGTCTACAAAGGTGTTGTATAGCTATTTTCCAATTATGCAAACAACCAAAAATATTTATTACAAGTTTCTTACAAGTTGGGAGAGAGATTTCTCATTTTAATCATCATTTCTCAAATTTACATGTGAATGCAAGATTTACAAAATGGAGAATTTTCAAGGAGATGAAACTATTCTCATAACCATATCCACAGGAGTTACAATGCAATAGGGTTTCACAAGGAGAGAGAAGAACAATAAGAGCCCAAGAGGCCACCCACTCCAACTTGAGAGCCAACTTCCATGTCTTTCCAAAAACCATGCAAGGAGAACAAGAGCTTGTTTGCCACCCAACCATAGGCATCATTACATGTCTTTCCCAAGGTTGGGATGCATGCTAGCCTCCCCCAAGCCCATGGGAAAGAGGTCAACTAACTAAAACTTGCACAAGGAGAAGGGTGAACTAACAATGATACAAGCACACAGATAGCACAAAAAACAAAACAAGACTCCAAAATTTACAAGGAGGAGAACCCATGTTCATCTTCAAAAGTGGGGAAGAGAGGAGAAAGTTCTCCAAAGTTATACATCAAAATTATTACACAAAATACATATCTCCATATCCTCCTTATTCCTCCCCCTTTCTCCAAGTCCTCATTGGAAGGATTTTCAAACCCCAAAGGGGTTTCCTTACCAAGAATGGGGAAGGAGATTCAAGCCAAATGAATCAACTTCTCCACCTCAACCATTGAGGGGAAATACTAAGACCCTACAAGGCTTGTCCATCAAGCCTTGAGGATTGAGAGGGAAAATTCCCTCTCTTCCCCCACACTCCAAAACTCCATCATGTCATATGATGGAGGGAGTAAAACAAACAAACAACAACTAAAAGCTACATACAACAATCACAACTTTCAACGCCCAAACTACCATCAAAAAGGAAAACAACACAACAAAGACATAAGAGCCTACCTCAAGGAAAGCTCTCCAACTTCAAATGTCTTCACACCTTGACTCAAGCCAATCTCCAAGCTCCAAAATCCACAAGCATCCCAAACAAGAAGCTCCAAAAAGTCCCCTCTCTTTTCCATGAATGAGAATTTGAAGAGGATCCAAGCAAGCATCCTCATAAATGAGGGGGTGACATGTGTCACTTCTCTCCCTCATCAAGGTCAAAGATGCCAAAACAAAAGAGAGAAAGGGTAAAATTGTCTTTTTGTCCTCTTCTCCCAAATTCCCTTAAAAGTTAGCAAGACAAAATAAGTGAAACTTTTGATAAACACTCAAATCCACATCCCTTACATGGATGTGACTAAACAAGAGGTAAAAAGGAGGGAAAACTCCCTCTAGCCTTGAAAATAAGCCCCTTACCCATTATGTAGGGTCCAAGGGCTCATTTTTATTTTAGAGGGACTCCCAAGCTACAAAGGGGTCCCTAAAAATGCCCAAAATACTCAAATTTCAGGTTTTGCATTTTTGGCACAAGGGTAGAGGGTGTGGAGACCACCCAAGGGTCTCACATGTGACCCTAAACCCTTGTGATTAAGTGACTCATTAAATAAAATCAACAATTTAAATGAAAGTGGGATTATTGACTCCCAAAACAAGTTTACATCATAACCAACTACCCTAAACAAAATTAATAATTCAAAGCACAATACATTACATTCATTGGGGTCACTCATAGTGCCCAAAATTAATAATCTCATATACTAAGTCTTCACATAATGAACATGGTTAGGACTCAGCCCGTAGGTTGCTTGTGCAAGATTGTGTTGCTGGCCTGAGTCCCACGTTCTTCTGTAAACCTGTCACCTGCACACTCATTGCACACATTAACCGCACCTGTCCGATACAATATAATTCAACGACATAATAAGATATCAATGTGTTCTAACTTAACCCAACATCCTACTGAAATCAAAATGCGACACGTGCACAATTATACTCAATATTCCAAAAGTTAGACAAGATGATACGTGACAAATAATCATAGAATTCCACATGCAACAACTATCCATTGTTATAATTATGTTCCAAACACAACATCATATCCATCAGTATCCATGACATTATAAGAAAATGCGACAATATAGAAATCAAGCTAAATTGGCGTTATACGCCTAAATGTCCACACATGTCTAATAAGACCAAATATCTAAATATAATATCCAAGATATAACCAATCACTGTCAAAACATGTCTATGAGCAAAGAAACAACAAGCTACTACGCTATAAAAAGTGTGGGCACTACATCCCCATCTACTAAAATTAGACTTCCTCCTGGAAGTCACTGAAAGAGATAGGGATATCTAGCCCTCAAAGGTATTGCATCCTCCCAGGTAGCTGTTGTCTCGTCGTACCGGTCCCACTGTACTCTAACCTGGTCCAAGTCTCGACCCCGAAGGGCCAACCTTCGGCGCTCCAGTATGCGTACGGGCTCCATTCTCCACTGTCCTCCGTCCTCTACCTGTAATGCCGACCAATCCAAAACATGAGAAGCATCTGGTACATATCTACGTAGTACAGAAACATGAAACACATCGTGGGCCCGTGCAAGGCGTGGTGGCAAAGCTAGGCGATAGGCAACTGGACCAATGACCTCTAAAATATCAAAAGGCCTCACAAAACGAGGCGATAGCTTAGAACCCTTTCCATAACGGATCGGACTCTTATGCGGACGAACCCTCAAGAAGACTTTGTCACCCACTGAGAAAGTGACGATCAATCCTCTTGGTGTCTGCATACTTCTTTTGGCATGCTCTAGCCTGCTCAAGACGTTGTCTAATCTGTACAACTTGCTGCTCTAAATCCTGAAGGTAGGTTGGTCCTAGAATAATCCTGTCATCTAGTCTATCCCAACTCAAAGGTGTCCTGCAAGGTCGTCCATACAAGGCCTGGTAAGGAGCCATACCAATGGAACTATGATAGCTGTTGTTGGAGGCAAACTCAACTAAATGCAAATAATCTTCCCATTTCTTCTGTTGATCCATGACATACATTCTTAACATGTCCTCCAACACCTGATTAACCCTCTCTATCTGCCCATCTGTCTCTGGATGATAAGCTGAACTGAAATTGATCTGAGTACCCAGAGCGGCCTGAAAAGAAGTCCAGAAAACTAAAGTGTAGATGGTATCCTTGTCATTAATGATGGTCTTCGGAATCCCATGCAACCTAACAATGTCCGCCATAAATACTTTGGCAATGGCCTATGCATTACAGGTGACCTTGGTTGGCAAAAAATGCGCAACCTTAGTCAACTCATCCACGGTGACCATAATGGCGTCACGACGATAAGAAGACATAGGGAGTCCGACTATGAAATCCATGGAAATCACATCCCATTTCTACTTGGGAATATCATGAGGGTGTAAAATTCCTGTGGGATGAGAATGCTCTGCCTTGACCCTCTGACACTCAAGACATTGTGCAACAAAATCTGCTATGTCCTGTCGAAGTCCTGGCCAATAATATAACTCCCTCAAATCGGCATGCATTTTCTTCACTCTTGGATGTGCCGCATATGGGGCTTGATGAGCCTCTGTGAGGATGAAGCTACGCATATCACCTGACTTAGGCACGTAGATGCTCCTGTGGAACCGAAGCAAACCATCTGCCTCTAAAACACACCCAGAATATCTGCCCTCTAAAGAACCCTGAGACTCTAACATCTGTCTAGCTCCCTCATAAAATATGTCCTCTGGAAGTTGCTCGAGAATCCTGCCTCTCAAATTTGACTGAAGTGTCAAAGAAGCAAGCACATGTCGTCGTCTGCTAAGAGCATCTGCAACCACATTTTCATTCCCTTTGATGTATTGAACCTCCATGTCATACTCACATAGGAACTCCATCCAACGCCGTTGACGAGCGTTGAGGTTCAGCTGTGAGAAGATATGCTGCAAACTCCTGTGGTCTGTCCTCAAAATGAAAGACCTACCCAAAAGGAAATGTCGCCAACGCACTAGAGCATGTACAACTGCTGCAAGCTCCAAGTCATGAGTAGGATAATTAAGCTCGTAGTCCTTGAGCTTACGAGACTCAAAAGCAATAACCCGACGCTCCTGCATAAGAACTGCTCCCAAACCCTCTAGTGATGCATCAGTGCAAACAACAAAATCCTCTGTAGGGTCTGGAACTGCCAAGATGGGCGCCGTGGTTAATCTTTCCTTAAGCAACTGAAAGGCTTGCTCACATTTCTCTAACCAATCGAACTTCTTCCCTTTCCTCTGAAGAGAAGTAATAGGGTGAGCAATCCTAGAAAAGTTCTGTACAAACCTACGGTAATACCCTACTAAACCCATGAAACTCCTCACCTCAGTAACTGATGTGGGTGCTGGCCAGTCCAAGATAGCCTGTATCTTAGAGGGATCTACGGAGATACCCTCACCTGATATGATATGACCCAAGTATTGAATCTCTGTCTGAAAGAAACTGCATTTTTCTGAGTTCCCATACAACTTCTGCTCTCTCAAAACCAGAAGTACCTGCCTCAAATGCTCCTCGTGTTCCTCCTCAAAACGAGAATATATCAATATGTCATCAAGGAACACTAAGACAAAGCGATCCAGAAACGTCCTGAATACATCATTCATGAGGCTCATGAAGACAGCTGGGGCATTGGTCAAACCAAATGGAACCACTGTGAACTCATAATGCCCATAACGTGTGCGAAATGCTGTCTTATGAATGTCTGCATCTGAAATGCGCAACTGATGATATCCTGACTTGAGATCAATTTTGGAGAACAATTTTGGAGAACACTCTCGCTCCCAGCATCTGATCAAACAAGTCATCAATCCTAGGGAGCGGATAACGGTTATTTATTGTGACTTTGTTGAGCTGTCTGAAGTCTACACAAAGCCTGAGAGAACCATCCTTCTTCTTCACAAATATGACTAGCGCTCCCCAAGGAGATACACTAGGGCGAATGAGACCCTTATCCAACAACTCCTCTAACTGAATCTTGAGCTCATGAAGCTCTGGAGTCGTCATCCGATAAGGTGCCCTAGAAACTGGTGCTGATCCAGGTACTAAATCAATGGTGAAATCCACCTCTCTGCGGGGTGATAACCCTGGAAGCTCTCCTGGAAAAATATCTACATACTCTCTCAAAACTGCATGATCATCTAAGGGTGAATGCTCTTGAATGCTCTCAGATCGATCACTGATGGTGATAGCAAACAACTGACAACCCTTACGCATGCTCCGCTTGAGTTGCTTAGCCAAAATCGTGCGTAAGGAGATAGGTCTCTACATCCTTGATATCACAACTGCACTCCCAAGATCATCCTGACACTCAATGACCTTATTTCTACAATCCACCTTAGCTCGATGAGCCTCGAGCCAATCCATACCCAACACTACCTGATAGGAACCTAGAGGGATAACTCGGAGGTCAAGAGTAATGGAGAAGGCTCCTAAATCAAGTACACAACTCTCCACATACGAGTCCACGACGAGTTTGGCCCCATAGGCCAACTCAACCTGCCAACTATCTGGTTGCCTAGCCACCACTAGCCCACACTGGTCCACTATAGAAGGTGATATAAAAGAATCTGAAGCACCTGAATCAAAAAGCACTGAGACAGAAATACACCTGATACTACATGTCATCTCAAGGACTGTGGCCTAATGCTCGGCCTGGCGGTTGTCAACCGCTGCATATACACGCTGAGCGCGTCCTACATCACCCACCGTCTGCTCGGATCTAGTAGCTCTCTGTGTATCCATGGTATTGGGTTTGTGCGGGCACATGCGCACATAGTAATCTGGAGATCCACAAATAAAACATCCTACTGTACCCCTCTGAGATGGTGTCCCTCCTGTACTCTGGTGTACTGATCCTGTCGGTCCAACCCTAACAGACTACTGTGTGCGAGCTGGCTGTGCCTGCTGAGTGCCCTGCCTCCTATCCCTAGCTCCACCAAAACCTCCTCTAGAAACACCTCTCTGAAATCCCTGTGTCTGTCTAGCCCCTGCTGTAGGTGGCCCTGCTTCTGTGTTTGTCGCTGCGGGTGCTGTGGAGCCCTCGTGGCTGCTGCGGAGGCCAAAATCCTCCTCTAGGGGGTGGTGCAGTACCCTGTGACTTCTGACTCTGAAAGGCCTGTATCCTCTCCTGAAACTTGCTCTTATTTCTATCACGGTGCTCCTGTGCCTTGGCCCTGTTCTCCTCAGCTAAGTAGGCCTTCTCAACGGCCTTCTCAAGTGTGTGAGGAGATAGCATCCTAACTGCTCTTGCTATATCTGCATTAAGCCCTCGAATGAACCTATTAACATGTAATTTTTCATCTTGCAGGTAGTCCACATACTGTAGAAGATCCAGGAACCTGCTCTCATACTGTGCTACTGTGCCAGATCCCTGTCGTAAGTCGTGAAACTCATCGATCCTCTTCTGCACAAAATGCTCTGACATATAACACGCCCTGAAACGCTCCTTGAACATCTCCCAAGTCACTGTCTCTCGAGTCAGATGGAGCTTTCGCTCCTCATTCCTCCACCAAACGCCTGCTGCGTCTCGGAGGAGGTGTATGGCGAATCTTGCCAAGACGTTGCTCTCATAAGAGTGCAAGCCAAAACAACTATCCAAACTAAGACGTTGCTATCTGTAGAGCCGGTGTAGGTGGGCGGCTACAAACGAAGAAGATCCCTGATCACACTGCCTGTATCTCGATCCTGGCGATGTAGTCCAACAGGCGAAGGGAGTCGCCTATCCTCGAATGGTCCCTCGAAACTGTGTGAGCGGCTACGACGGAACGAGGCTACCCTCTCGTGGTGAACGGAAGGGCTATGTGACATCTCTCGCCTCGGTGTATCGTGCTCTGGTGGCTCTGAATGCGCGTCCTCACCTATCGGCTCCTCGTCTCCCAATGGTGTCTCCACTCTCATCTCCTGTGGTGGTGGTAGACGCCGCTGCACAATGCCTATTAGTTGGCGTAAGGCCTCTAATATCCGAGGCCCAAATTCAGGTGCCGGCGGCTCCTGCATAGATGCACTATGCCCCAAACCTCTAACTGATCGTCCTCGCTTGGGCGCCATCCTGTGCACGAGGTGAGCGAGACATATATTAATTTAAAATTTAATGGTGGTGGATGATTTATTTTAACTGTTTATTTTTATTCATTTAGTTAATTTTGTTTTGTTAAAATTATGATTAACTTATTTTAATTAGTTACCTAGTGGTCCGCGAGTGTGAACCATGGCTCTTATACCAACTGTAATGCCCATGTTGGGACACCGAAAAACTAGACCAAAGGTGACCTAAAATTCCAGTGATAATTTTTTTTTAAGTGTTGAATTAATACTAGTCCATCACTAATCCCATTCTTGATAACAACTAATTTTATTCTAATTTAATTTAACTAGTTTAAATAATTACTAGCCTTAACACGTCTTTAATTATTTACCTATCTTTTAAATTTACACACATTTAATGACTCTCTCTCTCTTTTAGTTAAAAAGTTGCCCCAAGAACAATAACTACTCATTATTAAACAGACTTCATTTCCCACAAAATTATCCATGATTTAATGTGTGTAGGGTTGAATATGGACCCTAGGATTAAATGCATCTTGTCCCTAGATTTTTATTAAACCCTAAACTTCTTTATCCCTTCTCCTTTCCATCTCTTTCTTTTCATTTGAAATTTGCTTTCTTATTTCTCTTTTTTTTTTTTTTTATTGTGCAGGTAAGAGGGCTAAGGGGGTTTGTTAAATTTCTTTGGCTTCCTCCCTTGAATCATAGTTTCTACCTCCCAAAACTTGTGTTTTTGTTATGGAATTTATATATATTTATATATATATATATATATATATATATATATATATATATATATATATATATATTTGAAAGTTTTGGGAGGGGGCGAATTTGAACGAGGGCAACGGTTTAGGGTTTAGCCGCAGGGGGGAGGAAGGGCGTGGACAGGGGCGGGTGTGGCAGAGGGGGACAACAAAGGGAGGGAAAAGGGGCAGCGTGGGGAGGGAGTTGCACAGGCAGCGGCGTGAGGGGAAAGGGGCGAGGGCAGCGTGGCGGTGGTGCTGTGGGTGCGGCGGCGGTCAGTGTGGCCGCAGGTGGAGGAGGTGTGACCGTAGGTGGGGGGCGGGACAGGCCCGCGGGCGGCGGATTTGGGCAGTGGGGCGCAGGGGTGGGGGGGGGCCGAACCCCCCCACCATTTCATAAGTTTTTTTTTATATATATATATAAAAATTTGTTTTTTTAAGTCTGTTTTATATACCATATATATATACCATATATATATATATATATATATATATATATATATATATATTATTTTTAATTCTGAAATAACATTTCCCTTAAGAGAATGTATTTATAAAAAAAATAGCATATATAACACAACACACACACACACACACACACACACACACACACACACACACATATGAAGATTTATTGTCATATCCTTTATATATAATTTTTTTTTTTTTTTTGACAAAAAACAAGAAAGCTATCACATTTTTAAGTTCAATCTCCTTTGCACAAAATTAACAAAAGGATTCCTAAAACTATGTTAATATAAAAAGGAAAAGTGCATTTTACAAATAAAAGAGTTTCTTCAAGAGTTAAAACAAGAACAACTTCTTATAGCCAAGTAGATTTCCTTTCAAATTTAATACAAAAGATCATTTTAAAATTACACACATGTAGAATTCCTCAACAAGTAATAAGTCTTGTTTGTCAATAAAATGTGTGAGATACATTAAGTTACAATAAATGAGACTTTTGATTCAACACTTCTCTTACACAAGCTTAGTCTACAAAGGTGTTGTATAGCTATTTTCCAATTATGCAAACAACCAAAAATATTTATTACAAGTTTCTTACAAGTTGGGAGAGAGATTTCTCATTTTAATCATCATTTCTCAAATTTACATGTGAATGCAAGATTTTCAAGGAGATGGATGCAAGATTTTCAAGGAGAATTTTCAAGGAGATGAAACTATTCTCATAACCATATTCAAAGGAGTTACAATGCAATAGGGTTTCACAAGGAGAGAGAAGAACAATAAGAGCCCAAGAGGCCACCCACTCTAACTTGAGAGCCAACTTCCATGTCTTTCCAAAAACCATGCAAGGAGAAAAAGAGCTTGTTTACCACCCAACCATAGGCATCATTACATGTCTTTCCCAAGGTTGGGATGCATGCTAGCCTCCCCCAAGCCCATGGGAAAGAGGTCAACTAACCAAAACTTGCACAAGGAGAAGGGTGAACTAACAATGATACAAGCACACAAAGATAGCACAAAAAATAAAACAAGACTCCAAAATTTACAAGGAGGAGAACCCATGTTCATCCTCAAAAGTGGGGAAGAGAGGAGAAAGTTCTCCAAAGTTATACATCAAAATTATTGCACAAAATACACATCTCCACGGAAGGATTTTTAAACCCCAAAGGGATTTCCTTACCAAGAATGGGGAAGGAGATTCAATCCAATTGAATCAACTTCCCCACCTCAACCATTGAGGGGAAATACTAAAACCCTACAAAGCTTGTCCATCAAGCCTTGAGGATTGAGAGGGAAAATTCCCTCTCTCTTCCCCACACTCCAAAACTCCATCATGCCATATGATGGAGGGAGTAAAACAAACAAACAACTAAAAGCTACATACAACAATCACAACTTTCAACGCCCAAACTACCATCAAAAAGGAAGACAACACAACAAAGACATAAGAGCCTACTTCAAGGAAAGCTCTCCAAAAAGCTCTCCAACTTCAAATGTCTCCACACCTTGACTCAAGCCAATCTCCAAGCTCCAAAATCCACAAGCATCCCAAGCAAGAAGCTCCAAAAAGTCCCCTCTCGTTTCCCATGAATGAGAATTTGAAGAGGAGCCAAGAAAGCATCTTCACAAATGAGGGGGTGACATGTATCACCCCTCTCCCTCATCAAGGTCAAAGATGCCAAAACAAAAGAAAGAAAGGGTAAAATTGTCTTTTTTTCCCCTTTCTCCCAAATTCTCTTAAAAGTAAGCAAGACAAAATAAGTGAAACTTTTGATAAACACTCAAATCCACATCCCTTACATGGATGTGATTAAACAAGAGGTAAAAAGGGAGGGAAAACTCCCTCTAGCCTTGAAAATAAGCCCCCCTACCCATTAGGTAGGGTCCAAGGGCTCATTTTTATGTTAGGGGGACTCCCAAGCTACAAAGGGGTCCCTAAAAATGCCCAAAATGCTTAAATTTCAGGTTTTACATTTTTGGCACAAGGGTAGAGGGTGTGGGGACCACCCAAGGGTCTCACATGTGACCCTAAACCCTTTTGATTAAGTGACTCATTAAATAAAATCAACAATTTAAATGAAAGTGGGATTATTGACTCCCAAAACAAGTTTACATCATAACCAACTACCCTAAACAAAATTAATAATTCAAAGCACAATACATTACATTCATTGGGGTCACTCATAGTGCCCAAAATTAATAATCTCCTATACTAAGGCTTCACACAATGAACATGGCTAGGACTCAGCCTGTAGGCTGCTTGTGCAAAATTGTGTAGCTGGCCTGAGTCCCACGATCTTCTGTAAACCTGTCACTTGCACACTCATTGCACACATTAACTGCACTCGTCCGATACAATATAATTCAATGACATAGTAAGATATCAATGCGTTCTAACTTAACCTAACATCCTACTGAAATCAAAATGCGACACGTGCACAATTATACTCAATATTTCAAAAGTTAGACAAGATGATACGTGACATATAATCATAGAATTCCACATGCAACAACTATCCATTGTTATAATTATATTCCAAATACAACATCATATCTATCAGTATCCATGACATTATAAGAAAATGCGACAATATAGAAATTAAGCTAAATTGGCGCTATATGCCTAAATGTCCACACATGTCTAATAAGACCAAATATCTAAATATAATATCCAAGATATAACCAATCACTGTCAAAACATGTCTATGAGAAAAGAAACAACAAGTTACTGAGCTATAAAAAGTGTGGGCACTACAACTTATTACATCAAAGAATTTAACCCCACTTGGGAACATGATGAAAAAGCTTATCTTGGGTCAGCTGTCAAGGGTAAAGCAAGGATTTTAGTGGCTCAAATGAGGACCGGATTGCATCACCTTTGATGTGAAACCAGTAGATGGACTATACCCAAGGAGGATTGGGAAATGAGAACTTGTCTTTTCTATAGCAAAGGGGTGGTCGAGAAGGAATTACACTTCATCATGGAGTGTTCAACTTATGAGAATATTCGTATCCGGTACGAAAATGACTTGAAGGTGGACAAATTAAACGAGTTATTCAAATAAACAAGGCTTGAAAAGATTGCAGGTTTTGTGCTCAAGATTCACATTAGAAGATCTGATATTGAAAAGAGTTTGAAGTCATCTTAAAGCCTCAATTTTTGGACCCATAGACTCTTCAGTCTCGTGGATGTCATTAAAATCTTTTAGTTCATCATTCATTTCATAACTACTTTTAGCATTTTGGCCCATGTTCTCAACAACCTTTGCTTCACCTTTTGAATGTCTGAATTGCATGCAGATATGGTCTTCCAAGGGGCTAAAACAATCATTCTCTACGTGTACTCTATGTCTTTCACTTCAAGCATAAACAATAGCCATGCAAGATGGTGGTGAGAGATGGTGATCTATCCAAGTTCATTACTTCCCATAATTGAGGTGTTGTTTGAATTTTAACGATTAATTTGACACGATTATGATCAAAATTTGACAATTTGATAAGTTCAGAGAATTTGAAATCTAGTTTCTAAACTACTATGTTTTTTTTCAAAATGTTGGAGTCACATGTGCACCCCCTCATTCTTTGAGTTCAACTAATTATTTTACAAATCCCTTTGGTATCATGTATTAGGTCCCGCTATTTTTTTCTTTTTTTATATAAATTAATACCTGAAGTGGAAACCTCTCCTAAAATGAATAAAAAATTGTGTTTTTCCTTAATTTTGAGAAAATTAATCGAAAATCAATTTTTGTAATGTGTGTAGAACTAAGCATAGATTTTGACAATGTAATTTTTTTGAAATTTGGATAAGCAAATAAAAAACTGTATAGAAAAAATACTACGCGTTTTTGGCAAAAAATGAAAGGCAGTATTAAAAGTAATTAAGGATCAAACCTTTAAGTATTTGAATTTTAGAAAGAAATACACTATCACAAAACTAAGACGAAACTTGATGTTATAGTGGTGTTTTTTGGAATATTATTTTAAAAACATGAGCCAATAGGGAGCACATTTGAGATTTATGTTTTTTTATTTTTTTTGCAAAACACTGATTTAAACACAAAATAGACAATCCAATTCTTAGGCTTAGATATCCAAGCCAAAGGATGGGTAATTTCAAACAATAACAGACATGATGCGCCCTGTGTTATATTCTCTACGGGAAAAATATTATTTACATAATAAAAGCATGTTTTTGTTATAACGTGACCGAGTTATAAGACTCACATTATAAAGCAATCGAACCATACCACGAGCACATTATGTTCAAAATGTCTCTCAATTTTTTTTTTCAACTTTTTGGACCCGTATTTCCATGCACATGCCCAGGAGTTGTTGTTCAAAGGCACACAATTATGTGTGCCACAAAGATCAATGAACAAAAATTTAGTCTGGGATAAACATTGTGGAGAAATGTTAGGGCACTTTGAGATAGATAAAAACTTGGCGCAATCGAGCGAGAGATCTTTTCGGTCATGATTGGCTAAAGATGTGTGCAACTATGTGCAAAAATACATAGTTTGTTGATTGGAAAAAGGCAAGTCAAAACACAAGGTTGTATAAGCCATTGTCAATACCTACGAGATCATTGGAACACTTATGGATTTTGTCTTGGGATTGCGTAAAATGTAGAGGGGTGATGACTCTAACTTCATTGTGGTGGATAGATTCTCGAAGATTACTCACTTCATTACTTGTAAGAAAAGCGATGTCACCCATGTTGCAAACCTATTTTTCAAGGAAATTGTGTAAGGTTGCATGGGTTTTCATGCACCATTGCATCCAACAAAGATACAAAGTTTGTGTGCCACTTTTGGTGCACGCTATGTAATAAATTCAACACAAAGTTATAGTTTAGTTTTGCATATCACCCACAAACAAATGACTAGACAAAGGTTGTTAACAAGGGACATGACAATATTTTGAGATGTTTAGTAGGGGAGAAGGAAATAACATGGGATGTTGTTCTTGTGCAAGTGAAATCCGCATGTAAAATATCTGTCAACAAAAGCACTGGAAAATCACCATTTTAGACTGTGTATGGGAAAATGCCCAGGGAAATTGTGGATCTGAAGAAGTTACCATGTAATGATGGGAAGAGTGCGAAAGCAGAGGACTTTGCATAGGATAGGAAGGAGGTGCACGATCAAGTGCATAAGTAGTTGGAGAAGAGCAATGCACAATATAAAGAGCATACAAACTAGCGGAGGAGACACTTTGAGTTTAAGGTGGGAGACTTAGTTCTTGCACACCTGAGGAAGGAGATATTCCCATGAGGAACACATGACAAAATCAAGGGGAAGAAGATTGGACTATGTAGAGTCTTGAAGAAGTTTGCAGAGAACACATATGAGCTAGAGTGTTGGAAGGGATAGATATCTTGTCGTTTTTCAACATTACAGATCTATACCCCTATTATGTAGGGCAGACAAGTGGAGAAGAAAATCACACAGAAGTTGATCAGAGACACCAACTACCAGAGATATAGTGTGCAAAAGTGGAAACTTTTTTGAAGAACGCGTAGTGAAGAAGACATGCAAAAAGGATCACAAAGAGTATATGGTAAAGTAGTGGGGCAAAGAAGTATTTTATGCATCTTGGCTTAGTGAAGCAGAGATAGCAAGACTCGGCCATTTCATTAAAGAGCTTATTACTACTTGAGTAGGGGATCAAGTTTATTCTTACCCAACGTGTTTGATATAGGGGCATTTGAGTTCATACGTAATCTTGTGTCAACTAAAAACACTTAGTTGCAAATTAAGTTTTACAATCTTCTGTGTAATGTTTGTCATGCAAATGTGCACCACTCCTGAGCTAACCACGAAGTGATCACCTTCCCTTATCTGAATTTCAAATGATGCGTGAAAGTACTTATCCTACGTAAAACTGTGGAAGCCACACAAAAATATGAAAGCCATGTAGAACTGTAGAGGCCACATAATATTGAAGATGTGGCACAATACTCTGGAAGCTATGGAACACTGTAGAAGTTGTGCAACATTGTGGAAGCCATGCAAAGCCTACTCATGTTGCACAAGTCTGTTTATATTTTCGTAACACTAGGGAATGTCATGCAAGCTTATCCAATGTTGTGGAAGCCATGAAGTATTGAGGAAGTTGTGCGTAGTCCACCAATGCCTGTTTGAAGATGTCAATGTTGTCCTGAACCATAAATATCATTATCATGTCATTAGTCGCTCGTAGAAACTAAAAAAGAACAAATGGTTGGATTTACACAATTGAAGTTCCTGTCAATATTGCTATAGTTGTGATCATGCACAAGTGGACCTCGATCTGTCTTACACAACCAAGGACCACTTAGTTAAGCTTGATCAGACAAAGGGGGGCACTCTAAGCACATCAACAACCAACCATGGACACACGAGAGTATATTCTTCAGGGGATATTTAACCACATTTAATATCTTTACCTCCAACCTTTGCACATGTGAATTTTATATATAGAGGGGAGTATGTCCTTTGTAAGCGAAGAATCTTTTCATCCTTAGAAAATCATCAATCTTAATTTGGGAGCTTGAACCGTGTTTCCAAGATAATCTTAATCTGAGGCGATTGGCCTTGTAATTGTGAGCCAGATTCTAGTTTTGTAGAAACGTAGCAGAGTCTACAAGCTTATGATAGGTCTGGGTCAAGGGGAATCCTTAATAAAATCCTTGAGTCATATAAGAGTGTCATTGTGGTGTAAGTGCAATGTGTCAAAATATTTAATTCAATCCATTTAATAGAAATATTGTCATTTATTTTTGGTTTAGAAGTTGTGCCCGAGATCTCACTTGATTGTGAAGTCTACTCTAACAAGGGTTCATGTGTGGTGGAAGGCATCCCTTCATTGGGAATCCTGACCGCAATTGCATCATTCCCCTTGCTTGAAACTCTAAAAATGGGTTAGTAATGATTGGGATGGATTGCATCACCACATCCTCGTTGATGCGATGTACACCACGTTACATACCACTACTTATAAGATGGATCAATCCACATGTAGTTCTCCTAGCCTTATGATGAGACACATGTAATATATAAAATAAATAATAGAAATGAAACCCTTCATCTAGCACTCACACTTGGTAACACACATTTGATACTTCAAATTTGGTTTATGGTTGATATGCGACAACAATATAGATGACTTCATATTTCAATAGTTTTGTTGTTGGGATGGGTGCTCTATATAATGGAATAATGCAATGCTTGCTCTTAACCTTCTTACTGTGAAAGAGTAGAGGATCCCTAAATGCCTCGAATAGCTTAGGGTGGATGTTTATTTATATGTAACCAGACATGATTTCTTGCTCAACTGACCCAAAAGTACCACCTAGGCCTACTCAGCTAAATTACCCTGTGAAAAAATGACCATTAGAAGTGCAAGAGACATTTTCGTGAAAGGTGGTAGAGGTTTGGTACCGAATGTCTTGGACCAATAAACGTGTTGAAGGTGTGAAAATAATAGTTCTAAGACAAGTAGAAGTTTGAGTATATGCTTTATAACATATGTAGTGATTCGTAAGGAGTTGAGCTAGAGAATAGTTATTGTCTAGTGGGACTAGAATGTGGGATAGAACACAAGAGTGCTTCAAGTTGGTCAATTATGTATAAATGGGATAAATGTCAAAATAAGTGACATTGCCAGATTGCCAACTACTCGGAGCAAATTCCATGTACTACATTAAAAACTAAAAAGAAACCATTATGATTTAAAAGAAATTTTTTGTCAAACTTATTTTCTTTGATTGGAAAATGATTTTTGAACATTAGCCATTGTTACTAGAGTTTGAAAATAATGAAATGTCTTTAGTAAGCCCCCATTTAATGAAGGGCTTACTCAATATGACCTCAATTAAATCGCTTCTTAGAAATTAGACATCGACAAGTGAAAAAACTTTTCCACTCTTACGAAAACTTCATTCAAAAGGATTAGGCACCCATCTTACGTATTACTAGGCCCATACAAAATGTATACAAAAAAAGGTATCAAACCATGTGCAAACAATTTTCGGCTAACTTGCATGTGCATGAACAATACACATATCACAAGGGCTTAGAATGGATAGTCTCACATTTGACTCATTAGGGGTAACAATCAATTCTGATTCTCATATTTTCATTGCGTTTTAAATACAAGAAGCTTAAAAGCACGGATGGAAGACGAACTCAATAACTATGACTTAATGGATTCAAACATATTGTGCTTACAAGAGACATATATTGGAACCACTGCAACACACAACCTATACCAACAATTCAATTGTATCTCAATGTATCATGTGCATGGAATCATGATTTGTACAAAAAAACATGTTTTAGTTGTGAAGATAATGCAATACAAACGAACAACATAAAAACACTATTAGCAGTTCTTAGTAGTCATAACCAAGAAATGACCATAGTAAAATATTTATGTAGCACCAATTGCAATCAATTTTGAAAGCATATATATTGTTACTAAAGTATTTATACTTGCATGCACGGGAGACAACACATACATACTACGTGACTTCAACATTGAAATCACATAAAAACACCAAACGCGCAACAATTCTTGAAAACCATACGCAAAGTTATAAAATGAACTTTTTGAAGCAAAAGTAAGATTCCTTGTCTAAACCAATTATTGATCACATATGGTCAAATACGCATCATATTTTCAAAATAGATACCTATTGGAGTGACCATGACACAATCTGAGCAGCCATATCCAAGTTTCCTTAGCTAAAAAAAAAACAATTTCCAATTTACCCAATAATTGCATTACAAACCCAATATAACATCTACAATAAACTAATTTACCAATAAACTAATGACCATCACAAGGTATCTAAGGAAGCAATTTACAAATCTTATGCTCACTAATTCTTTGGTCATGTTTAACATTCAAAAAAACATTTCCTTGACTCAACTAGAACATGTTATAACATTCCTTCCCTTTCTAATTGGATTACATTGTAACAGGAAAGATAAAAAGAATAATTGAAAGCATATAAAGACGAGCATTTCAAGAACAAAGAAAAAAGTATGTATTATTCAAATATAATTTCTTCGAAGTCAACTTTGTTGATATGTGCTAAAATTTTCTACTTCATTGTTTGCAGACTAACAACATCCAAATCTATCTTGACATCCATTGACAATCTAAAAAGCTTTAGAGTTGGAAATGTCTTTCGAGGAGATGTCCTTGTGGTCTATAAAGCCATAGTGCAAAAAGAACAAAATAAGTAAGTGCTACGTGTTGATATAACAAATAAAAATGCTGAAATGACAATACTCTCAATGTGACCAACAACTTCATCCAAATGAACGAAGAAATTTTTTTCCAAAAAAAAAAGAAACATGATTACAATTTTTCACATGCCCCCAAACTAGCTATGATCATGGAGATTGTGATGTGATATTATTACTCAATTAATACATCACCATAGAATCCATATCTCCAATTTGCACATAATGCAAGTTTATTCCAAATACAATAATCAAACTATTACTACACAATATTGAACCGTATGCAAGCGGAACAATTGGTGCAATTGTTACATCTTCCAAAAATAATTTGCAGCTCATCCTAGAAATAGAAGGTGTTTGTTTAGAAGATAGCATATCAAAGGTAAGCTTCCATTTTTCTAGATAATTCACATTTTACGTTCTATTTCTTCCATATATAAAACTAAACATCCTTTTCTAACTTGACAATTTTACCAATTTGGGACATTTGTGCCTTTATTCACAGCAATTGAACAACTACATAAAAAAAACATGGCTTCCCAATTTACTTGTCCAAAAATATAGTAAAATAAAACGGAATTTATAAAACATTAGACTAGTCAATCAACATTCATCACACCATTGAAGATGGGAAAAAGGCACTAGATGATTTGATGGCAACTTTTAACACAACTAAGCTACACTATCTTTCACAATAGTATTGTATGTTTGCAACAAATATCAGCTAACATACAATCAGTTATTATATTCACATTGTCATTAGTTTATGCATTTCTTCTCTCATCATAGTAATTTGGTTTCAATTCAACTGCAACATTGCCATGTCAAATGCATTAACATTGGGCAATTGCTCTTCGATAGATATAAGGTGCATTGTCCATCACCAACATTTATTCAAAGCCCTTCAATATAACTTGCCAATAGAACACTTTTAAGCCATCCAGGGAACACTCATTCCTTGTGCCACTTGTCAAGCACAACGTCCATATTGCTCTAACCATCAACTAATTTGTAATTTAAAAACTAATAAAAACAAAAAAATATAATATATTTTCCCAGGTCCTTCACTAAATACACTAATACCTATACTTACAGAGTTCCGACCATAGTTATGTAAGTCTCGAGGACGGGGGATAGGGCAACAGAGGGACAAGGTTTTCAGGATGGCAAATATTTTTCTAAATTTTGGGGATGACAAGGGGGTGTTTATTAAAATAATATACATATTTAATATTTTAATTGTATTCAATGATATTTAGGGATTTAAATCGTGTTTAATGTATTTTAGGTACTTTCAAGATTATAATTTAATGTTCTTGGTAAAAACAACATCATTTTAAAAGTAAAAACATCAAGTTTTTTTGAAATATTCTAAAAATGTAGAGGACATCCCCTCTAAGTCTCGAAATCTTTGAAACGTTCACGATGTTTGAGACGTCACCAAAATCTAGGGGACGCATCCCTGCGTAACACTAGTTTTGACATGACTAGTACTTAAAAAACAAAACTGCCTATATATACTTATTGCAAAGATTTAACATGGAAGGAAAATTCATTCTAAACCAAAGCAATATTATTGTAGATGTTGATCTACCGAAGAACACTTAAGGTGGTACTCTAAGCCAATTATGCATCTACCAACTTGTTTCTTACGAATTACCTTTTGTCACTTTTTTCCTTACATCATTATCCAATTTTCCATGTTGCTTCTCTATGCATAATGATTAGGGGAGATGACCCAATAGTTGAGTAGGGTCAATAATTGAGAGGGTACTCGAGGGTGGGATATCCAAAACTTGAGCAAATTTAAATGACAAGTAGTTATACAAATGACATATTATTGTACAACTTGTAGCTAACAAACATGTAAAGTAACTAATCACAAGGTGACACATCAACTGCCCAATTTTTAGATAACACATGCACAAGTTTAGGTCCAACCATTTTAGTGCATTTCAAATTTGATATTTTAAATCAATTTTAAAGGTGACTTTCCCTCTAATTAAACACATGAAACGAAATATGTATATTAAATACATGTTGACTAAACTATATGACAAATTTCAAGTGTTGATATGGCATCTTTTGATCACCATGCCAAGTTAGGTATCACAACTACTAGTTCCTCTCCTCTACTCCATTCATTTGCGAAGACAAACTTTTGTTGCACCACACAATCAGTTTCAACGCTCCCTAGATTTGTACAACAACATATAAGGAGCTACATCATAAGAATTTAGATGATAAAAATATGTTTTGCAATTATACCACCTATTTCATCCAAAACCTGCCATTACTAAAGACCTTGTCAACTGTACATATATTTTATTTCAATGTTTAACAAGAAAACTAGTGGAGTCATTGCATTTTATAGAATGTTTGCTACATTTTTGTATTATTGTTTGTATAATGCTTCCACATTTTTGCATACACCCTTTAAGGTGCAGTCAATTGTTCCAAAAACTGCCACTGACTTTTATCTGCAAAACAAGTAACATGCAAACAAATAGGAACATCTAATGTAATAATTTCTTATTTTTCCTCTCTACACATATTCTCAAAGAAACACATTCTCTTGATGTTAATGTTATGAATTGGTTGATTGTCACTATATCTTCATATCACTACTACATTGGTTGCCTTCGTCTACCATTTCTTTCTTCTTACAGGCATGTTTTCAAAAGTAAATGCTAATCTTTGAAGTTCTTAAATTTTCCTTCTAGTATAAAATAGATGATTGTAACTGTATTTTCAGTAAATTATTACATAACTCACCACAATTGTGCCCCTAATAATTTCTTCTTTCTTATATGTATATTTTAATGATTACTTATCTTTGCAGTCATGTAATTGTTTTTTATGGAATAAAATAGATGACTGTAACTGTATATGCTGATCTTTATAGCCATTGAATGGTTTTCACAATATAAAATGGCCAATTACAATTGTATTTGCAGCTAAATATTAGCAATCACATGCGAATTGTGCGATGGAAACGCTGAAGGGGATACATTGAAAAAGTTAAACTTGAGGGAGCAAAACATCGAAGGAGGAAGAGGGGTGATGAAGAAGGGGTTTTAGGGAGGAGAAATCTAGGGGTGGGGAAAATGCTAGGGTGAACCAATGTGAAAATACTCTTTCTTACAAATAGACATATATGAAACATGTTCCATTTGTACCAATCTTTTGAAGGAGAAAGTGGGTGTGGTGTGCAATTCGTCAAAGCAATGTACTATAGAGATATCTTAGAAAGCAAGGCATGTTCGATAAATACTTCCAAGAGAAACTTGCATATGTCTCAACCCTGAAGTCTACTTATGTTAGTTATGGAAACTCGATGTTTAGGGTTCCTTATGCCATTAATTTCATGCATATTTGCGGTGTTTCTCTTTAGTGAGTTTGGTAGTGATTAGGGTTTCCCCTCATCAACAATCCTGGTGATATCATCCATCACTAAACATCGACACAAAACCTCGACCTGTTATTTCCTTGATGCATGTTAGGCACAACTACCAAGACTCCCATTTGGAAAATGCCTACAATCATAATTAATGTTTTAGGCATTGACAAAAGAGGAAAAATATTTTTTTACTTGTGCGTCTGAGCCCTCCTTGATCCTCTAGCTCATCTAAGGTTATAAATAGGAAACATTTCAATTTAAAAATTATAATTTAGTCGATCAGTTTGAAGATAATAATTTAGTTGATCAATGTGAAGATTATAATCTGTTGATGAGCCAACAAATCTGATTGCACAAAATATGTTGAATACATGGATTTTGGTCAAGGATAGTCGGTTGAGATGCCAACTTGTATGTTGAGGCATGGGGACATGTGTAGTTTGCACCATATAGCCGTTTGGGGAGTCGACAATGCAATATCTAACCATCGCATGCAACGTAAAACAATGGCCGAGTCAAGGGAAGATGCCAACTTGGGTGATCCCATAAGAGGTGTGAGAAGTTGCCAGATGCAAGCAAGTTTGAATCACAATACTTAGTATGAGATCCATAATGTAATACGATGTTAATCTCAAAGGACCCTCGATGCAAAGATTGATGCCTATTAATCCTTAAACCAAATGTAAATCCAATACCAATTGAATTTGAGGGATCAATTTGAGCTTGGTGAAAGTACAATCTTCAATGCTAACATGAAGCCAATTGAATAGTATGGGAGAGATGAGGCATACACTTTGCAGGGGTCTGAGGAGGAGAATGAGTCAGGAAAGATAACAAAACATGCATTTCAAGGTGAAAGGAGGAATGTGGGACCCTTATGTGGGACCTCCTATCCTAAATGATAATCTCTCTAAAATTGTTTAGGAGAGAGCCTCGATAATGACTGCTCAGTCTAGTTGAAGACAATGACATGCACTATTTGTGTACATTTAAATAAGAAAGGATCTTCCCATTTATAACGTGGTTTTGGCCATGCATTGAATTTTACGCACTTTCATATGCCTTTAACACATTGCGTGAATTTATAATTTCAAAGCTTAATAACTCTGCAAAGGGGTGCATTTATCCTCTACCTTAAGTTAGGCATTTAACAACAAATGAGTAGATACCACACAGACTAAGATGACATAAGATGGTGGAGTTGGAGGTTTTGCAGCTCATGACTTGTTTTTCCTTCAGAACATTGGATGCAAGCATGTCGCTATGATAAATTGTTAAAGCACATAACTGTGAAAAGAATTGGTGGGGCCTAGGAGAATCAAATGCACATGAACAACATTGATGGTTGCATATCCCTGGTTTAAACTCCCATTTTGGCCTAGCTAAGAGGATGGTGGTGCAAGTATGGAAAGGGCCGGATGGGATAACATAATAGAACATGAAGTGGAGATACTATCTCACAAGGCAGTTTGAGGACCTCAAACATATCCACAAGATGTTGCGAATGATTTTGCCAACATTCCCACCAAAAAGTATAATTGGTCACACAATGCAAATGCCTAAAAAAGGAGGCAACACAATCTCGAAATGTCTAATTCGATTTCAACTCGAAGCTCTTATTGGCTATCAAGGGACTAAATGATATGTGCCTAAGGGGGCAAGCCTTATGCCATTGACCTTGACATCCAAATTTCCCTTGACCTCGGAAGCTTTACAAATCCTCCTTCACCACCACCTGTAAAAATGAAACTTGCATATGTTTGAGTACGATACGCTTCTACCCTTGCTTGTAGTGCCCTCCTACTCATCATTGTTGTACAACTTATCCTCTCCATTAAGAGATAACATAGCGTCAACAAAACCAATTAGCGACATCATTCGAGCTATGAATGTCTAGGACCTTTAGTTGGTGATCCTATGTGGAGTATATACCATGTTTTTACCATTTTGTATTTTGCCTTCCACATTTACATTATTAAAACACATAACAATGTGATTGTAACAATCCCTAAAAGTTGCAAATCCAATAAAAATAGGGCTTTTCAAGTCAACGACTATTAAGAAAAATTCAATGTTAAGCAAAAGTTGCATTAAATAGGCGATGCTGTGATGGTAAAAAAAACTAACATGTGGTCCATATGTGACTTGTTGGAAGAAAAATGAGGATCACATATGTTCCCTCTGATAGAATCCCCAACGGAAAAATTATCCTCCCTCAATCCCCTTCATCACAATTATTTCCTTGTCGAATATTTCACCTCCAATCCTTCAACTTTTAACTTCTTCAATGCCTTTGACGACTCACAAGGCATTGGCGTTATTTTAGAAGCTTAATAATGAAGCAATTCATGAGACAACCACATAGCACCAAATAGGAAACAATTTCCACACATTAGAAATATGTGAAAACAAGGTGAGAATCTTTTTGGGGCGGTGTGCATATATGATGAAAGAAGTATTGTACATCATCTTTTTTAGCCCTATGAAGTTGTCTCTTAGTTAGTGTCTTTAACTTGTCTGTCATTTCAAGGACGGTGACAAATGTTCCTTAAAAAACTAAAAGAAACGGAAAATTTTGAGAAATTATTGGGAAATTGCCTTTGCCATTTATTTTATTTTATTTGTTATGGTATCAATGTTTTCGATTGGATGATGTTTCATTTGTTAGATAAGATGAAGACATGAATAGAAATTTGGCAAGAAAAGTGTGGGACTTGAAATTGCGAATTAAATACTTGCATGTCCCACACCTATTCCATGGCTCATATTGTCTTTTTACCCAAACAATATTTGTTGTTTGTGCTCCACTTTATCACCTCGATCTCGCTCGCATTGTTTATGTGAGTGCAATTTGTGCCTAAAGGGGCAAAAATTAAAATAGGGAAACTCCAATTGGTTCCAAGTTCAAAACCCAACGCAATGTTGGCTTCTTGTAGCACTTTGTAGCCCCCACTTTCAGTTTTAAGCTCAACTAATTGCAAGAAAATACATGATGCACGAACAATCAAGAATAATAGAGCCCTTCCAGTAGTTGGTCATATGAGCGCTACGTAGATTTTATTTGGCAATCAAAAGTTTTAGAGTGAGGTTCCATACAAATTCTTACTTTGTTAAGTGCAAATTGCTCTCTAATTTATGAGGGATTTTTATTACTAAAACCATTAAAGTGTATCGTGTAATGCCCAGGAATGAAAGAGTTAAATACTAAGTTGGCTTAGTAACAGGAAATGCCAACGTATTCAAATGTGAATACAAAAAATAAATAAAATATAAATCATACAAAATAAATTTAGTGGCGCTTGTTTTTTCCGCGAGCTAATGCAGAAGGCGTTGTCACCAATGTATTGTCAATTGTTGCACTTTATTGCCCTTTCTCTGTTGTAGTCACTGAAAGGGAGACGAAGATTGCCTTATATTGGCTATGAATAACATTACAATTTTTTCTCTCATTATGTTCCCAATTTCCATTAGGATGACTTCGCATCATTTGATGGCGACGACGGGCTGTCTAAACCATAGATGAAGAATTTGGTAGGCTCGTAGAAGGATGGGAACGGTGGCCAACAATTATATGTTTAATTGGTGACTGCAAGTAAAACATATGTGCCACTTGAAGGAGTTAAAGCTACTTAGGCTCGATTAGGAGAAAATATGCACGAGGTGTGGTGAAAGCCGATATAAAGTTGTCATAAAATTGTTGGGCGCCCTTGTTGCTACAGCTAATAGCTAAACTCCCGATAAAATGCACCTTCATAGATGCATGACCCAATAAAACATATGCATGCCCATGCATGGGCAAGCCCCGCTGTCAACTGTCACATCACAGATGTCTAACTTTGTCAATATATGAGTTTGACGATAAATAGTTGTCTGTTCCTATGCAGCTCAGTTGGGAGGACTGTGCTGGTGAACAACAGGTCGCAGGGTCAAATCCCAAAAATCACAGTTCAATGGAATGTATATCTTCAACCAAAGAAATTCGGGAAAAAAACTAAATAAAAATGTGTGCGACACGTATGCATGGAATGGGTACATGGTATTTTTATGAGCATAGGTGCGTTCTATCGAGAGAATAGCCCTTACCAATGTTGTGTGACAAGGTCATGAGGTCTCCTGCTGCAAGACACTTTTCTTTGACACAACAGCTCCAACACTTAATAATGGCATAGCTCTAGGTGTTGACATGGACGGTCGGATCGAGCCAGACATCAACAGCCGTCCACGCTCAATTGCAACTGGCTAATTTTCTGACTGGTGCTAGATCTAGCAACCCTCAATCCAATTTAGAAAAATGCCTTTGGCATAATTATCCGAACTACTCATACTACTCCTAACACTTATTCTATTTATGTATATAATTTCAAAGAAAAGCTCATCTTTGTACGCATTGATTAGGTGTCACTGGTGTAAAACTTAAAGTGGTGTTGGACTACTGCTAATGGTATTTTTGTTTTCTTTTATATCTTTGGTTTTGGAATTGTGCATTTCAGCCACACATGTTTTAGGGAAATGCTGCTGTTGAAGGATTTGAACTAGTTGTCATGAACTTAAAATGGCTGATCGTAACTTAAAATTCAGTTCTCTATTACATCACAGTACCTTGCACTACTAGTGCCCCTAGCATTTCTTTCTTCCTGCACTTTTTCTTTTTTCAAGCGAAGTACTTATCTTAGAAGGCTAGGAAGTAATTCTAATGAGGCATAAAATGGCTGCTTGTAACCATACTTTGTAAACATCTTAGGTAGGTATATATATTACAATTCCTCTTCTTCCTATTTATCCTCTAAAGGAAACATCAATCTCTGCAGTCTGTGCATTGGTTTTCAGCTGCCAAAGAAACAGAAAACTAGAGAATCAATTGAAAATAAAAAATCATTAAAACAATTCTTTACATGTAGTATTTACAAAAAAGAGTTTTTTTTCGCCAAATCCTGCTCAAAAATCCATTCACTAAGTTCCAACTCTTGTAGCTGATTTAAACAAATATGTAGGAGCTAGGTTTTGAATCAGTTGCACTCCATTATGACTACTTAGTATATATGGGCCAAATGCTTATTCAAATAGCAATATTGTTGCATTAATTAGATTATATGCTCAAATAGAAATATATTGCAACAGCAAAACAAAAAATTGTCTACAGCCAACTTCAGTATCTGTAAATGCAATACAATTTCTGACTACCTGCATTCACTTAAAACCAAATCCAACCGAATGAAGGCAACTGTGCAGCTCTTGTTCACATAGAGATGGCTAATTTCATTGTTGTTGTCTTCAATTTTTCATTTCAAAAATCAATTTGCAAGAGTGCACCTACTTCAGCTGTATTTAGAGTGGTTAAAATAATTTCAGAAAAGAATTTTGCAGCTCTTTCTGATTGACCATTACAGAACAGCAACCACGCTAGTAGTGAAGTTCCAGGTTTGAGCAGTCTGGTATATTTCATGAAATTTCGTAAATTTTTAATCATAATTGTTTGTAACCCCCAAAAATTGCAGGTGGTGAATCCTGCTGATATTTGAACTCGTTACTTTTACTTTCCAACTTGAATGCTTTGTCATTTGGGCTGCCCTTTCGGGCTATTTCATGCCAATCCTTATCCATTGGCTATTCACAAAGATGTAAACTGGAAGCCAATTAGCACATAATAAAAAATAATATTTTCATTTTGGATGACAATTCTTATCCATTGGCCATTCAGAAGGCTCTAAACTCGAATTCAACAAGCACATAATAATAATGGCATTTTGCACTCCGGTGCCTGGGTTTAACCGATGCATGTGGCTAGCGGGTGGTTGCGTGCATCCCCAGGGGATTAGTCTCACCCCTACCTGAACCCCAACTTGGCAGCAAAAGTAAGACCAAGGTAAGGCAGGTCTGGTCGCTGGGATAGGTCACGGGGATACCCCTGGGTTAGCAAAAAAAAAATAATGGCATTTTGCAAACCGTATTGAAAACCAAATACTTGCACAATTGCACCAATCTGAAATAAAACTAACCTGGAAATGTAAATGTAGTTTTCTGACCGACATGTGTGCATTTTGGTGATTAAACTGCCCATAAATTATAATTCAAAAGTTGTACAAGAAGGGAAGTACTCAGCAATGGATGTGCATTTTGGTGATTAAACTGCCCATAAAATATGTCTCAATAGTTGCATCAGAAGTTAAGTGCTTCACAATCAAGATTTGCTACTGAAAGGATTTTAATAAAGACCTCTCAGGCACAGGTTTTTTATTTCAAAAAGTAGATATGTTACACACTTACTGCCCACAAGAATAGGCTATGTTTTTTAGATCTCAAAAAGATTCCTATATAACTAGATTCAGAGACATAGGGTACAGAACACTTATCCTATCAAAAGAATGACTTAGACAAATTCAATTTTCACCAAAAGTTTTACAGCCTTGTATTTTTCTCCTTTCTTATTGCATAAAGGAACTGTGCGAATCCCTTTCTTCAATTCTGTCACGGGAAAGCATGTTTGACCACCAAAGTCATCTTTCTCAGACATATCATACTCATGTACTTCAATACGAAGCAAAGCTAATTCAGGAACAGTTAAGGGGAAAAAAAATTCTTCATTCCAGCATGGGGACCAATCGTCTTCAATTGTCCGTGTCTTTTTCATGCCTGTATCAGCAGGCACACCAGCAATCCCAACCTGTACATTAAAATTTGTCAAGCAATTAATACATCAGGAACTCCTCAAAAGAGCTTAGCTTAGCTCAACTCATTTGTGTAAATATTTTTAAATAAAAAAGATGATTTTTTTACCCTGGTATAAAAGTCAGGTGGAGAATAGGTGTCAAAATGTGTTTTCTTGAACTCCTGATTCCAACCATCTCCCATAAATATTTTGATCTGTATATCACAGGACATGAATCAAATCAAACTTCACTAGCTTATTTTAAAAAGTGAGAAATTGAATCTCACAATAACACAAATGCAATGTAAAATGCCACCGACACCAATACTGCAATTACAAATGATTCTTACTCATCAGTTCATTAGCAACGTGAGTTTGAGTTCTTTATGTGCAATGCGAAAGAAGCTAAAACAGTAGATGCTGTTGTTGCTTTAAAGAATAAGAAAAAATGTCTCTTGAAAAAAATGAGGGAGAAAATAAATGCTCCCAAGGAAAAGTGAATAAAACATTCACTATTTTGAGATTTGCTTGGAGAAAATAGTCTATCAAATCATACCAAATTGAGCCCATGAGTTAAGGCAATGGCATCTTGGTTGATATTGTTCTCATTCAAAAGGCTAGGTGACTGTTCTTCAAAAAGAAGCAAAATTTTCTGGTTTATTTCCATTACTATCTACCTCAGCAAATTTTCTTTCACAGTATCTAGAACTAAATTAAAACCAAGGGACTTCTCATTTTTTGGTTCTTTGGGTTTTCTTCCATGTACAAATTTTGGATTTTATTTTCCTTTTCATTATGCCTTTGCCATTTCTTATCCATTCTAATTACTTAAAGCTGTTTGAGCCTTGAAGTCTATCAAAGAATCACAAATTTCAATTCCCTTTCCCTCGATTACAAATGCTTCACATCTGATCATTTTTTTGCCATCTAGTCACAGACCAAGGCTATAAAACACAGTAGGTGGAAACCCAATGGATATCAGATTCACCCGCTACATTCCCTCCATGTCTTAATTTCAGAAACATCTCAATCATATTCCTGTAGTTTGATATGTTAATTATGCCGATAGGCGTTCTTGCTGTGAGATGCATCAACCTATAGTACAACATTGGATGGCTGAGATTTTATTTGAGCTGTGACGACCATTGGATGTGTATGAGCCGTTGATTTGGTTTCCTCGGGAGAAGGGAGTTTTGAATGTAATGAGGATCGTGAAAAGCAATAGGCGCAATAAAGAAAGGATGGCGAGCCATCCCGTACTTAATTATGGCAAATTCTGTCAGATTCTTCAGTTATCTTCATAAAAAAATGAACTGTGGCGTGCAATGCATAGGTGGTAGATGGAAGCATGCAAAGCATTCATTCACCTCAAACAACCACAATTACTGCACCTTTTGGCATTATGGCGTCAACGGTTGAAATTTTCGCTTCATTTATGGGTTAGCTGAGTTTCTTCTTCGTATGAATAATGCATGCATTGCCTGGAGCCATGTGGGGCCATGGTGCAGTGTATTCCATTTCATTCACCCTCAGTTCAGACTCATCACATTCCTTCACCACCGGACTTCACGAAATTCAGATCGAGCTCTATTGCAGTCTCATTCTAAAATCTCTTAGACAACTTCTGCAAACACAAAAATTGGTGTGAAATCTGAGGTATGTAGCTCACAACCTCCTCAGCTCCTTTCACCTTCTTGAATATTCATTTGAGGCTTGAGCTCTTTATTCTTGATAATCATTTGAAATAATTTGACTGCACTTTCACCTATAATCCTATAATTGTCTTTTTAATTCTTTATTTTTGCTTTTCAACCACAATTGGGTTAAAGGTTGAAATTATGCATTATTATCTTGTCACTCGTGCACATGCAGTGATGTTCATGTATTGAAGATTTGAATCAAATTTACAAACTCGCCCATTTTTCCTGCGAAGATGAGTTGTGTAGTTGGGCTTTTGGCTCATTCTACTAATTTGTTTAACATGTTCGAAACTCATCTTTGTTATTGCTTAACATGTCACAGATTTTGGAAGATCTGCATGGTATGAAATTTCCATGGTGGATGCCCTTTCAACAACCAACAACATCTTTAAAATTAGCGTTTCAGATGTTTGTGGCTGCTAATACATTGCAATTGGGAGTTTCCAAATTGCATGCTAGGGATAGTGTATGCTTTCTTCCCTCATAGCCGAGGTTAATGTTTTCAAGGTTTTTTTTAAGTCTTGTTATTGTTCGTTTCGAGGCCTATTATTTCTTCACGGACCTATAATTGTTCCTTCTGAGATCTATTATTTCCACCCCAACAATATGGTTTTTTTGACCTAAAAACCTTGCTGGAAGAACAACGATCATGTAAATCTAGTGCATGGTTCCATTTCCTAGATTGGTTGATACAAAAAAAAAAAGATAAAAAGCTCTTGTTATTGTTCCTTGCAGGTGCCGTAAATCAAAAATCTGTTGTGCGAAGTTTCGAGGGAAATATTGGAAAATCCCCATCACAAAAAAAAATCAGCATCAATAGGTGGCGATCAAATTTAAAATGTTGCTTCTGGCTTCGGATATATCCTACTCCCTTAACCTGACAAGTCAAAGTTTTTAGTTTTAAATAAATCTCAATAGTTTTCGGTTGAAATTTATGTCCAGCTATGAATGAATACACCTTATCCTTTTAATTCTATTCAACTTTGTCAAGCCTCCTTTCTCACCCTCCCACCCTTCATCACTTTCCTCACATTCACTACATCAAACTACATTCTAACAACTGCAAACATGTTCGACTACACATAGGTTCCAATTCAAGAGCACATATTACTTTGTGTTTTCCCAGCAGATCTTGGGATCAATGCAGTATATGACGCCACATTTGTTGCAGCTATTTCCTCAAATACCCTTTGCTTTTGCATTTGACATACATAGGCACAAGGTCATTCACCACATAAACACATGAGGAGGATCATCTTTCTCGCACTTTCAGCAGCCACCTTTGTAATGCAACATGTTCTTTCCCTTTTGACCTGCATGGTATGTCAATTGCAGAAATAGAATATTTCTTCTTAGTTCATATTAAAAGAAATTAAACCTTGTCCTAACACTGCAAAAAAAATTCATTTATTGCTGTACCCTGTTCTGCTGCTTCATTGTTTATCAGGTTTTTTTGTTCAAGCACATGTTCTGGCCCAGCATACTTTGGGGTGTATGGCCCAGATTTGAATCTCGCTAGCTATGTTAAATTAGCCAATATTATATATATAGTCTGTGATTATAGGCTTTCTAATGCCTCAAAACATATCCTCCGGTGAAAATGATTCATCTTTATTATCCTTATCGATGACTAAGTGCAACTTGGAATGTTTTTGAGTTTATTCATTTCTTATATTTCTGTACTTGCAACAACTAGATGTCTGTTGCTCTTCTGAACATTTTTTATATTATTTATAAACCCAACAATCAGTTTGGTACAGATCTTACATAAAGTACCAAGATATGAAAGCAATTGTTTCTCCTCTGCACCTCACAAACAGAAGTGTGCCACTATCAACGTGCCCATTGCACCTGTTTAGTGCAATTGCTAGTTTATATCTAACACTCATCCTCTCAGAAATCTTTTGTCAGACTATCTTTTCTTGAACTCCAACCATTGCAACTAGGATCGTCTAACTCAGCCACGACAATCACTGGGCTTCACTGATGTGTTCAACAGATCGATGCATCAATCTTCCTCTCCTTCAGCTTGACATCACATTCATGATCTGAAATTTTAGAAAATGGAGGCATGCTTATAGGTTTGCACAGGCAGTTGTTTAGATGACTTCAAAGCACAACACATTTAGTTGTGTTCCCAAAAGACAAAGCATGGACACGGGGTTCTTACTCATATTAGTGCCATATTGCTAACATCATGACTGTTAGGTTGCTTTAACATTTAGAAGGCATCAGCAAAAAGAGTAGAACTTGCTCAACAATCATCTATTTTCCTCGAGTCTCAAACTTTCCTAACAGGAATCTTCATCAACATAACTTTTCTTGATCCCTTACCAATAGTTGCAAGTTGGTTCATCTAACTCAGCCATGATAATGATCAGCCTTCAATGGTGTCGAACTACTGCTGCTCTAGCTTCAAATCACATTCAAGAGGCACTTTTAGTTTTGTGAGATGCAAGCCTTCTTACAATTCCAGATAACGATGTCTAGAATCCAGAGGACTTTAAAGCCCTATGGCACTTACTTTTTCCATTCCTAGCAGCTTTCAGTGTTGAAATTTGGTTAGAACTTAGATCCCTTGGAGTGTCCTATGTCAACCTCACATGTAGTTTTGAAGGGTGTTAAGGAAAAACAGTATAATTCACTCCTTAACGACAATCTAGTTTTTTGTCCCACAAATAATAATAATATTCTTAGCAGCAAAGGAAATTCGGTAGGTCATGTAAACTTTATAAGACAAAAATCCATTTTGGGCTTCTTATGCATTGTCTCCACAAAAATGAACCAATAGAAATTTAACAACACTATGAATTATTCCTTGCCCTGCATTCTTCTTTGACTTTCGCAAGTTCGTTGGTCCATTATTTTATATATTTATAAGAATGTTATCAAATCTTGAGGTAATTTTACTAATTTATGATAGTTTTATTTTACTTTCGAATCCGGCATGGATAGTTCCTTGTCTTACATTCTTCTTCGACTTTCGCAGGCTCACTAGTCTCTCCATTTTCTCTAGATGCATGGAAAGTCTAGTCTTGCCATATAGGTAATCATCTGAGCTAAGATTTCATTCACAGGTAAAGATTTCATACTTTTTTCTTTGTGTCCCTCACTATTTCTTTACTACAGCCTTTGCAAGCTTACATTTCCATTCCATACTAATCCACAAAAATTCAAAATAAACTCTGATATGGCTAATCCATTGGATGGTGGGATGAGATTCTATACCAAGAAAGCATATTTAGTGATTGAAGATGGTGACCTCTCCAGGAAAGATTCCCTCTAAAATATTCTCATCTAAACATTGGCTAGTGTTGAAAACACACATATAGTAGTTGTAAGCCTTTCTGATTAATACTATTTTCATTATTTACAAGAAATCAAAAAATTATAATTTTCAGAAGATGGGTCACTTTTGTACTTCTCTTTAGGCATGCCTATCTATCTCTGTACTCCTCCCTTTACAAGCTTACATTCCTCCATACTAATCCACAGAAATACACAATCCAAACTCAGATATGTCTAGGTCAGTGGATGATGGCATGAGATTCTCTACCAAGAAAGCATGCAATAAATGTCAATGGCAACTTCTTCAGCAAAGTGTCCCTACGAATACTCTCATTGAGATATTTTCTAGCATCTATAACATAAAATGGTACAAGCCTTTCTGATTAAACAGCTCAAAGTAGCCGATCCTGGTACTGATATGGGTACAAAGATCAAGTATGTTGGTAGGGTGATGTTTTTGGGGGCCTAGTTTGGCTATGTGTAAGGTCGCACAAAAAATATATTATAATTTCAAAATATAGCCAGATAATCAAAATTAACCATATAATATGTAAAGTAAACAAAATAAGTTAAATAACCACAAATATATTGAAAATTCAATGCCAAATGTCATGATATACAGTGGTTGAACATAGAACAAGTACATTGTGTAAATGTTACAATTTATACAAAAAAATCAAGATAAATCAGCATATTCATTATAATCATAATCATACTGCTCTTCAATGTCTTCATCGAAATCATCAACATCATCAATCAACAATCATTTTTGTTGCAACCCCCTTAATCTCCTTGGCACCAAATGGACAGTTGTACAGGCGTAGGATTAGCAAAAGGATGGATGTTCAGCCCAAAACAATTGAAAATATGAAGGTGAAAGCAAATGTGCAATGAGAGGTAAGTATCCAATGTGAGGTAAATGTTTTGTTGATTAAAAAAGACTGTAAGAGTGTCTTCTAGGATTTGTAATGTTTCTTTACTATTTTTTGAGTCCAAGTTTGACTTTTTTAAACAAAAAAAAAAGCATTTTTACCTACAGGTACCTGCTGGGTATGGTACGGTATCATTCAGCAACGTAGTTTCTGTTTTCATAACTTGTCAGGAATCATATGACATAAAACCTAGGTTGCCAGGAAACAGATATAGGGACAGGTTCGAAAAACGCAAAAAACGCCAATTTTCAAAAAAACTTTGGGTATAAAATGGCATGGAAATGTCCATAGAATATATTATTAAAATATATATATATATATATATAAAATTGCATAATACTCGTTTTTGTCCATAGAAGATAAAGCACTTAAAAAACTTTGTATTCATTAAAGTTCAAAACATTCAACATGCTTAAATTTTCATATGTACATGATTATAATCTAGATTCTGGAATATATCTGATTTTTCTCGATTACTGCTAAAACAGAAGTATCTACTATTTTTATTTTTATTTTTGGCATTTAAAAAAACAGAAGCACTGCTGAAACGGTACAGAAATATCCCGGGTACGGCAGAGCCATACCCGGAACTGTTTTGGAGTTTCAGAAACGTTTCACGCGAGTACCAGGACCAGGACCTGTACCCGGTACATGAGTACGCTGCCCTGGTTGGCTCTTTTGGGTGTCCAAGCTGATAAAACTATAAGTTTTCAGAAGAGATAATTTTAGACCTCTCTTTAGGTGTCTACCTCACTATCTCTGTACTCCAGATTTTGCAAGCTTACATATTCCGATTCCCTTCCATACTGATCCATAGATATACAATGAATGATGAGGGCAAAGAGTCCCTATAAAATACCCTCATCTAGATATTGGGTAGGGTTGACATACACATGCTATTCTCATCATCTACAAGGAATGATAAAATTATAGGCTTCAATGAAGCTCTTATGCAAAAACGAGTCTAGATGAAGTTACAAGGAAAAGCACAAACTTTAGAATTATGGGTCAAATAAAATTGACAGAACCCGTAAACCTGACAAACATGTACTTTATCTTATGCTTACATGCGGGAAAAAGTTAATAGAATAATGCCTCGAACTCTGCTCCGTAAATGTAAACTTTGCTCCATACTTTGATCTTTCTAGTTCCCATTTCCAACTAAATCCATTTTCTTACATTAAAATATTGTTTGACGTATGCAACCTCCCCACATGCCAAGTTCTTATGCCAGTAAAAGTCATAATCAGTTAAGTATAATGTAGACAATTTAAAGCAAAAAAAATCATGAAAACCCTTATCACAAAGAAATGATTTCCTTTGGCATCATGAAGAGTGACTTAACTATCTAGAAAGACAACATAAATAGAACAGTCTTCTTTATGCAAAGCAAAAATAATATTTCACGGTTCACCCATGATGGCAATCAAAAGATATTAGTGCTTTGGATTAAACCTATCCCAGTTCATTTTGTATGAGGGTTAAAGTGCATGTGATCAATTCAGTCCTCTAGGAACAATGTTCCCAATCACGCCAATGAACCTCTGGGAAGAATGATGGACTTGGAAGAGTCAAGACGCTGACAGTACCTTTCTGGACAGCGGAAACGCTTAATGGATTTCTAGCCCAAGGCACCATTGAAAGATAAGCAATTAATATCCTTCCCAATAGTAATATTCTCCCCCCAATAATCTGTTGTTGCAGTCTTTTCCAACAACACCAAAATTCTTAGTGATAACTCTCCCAATTCACGACTAATTATTACAGAAGATTTAACTGGTTCACATCTGCATTTGACATTTCTGAGCTAAATAACAACTTTGCCTCTCTTACCTATTTTAAAAGTTAAATCATCACGTGCAAAAAAAAATCATTTAGAGAACACAAAAAAACTTGTTTATTATTTGCTTTGCTTAAGAGGTGACAACATTTTGCAGCTCTTTGGACCCAAATCTGTTTTTGTCCAAAATGTAAGTAATTATTTATTTTTCAAAGCAACTTCAAACCATGCAAGAATACTGTTTCTACCTAGCTCACGTTTTATCCAAATAATTAGATTCAAGCTATGGTATTAAGCTCAAATTATTTAGAAAAGGAAATGATAGAGAATCTAAGGTCAAGCATGAAATGATAATGAAGATTCAATTTCAACCACAAATAATATAATTGAAATGTAAGTGGCTTCAGCATGACTTCTGTATACAGTAAAATATCACATATGAAAAACAAAACTCTTTTTACCTTTAATGTGGTCTTAACTGGCCTTTTTGCATTAAGATTAAAAATGTTTTGATCGTCTTTTTCATTTCCATTTGGAAGTAGAAATGCAGGCTTTTTGACATAACCGCAGCCTCCATTGGCTCTAAAAAAACCATGAACTAACCAAAGTGGCCTCCCATATCCCTGCAACGTACAGAACAATCAATTCAGATATTATTTTAAGTCTATTTGTTATTGAAATTAAAAGATGGATGTAACAACACAAAAAGAAAAAATTACAAGAGAATGAAATTCTCTTCTTTAAGCAAGGAAAATTATGTGATTTCTATGATTAAAATTAAGAAGAAAGTTGATGTAAATTGGAGTACTTAAAAATGGAATTTAAACCTATGAGACAGACTGGCACGTTTTAGAAAACTAAAAATTCCTAAAATTGCATGACAAATGACTTGATCATATGTCTTTAAATATGTCAACTCCTCGTGCAAAACTGTTAAGTTTATGGAAAGTCAAAAATTCATTACAAAGCAAACAAGTTGCCCCATCCCTCTAATGATAACTAATTTACTAAACATGTATAAATTAAAAGCAAGCTTTGTCATGAGTAAATGGTAGCACAAAGTTTACAGACGTGTGAGCTGACCATACAGTCAATTCACCCCTTTGCATGCATGGGATCCTTTCTGGGTAAAACCCTTTAAATAGGATACAAATACACAACCACAAAAAGAATGATTTCAGACTACCCTTAGCCATAATTTCTATGATTCATTTTGCTTATGCAATCTTCACAAAAATCCAGTCATGGTGACTAGTTACTAGGATGACAACACAAATTGGTGAAAATAATAAGCATGATAATCATGTATATGCATTGTTTACTATGCTTGATTTGTATCAAACAAGTAGAGTGCAGGCAACATCTACTAGAATAGCTCACAAGCAAGTGAATTTCACTTTCCCTTTTTGCCTTCCAATTTTCAAGAAAAGAAAACAAGTCTAACAGTTTTACTAGAAAGAACAAAAATATTTAGACTAATGTCAATGTATAGCCAAAGTAAGTCAATGGAACTCAAAAAAGTAGCAAGTTATAATACTAATCAAGACCGCTAAAAGGACTCTGATAAGGAAAAAAACAAAAATTAAATCTAAATGTAAGAAGAAAAGGAACCTAATAAGGGAGACAACCTCCGAATGAGTGAAACCTAGGCAAAACTGTAATTACAAAGTGATTTAAACAATATCCTATGGAAGGAAAGTCCAATACCAAAAAGAAAATTTTGATAGAGGGGGCATCTAAGGTGTACATGAAAGGAGGAATTGATTTGTGAAGATACTAATCAATTGAAGAAGTAAACTAGTTCAAACTTATTTTGTCCTTCAAAGAGGCCTAAGATGGCAACCAGCTTCAAGGAGCAAAGAGCTAAATATGGGTCTCTCTCAAACCTGAAGTAGAATCACCAAGGTACCAAGGTTTGTGAAGATAGAAAAACAGCATGAAGGCACACAAGCCAAAGAGGAGGGTAACAAACTGATCCTGGAAAATATGTTGAGACTTGAGAGAGTCTATTAACAATGGATGATATGTTGACACATAATCGTGAGTACTTTCTCATGAGCTCTATCAAGAGGCTCTAAACTTGGGCCCCAAACCCATGACCCATATAGAAGAACGAGTTTAATGACCCTACAAGTCTCTTTTCAAAAAATGTGTTTGGGTTTGAAAAGGGTAATGACCCATGAGTTGTGTAGGTTGCTACGAAACAGGTACGGGTTCGAAATGTGAAAACACCAATTTAAAAAACCCTTGGGTACGAAACGGTATGGAAACATCTATACAATATATTATTAAAAAATACAAATATATATTAAAAATGCATAATACTCATTTTATGTCCATAAACTATAGAAGACTTAAATATTTTGTATTCATGAAAGTTCAAAACATTCATCATGCTTAAATTTTCATATGGACATGATTATAATCTAGATTCTAGAAAATAACATCTAAATTCTCCTTGAGTACCGCTGAACAAAAGTATCTAGTGTTTTTTATTTTTTGTTTTTGGTTTTTTTTTTAAAAAAAGCACTGTTAGAACAATACATAAACATTCCAGGTACGGTCTAACCATATCCAAGACTGTTTTGGAGTTTCAGAAACATTTCAAGCGAGTACCAAGACCAATATCAGTACCCGGAATGTCAGTATGCGGGTACACTGCCTTGGGTGGCATTCACAGGTATTTGAGAAAGAGACACCTAGAATACACTAAATACTTCTCAAATATCTCAAGTCACGTTACAAATATCAATAGACAAACAAAAGCCATACCCAAATTCAAATTTCCTAAAGTTGAAGATCAACAATATATTTGAAATTAAGTTCATGATAAATATACCATTTGCTAGGAATTGATGCAAACAACAAATTGTTAAGTTCATAACATACGGGTAATTCTTTGCAGCATATATAAATGATCAAATTGGATTATAATTATTGACATAGATCCAACATAAAGAGTTTTTCCAATAACAAGATTTGCGAAAATGGCAAAAACCACTTTGACCTAACATGTTGCACAATATTTGGCCAATTCAAGTTCTTCCCCTAGTTGACATAAGGGATGTCTCTTGGTTGTAACAATATTTTCTGATGTAGTCCAGGTCAAGGTTAAACAATGTTCCATAGCCCGATTTTGATTTCAAGAGTGCGTTGAACATATGTAATCCGAACTCAATAGCCCGAGGGCATCTAGTTGCAAGTAATGAGTCATTGAGTGGTCAATTTGACAAGAGAGTGGAATTCGAGGCCCGATTTTGCAGCAATGTAGGGTAAGAGGGTGAAGGAGGTAGTGAAGAGTGACATTTTTTGGGCTGATGCAAAATACATTGTCTCCATAATTACTCTAGTGTTCAAAGTAACATTAGATGATGAACATTAATGCACCTAATTAAAGACTAGCTAGTTGCTATGATAATTGTGCCATCTTGTGTTATTGGCACAACTGTCATGAACTAAATTATGACAAACTTTAAGGCATTAATGCAAATGGTAATGGCCAAACGAACTGTCATGTACAAAACATTGACCCCACATATGCATGGAAAGGCTACAAACGAATACAAGGTCATAGTGCACATGTAAAGAATGGGAGAAGCCCACATATGCATGCCATACAATAATCACTACAATGAATCATGGGAAAAATAGACTTGGGAGAAGCTCAACACTCCCTTGAACATGACTGCCTATGCATTGAACCCTACATGGTACATACAAAGGCCTAGTAAAGTTACCCCCATACAAGATTTTGAGGTGAAGAATGGGTTCATGAAAGCTATTTAGAAGATGTACGATTCTTTAAATGCTAGCTCAACACTTTAGAAGATGTACGATTCTTTAAATGCTAGCATCATTCGTACTACATAGTCAAAATTTACCGGTAATAGGGTATATCTAAAAGAGACCACACTAGATAGGGAGACTATGGCATAGGACTCAATTCTGTGGTGGACTAAGCATGGGCCTACTTCTTTGACAACCACACTAGCCATTCAGCTATTGTCCTAGGTTTCTAGCTCTTCTATTGTTGAGAGGAACTGCCCTACTTATAGCTTCATCCACTCTATTAAGAGGAACAGGCTTACCTTAAGGAGAGCAAAGGAGCCCGTAGCTATACACAACGCCCTGCGTCTTATTAACCGAAACATGCTTATGTACAAGAAGAGTCCAGTGGCCTGATGGGATGTAGAGTGAACGGAGCCAACATAGGTTGATGATGATGTGGCACAAAAATGGTTGGTTGGTTGGTTTGGTTTAGAGAATTTTTACCTCGAGTCCAACAATTCGAGTGATGAGGAGTTTGGTGCAGACTTAGAGGATGATTAGAGGCACTGTGCCATTGACCAGTTGTATTTGAAATTTAAATGTAATCATCGTTTTGAATATAAATATTAATATTTTGGTATTGAGCATTTTCATTGTTCAATGTAATGTGTTTAGTATTTCAAAGTTTCATTCGGATATTCTCCCATATATAGATAGGGCCAGGCGGTGTCTACGACCTATCTATATCTAGACCCACTGATGGCATGTAGTCAATCAAATCTATAGAGCTAATGCAGTCTAGTCCAAACTTATATCTAATTTTTCAAGTACGATATATCTCTGTATTAAAAATCGCGATTTATCGCACGTTTATCGCGATTTATTGGCTAGGGCATTCAAAACAATTTATCTTTACAAAAATCGTGATTTCTGTACTGTCGATAAATCGACGATTTCTGGCAGAAAACCTTCAAAAAATCATGGAATATCGTTTGGGTTTGGTGTAAAAGCAAAAAAAGACCAAATCGAAAAAACGTGTACCATTTTTCTGCTGCGCAATTCATTTTCCCCCCTGCGACCATTTCCGCGTCTGTTTTAGAGCATTTCGTGGCTTCTTGCAACCATTTTCGTGGCCACCTGCAACCATTTTTGTGGCTTCCAGAAAATTCATTTTTATTTATTTTCATAGTTTTTCCATAATGTATTAGTGGCCCTAGGTTTCTGAGTTTTTTATTTAGTATATAGATAGTTTATAATAGTATATGCCCTAGATGATATAGTTAGTTTATAATATTTTATTTAGTATATAATTAGTTTATAATAGTTTATTTAGTATATAATTAGTTTATAATAGTTTATTTAGTATATAGTTAGTTTATAATAAACTATATGCCGTAGACAATATTTAATATATAATAGTATATACTATATATGTTATACATTAATTACGTGTGCATACAGAAATAATAAAGATAAATCGTTCATAATAGTTAATTTAAGTTTAACAATGTCTATAAATCGTTTAGAATAGTAAATTAGTAATAATAAAGATAAATTGTCTATAGAGTCACTTCTCGCATCATTTAACATTGTTTTTACATTTAATTTAAGTATATTTTATGAATTTAAATGTTTTTAAAAGTAGCGATAAAGTTGCCGATTAATGCCAATTTTTTGCCGATTCCCGATTTCCGATTCAAAATTTGGCCTGCCGATTAATCCCGATTTACGATTTTTTGAACTATGCTATATATATTTGCACTGCCATCCCCAAACCTAGGCCCTTGGTCCCTCCATCCCTAAAAGCTATCCTCCCATTCCGAGACTCGGTGAAACTACGAGGAAAAATGAATAAAAATCAAGTCCTAGCAGCCTCAAGACAAATTTTCCCCCCGTTATTTATCCCAACTATGTTGTTCCCACACTTGTTGCGGCCATTTTCAAGAAATTTGAAAACTCTATCATTTAATGAGAATTTTTAACTAGTAGACTATATAAATTGGCTAGAGCTTAAAATTGCTTGAAATGAAGGCGGGATATAGAATATGACTCTTATGACCTATTCTGACACATTTACAACCTCATACACGCCTTACCTGGAACAAAGACTGAATTTGCTATTAAAATGGGGGTTATAACCTCTTGAAAAGCCTACAATGGGTCTCAAACTAGACCAAAACTCGTGGAACAATGTCTATCAATCTGCAGCAATGTTTTTAGGTAAGAAAAGATTTTAAACAAGTCATAAACAGCATGTAATATCCTTCCCTTGACTGTTACAGCCAAAAATACAAAAGAAGACATTTAATAAAAAAAATAGGGCTATTTTGACCAGTCAATTACTCACTGCTTGCTGAGAGATGGCTCCAAAACTTTGTTCCTACTCCATCAGGGTTGAAAACCCATTCCAAATCAATTCTTCACTTGTCCTGGAAGTCCCCAATCATTCCAACCCCTACTGGTCCGAAACACGATTGTTTTCTCTATTTTTAAGTCTGAAAACTGAAAAATCGCTGGTGTTTTTTTGCTTCTGCCTCAAACAGAGTTCTTTCCTTGGGTTTCTATTCTCTTCCCCTTTGTTTGGTCACTCCCATCATGGTTTTCACACAGCAAATCAAAAAATGACATATTCGCTTCTTCCAAAGGCATTTTTGAAGCATTTCTTGTCATCATAACCCACGACACCTTACTCTTTTCCCCAATGCTCTTTTTCCACACCATCTCCATCTGAAACTCACAAATTCTGCATCATTTTTTTCTTTCCAGACGACCTCTAACAAAATAAACCATGACATGTGTATGCAAAGTGTTTGATGAAATATCAACACTTGTAAAATCAACCTTTCACTCATAAAACTCAAAATTTCTTTGAACTGAAACATAACGGTCTTGTCCCAAACACATAACAATGATGGGTGATGATAAACATTAATTGAATCAAAAGAACAATTTAATCACTTTGTTGCAAAGACACGCGATGGAAAGATAGATTAGCAACATCGAACATACATGTAAAATACAACTTCCACTCATGAGACCAACATGATTTTACATGGGAGTTCAACATCCAAATTACAAACACACTAAGGTAACAACAAACTGTGATGAGTGTTTCACTGGTATGTATGATGATTTATGAAGACAAAAAGACTATGGAAGTACCACAAACTACAATTTATGTTGACAACATGACTATGGAAAGACCACAAACTACACAACACCTTTACTTATTGGTGCTCTCTCATTTTGGTGATGCGAATTGCATTTAGGCATGAGATGCTCCTGCATCATTTTTTCCTTTGTAAACAGATGAGCTTGAGGTTTAGAGAAATGGAAATTGAAGCCTAACCTTCTTTTGCATCTCCATACTTGTGCATAACTACCTTTGTAATGGTGAATTATAAAAAAGGTTGTTTATTTTTTTCTAAAGTTGCAGGGTTCTCAAGTTTTTTGTAGGTTTCTACAGTAGACCACATGGTAGGTGGGTGGAGTAAATGCAAGACTTTTGTTTATGTGCACCAGAGTCGGAATAATGTCAGAGTAAATGGTAAGATAATCAGAAATAAATCTTTTAGCAACAACTACTGCAAAACATTGCATACAAACTTCGACAACTCTACCACCTTTTTTTTTGACAACAAACAATTGAGAATTTGGAAGGACACTCAAAAAAACCATGAAGAATAAGAAAGGATCTATTTTAGCTGAGGAGCATCCCTTTCTCCTTGCAAACGATGAAAACGTAGTAGCTTAAGAATTTAGACTTTAAAACATCAATGCCTTCATGTTGAACTTGAAAACTTTCTTACAAATTGTTTTCTAGGCACTTTTGAAAAATATTGGAACAAAAATAATAATTTTTCGGAACATTTAGCTATCAAAGCAATTATGTGTTCATGATCTTCTTCAAGGATGACACAAAGAGTGATTAATCAATTGAAAAAGATACAAGGTTGTGGCCCAATGTAATGGTTTACAAATCCTACATTTTACAAAAATATGCTGATGTTTAAAATTTTGAAAATAATAAAAAACTAGTTAAATTATTCTCTATAAAAAATGTCAAACTAAATCTAATATACCTTTGTTTCATACATTGTACGTCTCTACAAATTCTAAAGATTAAGTTTTATAAGTGGGTTTGTTTTAAGAGGTGTTCATGCTCACTCTGTTACAGCAAGCAGTCTGGCATGCTCATAATAGATGTTGAAATATTAAAAAGCATGCAATTAATAATAAGATTGTTTTTCCTTGTCATTAATCTAGTACATACTTCTTATAAAACTAGATCTCCTAGGGGCTAAATTGCTCTTTTTAAGGAGGCCAATTTGAAAATTTGCAAATGATTATCTTAGGGTTATAGATATTCCTTAAAATTGGAAGGCTCCTCTGTAGTCAACACTTGAGATATGAATGCATAATTAAATGTTTTGCGCGCTCATCTTACTGCCTCTTCCCTTCTTGCTCAAGAAGTTGTGTCTCGAAAATAGGCTACAAGTATCATTTTGGTATACTATTCTGTCAAGGATTTGCTGCAATCTCCTTATACGCCAGCTCATCATTGTCATGTGCAATAGTACTCAACAAATATGACATGTTATTTTGCCATTGAAGTGTTGGACTCTAGTTATTATGGGTGTTATTTTGCCCCTATACATTATGTTAGCATACACAAGGCATGTGAATTGTATGATAAAATGCCTCAATGAGATGTGATCTCATGGACTTAAGTGATTGCAGGATATGCATAAAATGGGTTTGTTAAAAATGCCTTCAAAACTTTTAGGTGAATGCATTTGACAAGTGCAAACCCAACCTCCACAACCTTTGTCAGCATACTCCCTTTTTAAACCAATATGGAAGCCTTAGCACAAGGTATGAGCATCCATCAAAGTATAATGGAAAGTGGATTTTTGTTTGTGAAATGCCTCAAACAAATGTGGTCTCATGGAATGCCATTATTGTAGGATATGCACAAAATAGCTCTGACAATGATGCTCTCAAACTCTTTGAGGTAATAAAGCACTCTACAATGTACTCTAGCCATTTAAGGTTCGTTTATATTTGCTTGCATATTTTGTCTCATTTATGTTTCTTGGAAAGCTAATATGTTAAAGCACTAAGTGGTTCTTTAAATCTACTTTGACATCAACACTTCACATTCACTACATTCTCAAGAGTGAGTGTTAGCAAACTTACATGTCTCACTTGCATTTGTATTCGATTATTACACAACTAACTATTATTTAACATCCCTTCCAATGTACTTTACAACATTTTTTTGGCTTTAATAGAAAATCAGAATTGTCAATCACACCCCTTATCAACATCAACTACAAAAGAAATAACTGGCCCTCTAAATCAAATAACATATTTCATTCGGCATTCACATTGCATTGTACACGTGATTGCTAGTAGATATTCCTTATTTCAAAAAATTCAATAACTTGTGCTAATTTGGAATCTATATTAAAAGTAGTATCTTCTCCTCTTAGGGAAGATGTTTTTATCTATAAGAAAAGTGAGTGATTTCCATCTACTACTAAGAGCGAAAGTGACATGGTAGAATTGGCCTCCATCTTTTTTGAATGAGAAAAATATTTATGTTAATATTGATAATAAAAGTCTAGAACATAGTGAGCCACAAAATGGGCTTATTATAAAACAATAATTTCACAAGAAAAAAGACAAGCAAAGTACTTGCACAACCAACTAAAGTGTTGGCCCCAAAATACATTGAACAACTTGATCTGATAACATCTTACAGTTTTTGCTTCCAATTCAAAGGAAAAACTATAATGTGAGATCTAACATCAGAGGCAAAGACACATTGCCAAAGTACAGGGTTTACTACCAAATTACTGCTCTATTAATTTGAAATGGCATTGTTGATCGCAAAATAGTTAGAAAGTTTTTCCATTTCTTGAATTGGAGGTACCAAAAGCCGTCCTCCATGCAAGTGGGGATGAAACTAGCATACCAGAAGACAACATGTTTAGTGTTTGATTATGCCTTGGAAGAGAAGTCTAGAGACCATGTTTTTCAAAATATTATTACGAAAGATTGGTAAGTTTCCAAAGCACTAGCACCATTTGTTGTGGAAAAATTTCGCCCTTTCCTCAACCACAAAAAAATTGTGGCTATGCTCTAGAACAATGGAGTCAAGACTGAATATTTTCTTTTAGAGTGATTTGAACTCCTCACCAATCTCCGCTAAATGCTCCTTGATTTGGACAACTAAGAAGACTCCAAAACTGAATGGCTAAACAAGAAACATTAACTTGGATGAGTTTTTTTCATTATGCAAGTGGTGTTGGCCATATTAACAATCATAGGGGTGTTCCTTGATGTGTTTATTGAGCTAGTCATTAGTTGGAAAACATTATTGTGCCATTGGCAAAAGGATCAGGCCAGCTATGAATTAGAAGGGGTGTTGTAGAAGGGTTTAGCCTTCTTTGGGATGGTAAAATGATTTTCCCTTTCTGTGGAATAATAACTTAATTATGTTCAAGGGTTGGGGGTGAGAATGGTTTCTTGGGTATGGACATGCTGAAAAGTGGGCATTTACAAGGCCATGGCTAGGATTGGCATACCCAAGCTCAAAGATTTCATCAACACCAATGGTGAAGGTGCAGGCACCTTAACCAACTCATGTCTCAATCCATTGCTGCAAAAGATTCAAGATGAAGAGAATTCCTGGTGTGGAAGCCTCTATGTTCACAGAAATGTTGATAACAATGCCTTAGATACGGAGCTCAAGATTGAAGAGAGTATGGGATATTGTAGTGCAAGTGACACGTAAAAGGCCTTTTGAGGCCTTGCCCAAGTCTGAGGGAGTTTCAGGCCAACAACATCTACACAGATGAGATCATAAGTCATACAATTGCTAAACCAAATGAAAAATTATTTAATTGTTCCTCTTTGGTCAAAGCAGAAATTAATACAATACACTAGATAGTGAAGAAATGATTGTGACTGGTTGGGTAGTTTAGATTCACCGAATTTATGGGTGTAGGTATATAAGAGAAGGGGTTCAAGGTGTAGACACCTAATTTTGATAGAAAGCATATGGCAGCAACACTTTCATCTCCTTTTTCAACACTTTGACAACCAATGCACATTAGGCTCCTTTTAGCTGCTTTTTGCCTTATAGTCGACCCCACAACTTTTTTTGCCGCCAATTGCTCAAAGACACTCTTAAATTTATCCTCAATTTACTTTAGGACATTCATTACACCCTTTTAGACTCATCCATTGTTATTTTTGAGCTTCGGATTCCCCCTAACCATTATTGAAGCCCTTTGACCACTATCGGCAACATCTGACCATCATCACCAATTGATTATGGTCACATCCACTATCAACATTCGATTTTGGTCAACTGTGTTTTCTAAGTCTTTTTTTCATTTGGTCATGTATTGGTGGTCAACTTTCATTTTTTCTTTGGGTTTTTCATTTGGTCATGTATTGGTGGTCAACTTTCATTTTTTCTAAAGTCTGACCTTATTCTATTATGCGATTGTGGCCATATACTTTTGCCAAATGAAGGATCATTGCATTTATTGATTACACATATAGGGATAGGGTGAGGCCTCTCACATTGGGTGGGTCACATATTGCATAGAACTACATAGCCATGATTCCTAGCATAATATATAGACCAACCCCCACTAAAGGGTGGCCCAGGCCAATAACTTCGCATACTATTGTCCTTTTTGGGTGAGTTGCTAGGTGATGAGGCTAGATTTGAAACGAGAAGAAATTATGATAATCTCTACATCAATTCACAAATCTAGAAGAGGTTTTGAGAAAACAAGAACAAACGAAAGTGCTCACACAATTTCAAATCATTCAGACCTGCAAAACCACTATCGGACTAGAGCATCCACTATCGATGACTAATACCAGTCACATGCATCTATGTCTGGCATTTCTCATCAAATCACTATCATTCTTTCAAATTATGCTCCGTACTATCTCCGAAGCTTGTTCTGAGAACTTTCAGCCTTTGTCAACATTAAGGTATGTATAAATCAGGTACAGATTCTCCTTGTGCTTAGTCAATTCAATTATCAATTGCCACTTCTCAATTTATCTATCTATTGCTGCCCTTTTCAATTCAGAACTCACTGTATTTATTGCATTCATTTAGGCTCTAAATTATTCTCACTTTTATTGAGTTTGGGTACCTATGCTCAAAACAGATTAGACACAAGGTCATATGGGGGCTTGACTGTAAGTACTACAAAGGCATAGATGCAAAGTTAAATTGTATAATTGATCTATCTTTTCTTAATTTCCCTCATTCTCTCTGTCTCTTAAATAAGCTGCTACAACTATATATAAAAGAGTGTGGATTCCGAAATGTTAGACACTTGTCACACGCATACACAGGAGATTGTAAATACTTAGGGCATGACTATGTTCATAACATTAAGTTGTCACTTCATTAGTTACAAGTATATGAAGTGCAACTACACTATTATGACCCAAAAGTAAACATTAACTTTATCACTCCCCCTTAATGTTTACTATGTTGAACCTTACTCCAAAACCATCCATAAAATGCTCAAATTTACAACAACCAAGGGGTTTGACAAAGGTGTTTTCTAGTTACTCATTTGTTGACTTGGAGGACAATCTGATTTGCACATCCTTGATCTATTCTCTAACAAACTAGTGATGCAACTCAATATGCTTGGCACGAACATGAAACACGAGATTATTGGCAATCTTCAAGACATTACAAGTAGATCAGTAAATCTGATTGTCAAGATAGATTGTCAGCTTGATTGTTGAAATTCAAGACCCCTGAAAAACCATCTCAACAAGATGGCCTCTCCAGCTACTCCAAGTACAACCATGTCTTCTACATCAGTTGATCAAAGGTCGACAAAGGGTTGTTTCTTTCTGCTCCATGATAATATTGCTGAACGGAGAATGAAGCAATATTTAGACGTAAATAGCTTACTATCATTGCATCTTGTTCAATTTGATTTGAATCCATACTTATTGTGGACAAATTAGATAGTTCGCTATCACTGCATCCTGCAAAGTATGATCTGAAAAAACTTATTGTTGAAAAACTCCAAGCCATGCTGCTCCCGACAATGACTCGAGACCACTGCACAAGAGTAATGATTCATTTTCAGAAAATTATGATATTCTGAATAAAAATCAGTACAGCATAAACGACCGTTTCGGAGCTCAGAATGGTCTTGTCACAATGATAAAGCTTTGTGGACTTCTATATCACGAGTCGAGCTTTCCGAAAATCAGAGCATACCTAGGAAATTTATGACCCTGTAAAGGTGACCCACTCTGGATGGTTAGCAATTCTCATTTTAGTAAATCTCTTCTTCTTAGGAGTTTTCCCATTCGCATGCCTATGCATGTTGAATAGCTATTATTAGCTTTTTTTAGCTTTAAATAAGATTCCTATTCGTATGCCTATGCCAGTTGAGTGGATATTATTGGCTTTATTTAACTTTAAAGTAGTTTACTAAAGATTCATTTGCTTAGTTATAAGACAAGGGTTAGCCCTATTGTAATGCAGAGTGGATAGCAGTTATCTCTTCCACAGAGATAGCCTTCTTTTTAGAAACACTCATATTATCTCGAAATAAAGCTTTGTTTTGTAATCATGCAAATTTGTGTCAATTCAGTAGAGAAGAGTTTGCTTTATTATAACACAACAATTCCTAAAATTTGGTGTGTTGTCCTCCGGATTGAATCCTCAATTTAGATCACATACTCTAACGTTCATTGCAAATAAGTCAAAATTGTCTTTACATCTATCCAATGATCTTTACCTCTATCTAATGACTATCTAATTGTTCATAATCTAGATAGCTTGCCAACTGAATAAAGATATCATGTCTAGGTGTGGTCCGATAAAGCAAACTTCGAACTCCCTATCGATATAGAGTTCCACTCGTGGGTTTTCCTTCAACTTTAGTTTCATGTAATACTGTTGTCTTGCTTTGCATCAAGAGAATAATGAAAAACAAGAATACATCTTCACACTTTAAAAGGATGCAGGCTTCCTTCTAAAGAAACAACTTTATTTAAATTTCAAATAAACTAATATAAACTATGTCATCCCGTACAGATACATTCTGATATGAAGCGTATATTTCATTTATTGTAGAGGAAGATGAAACAGTATTACATTGCTAAGCTAACAAGAATGTCATTAGAGGCCCCCTAATAAAGGGGTCGATAAAAAGAAAGAGGAAAACTCAAAATTGAAACATATGGATGGAAATAGGGTGAAAATTAATATTGAAGGGGGCCTCTTGAGGGAATCCAAGGGCAGCTGGTGCTAGAGGCCTATGTTGGTTTGAGAGAGTGAACCTAATATTCAGCATCTATTGGGGTCTAGAAGAGACTACAAACAATGTGCCATTGGGGTCTTGGAAAAACTACAAACAAGGTGGCCGATGCCAAGGCCTCTAGCGTGGCCTAGCCCTGGCAATTTCCTATAGCCTCTTGAAGGTGTTTTGAAACAGATTCACAAACCCTAGCTTTTTCCGTCCTTTCAGGTAAAAGCCTTTGAAATTGGCAACTTATTCAGGTGATTCTTGATATTTGACACCTTCTTGAAAGGGTCCAAGACTTACATATCTATCATAACGCCCGCGGGACTAATAGGGCCACTAAGCTCCTTGCTAAACAAGCCACTTCTTTGAGGATTTGTGAAACGTATACTGGGAGGCTTGAAGATTTACCCCATCCCGGACTTAGAGCGGGACAAATGACTATTTTGAACGAAGAAAGAAGTTATTAACTTCCACATGGGAGAAGGTATCACCTTTCCATGCCCCTAGAGACTTTGGTGTGATGAATCCCTTAAAAGAGGATGATGGAAATGGTATGGGATGTTTGCAACCCCAATCATCTACAGACATGAGGTACTATTATTTTTTTCTTTATCCTTTTCTGCACCCCGACATCATTCACACCCTGTCTTGTGAGGGGAGAGGATCTAGATGCTTCGAGTGTGTGAAAAGGATGGAGAGAATGCAGCATTATATCTTCTGTTTTATTTCCTCTCCTTCCGTAACTTGCATTTCCTAAATTTCTGCATTGCAACAGTCCTTGCACTTGTTTAATCTCATGGTGATGGTCGGACAGACATTGGCATTAAGTAGCGAAATTGGTGGCAGTCTGGATTTGGCAGAATGTGTTTACAACTTCACTTGGGCTATTTTCTGCTACACATTGGCTTTAAGCCCCCTCTCTGCTCTGTCTTATCTTCTTATACTGAGTTTTTATTTCCTATCTGCACTTTTTCTATCTCCTCTGCTCTTAATAAGCTCTGGTTTTTAGTGGCTCCTAGAATTACTTCCCATGCCTCTAAAGAATCCCAATTTGGGAAATCTAAACCAAAAATCTGGTAATGCCAAGAAAAACCCCATTTTGACGCTAAAGAACTCGATGATTGGAAGGTGAACTGCCACTCCTCACCCTTTGTTACCAGGTCAAAACTTTTGATGAATGTTGAAACTTGAAACCTTGAGTTTCATAAAGGGATCCAAGAGCCTCGTTGCACTGAAAACGTTTCCACTGCATATACCCACTCCCCCCGACCCCATAAGACAACAAGGATAGAAATTCAGTGGTCAATAATAGTAATGCCTAATGCTATAGCGGAATTCAATCAAGCTTCGATTACAAGAAGTTTGAGAGCTAACTGGCTCAATGTGAGAGACTCCATTCTTAACGAGCTCAAACCTGTTGTTGAGGATATTGCAATTTTAAAAGACCATATTGCTTCTGCAATATTCAAACCGCACTCTGTTCTTCGTGGCCTTTCCTCGGGAGCTCCGGAAAATAATGGTCCTTTGGTTAACACTTCTAAACAAGATTATAATCTTAAGGAGCTTTCGGTAAAAAAACAGGAGCAGCTTTGGGATTTATATTCCTTATCTGTTGTGACTGAGAAGGCTTCCTCTTAGGAATCTGGCCCTCTTAAACCGGTTGTAGACTTTGATGACTTCAGCAAGGATATGATCACCTCTTTGAATAGATTTTTGGATGTGTTTATGCCGTTTCTACTTGTGATCCTACTGCTGTGTAAACAATTCACAATTTGTGCCTCCAGCTGACCACCAAACCCTTCATCAAGGAAAAGGATCATGATTAGGGCTTGTGGCTTTCTGCCAAAGAGGGAGAGAAACCCGTGGTGGAGATTAATATACAGGGTGTTGGTATTTGTGGGTCTTTTTGATTTATTGTGATGCTTTTATGTTTTCACTTTTCAGTTAAATCATGAGGGAGGAATGCCCTCAATGCAAAGTGCTCTAATTTGAAAGCTTTTGTTAGATACTCTGCTATTCTTGATACTGCTGTAACTCGGACACACACAATGATAGTTTTTTGTTTGTGTTCCTCATACAATGATCTCAGGACTAGTAATGTCCCGTTCAGTGCTACATGGGTTTTCCTGAAGATCAAGATTTCAATGCCAATTATATGTTGGAAATCTGCTAGACTGTTCTCATGATGTAGCACATGGTTATTTTTCGTTTTTGTTTTCATCTACTTTGATATCAAAACCTCTCCTCATTTGTTTTCAGAAACAAGAAAAAAGAATTTGAGTGGAGGAACACAGTGGAAATATAAATAAATAACATTCTTTAGAAGGCAAGAAAATAAAATCAAAGAGTATGTAACATGAAGAACCTACTAATTATGAGAGTGATGAAGTCCCTTTTCCAAGAGCATATGAACCTGAGTAAAAATTTAAAAAAACTTTTGGCAGAGATACTTATAGGAAATGGGAAATGTAAAACTAAAGGGGCCTCATAAACATGTTTTTAATAATTAAGCAATAACTCTCTCAGTAAGGAAAAAATAATTCCTCTTTAGGAATTGCCTCGTTCTTTGATTTGAGCTGGGAGGCAGGTAATATGTTATTTGCAAAGTTATTTTATGACATCTAGGATGTTCTAAAAGGCATTCTGTGACTTAGTACTGCTATCATCTTTCTTGGTTTAATACTGCTATCATCTTTCTTGGTTTAATACTTCAATGATAAGTAATTTTGAACACATTCATATATTTCTCGGCAATCCCTGGATGCATGTTTGAGTACAATATTGTATCCAAGATCCATTATAAGTGAGAACAAGTCTTCTTTGGTATAGAAGCATCTGCACTATGGTCATGCTTCCTCATTTACTTTGAAACATTGCTGAACACAAACATTAAACTCACATTTTTTATCTATGTTTTGAGTGCAGTAACAGATGCACACAACCATGTACGTAAAGGAAATGCTTAGAAATGAAATTTTTAAAAAGAGCTAGCATGTCTGTGCATTTACAAGCAACTTGATTAGAAAAATGGAGGAACAGGGGAATGGTCTGTTCACTTGACAAAATGCCATATTTCAGAAAATCTGGACCGCAGCTTACAATCAAGCAATGCTCACACTTTTTAACTATACCAACCTCGTTTACTGATGCCAATCTGGATTTGCTTCGTGCTATTTCATCTCCTATTGGTTTGAGCAGTGTTGCACAGAGACTCGTCTCCTACCAAAAAAATGTGTCTCGGAGGCTCGTACTTGTTGATACTCGTTTCGGAGACTTGCTTTTCAGTGTTTTCAAAATAATATATATTTTGTACTCTCAACCTTAAGATATGATGAGATATCAAAGATAAATATCAATATATTTACTTTTATCCTTTGTCAACATCTAATATTTTAATTTTGAAAAGGTAGTACCATTTTTCTTAGGCCATATATTATTATTTTTTCTAAAATTTATATATATATATTGTTTTAGCGTGTCTCCGAGTACCCATCGCCTATTTTTCTGACAATGGCATGCCCGTCCCCGTCTACTTGTACCGGTACTGGCACCCATACCCGTCTCCTAGTAACTATGGGTTTGAGATTTGTTCTAGGCTCTACAAGCTCGATAACTATTACAAATACAATTGCATAAATAATATCCATCTAACATAAAAACCAGGCTAAAATACAACCACAAATAAGACAACAACCAAATTCCAATCATATCTTGGCAATAAATATCCTAACAATTGGTACAATTTTATGATTGGCCTAAGCCTAAGTTCAAAGTGATTTTTCAAAGTGTTGTGTCTCTGCATTAGAAGGGGATGCACTATCTAATTCAACGGTGCACAAGGTAATTTCTCCTTGCCAAACTTAAGCCTTTGAGAATCATACAAGACTGCCCTACTGTTTAGCATCAACATATAATGAAAAACAGGAACAAATATCCTCAATAGTAGATAGAGTGCAGCCTCCTTCCAAACAAAAATTATCTAAATTTAATATATACTTAAATAACCTTTGTCATCTTGTTTGGACACATTCTTACTTTAAAGATGTTGTCTATCAGAAGGCAGTTGCCACAACATACCTTTTTTAGAATGGAACAAAAAAATGGGTGTAAGAGCTACATTGTATGAGCAAGGAACATTCTTACGAATGGTAGGAAGTAGAAAACAATGAGGATGTGTCACAGATACCTTATTAATCATGAAAGAAGCGTACCTCTTTCCAAATTCATGGGTGACAAAATATCTTTGGTTGTAAAACTTATTGAAATTAGGAAGGCAAGTTACAAAGGATAGGATCAAACTAGAAATTTGCAAGAGCATCATCCACGCAGTACTTTTTGCCAATAAAGAAATATGCTTTACTTGAGATGGTTGAGTCTTAGGAGGAAATCCATCATCTAGTGCAACTACGATTATTTTTATTTAATTATTAGAGTAAATTGTCAACGAGTTTGAAAATGCCCTCACGTAAAAGTTAAAACCTAGCAATTCCTAGTATGTATGTTTATGTGGGAACTAAATCCGTAATTCCTTCCATATAAGATCACTAGTCCAAACCTTTGGATACTGCCATAATGCTTTGTCATTTCCTGTGAAACATTGTCAGAAATTAGACCTACCAATATTGAACTCACATAATTAATTTACGATTTGAGTGGCAGATATCTAACCATGTTGATAGTGAAATAAAAGATATCAAGTAGAAAACCGTGTTAAACTCAACAACACGCCACATCTCTGAAAAATTGAAAAATAAAGAAAATCAACGCGAAAGCTAACTAATTGATTTCAGACTTGATTGGAAGAGAATATTCTATTTGAGGTTATCATGTTACCAACACAACAAGAATAATATAAAACTCCAAGGCACGTGTACCTGCATATTTAAGGCTACCATCTGAGCTCCATGAATCCAAGCAAGCAAGGGGTTATAATTTGAGGAATCAACCCGTGAACCCTTTGGATATATTCTCAAGATGTTCTTCTGGGTAAATCTACAATATTGAATAAAATAAATACCAAATAGCCAATCAAAGATGTAGTTACTGACGAGAGATAATTGTAAGGAATATTGAATACAGAAAATGATGTGTTTTGAGGAGTTACCTAATCACATGACTAGAATGAGTACTGGCAACCTTTTCAAGTTGTGGCTCACTTAAACTAACACGTCTGACCTGCTTATCATCCACTTTGAGAGAATCCTTCAATGATACCCCTTTGGGCTTCCCCGCTCTAATGGTTATAAGGCGTTTATACTCAGGTGCTGCATCTTTATCTGGGTTTCTTTGCAAAGTCCCTTCATCATCATCAGAATCTTCTGCAACTGATCCAATGGAATATGAACACTGCCAGTACACAGCTTTAAGATCTTAGAAGTTGCCAATGAGTGAAAGTGGGGAGACAATATGTTGATTTTGCAAAAGGAAGAGAACTGTCTCAATAAACAAGAATAATATTGACAAGAAGACAAGTAGGCGAGGGAATATTTGAATTTCTGAATCAAATGAGTATTACCACCTTTTCTTCGCTTGGTAAATCTGCACCATAATCTGGGATTTCATCACCCCATGGTTCTTCATCAGGCGTTTTTTGTTTCAGCTTGTCCCCATTTCCCTCAATTTCAGCAATCTTGGAATCTAGATATTCTTTTGGAGGTTTAGTTGAGATGATTATGCGCCCCTTCAACGATTCTGGAGTAGGAAATTCTTCCAAGAGTTCTGAATCTGGGTAATGGAGCAATTCTCCAAAGGTTTGGGTGATCATCTGTCATAAAATTGCTAAACAAGTTAAATGAAGTTAAAACGGACCCTTCTACAATTGATTTAAAAAAGGAGGAATCTCATAAGCATGAGACTAACGACTTACTGTTGCCGCTTTGGCTTGAAGATCTTTGGTAAGGTGATCCTCCAATGTTATTATGACTGGATACTGGGATGCAACAAAGGCATGGTTTTTTATTGACTTGAGGCATTTGCCAAACTCTACAGGAGTAGTCAAAGTCCTGAGTAACAAACATTTTGTTTCATCAACGAGTTGATAATGGTTATATTCTGCTAGCAAGCACATAGACTGCTTGTAATAAAAAAGTGCAGCTTTCAGAAACACACCGGAACATACTGGTATAAATGCAGTCATTAATATGGATAAGGTCTAGCTGATCAAGAACGCATAAAGTGGTGACTGATTATCTTTGAGTGCCACTTGAACTTGGACCATGAAAAAAAATCTATATCAAGAATGTTCATTGTCTCTGGATACTCATATTTCAGAATCTAATAAAATGTATCCATTATATTATTGAGTTATTGAAACGCATCTAGGTTAAATATGATGTTTTTAACATGATTAGTCAGAATGTATAAATTTCTTACAAATAAAAATCATTCTATAAATTCTTTTTATTATTAGCACAGAACTCGTCCCTGTTGCTATACCCTGTAAAGCTTCACAACAAGCACAACCAGTTGGAAGTTCATAGTTCATACCTTCCATGAAGAACAAGTATGTCATCTTTTGATGAATTTGGCCAAATATCCAACTCGATGACCCGTACACCTTTCTCAAGAGCCTTGATGATAGGTGCATCACTACAGTCACTGCTCAGCTGATTACCAGTTAGATATGAATTATGACCCGTGTATATGAAATAGTGAGACAACGGTGCTCTCATATCATGGTGGACCTACAGTAACCATCAAACGGTAGCTAATCAACCATTGCAATGAATCTGTTTAATTTCTACTGCATTGCATCAAATACTTGGGGATTTCCCAATATCTACCAGAAATTAGCATAATCAAGATAAATTTCATCAGCAGTGAGATGAACAGATTTAAATCTGTTGCAATGAATCACTTTATGTTTACTACATTGCATCAAATACTCTGGAATTTTACGATATCTATCAGAAATCAATATAATCAAGATAAAATCAATCAGTAGTGAGTTATGCAATTTTAAATCTGTGATTATCAAATGCTCTGACTTCTGCCTACATATTTATCAAGAAATTTAGCTTCATGTATGCTTCCAAAAATCCATTGACACCCTAGGTCCGGTTTCCATCATGATGTGCAAAATTAAAAAGATGTGTACATCCTTGACCGTGAAATGATTTAGTTCAATTCCCATAGCTACTTAGTCATGGTTTAGGAATATCATCTGCTATCTGTCAAATAATGTTCTAAAGTTTCTCAGTTCTTTCTTACCTCTTAAAAACATATATGAATTGAAGTCTGCTACATTTGAATGTAACCTGGAATTTATACATAGCAACTAGTCAAATTCAATTCAGCATTACTTTGAGCATATGCACACTTAATCGATTGGTGGCAGCCTGTTACATTTTAATGTAACCCGAGATGTACACATAGTAACTAATCGAACTCCACATTACCTTCAGGCATATTTTAAAATTGTTTAGCGTTTACTGGCATGTTATGAATAGTTTACACTTTACATTATGTGTATAGCACTCTCTCGCTCATGTGGATGCTTTCTCTTGGGGTTTCTCTATCGATAGGAACATATTGATGCCTCTACCTAATTTTGCACATATTACTGTATGATATTTAATATTTATTATTAAGCGTGCAAGAACAGCTATTAAACTGCAAAAAAATGGTCAAACGGAAAACACTAAACATGACTCTCCCCATCGTTGCTTTCAAGAGAAAAAGACTAAACATGCATCATTTGTATCATTTACCACTAAGTCTCTATACTCAGAGTTTTGGATAAGAAATTGATTTTGGATTAACTGTGTATAAGGTTTGGGTATTGTGCTCCTGATTGACCAATGTCATTTGGGCACAGACAGAAGATATAAATCCAAGAAATTACAGCGCGACAAAGGATTTGCAGCCAATAAACTTCAAAAGGACAAAAAGTAGTTCAAGCTGTTGCCAAGAGCGAAACCAAACACTCATGTAAAAAAGAGTACGAGTTGGGAGAAAATGGCTGCTACAAGCCGATTAAAGCACAGAGGCAAATTGGATTAAAATTCCTGGCAGACGTGTTGAAATTGGGTAAAATACTGCTCCAACTCTGGGTGCAGGGTACCCCAAGGGACGAGGCGTGAAAGATAAACCCCTGGGTACTGGTATCTGAGCCAACAGTTACCCTGCAAGGAAAATTTGCAAACAAAAAAAGTGCACAGCAAGAAATGCATACACAGCTAGATCAACCCCATAAACTACAGTTTTAAATTAAATCCATGATGACATTAGGCTATGGAATATGTTTACCGAGATCACTATGGATATTTTCCCATCAAATAGCTTGCGTCAAACATGTTGGAACCTTTATCATGGTCCCCGTCTTTAGAGAGATATCATCAATGAGCTAGTTCCTTTACCATTATCATCATAGTTCATGGAAACAGCCATTACAATTTAAAGTAATACCAACATGACTGATTTTACCTCATTAGATCTTACAGCCAAACTGACGTCATCATTGAGGAGATAGCGGAAGAAAGCTTCAAGGTTGAGGCCCTGGTGGCGATGTGGAACACCTAAATATGAGCGTAATCTCAGAGCATCTATTGTCTTCTGGGCATCCACCTCAGAAGACTCGCTCTCACCCTGAACTTCTACGAGAAATTTCTGCAGATGGGTAATGCTCATTATACCATTTTCAGAATAGTTTTTGAATATATCCTTTATTTCTGTGGCTGGCTCATCTGAGCCTGATTTGAACTTCCTTCTGAAACACCCACAAACTTTGTATGCCTCCATTTTATCAATTGATAAGAATTTTCACGCAATCGAAACCCTTCTGTTCAGCATACATCGCCATTCATATTCATTTCTGGGCAAAACTCAGATTTTCCTAATTTACCTCCAGCAACATCGAACTATCCGGTGCAGAAATTTTAAAATATGGAACATGTGGCTCAATTGTCACATCGATACGGATGACGAGGTCAAACATCTCGTGGAATAACAATAAATGATTGTGAATATACCTGCAAAAGCCTGTGAGGCTCATTAAAAACCCCATTTGATGTCTCATTTCGTTACATAGTGCCGAATCGACGATAGTAGTATCAAAATTTTCTGCAGAACACGTCGAAATTCAAACAGTAAGGGGCCCAGTAAAATTATGTTAAAAAAAAAGTTTGAGTTGACTGTGGGGAATGTAGTAAACAGGCTAGCTGTATGGAAACGATTAATCCGAAATCCTTTTGCCATCGGGAATGTAAGAGGAAAATACATGTCCACTTTCTAATTTAGTTTTTTTTACCATGAAAGTGACGCGTTGTTATATGGTGGGAGTTATCCGCCAGCGACCGAGCAACTTTAACGTGGGATGGGATGGGATAGTCATGGAGATCAATCAGATGGGATAGTCATGGGGATCAATCAGATGGGAATAGCACTACAAATGTCAATAAAAATGATCCAAAAACGATCCGCTTTAAAATAAAAAATAAAAATCACTTCATCTCCAAGTGTCGCGTTTTTAGTGTTGCGTTTTTAGTTTTGCGAGATTTTTTAATGATAAATTTTGTACTGATTTTAATTAAAAAAATTGTTGTTTTGTCTAGCCCCGTCTCCTCAAAAAAATAGTTAGGTTGCTTATTTTACAGGGGCATTTTTTGATCAAACATGTATGTTCTCATTTTCCACTTTTTGTAAAGAAAATGAGCCTTCTCTATAAAATAAGATCCTAAAACAACTTATGATTGGCACAACTTGCTATGTAGATTATGTTTTTTAGTTGGTTCCTTAATTCTTCGTTTCTATAATTTTTCACCTAATTTTTTTTATGGAGTCTAGGTAACCCCCCTCCATGGAACTATTGTGTAAATTGAGATTCCTTTAACCATCGTTTGAAATTTTTGCCCCTCAAAATTTTGTGATATTTTGGGTATTTCATGAAGTTTGGAACCCTTTTTTTATTGAATAGATTTTTTCAACGGCATGGGTGATACAACTATATTGAATATGTCCAAAAGTAACCATAACAAGTTAATAACACTCCAAGAAAAGTGTAAATCAAATAAAATCTTGCACGAGAAAAATGAGATAAAACATAAGACAAGGTATGTTATTGAGATCTTTGTCCTGACAACTCGTGACTCATAAGTAGCAAAGTGGGTCTATTTGCATCTTTGGAATTGAGGTTGAAGAAATGAATCTAAAGTTGAACCATGAAGCAAATAGTTGTATTGATGACTCTTAAGGAGGACATCTTTGTGTTGGGTCATCTTTCTGATGAATAAAGCTACACATCTTTGATCCTCATAATGAATAAGATTTCATAAAAAGCAATGATTTCCTCTATAGAGGCAATGAAACCTGCACAAAATTCATGATACTAGACACCTGAATACAAAACGCTCCTCTGATTTTGGACCATTATTGCAAAGTTTACATGAGTGTTGATGTCGTAAAAGAAAGTGCTTTGTCTCCATACAAAGTTGAGAAGAACATACTCATAACTGACCCAAGGATATCTCAAATCAAAACTGAGCCTAGAATACATGGCTAATGGTTTTTATGAATATATCTGCTCCAAATAGTGATGCATTTTTGTTAATAATGGTTCTAATGTACCAAGTGATTTAGGATTTGTAGATCTTATCCATGATGCTTCTATAAATATTTTGTTTCCTCATGTGGGGAGCATTGACAGAAAAGGTATTGCAATGCAAACAATTGGTATCAATACCAATTCCATGTAGGAAAGATGTACATTGAGCATACCAAGTGTTCTTGATCCCTTGTTCACATAACTATATAGATGATTGAAGAGTCTTGAATGGATATCTAGTATGCCCAATTGTTGTCTACCATACATCTTAATTTGTGAAACAACATCACTACATAGAAAACAATTGAAATATGAAGGGGGTGGATGTTGAATTCAGCCAAAATATTTTGAAGTGGCGTTGATTGTTTTGCTTGTAAGTTTTTGGATAGCATGGAAATAAGAACTCTAACCACCCAATCCCATGTGGTACTATAAAGTTCAGGTCCCCAAATCTCACAACCATACAATATTGCACATGATGACACTAAGTTTCAAAGATAAGCAAACAAAAAATCTATCATTTTGATCCCAGTTGGTGCTACAAAACTTGGGTCCCCAAATCTCACAACCATACAATATTGTCAGTGATACTAAAGTTTGGAATATTTGCAAATGAAAAATTTATCAACTTGATCTTAGTTGGTACTAATGAAGTATAGGTTCCCAAATCTCATAACCATACAAAATTATTAGTGGTATTATTATTGAGGCCCTCTATCACCAATGAATGAACAAATTATTAAAAAAATAATAATGACTATCACCAATGAATGAAAAAATCGTGGAAAAGATATAATATATGTGTGTGGAGAATAATAAATTTAATCTTTTCTTGTAAAAAATCAATTTGATTCATAAGATATATTACTAAAAGTTACAAGTTCAAATAGCAAAAATTGTAACATAAAAAACAATGCAGTTTATTTTAATTTCACTTTGAAATGTATTTTTTTAGTTGCTTATATTATTATTCTTCAAACCCTTCATCAATTTTTAAACTACCTAATGGGGGGAGGTGGAGAAGGATGAGGTGTGAGAGATGGCAAACCACTTGTTTGACACCAAGACCTCCTCCAATGAAGGGTTTTTACGTGATCGATATGAAGGACCTCATCTAATAAAATGTGAGAGAGTTACTTTAGACATACCCTAACATAAGAGGGGGAGGAGGGCTTTATCATGATCATGGCTCATGCCGAGGAGGCAGAGGTAACCCCCTGAAGTAAGCAGACTATATTTAGTTAGGGAGAGTGATACCGAACCACTCTACTCCTAGCTCACCTGCCTACAGGGTTTAAGCACAACTAGAAATTTCTCCCCTAATAACATGAACTAAAACCTAATAGTACATAACATCTTCATTATGCTCGATTTATGCTACTTTAACAAGTATTCTACTATAAAGATGATAAACATCAACCTCTATACCACCAATTCTGGCATCTAAAGAACCAACCCTCATCTTCTTCCCCAATAATGCAAATTTGACACAAAATTGACGCACAAAGTAGATGCAAAATGATAGCACAAATTTGACGTGAAACTGTGATGCAAATTCATCACAAAATCAATACAAATTTGCAACTCAGTTTTGACACAGATTTACACCACAAATCTTATGCAATTTGCATATTATTCATATATTTAACCCAAAACTTTTTATTTATTAGTAATTTCCTACACCTGCTAATTTTAGTATTTTTTGAAATAACTTTAATGGGTCCAAAAATAATTCCAAAGGTCTTTACACATCCCATAGACCCGTTGGTGACATAAAACTATGATTCCATGCCCTCTACACAAAAAAACAATACACCAAGTCTTACAAAAAGTGACCAAAACAGTTTAAATGTGAATGTCAACATATAGATGGTTCTATTCGGCCCTAAATAATTTCTCAAGATGGCACAAAGGAGCTAGAACTCCTTTTGATGCATCAAACTTTTGAAGATGCATGTTTCTAAAAAGGGCTCGAATGGACTCCTAGGTCAAAAGTTATGCCTTGAACAAGTTATGCTCTAACATCACAAATGCAAATAGGAGTATGCAAGGGTGGGTTCTCTACAAGTTTTGGATTTTATTTGTCAAGTGATTGCATAGAACAAGTGTCACCAAGTCAAATGTTATGTCCTTGTTTACTATGTCAAGAGGTCAAAACTTGCAAAGTGCAAGCTAATGGGTGTAGGTTGCATTGCAATTTTCACGATTTTTTTAATATTTTTTCAATCCAATTGATGACACAAATCTCAAGTAAAGTCAATGCAAAAAATGCAACACAAATCTATTGTAAAGTGATGTCATAAAAATGTACAATGACATCGTTTTATGCCTAAAAAAATAATGCTAATTCCCCAAAAAAATGCTTCCAAATACAGGAAAAAATGTTGATTTCTAGTGCAAATATGACCCAAAATGCAACACGAATCACACTTCATGTAGTAGTGTTTGTTGGTGGAGTGGCTAAAGTCAAGGTGCTTGACCCAAATCTAGAGTCGGTTAGTGGATTTCTCTCCAATTGTTTGAGAGTGGGAGTGAAGGAGTTTCTTCTCTCCCTATCGGTAAAGGGGCTCACAGTTGAAGTGGTATAAGTGATATGGGGTTAGTGGAGTACCTAAAGTTCATCCCCTCGACATCATTTCCCTCTTGGTATGGTGGCTCATTATTGAAGTAGTTTGTCAACATATGAAGTTATCAATGACTTCATCTAAAGTGAATTAAAGTTATTAGATTGACTAGCCTTGTAACATACAAATATATCATATACTATTGAAGTCATTTCAACAAAACAAATTATTTGACTCTTATAGTTAAAGTCAGTTAAATGAAAATAGATAATGGATATCAACTAGACTCACAATTCCAAGTACCAAATAAGAAGTGTTTTAATAATTTTAAAAAATAATTGCAAGACGACTATTAACATCCTCTACACCAAACGCCTTGAAACCAATAAAAAAAATGTTACTTGATTAGACAATTTGTTCTACGAATATTTAGATTTAAAATAAAAAAATTGTACTATGTTTCCATAACCATAGTTTTAACAATTGAAGTTCTATAAACATTCTTTAAAAAAATCAAAAATAAATGTTAATTTTTTTCAATTATAAATTTCACAATTATGTCTGAATGAAATTTATATGAATGAATGAACGAATCCTTTTAATAACCTCCATAAGACCAAGTAATATATGGGACCAAAGATATTAATAAAAAAATTAAAAAGTTTCTTTGTGAACACCTTATGATTGAAGCTACCTAAATTATGCTTGCGTATAATCGATTTAGTGTATAATCTTGGATTTTTTGCGATGAATCTTGATTAAAAAAATCTAATATTTTTTATAATATTTCCTCCTTAAATGGGACAGTCAAGGAGTCAATTTTCAAGATGTTAGCGTACGTGATTATGATATCCTTGTAAGTCATACACTCCATGTTATAGTGTCATTTTGTCTCCACTAACCCCAAAGTACAAAAATGACATATTATATCTATCCAATATTCTTCTTTAGACATTGTCCACCTGCCAATCTTGCACTTAAGGCGATGTGAACTAGTCCCTAGCTGAACCATCAACATTTTTACCTTCAATTTTGTTTCTAAACCCGTATATGCTTTTTGTTCATGCTCATAAGTAGGATTGAATTGTTTGACATAGTGTTCTCTCTTTCACCCGAGTTGTTTTGTTTGCATGGTTGGCTTGACTTTTTCTCTCACATACCTTTTTTATTTTTTCATTGATGTTTGGACATTCTTACATGTTAATGTCCCACTAACTCATCCACTTGTTAAATTATGTTTCATCCATGTGTTCTTTCTTTTGTTTAATGTTTCCTCCACTACCATTTTGGGCAAGCAACGAGAGTCTCCAATGTGAAAGCTCGTGTTTCAACTAATAAGATCTCACATGAAGTTGATGTTTTAGTTTTGAGATTGCTTGTGATCATGCCTTTGAATCCTCTCTATTTGTCTCCATTTCAATTTTGATGCATTGATTGAGATGAAAGGTATAACCAACCATCCGTTCAATCCTTCCAATGTCTTAAAATTTATCTTTCAAATGTATTCAAGATACATCAGAATCTTATGGTAAACTAACTTCATGTCAAGCTTGGTGAATTATCATATGCCTAAGAGCTAGTCCAGGAGGTTGTCAATGCATTAGTGGATATTGATTCTTCGTTGTGATCTTATTGAGTGCATTATAGTTTATGGAACGTCTTGGTGTCATGTCCCATATTTCTTGGGCACAAGGAATGTTAGACACCTACAAGGAGAAGATTTAGGCCTAATCTTTCTCTGATCGAGAAGATCATGTATTTGGCATCAGACTTCATCATTCTCCCAAAGTGATTTGTAGTACATTGGGTTTTTTAGAAGAAGGGGTTCATGAACCAAATCTATGTGGTACTTTACTACACAATGCATTAAAATGTCTTTAAGCTTTGCAAAAAATTCACTATGTTGATTTAGTAACTTGTTGAGTTGTTGTTGTGACGATGTTTGCATGGTTTGCAGTGCCAATACATGTTTTCTCTCATGTGCAGGTGTCTCTGGGAGAACCATCAACAACACGAACATTGGTGTGTACAAAACAAGTTTGATGTATCATTTGACATAGACCAAAGTGACTCTGGTCATTGGTGATGACTTGAAGAGGTTGGAAAACCAATATTTATCTCAAATATTCCATCTCTATGGCTTAGACCAATATGTAGCATTGCGGTCATATGATCTCCCCAATTATATGCCCCAAACCTTAAGAGGTGTAATCTCACAAATGATACTATCTTTCATTGGCTTCACTTTATACTAAAAATTACATTGTTGTCGGACCTATATATCTTTTCCTAACATAAGCCATCTAAGAGAATATGAGTGAGGATAAAAATAAGTAAGAAGTGTAAGGCGTTGAGCTACATCTTGAGAAATGATGTTATATTGACTCCCATTATCTATGATAACATGAAGAGGTTGTCCTTTAACCCAAAACTTCATGTGGAAGAGATTCTTGAATTGCTTTGAAGCATCAGAGTGTTCATGGCAATAGCGTTGGTACTCAAACAAGAACTACCTAGATCAATGTCATTTATTTGTGCAACACTTAATGTAGACTTTACAAGCAGTGATTTTTGTATGTGGAATTTGAAATCATCGTGGATGTGCAAGTGATGTCAATTACAATAATTGTCACCTAATTTCTTCTTCCCTTTATCTAACCTAGAAGGTGCAGGAGCTTTTTTGTTCTTCCACACAACCTTCTTAAGTCTCTCACTTATGTGTGAAGTGTTTTAAATGTTTTGTGCAAGGGATTGAGATGGTACCATTATGTACATAAAAACTCTTGTGTACATTGTTGGACGAATATGCGAAGCACTACTTCATCTTTGGCTTGACCTTGATCCACGACGTTATGGTATTGTTCACCCAAAGAGTCTGAAGTCAAGAATTTCATCTTGGTGCATATGTAAGATGAAAGTCCACTAATGTACTTCAACACCTAGTGTTACTCCTTAAGGTCCTTGTGCAAGCACAAAACATAGTCATGAAACTTGTTGGTGAAGTTTTCCACAAACTGTACATTGAGCATTAACTGGTATAGTTATCTTAAATACATCTATCTAAAATACACCAAGAGATATCAATCTCGAGGCACCTATCTAGCTATGATAGTGTAGTAGACATATACAAAAAAAAAAAAAAAACAAATATGTTATAATAAACGTATTTATATGAAATATATCTGAAATACATATCAACTTCAAGGTTTTTAGCTTAGATTTTTCACATACCACATTAATTAATAACCTCATTAAATTCTCTATCGATTTCTTGTCGTTTTTTGGCAAATAGAAGCAATTTACTTGTGCAATTGTGTCAGTCTCAAAAAAATCTATTCAAGAAAGAAATGCTCAAACATATCTATGGCCAAGATAAATTACTATTTTTTTTATTGAATTCTCCAAGAAAAAAGGGAAAAATATTTAAGTGAGAGTCCAATAAAAAACAAATTTATGGATGAATTGTCACGCAACGATCAAATAGACGTCAAATTTAATATTGAGAATAAAAGTGAACAACTCACTCTATTACAACTCTCGCTGCCATTATAAGAACACCTCTTAATGTAATTAATCCTTCCATAAAATTCAAACATAATCCATAAACTGAAATCTCTAAAATTTAAATATGTTCTATTTAAATCTCCTTCCAAGAAATTCAAACCTATTTTTAAAATTAAATTCCCTATCTATCTATCTATATAGATATAACAATTTTCCATTCATAAAATATATACTAAATTTATTCTTATCAATTAAAATATAACTATTTTAACCAGAATTTTTATCATGAAAGGGTGGACCTGAATAAATATATACCCTTCCTCTTTAAATTGAGACTGGCCCTTCAAATCTTATCTTTGATCCCAACAACCAAACATTACAATAAATTTAAAAATAATAATTATTATAAAATTGATAATTCTCAAATGTAAATATAAAACGGATTGTTTTGCCAATTTTTTTAGTTTTTTAAATTAGTCAACGTTTTTTTTTAGTATCTACAACCAATTACCAACTCATCATTTCTTGATTAGTCAATGCGTTTTTTTGTTAGACATCTACAATGAGTTAACGAATTAAATCATTAATTTCTTTATTATTAAAAGATCAAACTCAAATAATTAATAAGAGATCAAACTTAAGCAGGTTTAATATTTCATCTTTGACATTTTAATCTCCTGTAATTTTTCACACTTAGATGCCGGTACTTCATTGTTCACAAGAAAGTCGCTGATTTATACATTCACAATTTTTCTCTTTATAAAAAAGATAAAACCACACCCCCTCATTACAAGTATTGGGAGGTCAGATTATTCATTGATTTAGATATAGGCTCTAGTAATAAATAATTATTATATTAAATTATATTAATGTTTTAAATTTTTATAAAAATATATTAATATTGTCAATTTCATTTTTAAAATAAAAGTCATTTATAAATTTATCTCATATTTATATCTTAATTTTTATAAAAAGAAAAATAAATATTGTTTATATTTTAAAAATATGAAAAATTAAATTTGAAAAATATTTACAAATTTCGCATTATTTTAATTATAAAATACTTACAAATTTTTGAAATAATAATCAAATTTAACTTATAGATTTGAAATATAATATCATTTTAATATAAATTTAAATTAAAATATCTATATTTTAAAAATATAAAAAATCAAATTTGAAAAATATTTACAAATTTCACACAATTTTAATTCAAAATACTTACAGATTTTTAAAATAACAATCATATATAACTTATAGATTTAAAATATAATATCATTTTTATATAAATTTAAATATTAAAAAAATCTTTTGTATACCTTATGTCCAAACTTCAAAGAAATACTAGAAAAAAGTTAGCCAACGAAAAATGTGTATTATTTGATCATTGCCACACGTACAAATATTGAGGTGCTAAATCACAAATAAAGGGTAAAAAAACAGTTGTCAAGATGCACGGCACAACCAATAACCACGTAAACTTATATTTATTAGTCATTTGGACATATTTAATGGGTCCCTCTGTTGATTTCAGAACTTATTTAATCATTTTTTATTTGATGTTGTAATGGGTATATATATATAAAACTAGACCAAGTATTTTATATGACTTGAAGTCCAATCAAAAGAATAATAAACTCATTTTAAGAGTTGTCTTAACACCTTAATTTATAAATGATTATCTTTTTGATGTTGAATTATCTCTTATGGATCTTAACCAAAATATTTTTTGTTTTGACGAGTCTTTTCTCCTAAAAGAAGGATGCCATAGAGTTTGTGTTTATAGTTTCAATCAACAAATATTGTTAACGAATATGGTAATTGTTATAATATGTATGTGTTTTTGTGTTTAATAATTATATAGGGAATGAAATAAGTAGATTAAATTATAAAATTAGTATATTTATATGTTTATTAATTGATTATTTTGGAATTTAAATTCATTAATTTATATAGCATTAGTTTATTTGTATGTTTATATTATAAAATTACATATTATTGTATATGTGTGTGTATTAATTGTTGGTGTGTGTTTAGTTAATTAATAACTATTATGGAATTAATTTAATTGTAAATTTATATTCTACAATTTTAACATAAGAAAAAAAAAGAATATATCGGAGTAAGATCTCCAAGAATATTTCTTTTATTTTCCAATGTCAAACAATTAAAATTATTTATTAGAGCAAAACCGACACTAATAAAAATGTTGGCGTTTTTATCTAATAGCAATAATGAATTTGGATGGTAAATTTTTAAAAAGTCAATCCTCTTTGGAAAAAGATCCAATGTTATAATTTAAATTTCTAGGTATATCTTTTGATTTTTGGGTAGAGAAAAAATTACCTTTTAGATCACCAAACCCCTTTGATATATGAAATTCATATTTGTTCCGAGGTACTACTTGTCGCTCATGTGATTATTCCTCTTATTGGGCCCCTCTAAAGCACCTTATGCCAAGTTTGAAAAAATTTAGAGAAATTTTTTATGGGCCAATTTTGGGGGCACTAAAGGATTTTACAGAGTTTCTTGGGACCTTTGTTGCAAGCTAAAAGAAATCAGGGAATCACGACTCTTACACATCAAAACTCAAGGGTCTATGTTTAGTATTAAATGGATCATTTGATCCCTCGAAAGCAACAAAGCTTGAAATATTCTCTTGAGAAATGAAATTTCCTAAGCTCTTTATGAGAGAAAAGCTTGGCAAAGTTTAGAGCTACATTCTCTTCTCATCACTTGTGTGCCAATCAAGATTATTTGCACTTTTGTTTCCAATAGCATTTGGAAATCTTGAAAATTGTAGTCTAAGTTTATTTGAGTTCGGGATGGGTTTATATATAACCCCTCTCTCAATTCTCGATCTTTCTAGTGCTCTCATATGTCGAACTACTATAATGTTTCTTTTGCTATGGTGAAACTTGGATTAAAAGTCTTGAGTTATTCAAGAAGGGTGTTAAGTTCAGTTTTGATATTTTTTGCTAAGTTTTTCTCAATTGGATGCCTCAAACTCCAATAAGAGATGAGTTTTAGTTGAATAATGAAGATTTTGCATCACTTTGTAAGGTTTAGAATGTCACACTTGAAGAATGTATTCACAAAATTGTGATTGTCTCCAATTCTTTCTGGTGGAAAGACTTGAATTGACCAGTTGAAACCCATGTTGTCAATACAAACCCCAACTTGGTTATCAACTCCTTTGTCCCCATCACATTCAAGTTGAAACCCTTAACACTTGATGGAATCTTAAGTATATTGAAACTACTTCAGCTAAACGTTTCTCAAACATTGGAAAGTCGTAATTGAGTCCAAAAAAGCTCATTTTTGTGGTTTATTTTGTATTGATCAAAGGTCACTTACAAGGAAAAAGTTGATTCATAGGGGGTTTCAAACTTGCATGGCATGTCACCAAGTTAAGAATTTCAAGCACTTGTTTGGTTTTGTTCCTAAGATTTGTTACCCTAAAGATAGATGCATGCATTTATTCAAATATTCTTCGATTGGAAAATGGTGTTTATGTGGAGCTCAATTATGCTACCTGCAAAATATAATCGTTGTTGACATATATTTTGTGTTGGTTGACATATATTTTGTTTCACATTTGGAAGGATTACTCAACCTAGAAATTAATAAAATGTGTCGTATTTCAACTTCCTATAGTGTACTATTAAAATTAAGATTGATGCTTATAACTTTTTTTCTTCACTAGACTAACTCAAAAATACCATGGGCAAAGTGAACTTGTAATTTTTTTGTCATTAATGAAGTTGAAGATGTATCATTTCTTTTAACTTTCCCTACATATGTATTTTATCAATACATTTGAGGATACAAAAAAACACAAATGAAGTTTTTAGAGCACAAGAAGCAAATCCAATATAAAGAGGTATATCAGACGTGAGATATGAATGAATGAAAGATTTTAATAACATATACGGGTAAAAGTAGTCTATGGGACCAAAAGTAAAAGTTGAAACAAAGATGATTCATGTAAAACACCATCACATGCCATAAGAGTTGCCTTTTTAGTCTTGCAAAAATCTCAATCCCTTTTCGATGTTAGATTTGCCATTGTGGATCTTTATCAAGAAGTTGTTTGTTTTATCGAGCCTTGCCTTTTGAAACAAATCATTTGGTTGTTTACTCTCAAGTTTTCTTCATACTTGATACATATATCACTATAGGCAAACACACTCTATGATGTAGTGTCATTTTGTCTCCACCATGCCCTTGTTACAAAAAAGGCATGTTCTCATTTCCCAATACTCCTTAAGCATTGTTTACTTGTCGGCCTCACACCTGAGATGATGTGAGCTAATCCTTAACCGAGCCATCAACAGTTTCACCTTCTACTTGATTTCTATTCCAATATACACTTTTTCATTGTGTTCTCATGACCTAGTAAGGTATATATTTAAAGGTAATTGAATGATAATTGTTTTTTTTATTATGAAATCACAAAAGAAGGTCGAGCAATCAAATATAACCAATAACAACCAATCAACTAATCAAAAAATAAATTATTATAAGGAAAAAATGATTGTAGTGATTGACATGAAGGATCTTAATAACAACAATATAAATGAATGCAAATTTTAGAATCGTAGAATCAACTTAAAAATATGCACTTAAGAGGCAATAATAAAACATGCATTTAGAAAATCCAACAAAATAAGGTGATAAGATAAAATAGACTGTATATTTCAACTTGTGGGTGTTAATATCCTACAATTTGCGAAGGGATACCTTTATAATTATAGATCTTGTCATTTTTCTACCATTTAGTCAGTTAAGTTTGTAAAGGGTTCTACTCTTTCAATTTTAAAAATTGACAATATCTTATTGTCATCAAACAAACATGACAATAGTAAATGAAGGTGTAGTTTATTTTAACAATTTTAATATATGTTAAAATTGTTAAAATAAAATATAACATCATTTACTATTGTGATACTTGTTTGGCGAGGATAAACATCTAATTTTTTTAGATTGACAATTGTAACAATTAGGTGCATAGAATAATTGTCTTCTTTGTCTTAGTGTTGAGGATTAAGGGGCATTTGACTCTGAAAATTCATCTGGGTATGTTAAAATTGTTAAAATAAAATATATCATCATTTACTATTATTATACTTGTTCGACAAAGATAAGCATCTGAATTTTTTAGATAACAATTGTATGGATTAGGTGCATAAAATAAATGTTTATCTGGCTTAGTGTTAAGGATTAAGGAGTATTTGATTCTTGGGATTCGCTTGGGAAACGATCCCAACCTCAAAACAAGAATTGATCCTTCATTAACTCTTTGTGAACCAAACAACTTCACCAATAAACTAACGGAATATTAACCATGTGTGTATGTAGGTGTGGGTGTTTGTATAAAAAGCGATGGTCATATTTGAAATCTAAAAAATTAAGAGAGGCAATGAACTCAAACATTAAAAATATTTTACACATAAAATCAAATTTAATATCCTACACTCTACCTATATTTATAAATTCCAATTCTTAAAACTTCCTTTGGAAACAATACAACAGTAGAGGAGAGGACCCATTCCTTGTGCATAGATCAATAGTGGAGAAGGTATATGCGCACTAAAGTACTAATAGTTGTTTCAATATAAGTACATGTCATTTTACAACTAAATTTTCAATTAAAATGAATCAATAAAGTATGTTACATCAAGTCACATCAAACATTTAACCAATCAAATAATGACACCTAAATACACTCCAACTATATGACTTAATCCTCAAGCAATGGTCCCTTTAAAATCTTTCCTTTTTAAGATATCTTATTTAAAAACCTTTAAAAATATCTAAAACAGATCAGCGACAAGAATATTGTGGAAATCACAATTCATACTGCCAAAATTAAGACTGATAAACACGAAAACAGTGAAAATACCTTCGATTCCAGGGCAGGATTGAGGTCTTCCGCGAAGAGAAACTGCAGAAATTCACTGGAATTGAGAGCTTGACGGTGGAAGACTCCCATATGCATCCGATGCCGCAGCGCCTCTATTAAATTCGCCGCGTCTTTCTCCGTGGCGTCATTCTCCCCCTGAATTTCCACCAGAAAACGCTGCAGATTCTTGACGCTCATTTGCCCGTTCTCAGAATAGTCCGCAAACAGTTTCTCGATTTCCTCCATGGTTCTGACGCCGCTGGAATTGAAGCTCCGAGTGAAGCACAGACACATCTTGTATTTACTCGCCGCCATGATCACAGGTTCCAATCCCTTCCCCTATCTCCTCCTTTGAGCTGTTGTATATATACAGTGAATATATCTTCTTCTTTCTTGTTCTGTTCTGCTGTTGATGGCGGTTTATGTATTTGTGAAGAGGAATGCGTGTGGGGCTTCGCGATTGGATGGGGATGTGACATATCACCAGCTGACGGTTGTCTGCCACGTTGCCTACAGCGGCACGAATAATTTAGAGGGGTTGCAGATTTGGGAGCCCCTTAGGGATTGCCACGCGGACAATGAAACTCTATCTTTTGATGACGTGGCCTAAAAGCATATTCTCGTCCTTCATCTTTTATCTGTCTCGCGCTTCGACTGGTAAGTGACCCTACTTTGATACACGAAACGCACACGCTACTTACTCGTCTTAGTTGGGATGGGTTGCTTTCTTGTTGTGGAAAAGCTTTTGAACATTTTAATGCATAGATTAAGATGTAACACCCACCTTTTTTTTCACATGCCACAAGGGGAAAAATTAAGCACATGAAGGGGAAAATTCATGAGATAGGGGACGGTTGTTAGACTTTGACACTAGAAAGTCTTTTTCTCTCTAGCGGAGGTTTCTCTGATATCTGGGGCCGTCCCCCCCTATATAGATCTGGGAGTCGCCATTGGCCCGAGCAGCCCCCTATCGAAACTATCGGGTAGAAATGAATGCCCCCCTCTAGAACTCTGGGGGAGATAGGGGATGTAATATGGATGTGTGGAGTGTGGGGGATGTACAATAGAGGTATAAAATGTGGGGAGTGCGCCTACTAAGCGATATACATTGTAGAAATGACTTGATGACTACATTCTCTTGGTCTAAATCTTTAATAATTTTGCCCTGTTTTATGAGGTGCAACATTTATCACTTATAAAATATATTTCTTCTCCTTATCGTAAAATGGAAATAATATTTGGAACGTACAGAAACTAAGTAATGTTTTCGGCATTAAGTTGTGAGTTAGTTCAGTTTTTAAGCAATGTGTACTTATTAGGCCCTTAGACAATAACAATAGTGAAAACATAATTTTTTCATAACTGAAAACAATTTAGTGATGTTTGAAACTAACACCGTGCAATGTGTGACCTTCATCCTTCCAAAGATTTGTTTAACACATGTAAAGAATTTCCCACAATAGAATAATGAGTGTTCTTATGATTTCTTGATCTCTCTAGAATGTTTGTGAATGCTTAATGAATTCTCTAGAAATGCTCAATGTGATTACCGCTAAATGAATTATAGTGCATGTGTATTTATAAACAACTATTTGAATTCAAATTAGGACCTTATTGACACACAAACTTGCATCCAATAGTTGACACAACACAGGGGGAGAAAGTGCACTTTGACACATATGCCACACAAGGGGACTATGAGTCTGAGTCACACTTGTAACACAAAATTTGAAGAGAAGAGTGAGGAGAGAGAAGGGAGCAACTAGATGACATGTGAAAAAGGACAAAACCCATTATAAGTTTAAAAACAACCAATCATCCTTAATTTGGACAAATAATCAACAAGTACACAAACATCATAAAATCGTGTTGTTGATGTTTTTAAGTGCCTAATTTAAAGCGACATGCATTTAATGCATAATGTGGAATATACTTAAGAGGGGAGACACTTATTTCAAGTACAATTTCCATAGTAATTTGGCTCCTTCAATCCTAGTGCTAATCTAAAACTTTATGGTAAATTGAAAGAGAAAAGAAACACAGGGGTGATACACTAAGATATTTTAAGCATTTTCTCTATTTCATTACAACATAAGAAATCTAAAACATGCAAAATTTAGTGTTTAATTGGTGTAATGGTATAACAAAGCAGAGGTAAGCTAACTCGAATATGAAAATGGAATCAAATACTATGATAACAAAGTTGAAGGGAAATTCACAACACCTTTTATAAATCACAATAGATAAGCAAATGCTTGTTATCAATTCTAAGGTATTAGACAATGAAACCTAGGCTTTAGTACCGCTGAAATAAAAATAGGAATTCAAGCGAATTCACTTAAAGATCTCGAATAGAAGAAGATTGTAGTTGTTACAATTTAGCAGAGAAGGAAAATGAGTGGTGTGTAAGTAATCAACCTAAAAATTGGATTTTGATCTCAAAATAAAGTGTCGAAATTTTATTTTGCTTTCACCCTTATCTCTAAAATTCATAGTTGAGAATTCATGAGAACCCTTGAGTACATTTCTAAAAATAGATGGACCAATCACCTATTTTTTCCCTAAGAAAATATTTAAAGTCGTGTTTAAGGATTAAAAATAATGTTCTTCTTATACTTATAGTTTTATCCTTGAGTAATAAATTAAACTAAATGTGTTATCCAAAATATCTTCCACTTTAAGTTTTCTTGCTATTTTAATATTGAAAGTTTTAAATAAGCTTTTAAATTAAAATTGGTGCATATCCAAATATATTAGAAGCTTGGAAAAACTATTAATTTACTAAATTAATTAAAGTAAAAGGTTATCGTTAATTATCATCCACTCAAACTCTCTTTAAATTAATTTAAATAAGTGGTCACATTTATACTTTGCAAGATTTAAAATAAATAAAAAATTAATTATTATATAATATATGTATAATATTTAAATTGTATAACCCATATATATAAATTATGGCTTTTAATTTGAGAATTAAAATGTTGAAAAATGTAGGAACTTGGAAATATTCCAATATTGTCAATATGTAGAATTTTTTTAACATTTATGGCGGCTCTCAAAGGCAATATGCTTGCATATGTGAAAGCTTAGAATCTACCATGTATTTGTTGGGCATAGAGTTTATTATTATTAAAATCTTCACACAACATCTAAACCTAAACCATGCAACCAATCTATTGAAAAGTGTTGAAGACTAAATTCAACCTAAGAATGATGGTTGTTATCAAGTTTAATAAAAATCACACTTGTAAACTCTCATTTTCTCTTCATTTTTTCCTTTCAAAAATTGTAAGGTTTTTATCAAAATGTATCGAAACCATGCTTGAACCTTGCTCACACAACGACTAAAAGGAAACACATTCTCATACAAGAACCAATTGAAATTGTTGCAAGGTGAATTGCTAGAATTAAAATTTTATCCTATGTAGCAACCCCCCAACGTGTAACCAAAAAAACACGTCGAATTTTTTTAACTGTTATTTTCAATCACCCTTCACAACTAGGAACAAAAATTATTGCCTCTTGATTTCCTAGTCCTACACATACATTCAAACACATGTAAGAAGCATAGTAATAATAACATACAAGTATACAAAGTTCCTTTATCCAAGTAAATTAAATTGTGTCACTATATAATTTTTTTATAGATTGCTTCTATTTCAATTTAAGTGTATCAACCATGTGTAATCATTAAGTATTAAAACCTACATGAGTTTGAAAATAGTAGTTCATCCAATTTAAAACTAAGGCATTGCAGTTAATTCCATCAACATGTATATCCATTTAATCCATTCCAATTCCATTCATACATAGAACAAAAACATTAAATTACTAGTTTCATTTAGTTAGGTTCATCCAATTAACCTAATCATTACCATCCATCTAGTTAAATATTAATGTGATATCATAATTAAAAGTATATGTTTTTCCATTTATTCACTAGTGATCATCACTACACAACTAGACATATCGAGTACAAAATTCATCTTATATTCATATGAAATACATAGGATCCTATACTTAGTTTTAATACATCAAGTTCTCAATCTTTCATTTACAACATTTTTTTTTCTCGATATACAATGCAATATATATAATCATATCCTAAATACAAAAATTTGTCATTTATTCACAAATGTCGTCCATTGCCGGAGATCCATCATATTGTGTTGTGAGAGAAAAAGTATCATCGAAGTGCTTTACCTCCAACCACGATCCTTACATATCCCCGTTCATCTCTCATAACTCAAGAGTGGCCCTACCCTTCATGAGAAGGAAGATGTGCAAAATCAATAAGGTAAGAGAGAATACCATATGTAATATAGTCACCAAAAACCTGTAGACTTAAGACGAGGTAGGAATACCAAACATTGTAAAAATCATATAAGTAATGATTATGCTTCTGGCCAAAAGAGTTAGGCTACATAAGGCACCCCTACTGACATCTAACAATGTGCTAGAACATGAAATAATTCTAACTGCATAATCATGAAGATAGGCCTTAGATCTATCTGATCCCTATTATACCCCCTAAACACTTGCCATGTGTGACCTATTATACCTAGGTTAACTAAACCTTGTATAGGTGACTCCCTAGTCCAATAACACATCTCTCAAAGAATACTCTTTTTCCTCACTAACAATTCACAACAAGACATCTCTATCTCCAATTTAATAAAAACTTGGGAAAACTAAAACTAGAACAAAGACAACACCAACCTTCCTGAATGTCCCATACTATCCATTCACATTAATGCTATAAGTATTTTAATCCTAGTTTGTTTATCCACAAACAAAAAAAAAACGAACCATGAATAGGATGCAAACAATCGTAACATTCATAGGTGTCTCATGCCACCTAAGGAAGTCATTATTGCAAGAAATCTAAGCATCATTTTCCACCACATGCAAATGACTATAAATTGTCTGTAATAGTTTCAAATACATGTTTCTAGTTATATTTGTTCCAAGGTTTAACAATAATGCATATGTAGGGTTTATAGTGAAGATAATCAATATACAATCATTAGGTGTATTTCACCAATATTTGAATGCGTAGTAGTGCATTATTCCTTAGCTCACATAGTTGCACAAATCATGATATAACTCATTAATAAGGATTACATTAATAATATGATAAAATAATATTATGCAAGAAGAGTTTTTTTGTCTTTTACCTATTTCCCTAGGTGTGTAACTCATAACCATTGTTTATCCTTGTTTCCGTCATTATCTTCAATAAGGGCACAATTTCATGGTTAACAACTTGTAGAGAACTTAATTATTCACTTGTTTCAAGTCTCGTGGTGTCCAATGTTTCACTAATGACAACTTGTCTCTTTTAGCTTAATAGAGGACTTTGCAAATAAGTCCTTTTTGAATCTGTCTCGTGGTGAAACTATCCTACCAATTAATCATTCAATTTTTATTTAAAATAACCTAATTAAAACCTTGGTTTTTAATCACTAATCATGGTTTCCCTTTTTAATCATCCATGGTTTAAAAATATAGGAAGAGGGTTGAACTCATGATCCCTCCCTTCAAGTTGAGAGTCGTAGTCATTCGTAAATGTACTTAGCTTCATGATTGATCTAAATATGAAATATATGCCTAATTTGATGCTATTGTAGCAGTAAAATAAACATGTAATTAAGTATAGAAATTACACCCAAACAATTAAGCAATAAATTATGAAACCCTAATTGTAAGGAGGAGAAAGAGATACTTAGTTGATTCACAATAAAAATTTTGAGTGTACAGAAGTGCTGACCAGGTGAGTAGGGCAGAAGGAACATCGCACAAAGACCTAGAAAAATGTAGATATTGAAAGATAGGCTAGAAAAGGGCACCTGGAGAGGGATAGGAGCACCTGTGGGTGCCCTAGGCCTGTTTTTGGATGCCTGAGTCTTCAATGAAGTTTATGAACCTCCTCTGAGTGGTCATAAGGTGTTTGTTATTAGTTACCTTTGGTCAGTCTGAGGTCACACAATGATTGCCGAGGTCATTGGAAACCTGCAATGAAATGTGAACCTGCAAAACCCTCAAATAGACATCAAATCCTAAAAATAAAGATGCAGAATGAGGGGTCAGATTGTCCTTAGTTGTCACAATAGTGAACTTACGATTCAACGCTACACTAATATCAGACCCAATGTATTTTTAAGCATATGTGTGGAATTGTGCCTTGGGTGGCTCTTGTGTGTGTTGCACTTGATAGCAGGAAAAGTAGCTAGATGTAAAGAAATGTAATAGATGTGTGCATGGAATAGAATGAACTTCCTTCCTATGAAGTGTATCCAGAATAACCATACCTTTTGTCCCTTGGATGGTGTTAGATGTATGCGATGGGGCTCTTATATGCTTGATGGATGCAACCTTAGGTGGTGATAACTAATGCTTAGTCCTTGGTCATTTATTATGATCACATAAATTTATATTTATATGATTCTTTTGTTTAAATTTCGTAATTAACCCCGAAAATTCTGACTACCAAAAAGATAAGATGCTCAAATGGCTAGAAAGGACCCAAAAAGTGTGAGTAAAGTACAAAGGGGGCAGGGGCGCCTAGAAGGGACGAGCAAGTAAGGGTGTAAGACCAAAAGTGGTAATAGAAAGCAAAGAGAGGTGGCAAAAAACATGGGTTAATTAGTACTTTTCTTAATTAGGAATCATATGAATAGTAGTATGTAATCATGACTAGATAATTATCCAAAGTGCATGATTTTGTGGCTACATTTGCTTCACTTTATGTTAGTGAGTAAAAAGCTTTGTAACATAAAGTAGATAGAGATGTGTACCTGAAAACCATGTAAATTGATGGTGAAAGCGTGCGGAGGGACTCGATAAAGCATGGAGTGATAAAAATTATGAAGCGTGGATGCTAAGGAGGAGTAAGTGCAAAAAGTGATGATGAAAATGAACCTAGGGCAGAAATGCATGTGTATATGTCGCGATGTACCTGTTGTTAATGTTGACATTGATTGTTGATGTTGTGAAAATGTTGATGATGTTGACTACCACTTCCCATATGGATGCACATGCAAAAGAGGAGAGAATGAACAAGTAGTCAAATACACATGTATATGTGTAAAAAGTATGTAAAAATGTTGAAAATGTGAAAAAGGAACATGTGCACCTGATTCGTGATGAGGAAAAGAGTGTAGAAAGGATCTTGAAGATGTTGTAGAAGACCAAGTTTTTTGGTTGATCTCACGCCAGTTGCATCAGATGTGATTTTTTGGGACGATCTCATACCAAATCATGGAAGAAGTGTAGGGAGAAAAATTTGGTGTCGTCCTCTAACCTTTAACTGCTTCCCGAAATGTAGGACACTATTGTAGATGGTGTGCAAAATTGGTGAAAGTGATAACAATTGTATGCCCCATAAAAGTCGTTGCGTGGAGTTTTGTAGACTATGATGAACTACCAATCGTTGTGTAATTGCCCCTTGGTTATAGGCATCTAGCAAGGACATCATTGTGCTAAGGACCCAAATCTAATTATGATCCCTTTCCAAAACTAAAATTTGTGTTGTATTGGTATTATGTTGTGTTTTGTAATGGTTGTAGACTGCTATATGGGATGATTGATTCACCCAAATAATGCCCCCCTCGTTTAGGGTGCATGCGACATCGCTAAAGGAGTATGCATCCCAAAAGAGGATTGATCACTGTGCTGAAACTATGCCTTATAGGGGGGAAGGGAATGTTCTTGGTAGAAACCAAGGCACGCGCAAAAAAAGTGACTAGGAAACAAGTGGTAGTACAAGCAAAGATAAACATGCATATATAAGATGAAATGTAAGCTAAACAAACAATATGTAATCTAAGATGTGAGTAAATACGCAAGAAGACGATGTAGACCGCGAAAATGGGTTACAAACATGGGACATCACTCACGATGTTGCAAGACAATCAAGGTTGTAGTGGCCGCGAGCAGACAAGTGTGCACATAAGACATATGGAAAAGCCCGGAGACAAGAGTAGACAAAGAGAAAACAATGACAAGGAATGTAACAGATAACCATGGAAGTAGATAGCCCTGCATAACAAATGTTGCACATGAAGCACCTATTAGCATGTTAGAAATATAAAAAATTATGTTAGAGCATGTATAATCCGATAAAGTAATGTTCTATGAAACAAAATGAAACCATAACACTTGTAGTGTACAAAAGTGGATGCCCTCAGGAGCCTCTATGGGACTGGTAATAGGTACTGCACCAAACATCCATGTTGCATGTAATAGATCTGTATAATCTGTAATCACAACTAGAAAGGCAAGTGAATGCACATGTGTGTATGATAAATATAATGACATACAAGATATCTATCTAGCATGTGTATTAAAGTGAACATGTAAGCAGAAGTATGCAAGAGTAAATGCAACCAAGATATGCAATATGTTGTCAATGAGACGAAATGGAATGCAATGTGAATGATAGGGGTAGTGTGCCCCCTGAGTGGATGTGTATGTATGTAATGAGGTTCATTTATTTATGCCCCCTCAGCAGTCAAGAATGAACTGTAAACGAGAGTGTGTCATCGGGAAATGGTTTGAATGTGTGTACTAGAAAGATGTGATTGCTAAAGCGTAAAGTGTAGAGTGTAAACGAGCGAGTGAATGAGTGAGTTGATTAAATACATGAGTGTGTGATGTATACTCTCGGTAGTCAAGTATGGACCATAGAACTAGAGTGCATCAAAGGTAATGACCGCATCGTGTGAAAGTAGATGTCAAAAAGATTATCGTGAATGTGTAGAGTAGATGTTGCATAGAAGGAGATGAATGTGCAAGGTGTGAAATGTGTAGTATATGTGTAGTGTGTGAGGTTCATGTGTATAGGACGCCCTCAATAGTCAAGTGTGAACCAACGCACAAGAGTGCATCATTGGGAAGCGACAATACTAAAGAGTGTCAAAATGTATATGCAAAAATCTAGGTGTGAATTGATGTGAATACAAGACATGTGTTGATGGCGGGGGGAGAAGTAGGTTTAAACCCCCTCTAAGTGTGTGGTGATGAATGTTTTATTTGATAAAAGTAAAGGATGAAGGTCCTCTACCTGATGTTTGCAGTGATGAAGGCGGGTGACCATGCTCTAAGAGTGGTGGTATAAGAGATAGACGTTGCGCAAGTGAATGAAGTCTATATGCATGAGACCAAGAGCATATGGTGGGCACCTTTGTGTATCAAAATGTGGAGGTGATGGAGACCTATGTGAAGTAGATCGTGGAGGTGATTGATTCCTATGTGGAGGGGAGTGCGGAGGTGATGGAAACCTACGTGGAGTGAAACGAGGTGGTGAAGTATGCCTAGATATATGACCTATCTTGGTGATGGACCGAGACTGATGTATTGGACTAATAGAGCGATGAGACTGCATAGGTCATGTGTGAATAGGCGAGCTAGGATCAGATTGTGCTTTAGGTTCGATAGGCCATGGGGAACTAGATGGTCTAGGTGACGTAATGACACCCTCAAGAGGAGGCACACCATTTATAGAGATCACCTAATTATTGTGAATGAACTTCAGACACAAGTGGTTCATGGAAATAATAGATTGAGACCTACGAATCCAGTTGAGGCCTAAGAGCATGTCACACCCTTCAACTATTTGTGCTAAAAGGAAGGTCACAAGCATGGTAAGAGGACCTATAGTAACGTGAAGCTAGACAACCCCATATGAGTTATCCATTGGATATGAAATTTATGAGAGTGGATAACCGATAGCAATAAGAAGTGGAACATAACATGTTGTGATAGGCCATGATGGATCAACTTTGGTGTTATTGATAAGGATAGATCCGATAGAAGCACTACTGTGCAAGTGATCTAAAGAGAATGTAGCATGATAATCATGATCAAAGAAAGAAATGATTGGTGGAGAAAATTAAGAATGAGTAACTAGGAAATCAAGAGCCCACGATGTAGGAGGAGGTACTGCATGATATGTATGATAAGTCGAGGAGTCAACCACTTTCTTGTCATGTTTTAGAAGCGGATTATTGAATATTTTGAGCTTATGTTTTTCATTGAATGGTGTAGAGTTTGTAGGCTCTTGAAGCTCAAGTTTGTTGTCATCGATAATATCTTGGATAATATTGTGAAGTTTGAAGCACCTATTTGTAGAATGTCCATCACATCGATGATAGTCACATCTAAAGTTCTCATTGTAATTTTGACATTTTAGATGAGATAGGTCTAAGTCGAGCGGAGGAGGAATCATAATAAGATTGTTCTCAAGAAGTTGTTGTAATATAAGGTGTGGAGCAATATTCAACTTTGTAAATGTATGCTTAGGCAGTTGTCATTGAAGTTCTTTGGTGTTGGAGACAATGTTGATCATTTTCTTAGCTTCAGTAGGTTTCATAGTTGGTTTAAAAGTTGATTTACTTTGAAAGTGTGTGTAGGATGAAGCTTGATCTTGATATTTAAGCTTACCTATAGATAAGAGTTTAATTTCGTGTAGCTTGAGAGTGTGACATAGTTGATCAAATGACAGAGATGTCTCAAAGAGAACACTCTCCTGAAGAGGCAGAAATAAAATCTGAATGAATAAATATTGAAGCTCAGAGTCCGCAAGCACATTAGACATCTTAGCTAGGTTGTTCTTGTATTGTAATACATAATCCACTAGATGTTTCGTTAGATCCTTGTTTAAGCTGGGCGAGCTGCACGTGTGAGATCTTATAGCGGATATTGATAGAAAAAAGAGTAAGAAAAGCATCGACTAGATGTGTGAAAGATGTTACCGAGTGGACAGGTAGGTCATAGAACCAATGCATCGCATAATCATGGAAACTGCGAGGAAAAATCTTAGCTAAAAGAATGTGATCATCCACAAAATCTAGACAAGCCACATGGAATGCACGGAGATGCTCTTGTGGGTCACCATGCCCATTGAGAATGGGAAGTTTGGGGTGACTAAATTAGGAGGAAGTGGGTGATCGGAAATGACTGGTGCAAAAGGAGAATGGAGGCGTAGTGTCAAGTCCAAATATTGAGATGTGTGAGAAGTGGCCTATTTTAATTGACGAATTTGTGCTCGAAGGTCTTGATAAAGAGAGGCTAAATATTGAGTGCCAACAGAAGCAACTTGTCCCTTGTGAAACACAAGAGGTGGAGTGAAGTGATTGGTAGGAGTAGGAACGAAAATGGGAATGGTAGAGATAGGCAGAAGAGTGGAAGCAGGCAGTTAAGAAGCAATGGGGGTTGAAATATAGGCTGAAGCATTAAGCTCCACAAGGTTGGTGGCTTCCTCACGAGTAACAAATAAAAGCAAGTCTAAGTCTTGCAGATGCTCAACGATATGATCATTAAGGTTTTTAAGGTGGGATTCAATAAATTTGCCATAAGAGTGAGCCATAGTAATGAGAGAAGAAGATCCCTAAGGAGAAGGTGGATTTGAGCATCGGGTTCACCAAAATGATTAAGATAAATATGAAATATATGCCTAATGTGATGCTATTGTAGCAGTAAAATAAATATGCAATTAAGTACAAAAATTACACCCAAGCAACTAAGCAATAAATTATGAAACCCTAATTGCAAGGAGGAGAGAGAGGTACTTTGCTTATTCGTAATAAAAATATGGAGTGTAGCAAAGTGTTGACCAGGTGAACATGGCAGAAGGAGTATCACACAGAGACCTAGAAAAATGCAAATCTAAAAAGATAGGCTAGACTGGGGCACCTGGAGAGGGATAGGGGCCCCTGTGGGCACCCCTAGGCCTGTTTCTGGGCACCTGAGTCTTTGGAAAAGTTCAAAAAACCTCCTTTGAGTGGTCACAAGATGTTTTTTTTTAGTATCCTTTGGTCGCTTTGAGGTCGCACAATGATCGCTGGAAACTTACAATGAAATATGAACCTGCAAAACCCTCAAATAGACATCAAATCCTAAAAAGGAAAGATGTGGAATGAGAGGTCAAAATTTCCTTAGCTGTCACAATGGTGAACTTACGACTGATCATTGTACTACATCTCAGACCCAATGTAGTTTTATGTGTGTGTGTGTGGAATCGTGCCCTAGGTGGTTCTTTTACGTGTCGCACTTGATAACAAGCAAAGTAACTAGATGTAAAAAAATTTAATAGATGTGTTCATGGAATAGAATGAACTTCCATCCTATGAAGTGTATGCAGAATAACCCGCCCTTGTGTCCCTTGGATAGTGCTAGATGTATGCAATGGAGCTCTTAGATGCTTGATGGATGCAACCTTAGGTGGTGATAGTTAATGCTTAGTGCTTGGTCCTTTATTATGATCACATAACTTTATATTTATATGATTCCTTTGCTTGAATTTTGTAATTAACCTCGAAAAGGCCGACTACCAAAAAGATAAGATGCTCAAATGGATTGAAAGGACCCAAAAAGTGTGAGTAAAGTACAAAGGGGACAGGGGCACCCAGAGGGGACAAGGGTGCCTGACGTTGGCATCTTGACTGGGCGCTAGTCTCCAAGATGATAAAAGCCGCAGTATAAAAAGGTGGACTGGACAAGTAAGGGTGTAAGACCAAAAGTGGTAACAGAAAGCAAAGAAAGGTGGCCAAAGACATGGGTTAATTAATACTTTTATTTCTTAGGAATCATATGAATAGTAGTAGTAATCGGGACTAGATAATTACCCAAAGTGTGTGATTTTGTGTCTAGACTTCATACACTAAGAAACTGTTTTCAATGTTATAACAAGCTTGTTCTCTATTTTTGTTTAAAGTCTTAACAAAATATACAACATTGAGAGAGTCGATCCCGTGAACTTTCAGACCCAACACGCTTTTCTTAGTCAAGGTGTTGAGACCCACTAGTTAACATAAATATGGCTCAGGTTTAGTTTTAGTTTGGTTGATAGTTTGTCTCAGTTTTTGAAAATTAAACTTAAAGAATAATTTGATCTAAACACATAATTAGTTTATTTTAAGCCATATGATTTTTACAGTAAGTCAACTACTTCCTTGCAACCTCTCATAGTGCTAAACATTAACAAGAAGGTTTTATGATGCAAATAAGTCTCTTTTAAATTTATCTCATGGTGAAACTATCCTACCAATTAATCATTTGGTTTTTTAATTTAAAATAACATAAATAAAACCTTAGTTTTTAATCACTAATAATGGTTTATTCCCTTTTTAATCCTATTCGGCTCAAAAATATCATGAGAGGGTTGAACTCATGACCCCTCCCTTCAAATCTAGAGTATTTGTTTGGCCAAATAGTTAGCTTGATACACAAAGCAATATTTTTTAATGTTATAACCGTCTTGTTCTCTATTTTCGTTTAAAGTCTTAACACAAAATATAACACTGAGAGATTCAAACCCAATACCTTTTAAACCCAACACCCTTCTCTTATTCAAGGTGTTGAGACCCGCTGGTTAACATAAATATGGCTTAGGCTTAGTTTTAACTTGGTTGTTAGTTCATCTTAGTTTTTAAAAAATTAAACTTAAAGAATAACCTGATTCAAACACCTAACTAGTTTATTTTAAGCCATAGGACTTTGCCAATAAGCCAACTAATTCATTGCAACCTCTCGCAAAGATGAAACATTAACAAGAAGGTTTAGAGAAACCTATAATTAATGTTATGGTTTTATTGATTTGTATATCTTTGTTCTCTATTAACTTCTTTTTTTACTCTAAACCATGTTTTTCTCCTTGACATGTGCGCCCAATCCTCAATTCGGCATCTTTATACTTTCTCTTAAGCTTCTCATATATATGTATCCTCTAATATTTTTTAAAACATGTGTGCGTGAATGCATACAATCTCTCCTCTAATAAATGTTAATGGAGCTATCATTGGCCATTTATTCATGCATTTTGATTTGCATTACATTTGCTTTTGTAATTTTGGGTTAAACTACATGTTTATCTAGTTATAAATGTCTCTGATTAAGCGGTCACATTTTAAGCCTAATTTTTTTTAACGTTTCTAATTTTGGCTTTGTGAACTCTTGTTTTCTTTGGTTAAACTTATTTAGCTTCATATGTAATCGTTTAACTCTTTGTTAGTTTATCCTTTGTCACTGAAACTAAGCTTACCTCCATGTTTAATGTATATTTGTTGCCTATGTCTCTATAGCTAAGCTTGACTTTATTTTAAGTTTGGATCAACTAATAATTGTGGTAAAGGTTTATCAGAGTAGCGGAGTTCACCAAATGGCACCATGTGGTGGCCATTAGTGTCCCTTCGTCCCCTGCAGTTTAACCTTGACCATGGTGACATTCATACCAAAGGGCTTCCGATTAGTGTCATGTTGCAATAATCTATGCTCCCACACTTAGCTAGTTATATTATCTCACCCATACCAAGGATCCCTTGATTGGTGCCATGTCGCACCAATCGGTGCCTCCATTGTATAATTTTTTTTACGTGAATAATATTCATGGAGTGAGGGCCTCCCGATTAGTGTCATTCCACACCAATTGTTTCCCTCATCTCTCACATTCCTTCAAGTCTTTGTGCTTATAACTAGATTGAATCAACGACGGGTGATACATCGCACCCATTGGAATTTTTATTAAATGGTTCATTTTCCATGTGTTCGGAGCCATTCACCACCGATGTGCACCAAGTGGCTCTCATCAGTCCTTTCAAGGTATGGTCAACTCACCAAATTTCATCCTACATTCTTTGTGGGCAGGACATTCTAGGGGTTTTAAATAATTTGAGCCATTTATAAGCCTTGTCCCACAAAGTTTTTTGTCATTCGCATGAGCAAGGCTCTCCTAACTTGATGAGTTGTCTTCAAGTTAGCTAAGATTCAACTCGGGCTCAGTTTGACAATCTACTCAAACTCGAAAAGTTGTTAATGAGTTGGTTGAGTCTGTAGCTCAATTGACACATGCTTAGATCGGATATGAGCTTATAGATACACTAAGGTAACCTAATGAGTTGAAATTTGAGCTAGGTTCAACCGTAACTTGGATGTAGCTTGACTTATATATTAATCAACATGAATTGGTTAACTCGTTCAGTTAGCTCAACTTGAAAATAGCTCAAATAATAATGAACTTAGCTCGGCTGTAGCATGACTAACCTAGTTCCCAATTCAACTCGATGAAATTATTGAAATAATAGTTACTTGAAAAAATGAAATTATTAATATTAGGGATTAAATCCCACACCATTTTTAATCAGACCTTAATAATACCCTTTTTCCTATCATATATGACAATAATGTAATTGAAAGCGTTTTATTGTTGTATAACAACAATATACTGCTTGAATAATTGTGTAATTGACATTGCGTTCCTCATTATAACTAGAACACACAACATTAAATCTATTATTGCAATGTAACTAACCAATCTTGTTGCACAAGGTGACACATTCAAAAGCAAGTATGAATCACACAAAATGGGTTTTATGACCAAAACTTATAGTTTAACACCATTTCACATGCACCGAAACACACATGGCATATTTCTCTATCCGTACCCATTATCAACATCTTTCAATCTCTCCTCAAAGATACCCTTTCTCGCTCTGGAGAATACCTGCACACAAGGAGACAATAATACCAAGTACATTATCCATTCAATATAATTAAAATATCATAAATGAATCATGAGCAATATATATGTATAAATAGTAATCCATAACTATAATGTGAATCAAATCATCATCTAGTGCTAATCAATCGTTTATAATAACTCTTTCAATCTCAAAAAATGTCAGAATGCTTAATTAAATCAAATAATAATATGATGTGTTCAATGTGGCAATAACCACTTAGTTTCATAATGTTTCCAAAATAATAAGCACATAGTTATGGGGTGTGACAAATAGTAATCATGGAAATGAATTTTCCATATAAAAAATTCATTGTATAAGTTATATGTTGAATCTAAAACTGAAATTTGTAGTGTTTCCTTACATGATTCATTCATTTTCACCGAATATATTTGTCATCAAGCTTGATAAGGGATCAAATTGAAATTTAAATATTTTCTCTTTTTTAGAAACTTTGAAATTTTATCTACAAAGATTACCATGTGACTCTCCAACATGTAACTTTTTTCAACAGCTCGTTGCAATCATGAATTCTTTAAATTTTGAAATGTGTATCTCATTGTACAACTACAACTCGGTTGTCTAAAGGCCTTTTTCATCTTATTAGTTTTTTCTTTGAATTCAGATTCTAGGTGTCATAGGTGTCTCCATGAGGTGTCATTCATAGTCAAACATAAAGGTTGATTGATAGTGTCTAGTTTTGGATTCTTCAGTATGGTGTCTTGGAGCATGGTCTAGTATGCATAGTCGTAGTATGAGTTCTCCAAAGGTGGTATGAGGTCTTCATGAGGTCAAACATAGTCAAAGTAATGTCTAAGAGATGTTAATGAGTCTGTAAGAGGTCATCATGGTTTGTTCATGAGAAGTTTGTGTTGAGTCAGGTCATTCTAGGCCTAGTCCTAGACCTAGTGCATGGTGTATGACATAATATCATGAGAAATGGAGTAGGGAAGTCATGTACATGCATTTTAATTGTGTTATGATGTTTCATATCATGTGTAAGATGTGTTTTAAGTCAGTATTCATAGGTTTAGTGCATTTTCAAGGTCCATTAAAGCAAGTTTCTTGAGAACAAGGTATGTAGACATAGGTAAGTCATGGTGGTGAGAGATTTTTAGATGCATTTGAGAAAGAATGAAAGATGGAAAGCATGGAAGAGGTTTTTTATGGTGCTTCAGTTCTAATTTCAAGTCAAGGAAGCAAAGACAAAGAAAGAAAATGACATTTTGGTCAAACCAAGTTTTTGAGAAGGCAAAAACCAACTCTATGGTGAAGTTTGTTTGCTCACCCACTCATGTGGGTTCTTGCATGGGAGCCTATGTAGTTTTCAAGGATATTTTTCATTGAGATAAGAGTTTTTTCAAAAATAATGGATTGATTTGGTCATCATACATTTATGAACAATGTTAAGAAGGTAAGTTGGTTTTAAATCCTAGTTAAACCCTCATAACAGAGTGATATGGAAAAAATGCATGGTATAATCTCCAAATGGATTTAGAAATCTGGTTTGATGACTTAGTGTGGCATAGGAATCTTTATGGCTCATTTTGGTGGTGGTTTCATGATCCAGTTGTTTCAGTAAAGTAGAGAAAAACCCTTGTTTTGTGGAGATTTGTAGTTTCAAGGCTGCGATGGAGGTTTCATGAAAATAAGTGAATTGTTCCAAGAATCCTTGGGAGATGTTATAGATGTCCATGAAAATTTTTAGGTAGGTACACTGGAGAAAATTTTGAGGTACAGGTCTCTAAAGGTTCCCTATTGCTTTTCACCTTAAGGGCTAAAACCTAGTCATGGAGGTTTGAGGTGAGTTTGATTGTTTGCATGTTGTAGCAAGTATTTATTTGGATCATGGATTATTGTTAGAGTCCTAGAATGATGTGTTTGAGTTTTTGGAATTATAAGATATTGGTTTTCTTGTTAATCCCTAATGGCCTAATTAGCCCTATTAGGATTTCAAGAAGGTGACTGAAACATGTGTGCTTGGTTGGTTTTCTCCATGTGACATATGTATGTTAGTGAATTTGAAAATGTGTTTCAGGTCTCCCTTGAAGTGTTCCATGAATGGTTTCAGTGCTTGGAATTGATGTTGAAGGTGTTTGAGATCATGATCTCTCAAGACTGTTCTTGAGTCCTTGAAGCCAGTTTGAGTAGTTTTAAAGATTGACATGTTTGAAGGTGCCTTGAAGCCTATGATTTGGTGAATGAAGTGAGTTGCCCCATCAGATAAAAACTTCATGATATTTCTATGATATGATATGTATTTTTTCCTTGATGAGGTGATTTGGTATGTGAACCAAGTTTGTTTTCTTATGTGACCTATTTTATGGGCATGATCAACATGCTTAAGCAAGGTTGGAGAAATGGATTTTTGGAGTGTTGTGATTTTTGGTGGTGTCTCATGGACTTGGAGAGTGATTTGGAGTTATGGTGCTATCCATTAATGTTCCTTCAAGTTCTTATTTGACCCATATGGTTTTGTAACTGATGTGATTTTGTCATCTCTATGTTGAGTTTTTCACTCTTGTGGATTAGTTTTTGGTTCTTGAAGACCTATTTGAGTAGGATGTTTGCTTCTTGGTGTGCTTCATGGTGTTGAAGCTAGTTGATATTCCATATTATGAATAATTATTGGTGATGTTGAGAATTTTATTCTTTATGTGTATGATATTTTGGATGAGTTTTAAATGAAAGTATTCTATTGATGCCCTTTGAGGTCTCATATTACATTCGTTGGAGGAGAAGGATTTTGTTTTAAGACCTATTTGAGTTGTCTTGTGCTAGTTGTTATGTCTAGGCCCTTGCCGACCTACTTGGGTATCTTGGAGTGTTTTAGATGATGTTGTAGGTGTGTTTTATGTTTGGTATGACCGACCATAATGGTCATGGTTGACCTAGAGGTGTTTATGAGCTAGATTCACGTATATAAGTTAGTTGTAATGACTTATTTATACTTGTGACGATGGGGATGTGAGCGAGCTAGAGAAGGAAGAAGAAGAGTATAAGGGATGTCAAGGGAAAGAAGATGAAGAGGTATGATGAGCTGATAAGGAAGTTTTAGAAGATATGCAAGGTCAATAGATACCTAATTAGACAAATGAAGGACCAGATTTGAGCGAGTAAGGAGAGAGAGGATATTTTGAGAGGGTTTGATGTGTATGGAGCTGAACTTGTGATCACATCAGTTGTGGGAGAAACATATCTTAAGTGATCATCCATTTTAGGTGGTTATATGGGTGCTTAGTGATCTTAGAGGGTTGTAACCTCCTTGTAGGATTGGGTTCCCTACTAAATAGGGGTTGGTGCTCCTTGTGGGTTGGTGCTTACTAAAAAATCTTGTGTGATGTGTAATATTCATGCAAGTCCTTTGTTATGAGTAATATTAGTAGAGGTTTCAGTGGGTTTTCTTCCCCTTGAGGGTTTCCCACTTATATCTGGTGTTCTTGTGTTCTCTCTCTTGTTTCATGCACTTGTGAATGGTTGATACACAATTAGCTCACATGGTTTATGGATGTTGAATGAATGGTTTGAATGATGAATGTATGTAATGGAAAATGAAGAAATTTTTGTAAGACTGATTCACCCCCCCTCTCAGTCCATTGTGCTTTTAATAATTGGTATCAGAGCTAGGTCCTTGTGAAGCAAGTTTGACTACTTGAAGGAGATCCTCTTGAAGCACAAGTTTGTTTGATCAAATGGGAGAAGCGATTTTTCCATATTAGGGTTCTATGTTGAATGAAACCAATTATCCTCATGAAAATTCAAAATGAATGTCTATATAAGTTCTCTTGGATATGAGGTTGATGTTGGATACAAGTTGATTCATCAGACCCCATGGAAGGAATTAAGAAGGATGTCATTTTAAGTATGAAGAAGAATCTGATGTGTCATGGTTGTAAGTTAGATTCAGCCAAGGGATTATGGGAAAAGTTGGAGTACTTGTATGAATATGAAATCGGTCCTTCTAGTAGTAGCGAAAATGATGTTTCTAGTAGTTCAAAAGGAAAGAACCAAGATGGTGTGGTTTCAATTCTAATGAAGAAAAGGTTTTTAAAGATAAGTCTTCAAGGTAGAGTTTATGAAGAAGTGAATGAAGGAGATAAAGAAAGATGAGTTAGTGCTCTAAATTAGAAGAAAGAATAAATGATTATGAATCAATTTCAATGGATCTTGAAGTTGAAATGAAGTATCTAACTAAAAATTAGAACAAGAGTCTCTAATAAGAATGAGTACTTATGAAAAGTTTGAGAAAAGCTCCTTAGTAATCTTGATGATGTTATTCAAGTTGTGAAAGATGGTCATAGGATTAAAATTAGTTTAGGTTTCAAATATAGAGACAAAGAAGGTGTTGAGATGCTATAATTGAATCAAGTCAAGGACCTGATAAAACTAAAAGAGGATGTCCAAGGTCACAAGAAAGTTTTTAGATAACCCAATGCAATGAAGTTCACAAGTAATTTCAATGGATATTATTATTCTTGCAATATCTTTGGTCATAGAGCTAGGAATTGTTGAAGTACAGTTAAGAATGCATTTTCATGGAGCAATGGCAGAAGGATGATCATTCATATCAATCAAAGATATTACATGTTAAATTTCCATAAGAAGGGTCATATATTGCATTTTTTCATGAAGGAGTAAGGATCTTGACAAGTCAAGGAATGAAGGTAAGAAGATGAGGTTGTGTGTTAAACTACAATCATGTTGGTCATATTGCTAGATATTGTTATCAAGGACCAATAGAAGTCAAAGAGATAAAGATCTAATTAGAAAGAAGAAATTCTATTATTTTATTCAAATGTAAATATTGTTGGCCATTTGCAAGGTATTGTAGATGAAATTAAAGTAACTACAAAAAAATAGATTAAGCATGACATAAAGGAAATAAGAAAATTAATCAGAAATCGAGATAAAATCAAAAGAAGATAAGGAAGAGTCAAATAATGAAAATTCTGATCAAAGATATTCAAAGAATTTCTAATCAGTGTTAATCTCAAATGTCAAGGAAGATGATTCAAGAGAATGAAAGAAGTCAGGTTTGTTGATCCTAAATCAAGATTCTTTGAAGTTAAAACAAGAGGTTTTGATTGCAATCTAGCTGTTGAGAAAGGATTGAAAGGTCATATGATTTCAAGAAATCCAAAGAGTTTACAGAAGGATTCAAATTTATATTGCTTGAAAATTAAGAAAAGGAGGTAGAAGTATGAGACAATGGTGGATCATCAAGCCTAGTGAGCCAGTGAAGAGAAAAAGGGTTCTAAAGATCGATAACAACCTGGATAAGAGGAAGATGCATATTTGGGAATGTCCTAAGTTCTGAGTGTCTTAGTGTCCTGAGATGCAGTGGGTGTCTTCATCATGCTTCTTGAAGACATTCATATCTTAATAAGAAGTAATGTTTTGCATTGTGAAGTTGAAGAGAGTGTATTTCTGTTTGGTTAGGTATGTTTATCTAAAGAAGTCATTTTAGTTGTTAAGTGTAATTCTATTTGGTAAGTGTTCTCCATGATATAAGTTTGTTAGTCTTGGTTCCTAGTGTTGTTCCAAAAGATGTCATATACTATGTATTGGTCAAATGTTGCTTATTGGTCACATCATAAAGAAGTTTGTTTGATGTAAATTGAATCATGTGAGAGTTGTATTGAGTCATGTAAGGTCATTGTGGAAGATTGTCCAATAAGATGAAAAATGTTGTTCATCAAGAAGGTCTCAAATTTCATAGGTAGAAAAGTATCTTGATGAATGAATTTTAAGTAAAGGTAATTTAGTCCTAAGCTTCAAAGGAAGGTTTGTATGGTCTCAAGGTGATCTTTGAAGATATCTCTTAAGGTTCATCAAGATGTCAAGTTGTAATAGTGGATTTGATATTGTGTGTTGCTTCAATAATTTTTATCCAAGAAAGGATAACATGTGAAATGTTGTTGTGTTGTTGCATTCATGAATTTATAAGCATAATTGACATCCTTGAAAGATCATCAAGAAGGATTGAAAAGACATGTAGTCATTTTTTATTCAATGGTCTATTAAGTAAAAGTATGAAGAATGGTATGCTTAGATATCCTAGTTCTGATTTTGTTTGATCAAGAAAGTGGTATGTTTGAAGTCAATAGTAATGACTTATGATTCATGAAAGTTTCATGCTAAGAAATGTAAAAAAGATGTCTGAAGTAATAATTATTTTGTAATATCCTTGCATGAAGGAATATGAGATACTGAATGGATAAGGTCTATAATGTAAAGGTTATTTGACTATTAAGAATGTTTTTTAAGGTGTCCTGATCTGTGGAAGTTTGTTGATGCATAGTATGTTATATGTTATGATGATTATATTGCTCTAAGTATGAGGAGATCTTGGTTATATTTTGATATGAGCAGAGTTGTGTATTGCATGTAATATGAAAATATGAAAATGAAAGTCTACAGTTATAAGGATTTTGATCAGAGATTCAAGAGGAGTATGTGATCTGAAGTTTCTGCAAGGTATGTTTGAGAGTGTTTCAAGTACTTTATGATTCTATGAAAGTTGAGGATTGATCTAGTGTAATCATAATATATGAAGATTAGTATGAATAGGTCTTGATATGCATTAAGAGGATTTATCATGAAAAGCTCTAAAAAAAATTTGGTATGAAGTCTTGTTTGAAGGTTTCATATCTAGGTGTATATTGTGGTCAATTTAGTGAAGGTGTTGATACATGATCCTTTCCATGGAGTGTTGAGTTATGTCATTTTTCGTAATGATGAAGTTGTCTATGATTTGAAGTTTTAAGAAGGTGAGAACACTAGATGTTACTTCATGTATTTGACTTGAAGTATGACTGATCTTTATGACATAATACAGTATGTGATCTTTGTTATGGCATGAAAGTCTAGAGGTATGATGAAGATCTTATGTTAGGGGGAGCTATAAGATAATGATTCATTCATATGCATCTAAGGTGTCCAAGGTGAAAACTAAAGGGATGATGTTTGAAAATATTGTTCATCCAATTATGGAGCATACCCAATGAAAAATGGAGTTAGAATATGAATCAATTGTGAGTTATGTGATTATCATGAAAGGTGGTTTTAGAGTACAGAGGTAATTTTGTTCAGGATTGTGGCATAATTGAGTATGATCAAATTCTTGTGGCAGGGTTTGATCAAGGTATGTTGCCTCATAAAATGTTGCATAGTTGAGAATGAAAGTATGAATGTATGTCCAGGGGGAGTGACAGTTGTAGAAAATGTTTTATATGCTTGGTATGTTCTATTGCAATGAGAAATCTTGGAATTTTTGGTGCTGAAGGAGTAGTTTAGGGCTCAGGTCTAAAACTAGTTATATATACAATGGAGGTAGAATTTGTGGAGAGCATGGTTACATAACCTAGAATGATGGTGTATAATAAAGTATGAAGACAAAATATGGTGAGTATACTCTCAAGGGGAGTTTTGTGTATGATCATTTCAGGTCCATGGATCTCTTATTGTAGTGTTGAAGATAAGAAAAGAAAAATACAATCCAAGGGGGATCTTGTGAGAAAGTAAGTCTATTTGTGCATTGTTGTCATTGTGTCTTGTCATTGGTTTTCATGTTGAGTTTTCATAATACCTTTGTCATAGATGTCAAAGGGGGAGAGTAGGCTCAAAAACATGAAAAATAAGTCTTGTAGGTGTTTGCATTCATGGTTGCCATCAATGTTTCTGAAGGTGGTTGTCATCAATGAAAAAGGGGGAGATTATTGGGCATTGTGTCTATGTGGTTGTCATTGATGTCAAATGTCATTGAGGGTGTCAAGGGAGTCTAGGTGTCATAAGGTGTATCCATGAGGTGTCATTCATGTTCAAGCATGAAGGTTGATTGGTAGTGTCTAGTTTTGGAGTCTTGCAGAATGGTGTCTTAAAACATGGTTTGAGCATGCATGTCATAGTATGAGTGAGCTCCAAAGGTTGTATGAGGTATTAATGAGGTAAAACATAGTTCCATGAGTGATGTGTCAAGAGGTGTTAATGATGTCTATAAGTGGTCAACAAGGTCAGTTCATGAGAATTCATGTGTTGAGTCAAGTCATTCTAGGCCTAGTCCTAGACCTAGTGCATGGTGTATGAGTTGGTAACATGAGAAATGGAGTAGGGATACTCTGTTAAGCATGAGAAAGGTGTTATGACATTCATAACATGTGTAAGAGAAGTATTAGGTCATATTTAGAGGTTTAAAGTGATTTAAGGTCCATTGAAGCAAGTTTCTTGAGAACAAGGTATGAAGACACAGGTAAGTTTATTGGTGGTGTGAGATTTTTAGATGTATTTGATAAATAATGAAAGATGGAAAGCATGGAGGAGGTTTCTATGGTGCTTTATGTAAAATTTTAGGTCAAGGAAGCAAAGACAAAGCAAAAAAATGATATTTTGGTCAAACTAAGCTTGAGAAGGAAAAAACCAACTCGATAGGTGAAGTTATTTTTTCACCCATACATGTGGGTTTTTTCATGGGAATCTATGGATTTAGGGGATGTTTTACATGGAGATAAGAGTTTTTTGTAAAAATAATGAGTTGGTCATTTGATAGTCAGATATTTATGAACAATCATTAAGTTATTGGTCTAAACCCTAGTTAAACCCTCATAACAGAGTGATATGGAAGAAATGATGTTATGGTCTCAAAATGGATATTGGGAAAGTAAATATGATGACTCAAGGTTGTATAGGACTCTTCAGGGATCCTTTTGGTGGTGGTTTCATGTTCCAGTATTTCAAGAAGTAGGAGAAAAACCCTTGTTTTGTGGAGATTTGATGTTTTAGGGTTGAGATGGAGGTTTCATGAAGAAAATTGAATTGTTCCAAATATCTTGGATAGGTGTCTAGATGTCCATGAAAATTTTTTAGGCAGGTAAAATGTGAAGAAATTTTGAAGTTACAGGTCTCCAAAGGTGCCCTACCACTTTTGGCCTTAAGGGCTAAAACCTAGTCATGGAGGTTTGAGGTGAGTTTGATAGGTTTTACATCATGGAGCATGGTTATTTGGGTATTGGATAGATTTTTGACATTTGTATGATGTGTTTGAGTTCTTGGTAATGGTATGATGAGTTGGTTTCTTGATTAATCCCTAATGGCCTAATTAGCCTATTAGGATTGCCAAGATAGGTGATTGGGACAGGTGTGCTAGATGTGTTTTCCTCCAAGTGACATATGATTTTGATGTGATTGAGAATGTGTATTAATGTTCCATTGATGTGTTCCAAGTGATTTGGTTGATTTGGAAGTGATGATTGAGGTGTTTGAGAGCATGATCTCTCAAGACTGGTTCTTGAGTCCTTGAAGCAATGATTGAGTAAGTTTCAGAGATTGAGTTTGGATGCCTATGTACCATGATTTGGGATGAAATGAGTTTTTTAAATAGTTATACATCATGATATTTCCATTGATGTGTGGTTTTTTCCTTGGTGATGTGTTTTGGTATGTGAACCATCTCAGTTTTATTGACCTATTTATGGGCATGATCAACATGATTAAGCGAGGTAGGAGAGATGAATGTCTTGGAGTGTTGTGACATGTTTGGTAGTGTCTCATGGAACTTGAGAGTGAGTTGGAGTCATGGTACATTGATTCATGTGGCCAAGTCATCTTGACAGGTGGTTTTTCTATGTGAATTTGTTCACTCTTGTGGACTGGTTTTTGGTGCTTGAAGACCTAGTTTGAGTTGTTTGCTTCTTGGTATGCTTCATGGTGTTGGTAGTTGATGTAGAGGTTCTTGGATCTTGTTGATGATGTTGAGAAGTTGTCCTAATTTTGTCAGAGATTTTGGAGCTTGATGAATCTTATTATGTTCCCTTGAAGATCATATTATTTGTTGGAGGAGAAGGATTTTGTTTTAAGACCTATTTGAGTTGTCTTGTGCTAGTTGTTATGTCTAGGCCCTTGCCGACCTACTTGGGTATCTTGGAGTGTTTTAGATGATGTTGTTAGATGTGTTTTCATTTTGGTATGACCGACCATAATGGTCATGGTTGACCTAGAGGTGTTTATGAGCTAGATTCACGTATATAAGTTAGTTGTAATGACTTATTTATACTTGTGACGATGGGGGTGTGAGCGAGATAGAGAAGGAAGAAAAAGAGTAAGAGGGGTCAAGGAAGAGTTGAGAAGAGGTGATGAAGGGATGAGAAAGATTTAGAAGAGCAGGTGTGCAAGGTCATTAGACCTAATCAGCAAATAAAGGACCAGATTTGAGTGAGTTAAGGAGAGAGATTGTTTGAGAGGGTTTGATGAGTATGGACTTGAACTTGTGATCACAATCAGTTGTGGGAGAAACATAGCTTCAGTGATCATCTTTTTAGGTGGTTGAGTGGGTTCTTAGTCATATTAGGGGGTTGTATCCTCCTTGTATGGTGGGTGCCCTACTAAACTAGGGGTTGGTGCTCCTTTTGGGATTGGTGTCTCACTAAAAAAATCTTGTGTGATGTGTAATATTCATATAATTCCTTTGTTATGAGTAATATTAGTAGATGTTTCATTGGTTTTTCTTCCCCTTGAGGTTTTCCCAGTTATATCTGGTGTCTTGTGTTCTCTCTTTTGTTTCATGCACTTGTAAATGATTGATACACACTTAAGTAGCTCACATGATTTATGAATGTTGAATGAATGGTTTGAATGATGAATGTATTTAATGGAAAATGAAGTTAAAGTTTTGGAGGACTGATTCACCCCCCTCTTAGTCCATTGTGCTTCTACGTCACTACTCGAGTTCTTCATTATCCTTTTTTATCAAAACAAATCCTTGAACAATGAAACTCTCTTAGTCTATGAGTTCTATTTTATTTGGAGCAATGAGGGAACTTGCAAAATTATAATAAACATTCTATCTAAGGATGTAAGCACAAGTTTGTGCAATCAACATGAACAAACAATGAAAGAAATAAGAAAGAAAATAAAATGGAAGGTCAACAAGGTTATGTTGCATATGTACACTTTTCTTATGTAGAAATAACGATAATATATTTTAGTACATATAACTAATTGGGTTGAGAAATTTATCTCCATCATATGTGGCAAGCTCAAAAGAATTACTTTGTTTGCACTCAGTGATTTGGTATGGCCCTATCTTAAGTGAGTTAAATTTGACATACTTGCTAAGATTTGCTTTGTCTTCATCCATTTTTTGGACAAAAAATCCTTCCCTTAAATCATGTAGACCGGCCTTCTTATCAAACATTATATTGATGACATGTTGATTGCTTTGGAACTTCTTTCTCTCTTTCTCTCTCTAGATTCAACAAGCTTGACTAGCTCTATCAATCTAACAATCATAGAATCATGGTGCTCAAGCCCCATCCATTATGTGAATTTCAAGGTTGGAATCTTAATTATAATCAATAACTTGGATTTTTTCCATAAACCAACATGTAATGAGAATTCCTAAGTGTTTGTTTAAGAGTGATTTTGTCTACCCACAGAGCTTCTTTTACTTTGGTATGTCATTGCCTTTGATTGTATTCAATTTTTCATTTTCATAATACTCATCAAATTCATATTTGTAAATTTGCAAGCCCATTCCCTTGGGGTGGTAATTGGAAGACCTCTTTACAAAAAATCCACGATTGAAAGAAAATTATGACATATGTTCAAAAAAACGTTTTAGCATTATCAACAATAATCATCTTAGAAACTCCAAACCTTTTCATTATGCTTTCCATAAAATATATGATGATTATTTATGTTAATTCCCTCAAAGGTACTACCTCATTCCATCTTGCAAATTAGCCTATGGCTGTAAGAATCCATTTGTGACTAATACTCGAATGTGGATTAATCATTTCAATTAAGTGTAAACCCCATTGAGAAAGTGGTTGGTATGCTAAAATTGGTTACAATGGAAGAGGCACTTTCTTTTTTCTAACTAATAAAAACAAGCAATATTTGCACTTCTTAAGTCAAATGAGTGAATATGAGAATATGGTTGGCCGATAGTAACAAGATAATTCATGAAGAATCTTAACTTGTTGTTCTCCGTACATCGGGAAACTTTGAGGATTTTATAGATCATTTTGTTGAACTTTGCTACAAACTCCCTCATTGGTTTAAAAGGATCCTTCTTTAGTTGAGACCATTGGGCCAAAAGGGTGTGGGTATATTTGGTAGGCTTGAATCTAGTTTCAAACTTGATCTTCATATCACTCCAGTTAGTTATAGACCTACTCAAAAAATGGTAGAACTGGTCCGCGACCGCATCTTGCAAAGATTCCACAAGTAGACGGACAAAAACATCTTTGTATCCTACTCCTAGGACTCCAAAATTAGTTATGAAAGTTGTAATGTGGTAATCCGGGTGTTGCTTCCCATCACCATAGAACTTAGGAAAGTTCTAACATGACCCTATTGGTAAATGGTACAAAGGTGGGTTGAGAGATAATGGACTTGTGTTTTCTCCTCAGGGCAGTGGTGTTTGTTGAGCCATTTGTGGTTCTTATTCTTCTTCTATAACTTCTTCCCCAAACATTTCTACTGGTTCTTCTTTTTCTCCTTCTCTTGGAGGAGCGAAGTATAATGGTTCCTCTGTTGTTTCAACAAGGGGAAAATTAGGATCAAAATCTGTAAGATATTCTCGATTAGTTTTCCTCCTTACTTGATCAAGGGAAAGTCTGAAATTTACTCTTTGTTGTTACTTAAAGGTTAGGTTTGTAATGCCACTAGCCCAGATAAATCTTGTGTATCTCCTGTCAGCCTGTTTGCAAACTTCAAACGAATTCAAATCTGAATTTTATCAAGATCTCTTTTGTTGAATTTGAACTTGTATTTCTCTTTCCAAAGCTTCTACACTTTCTTCTTTAGAATCCAAAATTCTTGTAGTTACATGGTAATGGAAAAAATTTACTCTATTATGCCAAATGGCCTCCCTCAAGTCCGATTTAATATCTTCTTATGTATGGAAGATAAGTTCAGGTCTTAGGACCAGGGGATGACCAGGAATTGCCATTAGTGGAAGGCATAAGGCTCAATGGATTTTTAGTTTTCAGAAAAAAATTTGTTTTTTTTAGGTATCTGATTTTTTTGTATTTTTGTGGAATGTATAAGGGTGTAGAGCAAAAAAATGAGTCCCACAGTGGGTGCATAAAATTGTTGGTGAAATATTTTTTCGCAAGGGTAAATTATGGGATTTCACCAACGATCTGGGAAGGTCCCTCTGATTGAATGGGGTAGATCCATTTATTTAATGTAAAGAAACAAATATAAAATAAAATAATTTCTAGGGGTGGCCCATAGACCAGGGATCACACAAAAATACTTACCTAAAGCTATGTAAAATGCTTGTATGGAATAGAAGGGAGGAAATTGCTTAGAGAGAGAGATATGAAAGGGAAACAAGAGGGGGATTTTAACCAACAAATAACATAGCTGAGTTTATTGCATTAAAATCAAAATATTTCACTTACATTAATAAGAAGAAATCATTCACATATAAAGAGGAACAATCAACAAGAAACACAAAGTTTTATTGTATCATGTTGCACAATTTACAACTCTCTTCGAGTATAAGTTGAGATAGAGACATAATTTCAATAGAAAAGAGAATAGAGGAAATGACGCCACTTGTTCCTAGAAAGACAATGGGAGCTAGTAAACAAGAATTAACCATCCACTTACAATGAGGAGGTCATCTCCTTTTATAGCTTTACAATTCATCTCTTCATCTACCCCCCACATGAATTTTCATATTCCCATTACAAGTGACTTTTCAAATATCCTTAGGAAAGACAAAATAAGTCCCATTTTTATAATTGCAAAAGGGAATTTTACATTGCACAAATATTACATAATCACTTTAATGAATAAGAAAAAAAATCATTATTACACACAATGAAGAATTAAAAGAAAGGGAGTAGAAAAAGAGTGAGAATAGAAGGAGAAAGAGAATGGAGAAGGATGAAGTAGCTCATCAATTCATGAAGATCTTTCCTATGATGAATATTCCACCTCTAATGCATCATGTGGAAATTCAAGTGGTTTGAACTCAAGCTCTTTCACTTCTATGAAAAAATGGATAGTTGTGGGTGTGATCTTCTTTGATTGAGAAATGTTCACATACCCCAATTTTTTAATCCAATCCTCTTGAATGTGGCTTATCCTCTTGCACTCAATAAAATAATTTTGTGATCCCAAGAAATGTTTGAAATAGAGCCATGGATTTCTTTGAGTGACTCCACGGTGTCTTTGTTGAAGGAGAAGGGATCTCCTACCTCCTTTCAAACCATTTCTTGAAAAGGATTCATGAGCTCTTCCAAAGATATGTTTACATTGACAGGAGGGGCTTGAATCTGTTGTACACATTTGCTTAGATCCTCAAGAATTTCTCAAGCATTTTCCTCACACACTTTGAGCTCTTCCAAAACATCTTTCAGTGCTTTGCACCTTGCAGCCATGGTGTGGAACCAAATAGGGAACAAATTCTTGTTCGGAGTCATGAATACATTTTTTCTTATCAAGAATGAGGAGTCAATACTCCACATTTTGGAGGTCAATGGGAAAACACTATCCCATATCATATTTTCTTTCTCCATTTCCACCCTGGTGCCTTTGATTCTTGAGATGGTACTTGAAATGAAGTGGAATAAGGAGAGGACCTCAGGAAAAATAACATTCCCCTTTTCAATGATTTTACCCACCCACTTTTCATTTTCCCTCCCTTGCACTATGAATCCTTGGGCTTGTTTGAGGGTTGTTGATAAAAGTTGCTAATGGGGGAAACTACCTCAACTAGAGGCAAGGATGATGACCCTGGTTCCAAGAATGACTGCACATATGAAGAAAATGTCCTCACTTATTCCTCCAATTGGTTGATGGTTCATTTTTATTCTCCATTTCACTCTAGTATCTGAGTTGAAAACTCATAGAAAAGATGAGCATCACCTTCGTGCGTAGCCTGACCAAGTGAGACTTTGGTCATCTCATAGTCATTTGGGGTCATTTCCTCCAAAAAAAATTCCTCCTTATGTCTTGCAACTTCCATGAACTGAGCTCTTGAAGCCTTAGTGTATAATCTCAAAGTTGTTTGTGCTTTCCTTGACTTCTTGTCTTTCATGTACTTCGAGATAGCCTTGAATTTTGGTGCTACAACTTGTTGCACTGTTCTTTATTATCCACCGAGAAAGTCATGGACCCATGGGAATGGATCCACTGGTGTGGACAAGATGTCAAGGATCTCTATTTCCTATTGTGGGATCAATGATTTCTCATTGTGAGATGACTTAACTACCTCAGATGAGACACTTGGCTCCACTTGATACATGGGAGATTGGGAGGGTTCAATATCTCCTTGTTCCAATTCTTCAACTTGTTCCTCCCTGACTTAGATTTCTTGTGAGACTCCATAAAAAGTTAAATTTCATTGCTATTAGTTTCCACCACCTTCCTCATGTAGGTCTTCTCAGAATGGGATGAACCGGAAGCTCTGTCAGGCTCATTGAGAGATGGTGAGTGTGATAGTTGTCTAGGTAGGGTTGAAGTGATGCCTTCTTCCCTACTAGAGACCTTCTTTCTTCTAAACCATTCCCTTGAGCTTTGGATCACCACTTTAGTATGCTTCTTTATATCTCCATCTTCACAAATGATCCATGAGGGAGGAGGAAGGGGGGATAATTTCAATGCTTGGTACTCATGATCAAACAACTTGGAACCATCTTCTTGAACTCCTCCAGTGAACCAGTCAAACTTGAATGCTCCCATCTATTCCATGGTCATCCTCATGTAGTCCTTTTTCTTAAATTTAAGGTCATCCACAAAATTTTCCCAATATTCTTCCAATTGGGGAATATGATGCAATCCAGGAATATGGAAAGACTCGGGATCTTTCCACATGTCAAAATTGGGCCTAGGGACATATGTAAATAGATGAAATATAGCTAGGGAGGTTTTAATGTTTATGGCATCCACTGCACTCTTATAGGAGAAGACACCGAGTGAGATAGGGAATGAGATAACCTTATTCTTAGAACCCTTACATTTGAGATGCACCTGAGAAATTTACATACAGAGCTCTACCAAGATGATCTTATCACTAGGGTACTTGGGTAATTTGAGCAGAGAAAGGTCAAAGCCACTCACCCTGATGTAGGTGAAGGTATGAAACTATGTGAAATGGAACCCATACTTCTCAATCAACTCCACTTCATGAGGAGAGATTCTTCTTTTAGGATTTCCTTTGAGGATCCCAATGATGAACATGGTGAATACATCATTCACCCATGTGAAATGAACATTTCTTTCCTTAAAGGTGATTTGTGTGTACTTCTCGAAGGCAGGAGCTCTTTGAGGAACATTATTGGGAAGCGGAAAATCCTCGGTAGGGTCTAGTTTATGAGAGGGCATACACTAGATAGGAGGTCATTGTGAATCTCTTGGTGGTGAATAGTTACATCAACTGTTGGTGGAGATTGTCACTGATGATCTGGCCCTAATCTATCATTTGAGTTCCCTCCATGATTGTTAGCATGAACTAGGCCATCTAGTCCTATAATTCCTTGGTGTTTTCCTCACCCATTACTCTACTTAGTAAGACAATGACATCTGAGTAGGATTCATGAAACTTACTCCTCGATAGTGACTTTTGTAGCCTTGATGGTTTCCTCCCAGGTTTCAACCAGGAGCCAACTACAATCCCCTGTAAATAGGAGTATGGCCTAATCCACTATTGGGTTGTAAATTCCTTTGTGATGATCACCATGTTGCTTTGATTTGGAATTTTAGACAACTTGAAATTCCCCTTTGGAGTTTGACTGTCAAAAATGAGTTGTCATCTGAAGTGATTGTTCTGGGAGGCAAGGTCATAGTGTTTGGCACAAGCCAAGACCAATTCAATGCTCTGAACTGAAAGTGGGTGACCTCCTACTCTGAAAATCCCACTAGAAACTATATTTTCCTTTGTTGGCTCTCTTACTTCATTTGTCATCTGATTCCTCATTTCTTCTAGATCTAGGTGGGCTACATCATTGTCTCCCACAAGTGGATATTCCATAGATAACAGTTGAAATTGGCTCATATCCAGTGTATTTGATCTTCATGGTTGTCAAGAACAATGATGGAGCAATGAGGAGATGAGGGTGTATGCAAAATTTGGATGTGATTTGAGCACTTACTATTTTTAGTAAGTCACACCTCACCTTTACTTTCTAAATTTAGCCAATTTTTCCCAATTTCACAATTTTCAATTTTGGAGTCCTAAACTTGAGGATTGCACAGAGGGTTCAAGGTGATTTCTTCTTCATTATCAGACTTACTATTCTTAGTAAGGCTCATATTCCAACTTAATAAAAATATAAGTATGTATTTTGGTTTTCTGATTGATATGAAAATGTCTCATTGGATTTGGAATTTCAATGTGATTTCTTGCTCCAATTTCTAGGTGTTTTATCTTCCGGATCTCTTTGAATCAGAAAAGGAAAATTTTCTTGCTGAAAATTTTAGGTGGGGACTGTTTAAAACTAATAGGATCAATGATGATGGGTCTTTTATCATCTCAAAGGCGTTCACCATTGGAGTGCATAGGAAAAATTTGGGAGGAAATATATTAAAAATGGGTGAGACGTGAACAATTTTGTGGTTTTGGCATGGGGTTTCTTCGTGCAATTTGGGCATGACCTGGTTTCAACAGAAATGGAGGGAGGATATTTTTAAAAATGGGCTCTATAATGGCTAAGGATGATTTAGATATTTAAAATTTAACCCGGGTTAGGAAAACCCACTCCTTGACCCACTTTGATCACTTCCCTCTTAATCCGGGTTGAGGGTGAGTTAGGAGTTACTAAATGGGTCCAGGAGCCTCTCATGTCCCTTACCAAATTTAGTAAGGGGACATGAGGTGAAAATTTGTAGTATCATGGAGAAAATGTTATATGGGGGTAGCCAACATGAGGAGGGGGACTTGAAGGGTGAGTTGAAAGTGGAGAACATGACCTAGGAAGCAAGTTGTGAAGTGGCAAGTGATGAAAGAGGGTGTGATTCTATGGTGGTGCACTTTTTTTCACCTGATATACTTTCTCACCGGGTGAAAAGGTGCAGTAGGTGTGGAAAAGTGCACCAACGGTGAGGTGATTCATGGAGAGGGGATGGTTGGAAGGTGTGAGTGGAAACACTCTCCTAACACACAATGTTGTCACTTAAGTGATGAAAAAGATCATCTCCCTTGGTGGCACAATTTTTTGCACCTCATCAAATTTTTCACCAAGTAAAAATGTGCAACAGGGATTACCAGGTGTGTCATGGGTCATGCTGATCATGGAGAGGGGGCCAAAATTACTTGTGAGTGCATAACACTCACTTAACCACCAAATAAACCACTTAAGTGACGAAAAATTCAAACCGTTTCTCCTCACCTTGGTGGAATATTTTTTTACACCTTTTCACCAAGTGAAAAATTTGAAAAATTGCATGACAAGTGCGAAAATGAGCCATGGACACTTTTGGAAACCCCACCTTCACCAACAACTACCAAAAATAGACACTGGAGAGTGATTCTTTACCCCGGGAGCTTCCCTAAGAGTTACCTAGGAAAAACTTATATGAATTTGACTCCAAAAATTATGTTCAGATCATAACCATATTTTTTAGGAGTCAATTATGCCTGAAATTTGAAATTATCCCCCTTTTATATTTTGCTTGAGCATGTACTCCAGTGAAAGGGACTGCCATAAAAAAAATGATGATGAAAATGACAACCAACACATTTTGAGTGAATAGGGAATTACATAGGTCATATTGGGATTTGAATAATGCCTCAAATCTCCATATAACTCTTGGAATGCTCATTTGAATCCCCACAGGGATCGGGGATCTTCATCTGCACTGTCAAGCCAATATCTCAAAATCTGGATAGTAGAATCTCCTGAAACCTTTTGTAATGTGAAATAGGCCTTATTATATTTCTGATGAGTATTTTTCAACTTCAAAAATATTTAGGCTCCTGCAACATCCAAAACAATCCCACTAGCTTTTTACTACTTTCATTTCCCTGCACAATGCTATAAGTAGCTCTGTGTTGCACAACTTGTTCCTAAACCTGATTTTTCTTACAGAAATTCCATAAATTACCTCAGATGATCTCATATCTCTTTCACACACTTCTTAGATGCATTATCTCTTCTTGGTTCATCCCTAGAGGGTGTTCATCAGGTGTAAAAACCCTGAAAATAAGCCTTTTTGGGCCTCTGGGAGCAGTTCCTTCAAAGTGGATCAAAATGAATCCATGAATTTCTTCCCACCAACTTACCTGCACATGAAACACACTTTAAAAATATAGTTATCACATCCCTCTCAACCATGATGGGGTTTACATAGTCAACAATTGGTCAGAGGGCAGGTTTACATTACCTGGTTCAAGGATTTTTGAGTGTGGGCTTAGTTGTCATGGATTTGTTTTTCAATTTTTCATGCTAGACATTTAGCATGAAAACAACTAGCTCTAACTTGGGGACTTGTTTTGGTTTAAACAAAGTGAGAACAAAGCAAGTAGGAACCAAAAAATCTCAAGACACTAAGAGGACCAGTGCCTTATCCATTGGGCTATAAAGTCATTGCATAACAAGGATGGATAAAAAAAACCTCTTTATTGAACACAACAAACGACAAAAACAAACACCTGACGGAAAGGGAAACACATGACAGAAAGGGAAACACACAAACCTATATTCACCTATGGTACATGCGGGGGACAACCCACTTTCATTGTTTGTATAGTTTCAGATATTTCCCATTGTGAGGCAATTCCAAGTGAGTGTCATCCAGATAAGATAGTTGGAAAGTGTTCTCCCCACATGTGTCCTATATCTAAAATGGGCCAAGCCATAATGAATCAAACTTCTTTTGGCTTTCTTTTGGTTCTCTCCTCTTATCCCATAGTAGGACAAGATCACCAATCTGAAAATATCTCTTCTTCACATTCTTGTCAAATATTTTCTTTACTTTCAATTAATGGTCTCTTAGCCGATCAACCACCAACACCCTATCTTCACATAGCTTTTCCAAGTACAAAATTATTTATCAAGTGAGTCTTGGAACTCACCATCTTCTACTTCTTTGATCAGTTGTAATGTCAGTAACTCTACAGTGATTGGAACTTCTACATTTATTCCATATAGGAGCTGAAATGGAGACATACCAATAGCCTTTTTTGGAGTGATCCAATTAGCCCATAGTGCATCATATAGCTTCTTGTGCCAATTTCTCTAATTCTAATCTACGAGATTCCACACAATTATCACAAGGTTCTTATTGCTAATTTGGCTTGACCATTCCCCTGAGGGTAATAGTCATATGCATGTGCTAAGGATATTCTGTATCCATAGTAGAACTCAGTTAATTCCATAGAAGAGAAATATGTGGCATTATCAACAACTATCTTCTGTGGAATGCCAAAACAGATAATAATATTTTCTTTGATGAAGTTACATACCGTCTCTGAATTGGCTTGCTTGACTGGTATGGCCTCCACCCACTTAGTGAAGTAGTTCGTTGTTGTGAACATGAATTTATGACCTGCACTTGAGTGGGGATTAAGAGCATCAATGAATTCTAGCCCCATTGTTGGAAGGGCTCTTCAATCGCCACCAGTTTGAGTGGGAGTGTAACGTGTTGTGGTCTTCCCACAAACTGTTGGAAAGGCTCACACTTAAACACCCATGTTGTTTAGCATCTTGAAAGAGAGTAGGCCAGTAGTACCTCCCTCAAAGGATCTTGTGTGTAGTGACCATGGCAGAGAAATGTCCACCATAAGCTTGATCATGATATGCCTTTAACAACTTTTCTTGTTTCTCTTTGTCAACACACCTTAGGAAACATCCATCAAGGGCTCTCTTGTACAGTACATGGTTCCAAATCACATACCTCACAGCTTGAGCTTGAGGGTTCTCCATTTCTTGTAATCCATGTGTTTTGGACAATCACCATAAGTTAGGAAATAATCAATATCATTGTACCACTCATTAGTGGTATTCACAAAGAGTACCTGAGGAAAATCTTCACTTAAGCACTCAAAGCATTGGAATTCATCTTTTTCCTTTTGGCTCATAACAGATTCATCTTCAGCCATTAACCTGCATAATCCATTGCCTCTAACCAAATTATATGGCCTTATCTCAAGGTCATACTCTTGAATTTTTGATACCTAGTTACCTCTTTTTTCTCTGAGGTCTTGTTGAGTCAAGATAGATTTTATAGCTGATCCCAGAACCATCACAATGGTGTGAGAGTTTAGGATGTAGAATATGAAATTATTGACTACCTTAACCACAACATAAACATGCTTCTCCATGGTAGAGTATCTGAGCTCATGATTCTTCAATGGAAAATTCATGAAGGAAATAGGGACTCGATCCCTTCTTCATTCTTCTGAACTAAAATGGTTGAAATAGTGTGCTCAGATGCATAACAATACACAATGAAATATTTATTGAAGTCAGGACATACTAGGGTTGGGGCTTTGGCTATGGCCTACTTGATATTCTCGAAAGATTCTTTTCCCTCCTTAATCCACTTGAAGATCTCTTGGGGCCTCATCATATTTGTAATATGTTTGGTAAAATCAAAAAAATATGGAATAAAACACCAAAAGAAATTGACCTTAACAAAGAAGGAATGAACTCCTTTCTTGTGGGCGAGGAGAGTTTTTGAATGGCTTGCACTCTTTCTGGGTCAATCTTTTTTCCTTCTTTATTCAAAATGTTTCTAAGGAGCTTGCCTTTAGTCACTCCAAATATTGAATTCTTCAGATTCAATGATATGCCATGTTCTTGACACCTTAGCAAGAATTTCTCAAGGTGTATCAAATGTTCTCTCCTCTTCTTAGAGAAGATTGTGAGATCATCAAGATAAATGACAATACATTTGTTCTTCAAATCCTTAAAATCCAAGTCCATTTCTCTTTAAAAAGTGGCCCCAACATTGATGAGACCAAATGGCATCTAACTGTAGGTGAAGGTTCCCCATGGAGTTGTGAAAGTAGTCTTATATTGATCTTCTTGGACAACTTCAATTTTATTATAGCCGGAAAATCCATCCAGTATAGAAAGCATTTTTGAACCGGTTATTACTTGTAGAATCTGATCCATGATCAGGAGTGGATAATTGTCCTTTAGAGAAGCTTGGTTCAAATTTTGGAAGTCTACACAAATCCTTATTTCTCCATTTTTCTTTTAGACATGATCAATGTTTTCCACCCACGTGGAGTGGTGGATCTAGAAAATGATTCTTGCATTCAACATTTTCAAAAATTCCTCTCAGATTGTTCTAAAAATATTGGGATTGTATTGCCTTTGCTTCTACCAGAATGGATTTGCTTCAGGCTTGAGAGGTATAGAGTGTTGCATCTCTTTTGGTTTAAAATATTTCATCTCATCATATGAATATGCCAAACATTTGAATACTTTTTCAACAATGAAACAAAGTTTCTCTTTTCCTCCATAAGAGCAACACTTTCCTATATTCATCAAACCATATTGTTGGCTATTCTTAGATTGAAGCTTAAAAGAAAAATGAAATAATTCACCTGATGGGGAAATCAGAACTGCACCAGCTCCAAAGCCTGTACTACAATGGCTTTCATAGAACTCCATAGTCCATAGCTTGTCTTCATTTTTCTCCTAGATAAAAGGAACATCATCATATCCTCTAGAAGTCATAAATTAGTTCCCATTTCCACTATCCTAATAAATAATATCAACTCTAGGATCTTTTGATTTTTACACTATATACTTCATCTTTCTCTTAGGCAACAAATTTTTCATTTGGCACTTGACTGGAATATTTGCTAAAGACCATTACATTTTAATTTATTCTCCCAAGTATCTACATAAAATTCTACTCAACAAAATTTCATATGAGGCCAAATTTTTTGCCATTAAGATAGTCAATAAGACTTTCTTGTCAGGAAAATTAGCTAAAGCAACTTGGGCATATTTTATTCTTCCCACAAGTGGGAATTCTTTAGCCTCCATAGTAGGGTATTGTACCGCCGGAATGATGTTACACATGCCCCAATGATGATACAGGTCACCTCGCAAGGTGTTCGGAATCCAGGAAAGCTCACCAAGTGTATGTTAGCATCCCAAGCACCTTGTCTAAGCTTTGTGTACTTCACTTTATCCTCTGCCTTTCTTTTTCTAGCTTTTTGACCTTCAGTGATGAAACCACCACCCTGCCAGGGCGGCGGTCCTGTAACTGCCACCCTGCTCAGGGTGGCGGTCCTTTACGCATTCTCCAGCACATTCTTTTGATCACGACTTGCGTAATTTTTCAACATTTACCAGCTTTTCTCAACCGCCTTAGCTCGTATTAATGTTTTATGTTCCCTGGAATAGTGTTTCTTCATTGTTTAATGGTAAAAGAGTTCTAATAGGAATCACCTTTGGGTGAATGTGAAATCTATAAATAGCCAGCTTGTTTTCAAGCAAATGGCCCCTCAACTTCTCATTTCCATTGTTTAGTCTTTCAATTTCTTGCTTAGAATTCATTTTGTTTTCATGTTTGCATCCATGCTAGTTTTTCCTTTGCTGTTAGAAGCCATTCGATCTTCTTGCTTCAGTCTTGTTCATTGTTGTTCATACAAATTAGTTTAGAGCAGAGTAGTGTCATTTGTAGATTGAATCCATTAGAGTTGTAGGTTGTGTTCTTCACAGAAGGTAGATTCTAGAATCTCTCGGTACACTTGTGTTGTATTCCCGCAATAAATCCCGCTAGGAATTGCATACGCCAAGCTCTGTCACTTGCGTTGTCCCTCTCCTACTCACATTATATTCGGTCTATATCCAAAGCTGCCATTGTTCAAATACCTTCTTCTATTGATGCTAGCATATACACGCTCTTCTGGATTCACGTGAACACGAAGGAACGAGGAGATCATTCTGAGGGGACAAAGTCATACACTACTGGATTCGCCACTGTTCTGCAAATTCCAGGTTTTATCTGTCAAAGTTCTAGTTAAAACATATCAAATAGAGTAGTGAATTATTTCATTTCAGTTAAATTTCACTTTCAATATTACCGGGGAAGCTGTGGGGATTGATAGTTTCTCAGAAACTATGATTCATTCCTCACTTCTGAGGTAGGATCGAGAGTCTTTCAATTAAGTTAATCAGCTATTTAGTTATTTAGGATAAACTCACAACTACACAGGCAAGTAGCTACACCGAGCTACCTTACTTGTTTTAATTTTGTTATTAGATTAGTTGTCATTTTCTGAATATATTAGATTAGTTGCTCTTTCAATTCTATTAAAAATTCTATCAAAAATACAAAAAATAGAGGAATATATATATGTTGTAGATATATCTTGCATAATTAGTTTATTTCATTTCAGTTAGGTTTATATTGATCTTGTATGACAATCACGGGACCTAGGGAGCCCAGGGAATACGTTTTTGAGCCAATCGTGCCTCAACCAAATCTTGTTGTAGCATTAACTGACATAGACCAAAATATCAGAATTCAGGTCTTCCGAACAACAACAGACCTACAAGAAATCAGCACACAGCTAAGAGGATTAAACATAGAAGACGACAAAGCACACACGTTCTGGTCAAATCAGCCAAATTATAGACTGCCTTGATAGATATCCGTATGATTGTAGAAGGACCTGAAAGAGAGAAAACATTCGTTGTGATCCACTAGTCCCACAGCCAGACGCAGGAGACCTCCTCGTTGATATAGACACTAGCTTACGTATCCAAGTTGCAGAACACCTGTTAGGTACTCTGAGAAAATCATGCAACTTCTAGTTCTAAACGTAGAGGCCGAAAAGGCATACGATTACTGGATACTCGGAATCAGGGATTGACTCTTCATATGACCATAGGAGGTCCACAGCAACCACAAACTTATGGTTGTGATCCACAGGTCCCACAACCCAATGGGCCTACAAATCAATCAAGTATTGACACCAGCTTGCGAACGCTGGTGTTTAGGTCCTCTCCACTTCCACCAGACATTATCACACAACTATCATTATTAAACGTAGCAGCTAATCAAGCTAAAGATTTCTGGACTAGACCAGAGAATCATCCATAAAGCACCAAAAGATCCACTACACATTTAGCCATTCCATTTTCATGACCTTGTCAGGAGATATATACGAAGCATCCATAGGTCATCTTCCACGTATCCCACAACCCATAGATCGGATCACGACAGAGCTCGATATTGATTGGAGCCTTCGAGCAGCTATCCTCACCGAATGATCTATCACACCGATTCAGGTTAGGAGGGCCTTCTTTTCCTTAGATTCACAGATCCCATTATTGTGTGTTGAAGACATAAGATTACCTAACTAGTTTATCTGCACCCCACGTATATTCCATCCCCACCGGCTGTCTCGGCATGACCTCGAGAGGTCGGGTGCGAGGAAGAGTTACTTGTAGATTCCCATGCTCGCTGGTCACTTTTCCATCGTACAAAATTGGTGAACCCAACGTGAACTTCCTGCCTTCTGATTCAGAGTCATATTTCTACTTGTTCTTCCAATTAGTATACTTTTTGTCTTTTCCACCTCTTTAGTTGCATCAGCTTCACCAACAAAATTGGTGAACCCAACGTGAAAGGAACAATTGCTTCACTTTCACACTCTTCTTTTTAGTTTTATCCACCTTCACTTCTTCCCATTATTCTGCGGGTATTTATATACCCCCCAAATATGTCAGGATACGATGCATATGGCAGACCTCTCCTAGGTCTTGAAGCATACTACAATCAATTAAATAGACAACCATCACCCTCGCTCTCAGCATGGGGTGACAACTATTCAACTAACCAATTTTCAACACAAACTCCACCTCAAAGGACTAGATATAGTTCTTCTTTCCAAATAGAGGAGTTGGATCAGCTCACTCAAATGCAACAACCAGAGCCTTCAGGCTCAAACAACATGACGCTCACTGGAGAATCTGGTTCATCTCCTCGGGTGTTGCTTAGACCACAAATTAGTAGACAGTCAGATCCATATCTATTTTTAGATGACGAATACTTAGCACGTTATGCTAGGAGTGAACAACACTCTCAAAATATGTACCCACCTATAGGAGGTTTGCAAACACAACCCGAGGTCTCGTTCCAAGAAAACACCCCCATTCCTCCACCTATAGGAAATGCCCTCAGTGAAACTTGGCAGGGCACCGATCAGTTCATAGCAGGGTACCATATGCCTATACAACCTCAAGATATACAACAACCGCCACTAAGGAAAAATACCGTGTCTTCACCAAACGAGGTCATCTCAGCCTTAGTTGAGAAGGTTAGAGGGTTGGAACTTGCTCAAGCAAATCAAAATTCATAGTTCATGCAAGCAGGAACTTCCAATCCTCCACATCATCCCAGCCAAGTAGACCTCCTCACAGGAACAAGCATGTTGGGCATGCCTCCTCAGTATTTACAACAAATGCCAACTAGAACCACGTTTTCTAACGCCGCTCCAGTTGAGAATATAATACCTCCCGGCTTAGCACAAAACAACCCATTCCTGAGCAATGCTCCTCCATACTTAAACATGTATTCCAAATCACCACAGGGAGATATGTTCTCTTCTCCCAGCATGTTCACTCAAACACAGGGATTTCCTTATGCCCCTGCAAATACATATGCTACGCCATATCAACAACCCATTCCACCTCCACCCCCTCAGCAAGCACCATCAATGGTCGAAACCTATGCGATAGGGACTTATTCAGAATATTTGAAAGAACCTTTAGACTTCACTATATGAAGCGTCATGCTTCCAAGACCTCTCCCTGATCTACCCAAGTACAAAGGGGAGGGAGACCCGAATGCACATATTAAGGCCTATGCCACAGCCATTCGAGAACTGCTCCCTTGGGATGGAGTTGTTGCTAAAATATTCCCCAAAACTTTAGAGGGTATCACCCTCGATTGGTATTACAGAATACCTGAAGCCTCAATACATTCATTTAAACAACTCATTTCAGAGTTCATCAAGGCGTTCGACATGAACAAATTGTTGAGAACAGGAATCAGGGAATTCTTGCATATTAAACAAGAACACAATGAATTTGTTGCTCATTTCATCCAAAGATGGCGTACAGTCCTCTATTCTTCAGCAAGCACTCCAAACATGGATCAGATGGAACTATGTGATTTATTCCTTCATTCTCTCAGCAGAGAGATAAAGGAAGAAGTCCAAAAGTTCCCACTAAGAACTTATGATGAAGTGCTCGAGAGCGCTCTCCGAATAGATCAAGCTGCAATAGATAGCGGTCGCAAGACATATGGAACAAATGGGAGGTTAATCATCCCCAACCAAAACACTACGACCTATCCTACTACCACAAATGCCAATCAAGGACCTAAAATCCTTAACAAAAACCACAGAGTGACAACAGATGGAGTGACTGACCAAACTAAAAGAGAAAATGTTGTAAATGTTCCACCACCAGTTAACAATCAACGAAACAACAATTTTACCCCAACAATCAACGCGGTGGATTTTAATCATCCCCAACGACAACAACAACAACAACAACAATGGTAGATCCAGACACAGGGTCCAAGTCAAAACTCAACTGGATATCAAAACCAAAACCAAAGGTAACAAACAAAACTTTAATCCTAATAGTCAACAGTTTAATCAGAGTTTTGGACCACAACACGTGCCAAACCAACAACCTAGGAGTTATAATCCCAACTCGTATTGTGGTTTCCACAAAATTTGAGGCCATGACACTAGGACTTGCCACGATTACAATAAGTTCATGCAACATTTTCCAGAAGAACAAAGACAACTCTTCATAGATATGTTCTTAACAGATTCTGTGACACCTATGCCAAATACTTTCACAGGGGCAGTTTCCCCTCAAAACGCACCTCTTAAGATCTTCAATGATCCACTTCCAAATCACAATAACAATAATAAATTAAATCCAAATGGGACAAACAAAGGTGTAATGACAGGAAATAACGATCATGAAGCCTCAACTTCACTAAATCCACCTGTCGCACCACAATTAGGAAATCAGCCACGAACCAAGATAGTTGGTCTAGTGGAGTTAGATACTGAGCTGCACGTAGAAGCCATAACAAGAACACGAGAATATTCTTCTCAACCAAATCCAATCTATCCACTAGAGCCAGATAACATTCAACAAACGTTGGTAAAACCCATGGGTGCTTATGATTTAATTAATGACTTAACAAAGACCTTCTCTCACATCTCCTTTTTGGACTTGTTGAAAAACTCTCCTGCCCATAGGGCTGCTCTTTTAGAAGCACTAGGTCTAGGTCATTTAATTAACATCACTCCACCTCCCGAAACACAAGTAAACCATATAGACTTCGATATCCACCCTCCAGGGCAGCCAGATAGGGATACCGAGTTTATATTCGACATAAACAAAATGCCAACAGATGCTGAAATTACACGTAGAAGTGATCCGGCCTTGCATTTACAGGTTTGGGTTTACAATAATTACGTTAAACATGTAATGGTTGATGATGGGGCATCAGTTAACATTGTCCCCTATTCTTTCCTTCAAAAGCTAGGATATGGAGAAACAAACTGTTCCACAACAAGAAATACGCTAAGAGGTTATGATAGCCTTAAGGCTACTTCAATTGGGACTATAATATTACCAGTCACCTTAGGACCCAAGACAATCCTCACCGAGTTTTATATCATAGATCAGGAAACCAACTATAATATGATCCTCGGTCGACCATGGATACATCGCATGAAAGCAATCCCTTCTACGTTATTCCAGGAAATAAGATTCTTACACCTAGGAAAGATATTCGTAGCAAAAGGTGACCCAAAACCATTCAACATACACCTAGCAGACCTGAAGAAAAGACCAGGCATTCACTCCGAGTTTGAACTCCCAACAAACCAGCTCAACAAACCAATCAACTCAAAACCGGAAGAAAAATTAATACCTACAACAGAACTAGAAATTACGAACCTAGTCAAGGGCATCCCAGCCCTCAAGGATGAAGCTAACATTGTAGAAACAGTGTCATTAGGAACTACTGCAAAAATTGTTGAATTACTGGAACAAGATCTACCAATTTTCCTACCATTTGATTCCACAGGTATGGGATGTACCCTAGGAGTTGGTTCTCTTCCAGCAGAGGAACTTTGCATGGTAGAAGTAACCGAAATAGAAGAAACAGATGCAAAGAATGTCCCAACATCCATTTTTCCTAGTAAATATTGGACTCTCCACTTCGATGGAGCTAGATGTCGCTATGGAGCTGGGGCAGGTGTGATCTTTACTTCCCCTGAGGGAAAGATCCTACCTTTTTCTTTTAAGTTAAACTTTGAATGTACAAACAATGGCACTGAGTATGAAGCCCTCCTCCTTGGCCTCATCATAGCCAAAAGGATCAGTGTTAATGACATCAGAGTGTTAGGAGACTCACAATTAGTTGCAAACCAAGTCTCTGAAGTATATGAGACTAGAGCTGAGCACTTACAGCTCTATAAAATAGTGGTATTAGATCTAAGCAAAGGATTCAACTTCATATCCATTGAGGCAATCCCACGAGAACAGAACCTTCTCGCAGATTCAATAGCAACCTCAGCTTCACGTTTTACCCCAAGTAATGAGTTGGAAGATACAAGTTTCAAGGTATCACTTCGTACTGAACCATTGGTGAAGAAAATATCAACGAACCCTCTTCTAACACATGCAGCTGAGAATGAGTCTTCTATCTTACATCATGTTGACAGTGATAAAGTCACTCTCGAATATCTAAATGCCTATGCAGAGCTACACCTTGCTCACCGTATAGTTGATCTTTCCCTAATACCACACTCCTCTTCCTACTTTGGAAATCCCATGGTAGAGTCTCCTCCACAGAAGGATCTCGATATCTACGAGATAGAAAATGGAGAAAGCTTGGAACTACCTCCAGCCCCACCTGAATTTGAAGAAGGTAACACTTCTTTGATAGAAGAAACCATTGACATAAACATTGGAACGAAGGAAGAACCAAGAATTTTGAAGTTGGGATCCTCGTTAACTCTGGAAGAAATAGAAATACACACCCAAATCCTCAAAAAACATCAAAAGGATTTTGCATTTAATTATAAAGAAATGACGGGTATCGCACCACAAGTTGCGGTACATAATCTCGTCACTAAACCAGATGCGAAGCCAATTAAACAGAAGTCAAGACCAATGAAGCCAAAAGTGGCTCTCATGGTAAAAGAGGAAGTAGTAAAACTTCTCCAAGTAGGATTCATCAAGCCCATTGACTATTCACAATGGGTGTCTAATATCGTTCCCATCCTAAAAAAGAATGGGAAGATACACATTTGTATAGATTTTTGGGATATTAACAAAGCTTGTCCCAAGGATGATTTCCCATTACCATCCATTGACGTTATCATTGATGCAACAACTAGATTTGAACTGTTGTCCCTCATGGATGGGTTCTCAGGGTACAATCAGATTAAAATATCTGAACAAGATCAAGCCAAAACCACATTTATAACTCCCTGGGGAACTTATTGTTATGTTGTCATGCCATTTGGTCTTAAGAACGCCGACGCTACGTATCAGCGGGCAATGACTTATATATTCCATGATCTTATCCATAAAATTGTGGAATCATATGTGGATGACTTGTTGGCCAAGGCCAAGAAATGTTGTGATCATCTGGAAGTGCTCCGTATCATCCTCTCACAACTAATTGAGTATGGTGTCACATTAAACCCAGAGAAGTGCGTGTTCGGTGTAACAGGAGGCAAACTTCTAGGATACATTATATCTTCACGAGGGATTGATGTTGATCCGGCCAAAATACGGGTTGTTCTCGAAATGATCCCACCTTCAGACAAGTCTGGAATCAGGTCATTTCTTGGGAAACTCGGTGCAATCCGAAGGTTCATCCCAGATTTAAGCTTTTCCATTCATCCAATCAACAATCTACTCAAGAAAGATTATAGCGTCGATTGGACTGAAGATTGCAACGAGGCCTTCGAAGCAGTTAAGTGCTTCTTGTTGTCACCACCCACGCTAATGCCTCCCAAGCCAGACCGCCCTTTGATCCTATACTCACGAGCCACTCATGTCTCGCTGGCCTGCATGCTGGCTCAAGAAGATGATGACAAATGAGAACGCGTGATCTATTTCATTAGCCGAACATTGCTCGATTATGAAACACGTTACACACAGGTAGAGAGAGAATGCCTTGCCATAATTTTTGCAACAAAATGTTTGAGACATTACATGTTAAACCAGGAAACAAGGGTCATTGTAAAGACAGACCATTTACGAACATTTCTCACACAAGGATCTTTATCTAAAAAGGTTGGCCATTTCATAACCCTAATGGGAGAATTTGAGTTAACATTCGTAAACCAAAAATCCATTAAAGGAAAAATCATTGCAGACTGGTTAGCTGACAATCCACTAGATGGAGGCGAGCTGGTAGATCTAGACTTTCCCAATGAATGTGTATACTTTGTCGAAACCAGACCCCCCATTTCTACATGTCCCTGGTATACTGATATCATCAATTTTATCATGGACCATACATACCTGAAAGTGCCACGTCACAACAAAGAAGGTGGTTACACATTATTACCACTAAATATGTTGTTTTAGACCAAGTACTCTATCGTAGAGCCTTCGACGACATGCTTCTAAGATGCATCGACATAGAAGAATCCAAGAGGATTCTTCATGAATCCCATAGTGGGATATGTGGGGGCCACTTCAGTGGTCACGCCACCACTCGCAAAATACATCGGATGGGCTATTTTTGGCCCACTCTCGAACATGATGTAGTGGAATTTGTACGTAAGTGCCACAAATGCCAAGAATTCTCCCATGAGATTCACATGCCAGCACAATCCCTGCAACCAATAGCGACTCCATGGCCCTTCTCCACATGGGGTCTAGACTTGATAGGGAAATTCTCTCCCTCATCAACCGATGGCCATAATTTTATAATCACAGCCACGGAATATTTTACCAAATGGGTGGAGGCCATGCCTCTCACCACTGTACCAGGTTCGGTGATTGCCAAATTCATTTTGAACCAAATTATCTGCAGGTATGGTGTCCCACAAGTCATTATCTCAGATAATGGCACATCCTTTAAGAATGACGAGGTTCGTGAGTTATGTAGCAAGTTCAAGATAAACCATCACACAGCCTCTCTTTACTACCCTCAAGCCAATGGGCAGGCTGAAGTGACAAACAAAACGTTGAAAGCTATTCTCCTCAAAACAGTCAAGGAGAACAAACGAGATTGGCATTTAAAACTATATCCGGCCTTGTGGGCCCACCGAACCTCAATAAGAACACCAACAGGAGCAACTCCTTTCTCGTTGGTATTCAGAGCAGAAGCAGTTCTCCCACTTGAGGTTGAAATACCTAGTCTCCGCATCTCATTACAAGGGATTCTGGATGAAGAAGCTTATAGGGAGGCACACCTCTCTCAACTAGAAAGCCTTGACGAGGCCAGGGTAAACGTCGAACAATGGCATAGAGCCTATGCTGACCGGATGTGCCAGCAGTATAACAAAAAATTCTATGAGCGAGAAATATATGAAGGAGATCTAGTTCTAAGACTAGACAACCAGATCGATAAGAAAACCAGCGAAGGAAGAAAGTTCCAGCCCAAATGGTTGGGCCCATACCGAGTCATGAAGGACTACAGAAATGGTGTGCGTATCTCTTGTGCACACTAGAAGGTGAGGAATTTGGTGAAACTGTCAATTCCTTGCATCTTAAGAGGTTTTACGCATAAAACATCAAAGTCATTGCTAGTACATTATAGCTACCTACATTGCATTAGTCTTTTAGCTGATTCATTCTATCCATTTCGTAAAAATGATAGTCTAGGAGCTTACTCTTAAAACAATCTATTGCAAATTTCTAAAGATATTGGCAAAAATATTCATATCACATCTCTTCAAACATCATCAAATATTTTCAAATCTTCTCATCAATTTCGACAGACAAACATTGACGGAAACCATACCAAGACCTGCATACTTGGCTTTGCTCTTTCTTTCTACTAGGTGAAGTTGTCCTTGCCCACGGTCTATTCTGGAAGCTTCTTGGTGTCACATCTATCCCTCTTAAAATCTCTTGGAATGAAAGGATATCCCAAAGTCATAGATCAGAAATGTCAAAATCAAATGAAATCAAAAGCACCAAGCAAACAAAATATTTTATTTTACACACTACTTTGCCCCATCAACCTTTGGTGATAAGCTCACATCTCTTACCGGTGATGTTAGGTTGGGAAAGGAAAGAAGTGCCCTTACTCACCTGTATCTTGCCTTTGGTGACAAACCCATGCTTCTTACTAGTGGCGTGAGGCAGGGTGTGGGGGGTCCAGTCACACAAACTAAAAAATCTTGGTATGCTAAAAACACAAGTCAAATTCTGTTAAGAGAAAGCAAATATCCAAACATCCAAATTCCAAAGAGATCAAATCCTCAAAACCAGATTTTGTCAACCAGGTTGCCATTTATGAATCTAAGTCTAGATAAACTGAAAAGTAAGTGGCCTTCTAAGCTTGGTAGTAGTTCTGAGTAGGGTGGGTGTGTAGGTCCAAATTTGGTTCTTGTTCTTGGTTTGTTCTGTCTCTCATCATTCCATTCAATCAAACTCATACAACTTGTGCCCTTCCTAATTCTTGGTGTTGAGCCCTCGCGTCTTACTAGTTGCGTGGATTTGGGATTGGGGCAAGTTCATCTCTTTATCACTATGCATTCATCACATTTTTCCAATATAAGAAGGAATTACAAACATTTCCCAAAGAGTTCAAAAGTTCAGTACTACCATATGTTAGTATCATCTCATATCAGCACTGCAAAAACATATAGAGTAAAACATTCTATTTACTATCATTTGTTGTCCATTGCATACATTCTGGAAACATGAAAAGAAAATATTCTAAAAACATCTAAAAACACATTTAGAAAATGAGTCACAAAATTCAAGATACCAAGAGTCTAGATCCAAAGATATATATATATATATATATATATATATATATATATATATATATATATATAAATCAGGTTTCGTATACAATGCCATCATGCACTAGGCATGGTCAAAATGCTCAATGAGCCCGGAAAGTAAAAAAATACTCATATAAACAACCTAACAAGGTCACTACAAAAAAGAGCCAAGTGGCCTCTCAATCCCTATGGGATCCCTCAGAAGGCGCACGATCACGTCTAGGACTCCGGCTATGCTGACACTCTGAGTGCACTGAGGGCTCGCGGTCCCGAATAGTAGCTGTAGTCTCACTATGAGAGTGGCTCCTCCTCATCAGGTGCTCTGCAGTCCTATACCTAGCTACCTCGGCATAGAAGGAAGTCATGATCTTGGCCACATGCCAGATAGGGGAAAAAACATCGGTATGCCTACCAGCTACTGAAGGCTCCCCTGCATCCATGGATAGCTCAGCACGAGTCTTCTCCATGGGGAGCAACAAGGTGTCAGTACATACCTGTTGAATCAAGTCTCACCACTCATCAGCAGTCTCTGCAAGAAAAGGAGAAAACAAATTAGAAAATAATCAAAAGGTGAAACCAAGGATGAACAAAAAGAGAGATAGCAACTAAGGCAATTCTAGCTAAAACAAATATCAAAAGAAGAGTGATAACTCACTCGGATCTCCAGGCCTCCAAGAAGGATCTCTGGGATCCACACCTGCCACGGACACCACCACTGACTGGTGTCCCCCTCCTACGTCTAGGGCAACATAGCGTCCTACCACAGACTCCTCCTCTCCACCTAGGTCTTGAGAAAGTAACTCCTCTGAGACTAGAGTCACCCTCTCCACACTCTACTCTGCCCTCTCAGCCTGTAGGATCTCCTGAGTGTCATGCCACTCAAGATCGCTATCCTCTCCCCCACCCGACTCACTGATCTCCATGTCCTCGGTCTCCTCCTCCATCTCTCCCCCTGTGAACTCCTCAGACTTAGAGTCTATATCAATGGGATCATCACTACTATGGGCAGGACTGGTGGTAATCCGAAGTAAAGGTGCCTAAGGAGCACCGGCTCTCTCTCGAGCGCATACCACCCTCCTGGCTGCAATAGGGATGCCAGGAGTAACAACAGTCCAACCCCAGCCTCTAGGACCTCCCCTAGCCTCCTGAACTGATCTGAACACTGGCACCACTAGGGGAAGCATATCAATATAAGCAAGGCTAAACTACTGAGGCACTCGATCAAAGGGGTGTAGCTCTACCTTCCCCGTCCTATCCACAAGCTACCCTGTAGTAGAGCAAGGAAATCAAAGTGGTACCTCCTCACCCCACAACCCTGCCATGGCCTGATAAGGTGTGGCCTCCATATCCTCAGTGGTCAACGAAGCCACCAGATGATGCGGTGCCCTAAGCACCATCATCCCTGTCCATCTAGCTACCCTGACGGCCCTGGGATCCGCTGCCTGTATGCCCCTCCCATAAGGGATAATGCGCTCATAGACCCAGCTCATAACTAAGGTCAGATGGCTCAGCGACTGTCCCTGTAATCGAACCACCCTGTATAAGTCATGATAGGTGGTCCCAAGTATATCGGCTCCCCAGGCATAAATCTGACCATGTGCCTCAATCTGTGCGATGATGGGGGCCCAACAGTAGAGAAAAGTATCCCCTCCCTTGTCCCTGATCAATCTCGAAGCAAGGATGCCCATAATGGCCTGGCGGATCAGAGGGATGGGCAAGCCAGGAATAGAATGGACCTTCACCCCCTTCTTCGAACCAGTGGAGACAACTGCGTCTCCCATATAGGTGGCCCACTGAGTCACCTGAGCTCTGGATACTGCTGTATCAAATGAAAGTCTCCTCCCAATAATCGGGACTCCCAAAATGTGGTAGACATCCTCTAGGGTGATGGTCCACTCACCCCTAACACCTGGAAATCGGAAGGTGTTCCGATCTGCATCCCAGTAAGAAAATAAGTCACATAGTATGTGACTGGCAGGTGCAACGTGGGGGACCCGTGCGATCCTCAATATACCTGCCCTCTGGAGAGTATCCTGCTCAGCCTGAGAGAGTGCATCTAACACTGCTGGAAGCCAATCACACTCCCTCTCTCAGCTCCATCTAATGTACTCTTCCTTCTTCTGCAAAACACCCAAAAACACGCAAAAAGAAGCAAGTTAGTGTCAAGATTGCATTGGAAAAATCATTAAAGCAAGTAGGAACACTAAAAATGCAAAAATAAATTCAAAATAGTGTTGTTTTAACACTTTGTAGAGGACCGCTGCCCTGAGCAGGGCAGCGGTTCCATAACTGCCACCTTGAAAGGTAGCGGTCTAGTAACCACCACCCTGCTTAGGGCGGCAGTCCTGTCCCATGACTACAAACGGGTCGCATGCCCTAAAAATGCTCAAAAACGCAAAAATTGACCATTTTAGCTAAAATGAAAGCCTACCCATTAGGCGTCCCCCCTAAGAGACACATTTAAAACTAACATTTCTAAAAATAACCCCCCCACAACAAATATTTCATCATTTTAACATTTTGGGTGCAAAAATGTTAAATCGAGAAGAACTAAACTGAGATCTCGCGAGTTGAGGTTCTGCTCACGGAGGCATGATCGCTATCTCGATACGAACGTTTCGACTATACTCTCATTGAAAACCGTCACCGTGGGTCCCAGAGCTCAAAAACTATCAAATCGACACGTGCAAATGAATAGGAAAATAAGCCCGTTTTATATATATATATATATATGGTGTTTTGACTCATTTTGAATGCCCCTTTCGCAGGTTTAGAGCACCGACGGAGGTAAGTTCTTATCCCCGCACAAATGGTAAGTCCTCATTTCATACTAATTTAGTATTTATTTTTTGATTTATTTTATCTATCTGCACTTGAGTCCTCTTTCCATTTTGCAGGTAGCGGGAACTTGGATGGTGACATTTCGACACACGGGCGTGTCAGGTATAATTTCTAGCTTCCCATTTTGGGACCGCCATACTCGGACCCACCATTTTACGCCTCTTCATGGTTAAAATGCTTCTCCAAGGGGGCAATATGTACGTACCAAAAATTGTAGGGTACTGTACCACCGGAACGATGTTACACATGCCCCAATGATGATATAGGTCACCTCGCAAGGTGTTTGGAATCCAGGAAAGCTCGCCAAGTGTATGTTAGCATCCCAAGCACCTTGTCTAAGCTTTGTGTACTTTGCTTTATCCTCGTCCTTTCTCTTTCTAGCTTTTTTGACCTTCAGTGACGAAACTGCCGCCCTGCTCAGGGCGGCGGTCCTGTAACGCCACCCTGCTCAAGGCAGCGGTCCTTTATGCATTCTCCAACACGTTCTTTTGATCATGACTTGTGTAATTTTTCAACATTTACCAGCTTTTCTCAACCGCCTTAGCTCGTATTAATGTTTTATGTTCCCTGGAATAGTGTTTCTTCATTGTTTAATGGTAAAAGAGTTCTAATAGGAATCACCTTTGGGTGAATGTGAAATCTATAAATAGCCAGCTTGTTTTCAAGCAAATGGCCCCTCAACTTCTCATTTCCATTGTTTAGTCTTTCAATTTCTTGCTTAGAATTCATTTTGTTTTCATGTTTACATCCATGCTAGTTTTTCCTTTGCTGTTAGAAGCCATTCGATCTTCTTGCTTCAGTCTTGTTCATTGTTGTTCATACAAATTAGTTTAGAGCAGAGTAGTGTCATTTGTATATTGAATCCATTAGAGTTACAGGTTGTGTTCTTCACAGAAGGTAGATTCTAGAATCTCTCGGTACACTTGTGTTGTATTCCCGACAATAAATCCCGCTAGGAATTGCATACGCCAAGCTCTGTCACTTGCGTTGTCCCTCTCCTACTTGCATTATATTCGGTCTATATCCAAAGCTGCCATTGTTCAAATACCTTCTTCTATTGATGCTAGCATATACACACTCTTCTAGGATTCACGTGAACATGAAGGAACGAGGAGATCATTCTGAGGGGACAAAGTCATACACTACTGGATTTGCCACTGTTCTGCAAATTCCAGGTTTTATCTGTCAAAGTTCTAGTTAAAACATATCAAATAGAGTAGTGAATTATTTCATTTCAGTTAAATTTCACTTTCGATATTACCGGGGAAGCTGTGGGGATTGATAGTTTCTCAAAAACTATGATTCATTCCTCACTTCTGAGGTAGGATCGAGAGTCTTTCAATTAAAGTTAATCAGCTATTTAGTTATTTAGGATAAACTCACAACTGCACAGGCAAATAGCTACACCACGCTACCTTGCTTGTTTTAATTTTGTTATTAGATTAGTTGTCATTTTCTAAATATATTAGATTAATTATTCTTTTAATTATTAAAAATTCTATTGAAAATACAAAAAAGAGAGGGATATATATATATATATATATATATATATATATATGTTGTAGATATATCTTGCATAATTAGTTTATTTCGTTTCAGTTAGGTTTATATTGATCTTGTATGACAATCACGGGACCTAGGGAGCCTGGGGAATATGTTTTTGAGCCAATCGTGCCTCAACCAAATATTGTTGTAGCATTAACTGACATAGACCAAAATCTAAGAATTCAGGTCTTATGAATAAAAACAGACCTACAAGAAATCAACACATAGCTAAGAGGATTAAACATAGAAGACGACAAAGCACACACATTCTGGTCAAATTAGCCAAATTATAGACTGCCTTGATAGATATCCGTATGACTGTAGAAGGACCTGAAAGAGAGAAAACATTCGGTTGTGATCCACTAGTCCCATAGCCAGATGCAGGAGACCTCCTCGTTGATATAGACACTAGCTTACGTATCCAAGTTGCCAGAACACCTGTTAGGTACTCCGAGAAAATCGTGTAACTTCTAGTTCTAAACGTAGAGGCCGAAAAGGCATACGATTACTGGATACTCAGAATCAGGGATTGACTCTTCATATGACCATAGGAGGTCCACAACAACCATGAACTTACGGTTGTGATCCACAAGTCCCACAACCCAACGGGCCTACAAATCAATCAAGTATTGACACCAGCTTGCGAACACTAGTGTTTAGGTCCTCTCCACTTCCACCAGACATTATCACACAACTATCATTATTAAACGTAGCAGTTAATCAAGCTAAAGATTTCTGGACTAGACCAGAGAATCGTCCATAAAGCACCAAAAGATCCACTACACATTTAGCCATTCCATTTTCATGACCTTGTCGGGAGATATATACGAAGCACCCATAGGTCATCTTCCATGTATCCCACAACCCATAGATCGGATCATGATAGAGCTCGATATTGATTGGAGCCTTCGAGTAACTATCCTCACCGAACAATCTATCACACCGATTCAGGTTAGGAGGGCCTTCTTTGCCTTAGATTCACAGATCCCATTATTGCGTGTTGAAGACATAAGATTACCTAACTAGTTTATCTGCACCCCACATGTATTCCATCCCCACCGGCTGTCTCGGCACGACCTCGGGAGGTCAGGTGCGAGGAAGAGTTACTTGTAGATTCCCATGCTCGCATGTCACTTTTCCATCGTACAGTAACCTGCAAGACAAAGATTCACTTGTAAAATCCCCAAAACCACATCAAATCCAAAAAAAGAAATATGCAATATGGGGAGTCAGACTGACCCCGACGATCACCCCGAGAGTGAACATACAACCGAGCGTTGTACTACATATCAAACTCCATGTAGTTCTAGTAAGTGTGTGTAAGAATCGTGCCCTAGGATGCCCCTGTGCAAGTGCACTTAATAACGGGCAATAACTACATGCAGCAATGTAAATAGAATGTGTGGATGACAAAATGAACTTCCTCTTCTTATGAGGTGTATGCAAAAAATGCAATCTTCTTTCCCTTGATTGAATGTCAAATGGATGCTTTGAAGAGCTTTAGGTGCCTTTTGAAGGAAATCTTAGGTGATAATAATGCTTAGAGCTTGGTCCTTGATTTTGGCCACATAACTATGTATTTATATGCTTCCCTTGTTTGAATTTCATAATTGACAACTAGAAGGTTGAACCATAAGTGAAAAAGATGCCCAAAAGATAAAAGAGACCCAAAAGAAGTGAGTAAGGTGAAAAAGGGTCGGGGGCACCCAGAGGGAACAAGGGTGCCCAGGCACTCCTGTCCTAGATGGACGCTGGTGTCTGGAGCCATAAAAGATAAACAAGTGAAATAATGACTAGGCTGTGGGGTATGCAAGACCAAATAGAAAGCAATAAACAAAAAAAACAAGAGGCCAAAGACAATAATCAATTACTCATTTTCTTGATTAGGAATCATATGAATGCTAATATGTGTTTATGGAACTAGAAATGTACCCAATTGCGTGATTTTGTGTCTATAGTAACATCAAATTAAATCCCGTGTTAGGGTGATACCAAGGGAATTAACTACTTTAATTGGCATCACATTGTTAGAAGCACCAAAGTCTATGATACAATTGTTCGATTGGTATTCTCCGACGAGAAGAGAAAGATAGAATGGTTCAATTTTGTCAGATTTGGATGCACTTAATGCTAGCATGTTCTAGGATGATGGGGAAGGAGAAGTTGGTAGTAATCATTTAGAAGAGGGTGTGATAGTATTAGGCTTTGGGTTACTACCTTTAATAAACCAACGTAGTTTATCAAATTGCTCAGGATGGGTTTACAAATATTCAGACTTGGAAATTTGGACTTTAGACCATTTGACATGGTCTATGATATCAAAAGAGGAGGAAGTAGATGTCTCTGAGGTGTTGGAAGCATTAGGGGTTGAATGAGGCACTACTTTGGAAGCAGGGGCTACTTTGACAACAAATGTAGGCTTGGAAGCTACTATGGGCTTATTAGATAACTCAAAAGTCTTACTAGAAAGATTCACTAGTTTAGAAGTAGCATTAGAAGGATTAGAAGAAGAAGCTTTAATAGAGGTAGGCTTAGGATACTTACTTGTTTCATCTAAGGTCTTCTTGGCTGCTACGAGATCTAGATTTTATTTATGAGAGTCCATAGAAGGTGGAAGTGTAGATCCTCTATTGATTATTTTGTTAGGTACAGTCACTACAGGAGGATATGAACATTTCTTCTTATTTGGATTAACAATGGAAGAACTTTGTTTTTGGGATTGAGAATGGGTGAACACCACACAAGATTAACTTGGTGCATCATCCCCTTCACTATTATCTCCAAATGAGTATTCCAAGTACCTGATCTCAGCATCATCAACTTCTTCAATTTCTAGCCGATTCTCTTCTTCTTCATCATCTTCTAGCTCGACAATCCCTTCTTCATCATCATCTTGTGTATCGTAGGTTGCGTTGACATGGGAGCCTCTAGAGAAAGTCTTATGGGAGGTGTTGCAATTTTTTTTCTATTATGAAAATCACCCTTCCTTGGAGCAGCTCTCAAAATACTTTGTGCCAATTTTTTTTTGAGTGTAATCAGATCATTTGCCAATTTCTAAACCAAGGGGTTTGTGGAGGTAGAATTAGAACTTTGGACTTTTCCCTTACTCTGACATTTTTTGATCTTGCCTGACATGATCAAGTCATCTTCAACCTAGAATGTGATATTTTGTGCCTCATCCATATTAGCAAGTTGAGTTCTTCTTAACATAAAGCTCACCCTTAGAAGCTAAGCATTCATGAAGAATGTTAACTTGTTGTCCTCCATAGGTCGGGAAGCTTCAAGGATTTTATAGATCATTTTATTGAACTTTGTTACAAACTCCCTCATTGGTTCAAAAGTCTCCTTATTCAGTTGAGACCATTGGGCCAAAAGGGTGTGGGAATATTTAGCAGGCTTGAATCTAGATTTAAAATTGGTTTTCATATCACTCCAGTTAGTTATAGACCTACTCAACAAATGGTAGAACCACTCTGCAGCTGCATCTTGTAAATATTCCACTAATAGATAGACTAACACATCTTCGTATCCTACTCCTAGCACTCCATAAAAAGCCGCAATGTGGTCATTCAGGTGTTGCTTCCCGTCACTGTAGCTAAGTTCTTACATGACCCTCTTGGTAAATCATGCAAAGGTGAGTTGAGAGTTAATGGACCAATGTTTTAAAGGCATTGGTACTTGTTGAGCCATTTGTGGTTATTTTTCTTCTTTTGCAAGTTATTCTACAATGTCTTCCCCAAATATTTCTATTGGTTCTTCTTGTTCTCCTTCACTTGGAGTGAATTTTAATGGTTCTTGTGTTGTTTTAACAAGGGGAAAATCAAGATCAAAATATGTAAGACATTCTGGATCAATTTTCCTCCTTATTTGATAAATGGAAAGTTTGAAATTTTCTCTTTGTTGTTGTTTAAAGGTTAGGTCTATGATGCCACTAGCCTGAATAGATCTTGTGTACCTCATGTTAGCCAGTTTGCAAACTTTAAATCAACTCAAATATGGATTTTATCAAGCTCTTATTTATTGAATTTGAGCTTGCCTTCACTCTTTTCAAAGCTTCTACACGTTCTTCTTTAGAATCCATAATTCTTGTAGTTGTGTGGTAATGGAAGAAATTTACTCAATTATGCAAAATGGCCTCCCTCGAGTCTGATGAAATATATTCTTTGGTATGGAAAAGAATTTCAGGTCTTAGGACTGGGGGATGACTAGGAATAGCCATTAGTGGATGGCATAAGCCTCAATGGATTTTCAGATTTTCGATTTTTTTTTTAGATATATGATTTTTTATTTTATTTTTGTAGAATATGTAAGGGTGCAGAACATTAAAAGCTACCCCATGGTGGGTGCCAAAAAATGTTGGCGAAATAATTTGTCACAAGGGCAAATTGTGGTATTTCACCAACACTCTGGAACCTAGGTCCCTCTACTTGAATGGGACAACTCTATTTATTGAAATCAAGGAAACAAATATAAACTAAACTAATTTATGGGGGCATAAGAATATTTCCCTAAACCTATGGAAATTGCTTGTATGAAATACAAGGGAGGAAAATTTCTTAGAGAGAGATAGGAAAGGGAAATAAAAAAGATTTGGACAGAGTTTTACATAACTACAGTATTAAACCTTTATCTTCTTTCTTATACACAAAATGCATACATAGAATGCTTGTTCAAATCATATTCACAGGTTACAAATATATAGGAGTTACAACTCCTAAAATATAGGATCTCCTATAACAACTCTTAACAAAATGCCCAACAATAAACTATATATATATATATATATATATATATATAGTGTATATATATATATATATATATATATATATATATATATATATGTATGTATGTATGTATGTATGTATATGTATATATATGTATACATATACATATATATGTATATATGTATACATATACATATATATGTATATAAGTATACATACATGCATGTGTGTGTGTGTTTACGACATAACAATATAACTAATATTTGAAACGTATTTACCACTCGATAAATAATAATTAATTAATGTAAACTCTAAATGTCTTAACATCCCCCCATTAGTGTTTATATATATATATATATACATACATACATATATATATATATATATGTTAACCAATATTTGAAACTTATTTACCACTCAGTAAATAATAATTAATTAATGTAAACTCTAAATGTCTTAACATTCCCCCCTTAGTGTTTACATGGGAATAAATCATGTCTGAAAAATTGGAAACAAAATCATATGCCTCCACATACTTTTAGGTCTGGATACTGTTGGCTTGGATCTTGTTTTCTTGATCTTGTTGCACATGACCTATCTACTTCACCACAATAAATCCCTTATCAGATGATCACAGTTCCACTTCCACCATTAAGAAGTTTGACAGTCAAAGAATCTCAGCAGTCAGAAGATCACTGTAGTTAGTTGCCCTCCTATACAATTGTTCACATATTTCAAAATGCACATCCTCCACATTTCAATCATAGCAAGGGAATGAAACCACACACCACTAAAAAAAAACAAAAATATGATTTTTTTTTACTTCACATTCCATAAGAATCACAACGTTCTTAATTGTAGTCATTGTTATCGATCGTTGCCACTCGATCTTGAACAACGTAGAAAATTGCCACTACAACTAGAAGCTACCCTTGACTTTGGTTGTTTTAGGTGCATAATGGAAATGGAACATTGGTGTCATGTTACCCCCCATAATGTGCAATTTCCATTTACTCTCACAACCAGGAACACAAAAAGGTAAATCAATTGGAATTCAAAAGATAAAAAAAAAACTCACATGACACACATGTCACCACAACTAATATCTTGCCCCGTCATGGGCAACTAATGATAGGTCACTAAATGACCTCCTTCCTTCATTGCCTCCCTCCTCCAGTGACAGGCTGCTAGTTCAACTGGATTTGATCATGGAGCTCAATTACAACTCGTACATCGGGTTACACCGAAAATGTGTCCTTGAGACCAACTTTTTTTTAAACTTTTGATGACACAAATTTTACACAGGCACTTTTTTAAGTTTGACGAGGACAACACATATAAGGAAATTTGACTTATAATGACTATACTTTGGATGAATTTAACATTTTTTTAATTAACACATCAAAAAACATAAAAGACTATTTGGGTTGATGAAAGTTAAATGACTAAAACGATATTATCGACTTATAATCCAATTTCTAATAACATTAATAGTTAACCTAGAAAAATCTATTGACTATAAACCACATTGGCAATGTGGTAGAATTTACAAAACATATCATCTTTAGTTATGGAAACTACTAACCCATATATCTTTAGCTTCAAATACACTCTTGTATTAAAACATATTTGAATGCTAAATCTAAAGGACTTATAGAACTTAAAAAAACACACCTTCCAATATTCTAAACTTGGAATGTAATATGGAACTTCACAAGACCATACAAAACATGTAGGTAAGTGACTTCGAAACGAAACTCCAAATATGTAGCAAGAAATTGATCTTTAGATGTTAACTCTCACCTACTCAGGAAATATACATCATTAATCCTCTTTTATTTAGGAGGATAAGTCGTTTGTAGAATGTAGTGGGGATGGTTGGGCTGAATACAAATCCACGATTGATAGATTTAATGCCAAAATCATGCATGTAAGCGGTACTAAACACAAGTATAGAGCATACTGACTAGAGAATTTGATCAATCATAAACACAGCAGGTTGTACATAACAGGTTTCATGTAGGTGATTCCACGAAAAATGGAAATATGAGACTGCCTAATAATGCTTGAGCAATGTGTCTCCATAAGCCAATAATAATTAGAGCCACCTAAAATAACCAGATTTTGATGTCAATCTAATTTTTTCCGTTGTGACTACAAAGCAGAGTGTGTGTGTGTGTACAAATTCTTGGGCGGAATAGATATAAACTAATTCCCTTTAAGAGAAAGGAATTTGGAGTAGGATGTCAAGTTCTCATAAGACTTCAATAGAACTAAACATATCTCATAAATTGACATATGAGGCTTTTCATTAGATGTGGCAATGGAAAACAATGTTTTCCCCTCACAACTTTTCACAAGTCCATCCTTGACACACCATCGCTCTGATACCAAATAAATATTTGGACAGAATTTTACACAGCTTCAATATTAAACCTTCGTCTTCTTTCTTCTACACAAAATGCATATATAGAATGTTTGTTCAAATCATATTCACAAGCTACAAATATATAAGAGTTACAACTCCTAACAAAATGCCCAGTAATAAACTATTCATAAATATATATTGTTATTTCACACACACACACACACACACACAGTACACACACACTACACACACACACACACACAGTTATATATATGTGTGTGTGTGTGTGTGTGTGTGTGTGTGTGTGTGTGTGTGTGTGTGTGTGTGTGTGTGTGTGTGTGTGTGTGTGTGAAATAACAATATAACCAATATTACAAACTTATTTACCACTTAGTAAATAATAATTACTTAATGTAAACTCTAAATTTCCTACCAAATAAGAGAGGGATTTTAACCAAAAAATAGCATAGCTGAGTTATTGCATTAAAATCAGAATATTTCACTCGCATCAATCAAAATAAACCATTCACATAAAAAGAGGAACTATGAACAAGAAACACAAAGTTATATTGTATTATGTTACACAATTTACAATCCTCTTGGTATATAAGTTGAGATGGAGCCAAAATTTCAATAGACAAGAGAATAGAGGAAATGAAGGCACTTGTTCCTAGAAAGACAATGGGAGCTAGTAAAAAAGAATTAACCATCCACTTAGAATGAGGAGGTCATCTCCTTTTATAGCTTTACAATTCATCTCTTCATCTACCCCCGATATGAATTTTCATATTCCCATTACAAGTGACTTTTCAAATGTCCTTAGGAAAGACAAAACAAGTCCTCTTTTTATAATTGCAAAAGGGACTTTTACATTGCGTAAATATTACATAGTCACTTTAATGAATAAGACAAAAAGTCATTATTACCCACAATAAAGAATTATAAGAAAGGGAGTAGAAGGAGAGTGAGAATAAATGAAGGAGAAAGAGAATGGATAAGGATGAAGTAGCTCAACAATTGATGAAGACCCTTCCTACAATGAAGATTCCACCTCCGATGCATCCTGTGGAAATTCAAGTGGTTTGAACTCAAGCCCTTTCACTTCTAGGAAAAAATGGATAATTGTTGGTGTGACCTTCTTTGATTGAGGAATGTTCACATACCCCAATGTGTTGATCCAATCCTCCAGAATGTGGCTTAACCTCTTGCACTCAGTAAACCTGAAGGCACCTGAAACTTTACAAAGCAAATAAAAAAGCTAATCAAGGAAGGCTAACACCATTTCCACCTAATAGCTAAGGAATCTAAGTCTAGGAATGTAACATTAATATAGAAGCTAAAAGGAATGCTTAACTAGTATGAAAACTATGCAAAATCTAACTAAACATGCCTACTAATATGGTTTAATTACCTAACATGGGCCTAAATAAACCTAAGAGGGCAATCAAATGGTTATGGTTACTACTCCAAATAATGGTGAAATAACCTCTCCAAATGACTTGTTAAGTCACTTTAGATATTCATTTACTAACCTTTTTGAAGGCTTTAGGTAAGGATTGAACTTGGCTATGAATCATATGTATTATATGAGATGCAAACCAAAGCATGGTGTAAAATATAAAGGAATGAGGTGAGTTATTTTTATAGTTTTCACTTTGGGGGAAACTTTTATTTTGGTGCATGTGAGACTAACAACCCCAAATTAGATTATAATTGATAATCATGATTAGTCCTTGCTAATCACAATTAGTGAATTATCAAATGATTAAGATGTGAGGATCCTTAACCAACCGCTTAGGATCAACTAGGAGGCTAGGATAAGCTTTTGAAGCTTGCTGAGATGTTGTGGAGGTGAATAGGGTGATTTTGAGTGGTTGGAAGAGGGGATTAAGCCAATATTAGGGCATATTGACCAAATCAAGGGCAAAATAGGCTTAATTAGCTTATAATAGCTAATTGCTTGTTTTGAAGATGATTTTGATTTACGATTCGCCGTAAAGAGGAATCTTGAATGCGAAAGGGGCTACTCAATCATAAAAGCGTTGTTAATTAGTTAAAGTGGTAAGAAACGTTAGTTAATGAGTAAAAATCACTAATTATAACAGAATTGGCAAGAATGAGAGTGATTTGTGTGAGTTTGGAAATGAGATTACAAAAGCAAAATATAGGTGTCTACAAAACCAATTTTTGTGATCCTAAGAAATGTTTGAAATAGAGCCATGGATTGTCACAAGTGACTCAAGGGTGTATTCGTTGAAGGAGAAGGGATCTCCTACCTCCTTCCGAACCATTTCTTGAAAAGGAGTCATGAGTTCTTCCAAAGATGTGTTTGCACTGATAGGAGGGGCTTGAAGCTCTTATACACATTTGCTTAGATCTTTGAGAATTTATCTAGCATTGTCCTCACACACTTCAAGATCTAACAAAACATCTTTCAGTACTTTGCACCTTGCAGCCATGGTGCCGAACCAAATACGAGAAAAATTCTCAGCCAGAGTTATGAACACATTTTTGCTTATCAAGAATGAGGAGTCAAGACTCCCCATTTCAGAGGTCAATGGGAAAATACTATCCCATAACATCTTTTCTTTCTCCATCTCCACCTTAGTTCATGTGATTCTTAAGATGATACCTGAAACAAAGTAGAATAGGGAGAGGACCTCGGGAAAAAGAACATTACCCTTTTCAATAATTTTCCCCGCCCACTTGTCATTTTCCCTCCCCTGCACTATGAATCCTTGGGCTTATTTAAGGAACTGTGGGTCAAATCTACTAATGGGGGAGACTACCTCAATTGGAGATGAGGATGATGATCCTAGTTCCAAGAATGACTACACATATGAAGAGAAGGTCGTCACATGTTCCTCCAATTGGTCGATGGTTCATTTATATTCTTAGTTTTTCTCTAGTATCCAAGTCGAAGACTCCTTGAAAAGATGAGCGTCGCCTTCATGCATAGTTTGACCAAGTGAGACTCTGGTCATCTCATAGTCATTTAAGATCATTTCCTCCAAAAACAATTCTGCCTTGGGTCTTGCAACTTCCACGAGTTGAGCTTTGGAAGCCTCAGTGTAGAATCTCGAAGTTGTTTGTGCTTTCCTTGACTTCTTGGCTTTCATGTACTTCGAGATGGCCTCGAAATTCAGTGTTGCAACTTGTTACACCATTCTTGATTCTCCACTGAGTAACTCATGGAACCATGGGAATGGATTCAATGGTGAAGACAAGATGTCATAGAGCTCTAGTGGTTGATGTGGGATCAAAGTCTGTTCATTGTGAGCTAACTCAACTACCTAAGATGATACACTTGGCTCCACTTGATGTGTGGGATATCGAGAGGGTCAATCTCTCGTTCCAATTCTTCAACTTGTTCCTCTCCGACCTTATCTTTCTTGTGAGACTCCATAGGAGGTGAAATTTCAATGTTCTTGGTTTTCACCGCCTTCCTCTTGTAGGTCTTCTCAGAATGGGATGAACTGACAACTCTCACAAGCTCCTTGAGAGATGGTGAGTGTGATAGTTTTCTAGGTAGGGTTGAAGTGATCCCTTCTTCCCTACTAGAGGCCTTCTTTCTTTTGAACCATTCCCTTTATCTTTATATCACCAATTTAGTTTGCTTTTTTATATCTCCATGTTCACAAATTCTCCATGATGGAGGAGGAAGGGGGGAATAATTTCACTGCCTGATACTCTAGATCAAACAACTCAAAACCATCTTCTTGATCTTCTCTAGTGAACCATTCAAACTTGAATGCTCCCATATTTTCTATGGACATCCTCATGTAGTCCTTTTTCCTTACCTTAAGGTTATCTGCACAATTTTCCCAATAGTCTTCCAATTGGGGATTAGATGCAATCCAGGAACATGGAAAGAATTGGGATCTTTCTGTAGGTCAAAGTTGGACCTAGGGACATATGCAAATAGATGAAATGCAGCTAGGGAGGTTTCAATTTTTGTGGCATTCGATGCACTCTTACAGGAGAATACACCTCCCTAAAACAAATAAAATACAAGTGAGATATGAGCAATTTTGTGGTTTTGGCATGGGGGTTTCCTTGTGAAATTTGGGAATGACCTGGTTACATAAGAAATAGAGGGAGGAGAGTTTAAAAAATGGGCTCCAAAATGGATAAGGATGATTTAAATATTTAAAAGTTAACCTAGGTTAGGAAAACCCACCGCTTGACCCACTTTGAGCACTTCCCTCTTAACCTGAATTGAGGGCGAGTTAGGGGTTACTAAATGGGTCCGAGAGGATCCCATGCCCCTTACCACATTTAGTAATGGAAAATGAGGTGGAAATGTGCATCAGAATGGAGAAAATTCACCAAGGGTGTAGCCAACACGAGGAGGGGACAAGGGTGAAGAGTGGGAAAGTGAAAAACATGTCCTAGGAAGCTAGTGTGAAGTGGTGAGTGATGAGAGAGGGGGAGATTCCATGGTGGTGTAATTTTTAAACGTGATGAAATTTTTCACCAGGTGTAAAGTTTCAGCAGGTGTGTAAAATTGCACTAAGGGTGAGGTGATTCATAGAGAGGGGACAACTTGAAGGTGTGAGTGGAAGACATGCACCTAACACATAAAATTGTCAATTAAGTGACAAAAACACATCCTTCCCTTGGTGGTGAATTTTTTTGCACCTCATACAATTTTGAACCAAGTTAAAATGTTCAGGAAGGCCTTATAGGTGCGCTATGGGTCATGCCCAATATGGAGAGGGGGCCAAAATGACTTGTGAGTGCATGACACTCACCTAACCATCAAAGAGACTTGTCAAGTGATGAAAGCTTCAAACCTTCCTCTATTCACCTTGGTGGTGGAAGTTTTTGCACTTCATGTAACTTTTCAATAAGTTTAAAGGTGAAAAATTTCATCACAGGAGTGAAAATGTGCCATGGACACTTTTAGAAACCCCGCGTTCACCAACAACTTCTATAAATAGACATCTGATAGTTATTCTTTGCCCAGGGAGCTTCCTTGAGAGTTACCTAGGAAAATTTTTATATGATTTTGATTCCAAAAGTTATTTTGAGATAATTACAACAACTTTAAGGAGCCAATTATGCTTTCAATTTGAAGTTTACCCCCCTTTTGATTATGCTCGAGCCTATGCGCCAGTGAAAGGGATTGCCATAAAAAAGTATGATGATGAAAATGATAACCAACACATTTTGAGTAAAGAGTGTATTGAATATTTCACATTGGGATTTTAATCAAGCCTCAAATCTTCATATAACTCCTGTAATGCTCATTTGAATCCCATCGGCATTAGGGATCTTCATCTACACTTTTGGGTCAATATCTCAAAACTAGACGGTAGAATCTCCCGAAACCTGTACAATGTGAAGTATTCCCTATTATCTTTTCAATAAGTATTTGGTCACTTCAAAAAATATCTCAAGGCTCCTGAACCATTCAGAACAAGCCCACTAGCTTTTTTACTACTTTCATTTCCATGCACCATGCGATAAGTAGCCCAATGTTGCATAGATTGTTCCTAAACCCATTTTCCTTGCACAAATTTCCTACACTACCTCTGATGATCTCATGATTATTTCAAACACTACTTGGATGCATTAGCTCTTCTTGGTTCATCCCTAGAGGGTGCTCATTAGGTGCAAAAAGCCTTAAAATACTCCTTTTTGGACCTCTGGGAGCAGTTCCTTCAAAATGAATCCATGAATTACTTCCCACCAACTTACCTGCACATGAAACACACTTTAAAAATCAAGTTATCACATCCCTCTCGGACATGATGGGGTTTACATAGTCAACAATTGGTTGGAGGGCAGGTTTATATTACCCGATTCACGGATTTTTGAGTGTGGGCTTAGTTGTCATGGAAAAAAAAAATTCATGCTAGACATTTAGCATGACAATACCATCATATTGATCCAATTCCCTTCTTATTCTCCATTCTCAATTATAATTTGATTATTTTTTAAACATATTAACTCTTGAGAGTTATCAAATTCTTCTAAAAGATGTTAGCACATACCTCTTCCTCTCACTATTTTGAAAAATTTGATCTCATTGTTAAATTTCATGATTTTGGTAATCCATCTAACCCTCTTCTTATGGATTTTATTTCTAGTGATGTAATGCTTCACACTTAGGTGAATAACAAAAGCTTGGATTTTAATGTTAGAAAGAGGACATTTGAGAAGTTTAAGTAATGTAAAATCTTAAATTTCAATAAAAATATACTTAAATTCATAATCCCTGAGAGTTTAGCTCATGAATACAATAAGATGCTTTAATCCTTGTTGATATTTTGTGTCAAAACATTTAAATGAGTTTTGGCGAGCCATTATTCACTAATGATGGACTCCATATATTGCCTCGATATGCTTTATCAATTGTCACTCCCTTGGTATAGTTGGGTTTGATATGGAGTCACCTTGGTTTATTTATTTATTTTGTTACTCCCTATGTATGGTTGGATTGATATTTACGGAGTCATTGGTTATTGTAGTTATCAATATAATCTTGACCTTCATCATATCTCCTCGCATAAAATTAGTCAAATGCACATACATGACTTGTATCAACAATTTTAACTTGAGTCACATGCCTTCTCTTCATATCAAAAATAAACATGGTTATGTCATGGCTTTTAAGGTGTGTGATTTTCCTTTACAATTTTGTAGTATCATTGCATAGACTCCTATGACAATTACTAGAAGTGAAAACCTATTATTTTTGTCGGTCTCTCTTAAAATTTCTTGCCCTGAAGCTTACAATTATATGTACAATGATTCTATCCACCTCATTACATGTTATAGAGATGACTATCTCATCAAATTTTATCCTCATTTGCAATAACAAAGGCTTATTTTATCATAAAAATTTAGGATTTAAAAACCTTTAAACACTACAACAATATAGTATTTAAGATCATAACAATTAATGAAACTATAGTTGTAAGTTGTAGATTATAGTTTTTGTGCCAACAAGTGCATTGTTTGTAGTCATGGTATCAGAGACTAAAAAATGTTTGATATTTATTTCCACTATATTGAAGTGTAGCTAATGTGAAGCTCAATAGAGGTAATACTATATGTTACATTATAGTTTTTGAATAGGGTTTACATCCATACATTAGAGATTTCATTTTAATTTGTTATGTGTGACATTCAATGGAGATCTAAATCCAATTTTAATATGTTTTTACAAGCATTTTTGTAAATTTTATATAATTTTTAAGTTACAGGATAAAGTTTTACATGAATCGTTGCTATTAGAGACACTAACTCTACGCTACCCTACATCTATTTTAAAACCATTTGATTTGACTTTCATTTGATCTTTATAAATGGAGTAAAAGTATATGCAGATTTGTAGCTATGTCATCTTTATAAATGGAGTGGAATTTTAAAAATGCCCTTAGATATTAAACACAAAAATAGTTTATTGAGAAACTTCAACAAAAGTTACGGTCATTAGTTTTTTTTTTAAAATGGGAGTTATGTTCTTTTTTTTTTGTGGTCATTTGTTTTTTCCTTGTACCCATTTGTTATGGTAATTTTTATTATGTTATTTTGATTTGTGAATTCTTACCCCTTGGATGTTTGATAACTAATATGGAGTAGAAATTTGTGCGATTTATCAATATCATATTGTAAATGATATTTGAAAAGAGATTTGACAAATTTTACTTCAATTATTTGGTCGTAGAAATAATATGAATAAGTGAAAAGGAAAATGGGTTATTTAAATTTGGTAGTCTAACACATAGTTTCATACATGTTATCAAAAGGAAAGAACTACCGTACTACCTAAACTTTGATTTATGGATTCTTACCCCTTGGATGTTTAACAACAAATATGGAGTGGACAATCTATAGTTTATAATGCAATATGATTCTTTTGTATTATACATTTTATATATTGAAAAGGTGTCGAAGATGTTGTAGAGTTTTGAGAATCATTAAGTAAAGTGATTTGGCATTTACCAAGTTGTACTCATAAGACATTATATAAAGTATAAGACATTACAATCTTCTTTATTCTAGTGTTGTCTTGGTTTAAATATTGTGTTATTGTCCCATGAATTCTCTCCTTTTGTAAAAAATATCTTCGAATTCTTCTTGTTTATAAAATTTAGTCATAATATAAAGATCTTGTTGAGTTTTACAACTCGATTTTACTTATATAGAAGTGAATATATAACAAGAACTATACTATTGAAAACCTGTAATGGAGGTCAGGTGATGAGTAGTTCAACTTTGGTCTTGCACTTAATCCATAACAACATAAATGAATGGTTGCAATTAATCCTCATTTGTGTAATTTTTTCTCCTCTAACTCAACTATATTATGTTAAACTATTAGCAACAAACAATTTGAAACAATAATATACATGTTTATAAACTTAACAATATGTAATGACCACATACACTACTCATTAAATATGCTTATCAAGGGTTAAGTAATCTCCATAGATTTGGATTCATATTGAATTGATGATTTCTACATATGCTTTATATGGAATTTATTGTGTTGACCATGAAAGAATGAATGATTTTTTAACATTGTCAACTCGACACTTGAAAGAAATTAAAAAAACAACATGTTTCTTTTTTAATTAATCACATCTCTCAGAGTTCCTTTCATGTTCCTTGGTAATTTGGATAGGTGCTTATATTTTTTTAACCTTTTACTTTGCTTGTAGGGTTGGATTTAAAAAACAAAAAATATTTGTTGTAGTTAAAAACACATCATCCGCTCACTCCGTATTTCAATCAAATTGTAGAATTTATCCTCTAAAATTTCAAACATGTTTTTAGATAGAATGTTTGGTGGGAATTGTTGAGTTTTTGTACATATGAGTGATCTCATTCATTTTTTGAAGTTCCTTTTAGATTTTGAGTTAGCTAATTTTTTCTTGTAGACTAGAAAATTAGTTTGTGTTTACAGATAATATTGAGCTTTCTTATATTAATCCTTTACTTCTCATGTTTCCGACCATTTTTTTCTCTCACTCCCTTGCCCGCACTTTGTAGGCTAGGCTTTGCTTGATTTTTTCCCTCACATTCATTCTTCTATTTAAAAAGGGTCTTGCCACCTTGCCATGGAAAATATTACTTACAAAACTTGGGATTTGCCAAGTCCTCAAAGGAGGTGATGAGATCAAGGCCCAAGTCAAACTAATGGATCTACAACCTATATGCTCAAGCATGAACTTGGAATTTTGTTACTATGTAAACCTTTCTGATGGGTTGCACTTGCAAATGGATCACCTACACTCTAAATTCAATAAAATTGTGCTAAAATGTATGAAGGGGCCATTGTTTGATTTTGTGAATCCATATGTCAGTTAGTCATAAAAGAGATGCAAGTTTCACCCTTTCTATCCATTTATACTTCAATTGTCGGCTATTTTCATCCTTAAGGATATATCTCTAGTACCCTTACATTTGTTTGCAGGACTATTCTCATTTTGGAAATTGGTATAGTCATCTCTTCCCAGTTTAAAATTGGGAATCCCACCTAGTTATGCAGATCTATTGCTCGAGAAAAGAACCTTAGCTGCAAAATGGATTCGTAAATGTATAAATTAAAAATTATTTCACTAGACCCCTCGTTCATGGATATACCCATGCCAATCGGTGTTGCTAGTCAATTTCACATAGTTATTTTAGAAAAGACGTCTCGCTTTTGGTCGGTTAAGGGTAGAGCTTTAGGGAAAACGAACTTGCAAGAATACATGAATGCAAATGGTAAAAAAAAATTGTGGGTTTGATTTTATTGACAACAAAGGGGGTGAAACACATGTGACATGTTTAAATGAGATTTCCAATAAATTCTAGAGTCAAATTGAGATGAGTTACTTTACATTGTTTCTAATGGCAAACTAAAATATGCAAATAATGAATATTTTTTTACAAGTTAGTTCCATAATCATCCCTTCTAATGAGGTGCTAAAAGAGTTCCCTTGCATAACTTTTGTTCCAAAATAATACAACAAATCCTATAAGTTGTTGCCAAGTCTTTGATTGAACTTATTGGATCTATTTATATATCTTGTTTCAATTATTCGTCCCAAGGATGGTTTAAAGACAATTGAGAGATTATTTCAACTCAAGGATATGCTAGGTTTTAGTATTACTTTCACTTTGTGGGTGCATTTTTTGATTCCTTAGGTAAACAGATAGTAAATTTAATTGGTTTACCATAGGTTCCCATTTTGGCAATAAAGGCAGGCCATGTCTCTAATTTTAACAAGTGACACTATCTCTAGTACAAGGTGTTGCCTCAATCCTATGATTTCCAAGAAAAGTGCAATCCACAAATGAATCACTTATGCAAAATCAAGTGTCCATTCCCAATCATTCACCAAGAAATATGTGGGGCCTCTGTCAAGTGTGTCTACCTCAACAACAATTTCTTGGATCCTTCATATGAGAAATTTTGATAAACCAGAGTGGGTTGTGGTGAAAACAAATTTAAGTAATGTCCTCATTGGAAATTTCTTCTATTTGGCATGTCCTTTGATGTGAGGGGAAAATAGTGTAAACATAGGTTTTCATTTTGGTTTTGTCATCAATACAAAGAAGATGTCCACATTTCTACAACTACAATTATTCACTTCAACTCGAATTAAAGGATGAAACAACATAATTGAATTCAATAAATATCTTTGATGAAGTAGCAAAATCAATTAGGGTATCAAAAAAAATATTTGCAGTTTTATCGGTAGATGAAAAGGCTACTAGTGAAATAATAAGTAGGGTTGTTGGCCGCACATTTTTGTTTATTATCTCCATAAACAAATAATCGTGCCATGGTGGGGAATAGTTGATGTAGACACAAAATCATGCATTTGGGTACATTTCTAGGACCTAAAACATACTAATGTATACATGATTACTAAGCAAGAAAACAAGTGGTTGAAAACTATCTTTGGCCTATTTTTCCTTGTTTCTTGCTTTCTCTTTGGTCTTACACACCCTACAGCCCTAACGGAACCTAATTGATTTATCTTTTATGGCCTCAAACACTGGTGCCCAGTTAGGACATCAGTACCCAAGTGCTTTTATCCATACTGGGCGCTCTTGACCCTTTCTTACCTTTACTTGCTCTTTTTGGGTCTCTTTTATTTTTGGGCATCTTTTTCACTTATGGGTCGGCCTTCCAGTTGTCAATTACGAAATTCAAACAAGGGAATCATATATATACTTAGTTACTTCTCAAAAAAAAGGACCAAGCACTAAGAATTACTATTACCACCTAAACTTGCATTCTAAAGGCACTAAAGCACTTCAAAGGCATCCATCTAGCACTCATACAAGGGATAAGGGTTGCATCACTTCTACATACACTACATAGGAGGGGAAGTCTATTATATTCCATCCACACATACTATTGCATTTTCTACATTCTAGATCTAGCCCGCTATCATTTATGCAACTTGCACAAGGGCATCCTAGGGCATCATTTCTACACACACACACAAGAACTACATGGGGTATGAGATGTAGTGCAGCGCTCGACAATAAGTTCACTCTTTGGGTCACTACCGAGGTCATTCAAAATGCACATTCTACATCTTTTTTATTATATTTGATGTGGTTTGTGGACATGTGTAGGTAGATATTATGTTTTGTAGGTTACAAGTACCTTCGGTGATCAAGGAGTGAATAACAAGTGATAGACAAGAATCAACAACGACATCCTTGCAACATAGAAGAAATCAATTCCTGAGTATTTTCACGGCCACAAGTGCCCAGATCTAGTCATCAATGCCCTAGGCACCTCTGCTCTCCTATGGGTGCCCTTGTCCTACGCCATTTTTGTAGTTCCAAAATTTATAGTGAGCATTAACGACACTATCTTTACATATGTTTCAATATTTTACCTGCCTAGATCACTTCCAGTTTGCTCAAAAATCAGCTAAGTCTTCCTATCTCTCCTTTTTTCTTAGGGTTTCATATTGTACATGCTTTATTGCTTGTGTCTTACTGTATATTTAGCATTTGTACATTAGTTATTACAATAGTTACTCTGAAATATAGATTTAATTTTGAAAATTAAATTAAATCATTTGGTGAACCCATCACTCAAACCCTCATTTCCTTCTGGGTTTTCCTTTTTATGCCCATCACCCGTAGTGGTCATTTTGGTTCTTATAAACACCTTGAGCTTCCTCCATCTATCTGTAGGTCCTCTAAATCAATGGTTGAATCTTCTAATCCTTTCTTGATTCCAACAAAGTTCCATTTGACAACATTGAAAATTTTGATAGTGAAAAATCATATGATGAGGACACCAATGTCGATAAAGAGCAATTAGATAAACTTACAATTTTTTTCCATGCCTTACGCGATCACCCTACACACATCTCACATTTCCTAAATGCTTTACTTGCTGCTAAACATGCTCAAGATGCTGCCTCTCACTCTCTCTTGGGTTCCTCCTTGGCTACCATGGCCTCCACACAACAACCCCTTTACATTCCTACTTCCATTCCTACCACCACCCCTCCCCTCATTACTCCCGATACTTCTAACACACAACTTGGTTCCTTTTCAAGCACTCATGACCCAACTTCTTTATACCAGGGTCTAGAAATTCAAATCCGTCAACTACAACATGCTACTTCACGTTCCTCTCCATCTCTTGATTCTTCATTACTCATCCATACCCCTTTTATACCTGTCATATCTACTTATCCACTCCCTCCCAAATTACACCTAAGTTTCCCACCTTCAATGGCCACGGTAACCCTCAACAACATCTATTCAATGGCCATGTGGCATGTATTGATTATGTGGATGATCATACATTACTACCTAAGATATTTTCTAAAAGTTTACAAGATTACGTTATGTGTTGGTTCTATGATCTACTTGTACCTGGCATGCTTATCCACTCCCTCCCAAATTTATTACACCTAAGTTTCCCACCTTCAATGGCCACGGTAACCCTCAACAACATCTTTGATCATTCCATGTGGCATGTATTGATTATGTGGATGATCATTCATTACTACCTGAGATATTTTATAAAAGTTTGCAAGATTACGCCATGTGTTGGTCTATGATCTACTTGTTCACTCGGTAACTTCTTTTACACACTTAGCTGATGATTTCCTTGCTCACTTTTCCATCAATATCAATAGCAAGATCTCTTATGCACAACTTTCTCAAATCAAACAAGGATCTAATGAGCGTCTAGCTGACTATGTTTTGCATTATAAGAACAACCTAGCTAAGATGACTAATGTACTAGCTGATTCTGAATTGCAAGATATTTTTATTCAAAGTCTCTTACCTCCACTACAAGAGAGTGTTATCTTTGAGACCTCTCCCTCCTTTGATCAATTATGCCATACACTCAAAATGTGTGAAGGAAAACTCTTATCTATGGGAAAATTGAAATACTATGACAATGCTTCATCCTCATCCTCTAATCGGTTTCAAGCTAAATCTACTTTCAAACCATATCCTAAGCCCACTGAAGCAAAGGCCACTATTAATGTTGTTTCTACACCTGACAAGCTTCAATTGCAACCTCCAAAGCGTACTTTTACCAAATTACCCTACGCACCTCAATTTTTATTACCAAAACTTATTGAAAACAATCTTATTAATCTTCCACCGCCACTCAATCTCAATCCCTCTTGCCCATGTGGCCACAACTATGATGAAAATGCACGATGTGATTATCACCAATGCATTGGGCACTCTACTGATCGCTATTTTAAACTCAAACATATTATTCAAGATCTCATTGATAACAATGCAATCGAGCTCCTAGAGCCATCTACTTATAAGCCAGTCAATGATAATAAAAAGATAAAAATATTTAATGACCCTTTTCCCAAGCATGAAAAGCAAGCTACCGATTCTTCTACCAACCATACATATCACGTTGTGCCTCCTCCTTCATCAAGGCCTCTTGATTTCCTTGTTGCTACTGTTGATGCACCATCGTTGGTCATTACATTCTCGGATCATGATTATCATGCTACATTCTCTTTTGATTCCTTACATATCAATGCTTCTATTGGTTCCTATACCATTCAATAATACTATGATCTATCCATCAGCTCCTACAAACATATGCACTATTGCACTCCTCCTAGCTATCAAATGTCCACTGTCTAGTGTCACATTTCCAATCCCTAATTCTTTTGGCTATGTCAAGCTTCCCATTACAAGTGGGCCCCTTACCATGCTTGTACCATTCGTTGTTGCATCTTCATTCAAATTCTATGACATGCTCTTAGGTCTCCTTTTGCTCCGCACTGCCCAAACCATCCCTTCCATAAAATCATTCGCATCTTAAGTTCATACACGGTAAACAAGTAGTTATTATTAAAGTCATTCTACCATGCACACCATTGGGCTATGTACCAAGAATCACTTGCTCATCTTATTACAAAGCCTGTGACATGCTCTTACAATACCCACTTTTGCTCCGCACTGCCCAAACCATGATTCCATAAAATCATTCGCATCTTAAGTTCACACCAAGTAGTTATTATTAAGCATCTGCAATACATTGCCTGAACTTTTTTTTCTATCTATGCATAAGACCAGTCATAAAGACAACCTTATGCTGAGTACAAAGCAACCTAGCTCTCCTATTCGCACACAACCTACATCACAACCTTACTATCCTCATTGGTCCATTAGCCCAAATCATCGGCCTAAGTCCCCTACTTGGGTAACCCCTTCACATAGGTGTTCACCACATAGGCCTCCTTCATGTACACATAATTACTCTCCTACACCACTGATATTAGAGCATCGTCACATGCCTTTGTCTCCTCAGATATCGGGTGGAGGGCCCTTTCCCTTCACTATCGTCGGATAGTCTCCGATCCATCACACACTTGCGGGGCATCACACTTTCTTCCCCCCTTCCATCACTATCAATTATCTCTAGTGTCTACTACTACACTTTGTGCTCCGTACATCATAACTAATATTTTTAAATACTCTCACACCCTTTGATACACACCTTGTATCGTCATTACCCGATGACACACTCTAGTTCCAAGGTTCATACTTGACTGTTTAGGGTCTAATTCTGAATTGAACCTCACATCCTCTACACATCATGCTTTGTGCTTCATGTTACATTTGTCCTAGCACCTAATCTCATGCAATACACTCATTACCCAATGATGCACTCTAGTGCTATAGTTCACACTTGACTGTAGAGGGATGACTTCTTTCATGAACCTCACATCATCTACACACTTCACGCTATGTGCTTCATGATCTATCTTTCTAGCATCTAATCTCACACACTACACTCATTACCCGATGACACACATTTGTTCTATGGTTCATTCTTGACTGTTGAGGGTCCCTATAAATGAACCTCATCTCACACACATACGTTGGGGGGAAACACAACTCTTCCCACCCTCACATTTTGCATAACATCCCATCAAACTCACACTGCATTTTCATATCTTGGTTATATTTACTCTTGCTTGCTCATACTCCTTGCATGTTGTACTTTGCTTATTATGCTAGTTTGATACTCAGTATGTCATTATATTTTTATATACACACACATGCACATTCACTTGGTCTTTTAAGGTGAATACAAACCTCTTATTGATTTCCACACGCTGCAATGATGCTCAACACTATATCTTTTACCAGTCACACCGAGGTTCCTGGGGGCATCTACTTTGACTACTTTCACATCATACACATCATAGGTTCTATTCCTATAATATTCATAACTTTTCATTACAATTACTCTACTTTTTGATGATATATACATGCTTTAACATACTCTTTATCTTTATAACATACTGACAGGTGCTTCATGAGTGGCATTTTTCTTACAGGATCTATACAACCATGGCTATATGTCATTGTTTGCTTACTATTTCTGAACAATTTATCATTTTTTGCGGGCTATGCTCTATGTCTTGTTTGATCATTGATTATTTGCTTATGGACGCTTTGACCATGATTGTCTTGTGACATTCTGAGCGATGTCCCATGTTTGAAACCCACTTTTCGTGGTCTATCTTGTCTACACACTTGATTGTTACATTGTCTTCTTTTGCATGCTAGCTACTTTTACTACTAACACTTGTTACTAGCCTACTTTGTTTGCACGTGCCTTGGTTTCTACCATGCACATCCCCTACCCCCTGCAGGTATCCACTTCAGATCAACATCATGTCCTCTCCTTTGGGCCACATTCTCCTAATATCGTCACATGAACCCCAAACAAGGGGATGCATATATTGGGAAAAAATCACCCCTACAATAGCTCAAAGCTAACGTTCAGTTCATCTCAATACAAAAAAAACACAAGAACACAATCACATAATGGTCTAGAAACAAACTTGGAACTCACATACATATCAGAAATTAACGCCCAATATTAGACAATAATGCTTGGTTGCTTGTGTTCTCTCCTGGGCGCTAATGTCATGGGGGCAAAAATAATCAATTTCTCAGTACAACACAATCTTCACTAGTTTACATATTAGTTCTATAGTGACAGACACTAGCCTTCAGTCACAGAATGCATTCTATCTCCTACAATCGCAACAAATGGGGACAAACAAAATAGATTAGGATGTACCATCTGCAGTGGTGCTTCTTGGGAAGAGTCGTGAAAGGTGAGTAAAACTATACCTCTCAGTCACAATAACAGAGACCAACCTTCAGTCACATAATGCATTCTATCTCCTACAATCAGAACAAATGGGGACAAACAAAATAAATTAGGATGTACCATCTGCAGTGGTGCTTATTGGGAAGAGTCATGGAAGGTGAGTAAAACAATACCTCTCTCCCCAACACTTTCTCTTAACATGAGATTGCCCAAAAAACTTGCATTTGGCATGAGATCGCCCAAAAAACTCGCAGTTCGTGTGAGATCCCCTGAAAAACTCACTCTTGGCGTGATATTGCCCATAAACCCCACCTTCAACATTCAAATCAGCAACTCCAAGCAACATGACACTTTTCTATCCTTTACTCTCTTACATATTAGGTGAACATTTTCCTTTTACACACTTTTACATACTTATACACATGTTTCTTTGATCTATCATATACAAAAATTTGACTAATTTATTGCTCTTCTTTTACAGGTCCATCCTTACAAGAGTCAACTCACACAAGCTACAACAACACACTATAATGTACATGCTTCACCCATAGGGTTCACTTCCCTTTCCTAGTCTCCATGCTTCACTTTGCAATCACTCCATGCTTCACTTGTCCAATCGGTACACTATCAGAAACACTCTTGTCTATAAGATCATAAGGTACACATCTTCTATCTACTTTATGTTATCAAGTATTCACTCAACAACATAAAGTGGGGGAAAATGTAGACACAAAATCAAGCACTTGGGTACATTTCTAGGTCCTAAAACATACTAATATATACATGATTCCTAAGCAAGAAAACTAGTGGTTGACAACTACTTTTGGCCTCTTTTCCTTGTTTCTTGCTTTCTCTTTGGTCTTACACACCCTACAACCCTGATAGAACCTGATTGATTTATCTTTTATGGCCTTAGACATTGGCACCCAGTTAGGACACCAGCGCCCATGTGCTTCTGTCCATATTGGGAACTACTGACCTTTTCTTACCTTTACTTGCTCTTTTTGGGTCTCTTTTATCTTTTGGGCATCTTTTTCACTTATGGGTCGGTCTTCCAATTGGCAACTACAAAATTCAAACAAGGGAATCATATATATACTTAGTTTCTTCTAAAAAATAAGGACCAAGCACTAAGCATTACTATTGTTACCTAAGCTTGCATTCTAAAGGCACTAAAGCACCCCAACAAGGGACAAGGGTTATATCACTTCTGCATACATTACATAGGAGGGGAAGCCTATTCTATTCCATCCACATATACTATACATTTTCTACATTCTAGATTCAACCTGCTATCATTTGTGTAATTTGCACAAGGGCATCCTAGGGCATCATTTCTACACACACAAGAAATACATGGGGTTTGAGATGTAGTGCAACACTCGGCACTAACTTCAATCTTTGAGTGACCATCGGGGTCGGTCTGACTCCACATTCTGTATATTTTTTATAAAATTTGATGTGGTTTGTAGACATATGCAGGTAGATATTTTATTTTGTAGATTATAGGTACCCTCGGCGATCAAAGAGCAATATCAAATGACAAACAAGAATAAAAAACAAAACCCTTGTGATACAAAAGAAATCAGTTTTTGACTATTTACACGGCCACCAGCACCCATATCCAGTTGTTAGTGCCCAGGCATCTCTGCCCTTCTGCGGGTGCCTTTATCCTGCACTGTTTCTGTAACATCCCAAAATTTCTTGTAAGTTAAATTAACTACGGTTAAGTCTAAACAAGATTAGACGAGATCATCATTGGGTGTAAAATTCATTTGGTTCGTCGTATCATGACCCACAGCTTCTGCTGCGGGGTATGACATTGCGGAACGAATAACCCCACACCCACCTTGATGATCCTTCCTAAAACATGATTAGGCCTTAATCATAGGTAAAATGGTTCATAAATGATAGTGAATCTTTCGGTTATTTGTATTCTGGTTACTTTATTTTAATCGGTTTGGTTGTCTTTTGTTTTGTTTGACTTTTGCAATGACCGTGATGAATACTGCCTCTGTTTTATTTGACAATGCTATATCAAACCAACTTTATGAGAATATTCGAATTATTATTTACGGACTTGGTGATTTTCATTTGTTTGAATGTTTTATATGGAACATGAGAATTCGAATAATTATTACGATAACATATTTTTGGCAATATGTGGACTTATATTATGATGATTAATTTTACCATTAAAGTTAGGTATCAATTAAAATAAAAATTAAAAAAATGCATTATTAATTTGTGAAATTATATATTTAAATCCTAAAAGGATTTGGCATGTAAATCAAAAGTTAAAAAGAATAATAATAATAATATTTTAATATTTAAAATATGAGAGTTTTGAAAGGGACACGCCTTCATCTGACACCAAGTATGTGGCATGCATTGACGCAAGAAGCAACATTGGGAAGCCCAAAAATTCTCCATTATAGTATAGTTTCTTCATTATATTTTCTTTTATTTCTCCTTTGTCTGTTTTCATTCTTCTCTTCTGGGATACATGTGTGAGTTTTGGGAGGAAGGAAGGATTCAACTTGTTGAAGCTGGAAGAGTAAGAGGTTGTTGATTCTGGGTTTACTTCAGGCATGAATATCTTCTCCCCTCTCTGCAGCATTATTTGTAAATAATGAGGAAATACACATTCTGTTTTAAATGGCAATTAAATGAATTTGTGGACAACTTCTGATTTAATTGCTTGGAAATGAAATCTAAAAAGGAAATTGATGGATTATGTATTCTCTTAAGTTTCCTTTGTGTGGTTTTAGCTAAACCTAGAAAAAAAACGCAGATGGGTGTTCCTAATCAATTTTTATTTTATTTTATTTTCTATTTAAATTTGATTTCTGGAAACCCAAATCGATTCCTGCCTCTGGGTTTTATTACAGTCAAACAATAATTTATTTGTATGAGCAAAGCGATTTCTGGGTAGTGTGAAAAATGTTTTTACCAGGTATTTCATCATTTTGCCTGATATATTTGCTTCCGAATTCTAATAATTTCTAAACAGAAAAGAAATTAATGCTGGAACGAACTGATTTGGATATGTACAAGTTGATTTGCTTGTAGGTATAATTTTATTACCTGATTGAAAAATAAATTAGTGTTAACAGTCTATGTAAGATGACTTAGTTTTTCTCAAAGGATTTCATTACTGGAAGTGTTAGAAACTTATTGTTGTTATTCTATGCAAATAGACTTCAAAATTATCATCCTGTGGTATGTGGGTCAATTTGTTTTGTTGATATGTTGGTTACCTGAAAGAACATGTTAAAATGATTTAATAGAGGTGTTTTTACACTGTTTAGTTGGACTGTTCCTATAAATATATATAAATGTATTTTGATTGTTTGAAATAAAGTTATTGTGCATTTTATAGAGCTGCTCATTACCTAGAGGGAATATGTCTAATTGGTATTTGGAAATGATGATTTCAGACAATTTTGTTAAGTTGTTTGTTGATTGGAAGGTAAGAAAAATAATAGTTGAATCTGTACCATGTGAAGCATGATTTGCTTGTGGTTTAATCAGAATTCGGATGTTGAATGATTATGGTTTGATTATGTCTTGATCCTTGTGATTAGAGTGAAACATGATTGCTGAAATAGAAATTGGTTGTTCTATTTGTGTACATTCATAGTTGTATCTTGATGAAAAACATGTAATAATACATCCTCCGTTGTATTACCATACGTTTGTTGATAAAATAACATGTATATCGTTTCATATTTTATTAAATAATTGCATCAGAAAATGGAGGCAATATTCATGCCAGTTCATTTTGAACTGACAACATACCACTACTCCAGTCTTGCAGGACAATTAGCCGTCACGTTCATATATGCGGAAACTCATGTCTTGTGAAGTTTTATCGTAGCATGGATCTAAATGAGATACTTGGATTTCAATTTGTAGAAGGATGATATCCCATAATTTTGACTAAATTTATTGGGATCTTGGACCCATTGTTAATATTCAAACCTCACTATGTGAGAGTTACCGTAATAGTTATATATTTTTCCTTAACGGCATATGTAATTTATGATTTTAATAAAGAGATGATTGCCTTGTATGTAATAATATCTCAATATGAGTAAGTGATAAATATTAGAAGTAAAAAATCTTACTTATCATAAATTGTTAAATTTATTTATTTGATATTTGTCAATGTATGAAGCCGATAATTGGGCAATTATTGTAACAATCAATTGTCTTTAATTTCTAAATTAAATAAGCTATTTAGTGGCGTAGCTAATCGAAGGAATAATTAAATATACATGTTTTAATATATATTTAATTCGGCCTTTCGGTAAACTTGGTATTAATATGATAAGATTGTAAATCCTGTTGTATAGAGAATGGAAGAGTATTGTTGTAAAAGGTAATTTAAGGTTAAAAAAACCAAGCATCAGGAAAAGAGAAACTAAATGGGAAGATAAATAGATGAAAAGATCCATTAGACATATTAAGGGATAAGTACATGCGAAATGCTGAAATAAATACATTTCAACGTAATGAATGCACTTATTTCATGATGATCCTAGTTGACCTTTGGCATTTATCTCGATATAAACTCTTGCAAGATAGGTTAAATTGGAAATAAAGTAAATACAAACTATAAAGATCTAGATAACTGTGAAAGGGATAGTTGTGAGGTGGCGGAAGACTTAAACTCATAAGACTAGTGTGTTGTCTTGAGTTTAGCCGTAACCTGCACGGCGGAAAACTTTGGCCAAAGTAATGCATTGATGGCTGTGCATTGTCTGATCACCTAGTCCTCCAATTAAATTAAAATTGCCAGTAACCTGATCATGGGAAGTTGAACACTGAACATGAGGTAGGTAATGGTCGAATACCGGAATACAAAGTCAAAAAACTAGCTTCGTGGTAGACCCAAGGACTTTCACATGGTTCCCATGACCTAAAAAAGGTTGAGCCAAAATGCTAGTAAGCATTGTCACTCGAAGTAGTGGCGAAGGGAGATCATGGAGATCTAGATACACCCTTCTCAGCCGCACATGGCTTACACAGATGTTATCAGATAGATCAAAAGAACAAATTTGATTTAAAGAATTTGATTAAATAAATCTGTACGATTGCAGCTGTGTAATCTATTTTTATGTATGTTTAAAAAAAAAAATCCTCATTTTCCAGTTCTAGTAATTTTGAGCGTTAACATATCCCTATTTATGTGTCCTTTGTATTTCAGACTAAGAAATTCCATATGTACTCCATGCTCTTCACATGTCATTACTCTTTTCATAGATGGGGTAGGATAATAGTTAAATTATTTTCCCACCCATATTATTGTCACTTTACTTGTTTGGCTACAAAATGTAATTCGGTAGCATTATTAACATTTCTCTTGCACCTTTATGAACACATAATTCTCCCCCATTGTTTCCATTGGAAAAACATCATATGTTCCCCCCCTTTTCATTGTTTCACTTTTTGTTCCCTTGTAATGTGTAATTTCTCAAATTTAATCATATCATATGGGCACCCCTTTCAACAAATTTTCTCATATATGTAAACAAGACTTACATTTTAGTGTCTTCTTTTATTTGCAGGGTTTCTAGTTTGGCCCTTTTTTTGCGCATAAGATGTCTACTCCTAAGGGTAGAGTATGAAGGCATGATTATTACAAAAATAATTGGGAGTGTATTAAAACTTGTTGTTGCAACTAGTACTGTGTACATTGTAATATCCATGCTCTATAATGACAACCATTCCTAGAATTTCCTAATAAAAAACAACCAACTCTCGATACAGCCTGAACGGATTCCCTTCCATATCAACAACTAGTTGTTTTGTTTCTAGTTCTCCATATCAAAGGACCCTAATAACAAACTCCATACATCCCTTCAATGAAATATCAAATGTTCCACCACACTCCATGCACAACTCTCTTGCATATAGGTCTAGTTCATGTGCCCCCTAAACCTTCCTTTCTTCTAATTATAAGATCCTCATCCTCCTAGACCCATCAAATCTTTCAACCCTTGTTTTTCTACGTTTCCCTTCTACTCACACATTCATCCTTCTCCATTTTAATCACAAGAAGCTCATCAAAGCCTCCTCCAACACCAATAATGTTTGTCGCTATGCAAACTAAATCTTCCTCAAAATCCCACATGCACTTCAAAAAGAGGATAGATCTACTATTGAACACATATACATGCACAAAATTCCTAGAAAACTATCCTACGATGAAAACAAAAATGTAAAATGGCTGGCATAAGTGCACTATATGTTACACCGAGAGTAATGGCCATTGCTTCTTCAAGTGGAATAACTTAACTTGGAGCCAAAGGTTTGGCATTGCCTCACACAAGTTGAAGAAATTTTATTTCAAGAGTAAATCCTTTTTTTAGATCATTCACACACGAGGAAGGTAGTACAAATACAATGGATCTTCCCCGAAGACATATCCTCTATCATAAAATACCTCCCTCGTCATATTTGTGAACTAGAAATTTTGCTTGGGCCTTAGGGAAAAACATACGAATTTTTTGTTAAGTAGTAGTTGTGTTTTAAATGCCTTGAAATACGAAGTAGAAAATGACCCATACTACATATTTGTCATGTTAAATGAAGAAACAATCTATTCCTTTCCAAGTGCACCGACTATAGCCGACTATATTCATGAAACAAAATATTTAGAGTGCCCTACCACCAACTATAGCCGACCTTCGGTAACACTTTCTTGAATCTCCAGACGACACCCTTTTAGACAACTTCGTGAGATTTGGATCTACCTTGCATGACACTAGATCATACTAGGGAAAGAGTTACGCATAATCGACTGGCAAGATCAACCGAATTAGATCACCCACTCTTTTCTTCATTGTCTGTGCCACTGACACCAAATGGCCTGACCTCCAAAGAGCAACGAAGGACATGCAATGTCACGGACAATCCTCACATTGTATCTTCCTACTTAAATCAAAGGTTCATAATCTTTTGTGCAGTTGTTTTGGAGAAGAATTTGAGGACGAAGAACTCTTAGTACATGTAAAGCACCAAACCACTTTCCCTCTTGTCGTTTCAAACCATTTTGTGCTTACTTTTTTTTGTTTTGTTTCCCCTTCACCAAGTATGAATGGTAATATGGAGGTTTCACCCAAGTTCATGGATTCTCATGTCTGGGAATGCACCCAATGTTGATACATTATTACACTCTATGAAAAAAAAACATATTATGACAAGTTAGTTAGTGCATGGAATCTACATGGAACCTTCTACATAAATGAAATGGTGAACCACCCCATACTATATGATCCTTTCCTCATTGACACCTCACATATTTTTTATATTGAGCATTGTTGAGACTATGAAGAACTATTCAATCAGGGCCAATGCCACACTAAATGTTCATAATAAAATTACTCGTAGAAGATCAGGTCAACTTTCATTTTCGGTACAATGGCCCTTGGGACCTACGACCAAAATATGTGTTGCGTAGGTAGGAAGATGGAAAACTAAAATACATCCCTACATGCAATGATGAGAAGTTGGACATCCATAACCAGGACATGCTTTCAACGTGGCGTGTAAACGTTAACTGTCAATCGATTCTCCCATGTCATGTCGTGCTGAGATATATTGTTAAATATACTTTGAAGGAGGAAAAATAGTTGGAAATATATCACCAAATGCTAACAAAAATTGTAGAAAATGCATAATCGTAAAGCCCCTCTTCCATTGCATTCCAAAAGTTGTTTAAACATAATATTGCAGATTACGACATTAGTGCACAATAAACTTGCCATATGTTGTAAAAATTACCCCTTGTTCTTTGCTACAACCTATTCATGTCGCTAAATGTGGTGAAGAAAAATTTACATCGTGTGGTGACAGATGCAAATGCTCCTCTTGAGTGGTCATCCATCTTTTGATGCATACAAAAAATGCCCCTCCACATGAGAAAACATCTTGTTCGTTGAGGCAAACCACACTTGGACTTATGATACAAAATGTATGGGGATAAGTGGAGAATGTGAAAAACCAAGACCATTTTATGTGTTACACCAAAATTCTATAAGATTCCTTACAAGGATTACTCTTCTTTTGAGATTTTCTGTTGGAGAAAGCTACTACTGTATAAACCATTCCACAAAATTAGCATAGATATTGACTGCAATAAATTTAAAATTATCTGTAATTAAGAAATTGTGCACCTCTCCTACCATCCACGGTATGTTGTTCGCACCTCCCCCATGGAAGAAAAATCTTCTGATAGAAAGGCCTCCACAAATGAAGCTCCAATTGATGTGTCCCTCTCGTTGGACGAGTGACAACTTCTTTCCCAATTCCACCTCTGTACCAATATGGAACTTAATGAGCTAGATATACTTGTGTACCATGAATTTGACATCCACTTTAATTAAAATGCATGCAACCTTTTGACATCCCTACAAGAAACAATAATTACGTTCATTGAACTTAGTAGGGGGACAACCATGCTCTTCTCCTGTAATTGATAGTTGTCTTTCGGTGTAACAAGTTGCATTCCATAATGTTCTTCATAATAGTGTGCATCAAGCGCTTGTACCACCTTTAAAACTTATTATTCAAGGGACAACATGGATAGACAAATCTTTCCTCATCAATGCACTAAAGGCAACACTTCCTCCCCAAGCCGACGAAAATAGGTCCCCCCTCATTGTATTGTAACTTTTACATTTTTGCTGCTACAATACATGCATGTCTCTGAATATCAGTCAAAGAAATGAAGCCATTAGAGGGGTAATTGCTAGCATCTTTACAAAATAAATCAAACATGTCCAAAATGTTCTTATTGATGAAATGAGTTTTGTAGGGCTAAAATTACTTTCCTTTGTTGACCTTGGGATTTGAGAGGATTTCCCCCACAAAAAATACCCTTTGGGAGGAGACAATTCATCCTTGTTGGGGACCTCGGGAAACTTCCTCTTATAAAGGATGTGCCCATGTATGTTGGGTAGTCATGCAACATGATCATGTGGAAAGGACTTGAGAAATTTGTCACCCTTTGCACTATCTTCCATCAACTAGGTTTAGACCCTTCTTAGATTTCTTTTTGTTGCCTTCTTCAGAATGTTTGGAATGCGTAGACAAATTTCAATGTCTGGGAAACACTAATGGGGCACACATACAAATTTTTGTCCCCTGAAGAAATAAAATAGTTTTAGGTAGTGCCCCATTTGTTCACCATTAACGGCCCTGTCGAACATCATAACAAATTGATGTTATGATCTTTGACCGTCCCTATTTTATTTTGCAACATATAATACATAAGGTGAACAACTACCTTCGAGAATGACGATGACCAGCTGCAGCCTAGATTTCTAATGTGTAATTGGCAAAAGATTATGCTTACATCAAACCTATGGGTTGAGGTTGACCTTTTTCAATGGCTCCATTAACATCATGGTTTCCATCATTTATAGACCAAGTTTATGGCCATCATAACTACCTCTTTTTATTGTTCACAAATTTAAAAGATACATTGGTGTTTCATGGGATCTAGGAAATTGTCTGCATATTTTGGTCGCACTGATTTCTCGCAGTTCTCGTAGGCAACTCCCTCTAAAGATGGCATGCACAATCACAATACATAAATATCAAGGGCTAACTTCAGACAAGGAAACTATTGACATTGGAGATACAAACTGTCAAGGTCTTACTTTCATAGCTATCTCCAGGGACCAGAGTCTCCATCAGTTGCGTAATTCTCCTATTTTTTCTTTTGAGCGATACCCCATATTTGGTACAAAAGAGAAGCTTCACCTCCTTGTCATGTATCATATGCACCAATATTGCAATCAAAATGTAACCACCTAGATGGATCCAAATTCCAACTTCAACTAATATACTTTTCCCTTTCTCATTTTCCCCTCCTAAGTTACTTTTGCCCGCTTCAATAAATATCCTTTCCTCCTATTTGTACGTGCATTCCTATATACTCTTATCTATGCATTCAATGTAAATTTGGTACAAAGTTTACAACACAGTAATAATCTTCTCACGTTAATTTCATAGCGCAAATATCATACAAATATATAACAGAGATTATTATTCCTATGTTCTAGGAGATTCTAGTACCTATAATATCTCCCAAATAATCTCTCTAACAATATCCACCTCCCAACAACCCTATATTTGTAGTATTGTTGTAACTTACAACAATACATCTAACAAATGTGATATTCTAACTACTAACCCAAATATATATTCACTCACCCATGTAAGCACTAACATGTTAATTTCCTAACATTCAATCAACACTGTAATCACATTTTCAATATATTTGCCCCTCCATTCCTCTTCCTCCTCGATTAGAGGCCCTTTTAGAGCTTCATCCCCTATCGACGTTTCCATTGCGCCCCTTTGATGCAATTGCTAGTGTAAGCATATTGTAAATTTTTTTGAAATCCTCATCCTCTTCAACTTATAGATTTAAATATGACACTGATTTTGTATAGGATTATATTGATATATTTAAATATATGTTAAAAAGTTGTAAAAATAAAATAAAAGTTTCATGTTTATTCTTATACAATATTACTAGTGTACACAATTTGAAGGGCAATATTGAAAAATTGTTATTGTAGAAAATTTGATTGATGGATGTAGGTGGTTGTCAAATTTAAAGCATGTTATCAAGGATCGCAAATAGTGCGAGATCACACTCTTCGATCCTAAAGCCCCCTTTCCAACCAAATAATATCAATTTTAAGCCAGATTAAATTATATGGAGCAGAAAGAAATGTTATTAACTATATTTGGATTGTTTATATAAAGTTGATAGCTTCCTCAAACATAAATGCCTATATCTACTTGAAAATCGTCCATAGATATCAATTTCAAAGTTCTTATTTAGATTACAAATATACCACATTTATTAATAACTCTATCCCTCATTGTGAAAATAATCCGTTAAAAATAACATCAATTTATAAGATTTGTTAGACGTTCAATTTAATATCTTTTTAAAAAGTGTTTACTCTTTATTTCTATTGACATCGTATCAATGTACCCATCATACCTTTAGGTACAATTGGTCTAATCTAGACTTATTTTGAAGGGGCATAATTATTCTCATTTATTTTGATAGAAAATCCACATTCAAAAGTTTTTTTTTTCTTTTGATGATACTTTATTTCATCACTAATGGGTTTAAACTTATCTCAGTATGTTTTTGATTAAAGTCTCTAACACAAAGAACATACATGTTTTGCATCAAATTAGTAGTGGAAACAAAATGACATTACATCATGGAATACACAATATACAATACATCGGTATAAGATATGAGGATAATTTGAGAGGAGATAACCTAACATCATTTTTTGAGGAAGAAAGACTCACTCAAGTGAATCTTTTGGTAAAGATCCACAACAAAGGATCCAACATAAAGAATACAATAAATTCTAGGCAGCTCTTGGAATGACTTTGTTCACTTCGTTTGAGGCTTGAGGTACCAGATGCTGCTTGATCTCTGAACGTCATTAAAATTGTTCATTCATTCACACTTGGTCCATTGAATTACACTTTTCTATGATGGAAGAGTTGAATGAATGTACGCCCTCCAATCTGAAATTATGAACCACCCTTCAAATTTGATCCCTCATTGTTTAAAACCCTAATCAAGTTAAGATTCCTACCGAGCTACTGTTTCTATTTCTGTGAAGGCCCCTGTTAAATCTCCATTCCATTTTTTACAGACCCAATTACTTTGGCAATGTCTATGTCAATTCCCGAATGTTTGGCTCTTTCAAAATTGTCATTATTATCCGCAAATGCCATACCTGGATGGAAAAACAAGCATGGAGCTATGACGCACCTTTTACTTACTGAATGTGGGTTTTGCAAATCTCAACTTTGCAACAATCCAGAGGATGAAGATATTTCAGTTCAAAAACAAATACACCCTCACAGCCTAGCAGGCACACCAGTTCTTCACGGACTCAGATTTCACTTTTGAACAGGTAAGAAAAACCTTTCTCAAGAACCCACCTTCGACAAATGTGATACCTGCAGGGGGAGACAAGCATGGTGCTATGAGACACTTTTTACTTACGGAAATCGGGTTTTCTGATTCTCAATTTGCAACAATCCAGAGGAGGAACAAATCTCCGTTTAAAAGCAAATCTACCCACAGAGCCCAGCAGGCACTCCAGTTCTTGAGGGACTTAGGCTTCACTCTTGAACAGGTAAAGATGACCATTCTGAGAAACCCATTTTTTCTTCAACGCATAGTGGATGAGAAGCTGAATTCTAAGCTTCAGCTCATCAAGACGCTGGGCCTTACTGACATTAACCTGGCACATGTCATATCCCAACAACCCAGAATTCTTGGTTTAAGTTTAGACAAAGCTCTGCATCCCAAAATCTCCATACTTTTAAATATTTTTGGTTCAAAACATAATCTGTCCAAAGCTATCACAACAAATCCTAGACTTCTTCTTCGTAATGTTGACAGACAGCTTGATCCTGTAATCAATATCCTCAAGCAATCTGGAATCCAGGGCGACCTACTTTTATTTTTATTGTTATGAAGGGCCAAAGTTCTCTTGTGCAATAGTTAAGAGTCGTTGGAATTAAAAATTGAATATGTAAGAAACATGGGTATTTTGGAGGGGTCAAAAGCATTTGGAGTTGCCCTTGCTGCCGTTGAGGTCGGTGGGCTTAAAAATTTGAAAAAGAAATTGAAGCTGCTGGTAAGCAGGGGTCTCTCCGAAGATGAAATCAAGTTTATTCTTATGAAGTTTCCTGTTATACTTAGGATGTCCATGGACAAGATTCGAAAGAACATGAAATTCTTAACACATACTACTGGCTTTCAACCAAACATTTTGATTTCACATCCTCTGTTACTGGGATATAGTGTAGAATATAGGATGCATCCACGGTATAAGGTGTTCGAATATTTAAGATCAATGCAACCTGGCCAGCGTCTTCCTAGTTTGGCTACTGTGTTGAACCTTACCGAAAAAAAAATTGGGGAGAAGTTTCTATTAGACAATCCTCAGATAGCAGAGTTATATGAAAGTTACATGGGCAAGTCTGTTGAACTTTAATTACGTGAAGGGATTTGCATGGACTGCCATTTCAGAAAGTGTAATGTACCGTTTCTTTAATGAGAAGAGAGTAATTTCTCTCCAGTATTTGACGATTTGTTGTTCACCAGCGATTTTGCCACCATTTTGCTTTTTTGGGGTCTCAATTTTAAATTTTCAATCATGTGTTGCACAGAAAATTGAAATCAAGAATCAACTGGAGCACACTGGAGTATAGTGGAGTTACAAGTCTTTTAAGTTCTTGACCTCAATCTCAGAAATTGTGGAGTAGTTTGAAGTTTGTAGAGATAATTATATTCTAGGCATCAACTTTGATTAACTTAGGCATTAACTTTGATTATCAATTTCTGAACTTTTTATCCTTTGCTTGAATCCATTTGGGTATATTTATATGTATATAGCAGTACGGTATGTCTTTTCTGGGGGATACAATTCCATGGAGCATAGTTCTTCAAAACATGCGGGTATGTCTTTGCTAGGGGACACAATTACATGGAACACGGTTCTTCAAAACATGCAGGTATGTCTTTGCCAGGGGACACAATTCCATGGAACATGGTTCTTCAAAACATGCAGGTTCTTGTGACTTAACTTACCGTCTCTTGTAACAAAATAAGCTTTTGAGTACATATGCTTCATGCAAATTTTAATACATTTACAGCTAACGGAAGTTTGTAGGTATGTGTACCATATTCTATTTTAAATAGATTTATGCTTGCAATATGTATAGCAAAAAGTAAAACATTCAACTGTCCTTTGTAACTTTCTTCTTTGACAGTTTAAAGAAAATTTCTGTTTTGTTAGACATAGAACCCTCCATGGGCATACATATGCTATAACTATTATCAGTAAATTGTGAAATTCAGAAAATTTTTAGGTCCCAGCATATGCAACTCATGAGAACTCCCTTGTGATGCCACTGCAAGTTTTGACCCTTTGCAAAAGCTCGGGAGCAAACCAGGATTTGCATGATACGTGAAAACCTCTTTTTTCTTTGGAAACAGGTTTTAAATTGGTGCAGGGCAGGTCAGGCCATGTGTACCTACAATTTACCATTTCTATTCTCACTATTGTAATTTGTAGGAACTATTGAAGGATAAGCATTTGGGATTGGATCACAATCCGTTCAGAATGCATTGAGTAATTTCTCTTAGAAAGATGAAAAAACATTTTGTTATAGGCCGGTTTGTTGTTTTACGAGTAATTTTGCAATATATTAGTACTTATCTATTTATTTTTGCATGAAATTTACAATGATCCTTTATATTTCCTTAAATTTCAATACACAAAAACAATTAAAATTATTTTGTGGTGAATATTTTTCAGCCATTGAATGATTATGGAGGATCCCTTTCATTTGTTGTAGAAACTACTGTACAGTGTTTGGAGATTAAGTATAAGTAATTTTTACTACGCTAGTCAATTTTGTTGTCATGTCCAATAATAGGATGCAATGGTCATGTTTGGGACATGTTTACTTGTGCTTGAATTTACTTAAATAAGTCATCTTTCCATACTAAATTTTTGCAGGAAAAAGCAATTCAGCAGAATATGGCTCATGAATGCATATTGGTTGACCGTAGTCACTTGCATTAAGATTACTTTTGCATCTCAACCTGACACTAAATTTTAAACAAGATAAATTTAAGTTTGGATTTTACAATAATTTCTAGTTGAAAGAAAGCAAAAAAAAATCTTCTGTATGTCTTAGAATTCTTAAGATCCTCATATCTTTGACACTGGCATCAACTATTGGTTTTTCCAATCACCTTTAGTTTTACAATTTGTATATACCAAATTTCTTGTTACATCTAAGCAAACAGTTTGCTTGTTTCACTTTCTAATTCTGCTTTTGTAGCCTTCTTGATTATAACAGTATGAGGTGTGGAAATTTAAAATTAATTTTCAAAAAAATTGATGTCTTTCATGCAGGCTTTCAAATTGATTACGGAGGATTTTTCATTCTGTTGTAGAAGCTAGTTACACCAATAGGCATTATTTACAGCCAGCCTTCCCCTTGCATGGCACACATCCATGGTGCAAGATCTCTCCATCCATATGCAAGACCATGGGATGTACGAGAGCCATTGATCATGCCATCCACTGTGCAACATGGTTTTTGAGTTTGCAGTTGGGGCTTTTTTGGGCCTCCCATTATGGGATTGTTCTGCAGCATGCTTTTTGGCCTCCCGTCACAGGATTGTTCTGTAGCTGGTTTAATAATATATTGAATTTTCTTATTTCTTTTGAAATGAAATGGTTTTCAACTGTTTTCATTGTAGAGTATACGACCAAGGGAGTAGAATAATGTGCAGAAAGGGGGAAGGGTTGCAGCAATTTACACAAGCTGTAATCACATGTGATGTGCTTGTAACTGGCCCTTCCGCTCACCCCCAAATCCAACAAGTATGTTTATGTTTGCTTTGCAGCCAGCCAGAGACTGTGTGGTGATTCAAGCCCAAAACAAAATCCTTCCATTATTGTTTTATAGACTAAAACCCTTCTTGTTGATGCAAGAGAAGTCCGCTTAGGGTTCTGGTGTGCAGGTGCAAAAGGAAGCTATATGAATTGAGGTAATTGCATTCATGCAGAAAAGAGATTGGGAAGATGGTGTTCAAATACTTCCATGGGCAGCAAGGTTGTGTGGGTGGAAAGGGGCTCCAGATCCTACACTATGGCTTTATTACGGTTTCCCTCTCGTTGATTTTTTTTTTTGTTAAAATCACTTTTCTATTATGCTTTGTTGGATATCCCCTTGTTCCAAATCTCTTATCTTGGCACAGGGTGGAAATATACTGGAATTGGTAAACTAAACTTATTGAACAATTGTTTGTTGCATTAGATGGGATAGTGTCACCATGCGGAAGGTAAATTTGTTCTCTGTGATAGGAGTACAATAAACCCCCTTCCATTATGCTTTGGTGGACTGAACACCCTTCATGTTGATATAAGTCAATTCCTGTGAGGGTTATGGTGTGCAGGTGCGATGGGGAGCAACATCAATGGAGGGAAGACATTCTTGCAGCAAAGGGATTAGGAAGATGGCATTCAAATACTTCCCGTGGGCAGCAAGGTTGTGCTGGTAGAAATGGGTTCTGGATCGGGTACAAGTGGCTTTGATTTGGCATCCCTTTCCTTCAATTTTTCAATTTTGACTAAAATCCTGTCTACTATGCTTTGATGGACATCTCCTGTTCCAAATCTATTATGTTGGCAAAGGCTGGTTATATGCTGGAAAAGTTAAAACTGACCTCATTGCACAACCGTCCGTTGCATTAGATGGAATAGTGCCTCTATGAAGGTATATTTCTTCTCTTCTTTGTAATGAATAATCAGTCTTTCTCTGAGCAAAAAAATGCAAAGAAGGAAATTGGCTGTCCTGGGAAACCACTTTTAAAGAAAGGGTTAAGTGAAAAATCCAGTACCTTGACATTAGTAACTAAATCTACTAAAATATCTTCTTTTAAGCTACATGGGTTAGCTACACTGTTCTTCTTGCTACGGTGTTTCCTAAAGTTTTACTTTATTTGATTTTGAGTGAAACCCACATGGATTTTTAAACCCATGACCTGTTTGAATGCTGAATGGCATTTTCAAGCCCAAAATCCATCGTTTTGTTCCCAAATTTTCTAGCTCAAATTTTTGAATTTTTTTTCCTTTTGAGGCATAGCATAAGAAATAATCCCCACAAGAACATTTTCTGTGTTTGTCTTAGCAGAAATGATCTTAATCTACACAACTACTTTTTTCCTTCAAGTCTGCACAATTGCATTTTCTTTGAGTGTCAGAAGTTTTTTTTAGCATACTGTTGTATGCACATTTGGCAATGATTGCAGAGCATGAGAGCACATTTTGATGATAAATTCTGTCAAACAATTTCAATGCTCCCTGATAGCATTTTTCTCAATAATTTTAACAGCAGGTTCATGAACTTTTCCTTGGTATCCAAACATCGATGCAATGCACGGTTGGACGAATTAAAATAGAATGGATCCTTTAATGGCTTGGTCTCTACCCATTGTTACTGCTGTGAATCTTCACACCCATGCCGGCTTAAAACAAATGTAGACTAGTTGTCATGCTATCTTGGATGTCTGACCCATTGATGCTGGACATATATTAGAACTATTATTTTTTTCTTTATCATGATCTTGCAAAAAAAATAAATCATGTGCATATGATATGGAAGTAGGGGAGAAAAAGTGCTGCAAGGGATTTGGAACATACGCTCTCTTTCAAATGGAAGAGCTCTCACAGATCAATTCGCAAAATTTACATTTTTAGTAATTTCCCCGTGGAAGATAAAATCTACAAAATTTGCGCCTTTTGAATTGCAGTTGTGTAATTATTGTGGATATAATTTGCTGCAACACAGCTAGGTAATACCCGTGTTAACACATTTGTTCTATCCATTTTATCAACTACTCAAGCATTTTCTGTCCTTGTTCGTTGTTGACAGACAATTCATGCTTCTCAGCTATTTCAACGAACACAATGCCTTACATTTTTCTTTTTTTATCTTGGATTACCTCCTGTACATTAAAATAAAAATGTTTTAAGTGTTACTATTGGGATCAGATCCAACTGTTTGCAGTTGTTGATACACTTAAACTGCGTTCTTTGAATGCCCCGTGTGTGTGTGTATGCTTGACATGAAATTGTAGATGTCAACGTTGGTGTTGAAAACTCCCTTCCTGTGTGTACATGCTTGACATTAAATTGTAGATGTCAACTTTGGTGTTGAAACTAACTCCCTTCCTCTTCTCAATAGTCAAACCAGTGTCTCTGATTGATTTTATGACACTGTAAAATTCCTAGATAATAACTCATTGTGTGACAATGAGCGAAACTTCAATTTTTGACATGTTAAGACCTTGGAATTTAATGACCTAGCAAAGACACTTAAAATGGAAAAATGCAACGGAAAATTTTAAAATGACATCTGCTAAACTATTGTACCAAGGGGAATATAACACAATGCATGAATTTTACTAATAACTATGTTCATTTCAAATGAAACTTATCTTGAGCCTTCAGAACGACACTGACTAAAATGAACTACTCTTGCAAGATTTGATGCAAAACGATGAAATCAAAGTTGAGTCAGTGTGTGGCATTTTACAATAATGAATATACAGAGTATCAAATTAAGGGGCCCATATGCATTTTATGTTGATTTTGAAAAAATTGTGCAGATGGTTAACACCCAAAACATTTCTTCCTGTATAACAAGTGCCATTGCCATTGCCAAGCCACCAAACATGAAGCAATATTTACACATGCCTCTTCCTTTTTTCCAACGAGTATGCAATTCCTTTTCAGTTTGCCAAACTACTGCGTATCATTTTGGTTGCCTTTATTGAAGTTTATGGTGGTCAATCAATTTGTAAAGATATTTGTGCGTTATCTTTACCTAGGACACTGCCAAATGTTTTTCACATGCGTCTGATTTCATTTTGGACATCTTGCAATTTTCATTTCATTTGCTTAATAGTTACTTTCTCGAATACAGTCTAGTCCTTTGAGGATGCAAAGGTCACCATGTTTATATTTTAAAAATTTCCATCCATGGACTGATTTCTAGACCAAAGTTGTCGATAGTACCATTTTGCATGTTCTAGGAATGCATGACGAGAAGCACTTGTACATTTGGGATGAAACTCACCATTTATTTTAATACGACTCCAATAGTACACTCTACAATTCTACTAGTAGCAACCCTGTTTATGCCTGTCTTGATCTTCTGTGCAAATCATTTTAGTTTCGCTGGTGCTGGTACAAGCACATCAGTTCAGTAGTGAAAGAAATGCTTGATGTTGCTAAATTCTAGAGAAGATCTAAAATAATCAAGAGGTTCGTGACATGCTCGAGCCCTCCACTACCAAGTATAAGCAGTGCACGATCAAATGCCACACATCTCATCAATTTACTATTTAGTATTATTAATAATGTTTGGCTTTCTATAAAGAAGAAAATAATTCTGAAGCCAACAATCTAAACTTAGACCCCTACAATATGGCCCCACATCACCAATGCACAGGTTGGAGACAACGTTTTTGATCTTGATCTTCTTACTTACCTTTTGCTACATCCAGGCTTAGCGTTAAGTTACTTTGATGTTATTTTTCATTTATACTACCAATCCATCCAGTAGGTTGAGCAATCAAGAAACCTTGAACAGGATTCCATGCTTCTGGTTGAGCATGTGTGGATCATAGAGATCAAGTTGCAGCACATTCTCAATGAGGCCATGAATCTTTTCTGCATCATCAAATCCTATCAGCTACCAACATAGTTTAATTAAAAACTAACAGATTCTAAAGAAGTTTTATTGCTTACAACAACCAACACAATGGGGACCATTGTTGCTGAAGGGGGGACGCATGATTGAGAAAGTTCCAAGTGGCATCAGAACATCTTCTGTGCCAAGTCTTTCATCTGTGCTTCACAGTGTCTACTTGTGGCACCTTGTGCACCAACATCTACACACATAATTAGCCCAATTTATACACCAATCCACGCTTTTCCACAACATCCATGCTAATGTCTACTGCTCCGAAGTCTGCCTTTAGCGGTGTCCAATGGCACATCGCCTCCACTGTTAATCCAACCTCCACATTGGTTCCATCACTGATCTAGCATATGGTATTGGCATCAAACACCATCACCACAATTTGGTTCCACCTCAATCTTACATTTTTTAACACAAAAAGTTGATCTCCATGCTATAGCTTCATGTCCCTGCAATTTTTCCTTCAATTATAGGGAAGTTCTTTTAATGTAGGGAAGCTGATTCACTTGTACTTCCTATCCACCATTGCTTCTTGATTTGTACAGAATGTACTATATGTTTAACAATTTTTCAGTTCCTTAGAAAGTTCCTCTTTCTCAAACTCATACACTCTTGTCAAAGGTTGTTGGACCTCTCTACAGTGGACTCATGTAAAAAATTTAAAATTATTTCAAACTATGGAGTGATATTCCTAGTATTTATAGTAATGTTTACGTCTCTTCTCCGAAAGTTGCACTCTTGAGTATTATTCTAGCATATATGTTTACTCTAGCTTCTGCTTCGATAACATAGTAAAAGTTGTATTCACTATGTTGTCCCCCAGATCTCTCTTGGGATCTGTGTTAGCGGTATCACAGCCCTGAATGTGTCAAATTACAGGAAGCATGAGACTCCTAGTTGCATTTAGTTAGTCTACCTTCCTAAATAGCATACACAGTCGCAGATATTAGTTAGGATCAATTCTATTAAACCTATTCGTGAATTGATCATAGATGCACTTCAGAAACAAACAATTCTACGACTATTTCCAACATTTTATGGGTTACATATTCACCAGGAGATGTGGGTATGAGTATGAGTATAGGGAGTGCTTGCCCTTTTCAAAATCAAGGTTAAAGGGGTAGGCGGGTTGTCTAATCACAAACAGAAATTGGTATATCTCGTTGTGAACTAAGAAATATATGATTCCATTCCTTTGCTCCCAATATAAAGTTGAGATGGTTTTTTTTTGCAGAGTTGGACTTTCATTTCTCTACTTGCACTGGTGCCAAACCATATTTGATTTTGGTAGCTCTACCTATCATTTGGGTTGCTCAGTGGAGTGCTTTAAACAATTTTAACATGATGTCAGTTGTGGATTGATTGCTTAATTGTGGAAAAATGATTTTTTCAGACTTAAATTTTGTGTCTTACAATTGTTTAAGCACGATGAGTATCAATATAAACGTAAAAGCATTTGGAAATGATAATATAAATACTCTTCGTAGGATTGACCTTCATAATTACAACTTCATTGTGTTACATCTTTACCTTTACCTTTTGTTGAATGTATTAACTTTTTCTCAAGAACATTTATAGTATTACTCTAATGTTTTAGAAAATTTTGAACTTAAATGTACTCATTGCAAATCAATTTTCATATTTAATGAAGTTTTTTTCATATAAGATAAATTTATAAAAATCAAGTTAAATCTTTACAATATGGCATAAAAAACTAGTCCTTACCCATTTTCAATTTGGCTGAGCAAGACCCTACATAATTACAAGTTGCTGCACTCGAATAGGATCTTAGATATTAAATCATGGTCTAGACATTAATGGTGTTTACATTGTGTATTTAACCTAATTTTGTGTTAAAGATCATGAACTATTTATTTTTGAGCTGGCCTTCACCTAGTAATAGGTGTTTTTGTTGCGATAACTTTAATGGGGTTGCTTCTGTCAAAGTTAGAATGAATAGATCAAAAAATTAGTTTCAATTAATGATTTGTACAAAAATAATTTGACACATATTATGTGATTTATACTTAATGTTGGGTGTTTGATTATCATTCATGTTTTATTACATTATAAGAGTATAGAAATCGGGATGATCAATTTGCTTCACAAAAAAGATGGAGTGCAATGTTGTACTAGAACTGAAATTTAAGTTGTACAAGTAGAGGCAGAGGATGATATTTGAGAAGTCTTCATTGTAATCTTAAAAAAGTTTAAGAATTGGAGCTTAAAGTGAAATAAAAATGACACGGTAAAACATTTGATTTCATATCAATAGCTCCACTTTATATCACTACATAGCCCTAGTGACAAACTAACATTTGAATGCATATTAGTATCTCCACTTAAAAACAATACACAGCATTAGTGGCAACTAAATATTTTTGTAGGTTCAAGCAAGATTACTAGGATTCAAATGTTATTATAGGGTCAAACCAATATATCTTGTTAATGAAGCTATTAAATAAGGTCGCTAGAAATGTATGGATATATAGGTTTTGTGAATGTTGATGGCCCTAAACAATTACAATCTAAAAACCCTTTTTAAGAAAACACAAATTATGTAAGTATTTTTTTGTTGTAAGAATCTAAAAAAAATTCTTGAAAAAAATAAATTATATAAGTATTTTTTGTTGTAAGAATATTGTTAAATGTGAGTAACATATTCATTGAACAATTGAATGAATGAAATCTTATGGTGAACATGGAGAAGACATTTATTCAAAATTTGAAAGGATGAAATGTTTTCTATGTACATGGTTGGTCAGACTAAATGTTGCATATCTCCAAAAATCGATAAACAATCTTTTAGTGTTTGATCTTGTAAGACTTTTGGTGAATGTGAGTAAGACATTATTGAAAAATTCCAAGGATGAAATGTTCTCTATGCAAATAGTTGTTTAGACCAAATATTGCATATCTCCAAAAATCTTGCATGTTATTAGATTAGTAGAAACTCCACATGGTAACTTGAAAAAATAAAGTGAATAAACATTGACCTCTTTAAATTAGTTGACCATCTTGTCATCTAATGTTTTACTATGGAGAGCATTCTAGGAAGAATCTTTTGAAATGAAACACTAAGCATAAAATTGCAATTTAAATTTTCTTTTCCTTATGCATTGCAACAATCAAGACAAATTTTAGTTACACAAAACCTAATTTAAACAAAACAAGGATTTTTCTCAATGTTTCTCATCAATTTATAGAAACCTACTATAAAATGACCATGAAGCATCTATCTAGGTAAATAGATGACCCTACAAGGGCACTTGTTTGTTTGTTTTTGTTCCCAAGTTTCTTGATAAGTACATTGTTGTTTGAATACTTATTATATTATATAGACTCAAAAATTGTCTAGAAGATCCCTTATAACTCTTGAGGAGGGTAAAAAAATGTGAACCTCACATGAGAATCAACACACACGAAACATATTGATCTTACCATACCCCTAGATTTATGTTGCCGACCCTGAATCTATATCCATCTTTTGGGTCATGGGTTCACTCCCATGACCCAATGAAATATGATCCTACAAGATTTTTGCAGCCAATTATGCATTCCACATAGGTGTGATCATCCACTCTTCACACTATACTAACAATGATTTTTCTTACAATTCCATGTACAAATGTTTGTTTCACATCCTTCATTTGTGTGATCATTATCTGTTTCCTTATCAATGTTCCCATTACACATTTGAGTGCAATTACTAGTCAACACTATTTAGAGATTAATCATATCTAGGGTTAAGTATGCTTTCTTTTTCATTATCAATGTTAATGACCATTCTCTGAGTTATAGATCTTATGTAAATATGTTGTTAAACTTCACCATTTCATGCATTTTGGCATAAATATGGTCCAATTTGAATCTACGATTATCATTAAGTACATTGTGTTTAGTTTCCATAAACAAAGACTTAAAGAGATACCATGCTTCATAATCAATTACTAAGAAAGTGCCAATTAATGGTTGAATCAAATTGAAAGAATGTTGCGTTACAAGTGAAATTGAAAGATAAAGTGTAATGATGCGATTTTTTCTATGAACAACATTATGGCATAATATTTGAAAGGTTTTATTATTCCTAGATTTCGATTGATGTAGTACATGGATGTGGCTTGCTCATCGTATTGTTTTATATGCACTTAGAAATAAATGTGTGTGATTCAAACTAGATCAACATGCCACATTCATCAATGCATGTATAAGTATGAACACGTGAATGTGAATCAAAACAAATAAAAAGAATTGTAAGTTGTGAAGTTGATAGTGTTTTCAAAGTCAAAAGGAGAAAAAAAGGTCAATGCTTTTGGTTGGGTAAAAACACATTACATGGTGAAAGGAAATCCTTAATTTCAATTTGAAACATGAAAACATGTTTGTGTGCCATAACTAGATTGAATATTCTCACAAAGTCTACATGATAAACAACAACCAATTTCAAAAATTTTAATTATATTTTGTAGAATTTTGTACTCTTTGTACTAATTTATCATTTGGATGACGAATCTCAAAGCTTGATCTAGATTGGCAAACCTATTTGTGCATCTAATGGCTTATAAGCCTCCCATATCACAATTATTATCAACATGGGATAACTCAACACCTTTTCATATCATATTATGTCAAGCATGTATTTTGTATAATGTGCTATTTCTTCCCTTTTGTTTGTTTCTATGTCACATACTGAAATAGAGGTTTTCAGTAATAACTAGATTTTTAAAATAACCGATGAACTTGATTATATTGTTTTAACTATAATCAAATTGAGCCACAATTGATTTTTTATCTGCACGGAGGTTCCTCATATGGGAATATTGAGGAGATCCTAAGTTTTTTAGAGCTAAACTGATATGGCTTATATTGAGGAGTTTATAAACTCCCTTATATCGCTCACAGACAAAAAATCTTATTAGATGGCTCCAGGAGGCTTACTAAGGATTGGTTTGAAGCCTTTCCCACTAGGCATACTAAGTTAGCAGAAGTTATTGAAGGAAAAATATCTAAAGGCAAAAGTGCCCACCACCAAAATGGTGGACGAAGTTTCAACAATATTTATAAGGGTGGACATGATAATGTGGGTATCAATGCATGTGGGTGGATTGTTAAAACCCATGCCGAAATATTAAGCCGTTGTTTGTGGCATGACTGTTGTGGGTGCCATAATAAACCCTTATTAATGAAACTAAAAAACAAAAGATGAGGTGAAGTTCATGATTGTAACTTTGAAGAATTAACATATATTAACTAACTTATAGGGTTACATCTTTCCCCATTACTTGTGGATCATGAAATTTTTGAAACAGATACAAGAAAATACAAAATATATGATAGGTCCTAAGGGATCTTCCACTTTTCTATTTTGTAATCGTGGAGATAGTGAATGAGTTTTCCAAGGAGGACTTTGGTTTATAAATAAGGTAACTTTAATGAATTATTAGTATGTTAGATTTAATTTAAGTAGGAAATTGCTTATACTCATGCCTTTCTGGATAAGGTTGTTTTATCTTTGCATGAAGTTCTACCACAAATTAGGTCTAGGGATATGTGTCTGATCTTACTCTTGCTTGTACCCTTGTTATTTTTTTATGTGTTAATATTGATATGGAGAAAGCATTACCAAGAAAAACTCAACCTTAGAATGTGGGGTTTAGGAATAGTTGATGAACTATGAAAATATTCCTTTTAATATTATAATTGATGGCCATCCATATCAAACTTTCCCTACTTCACCAACCCACATTTTAGTCCTCGAAGATGAAGAACCTAATTTGAGCCATTTATAGAAACCCACCTTGCCATGAACATTTAAAAATGTTTTAATGTGCTTGCTATAACACAAAATTACTGCTTATCAAGGAAATTGAAATAACGCTAAATGAAACAACACAAATAACCGCCCATATCTTGAACAATAACTCTCAATTTCGACTTCAAATTAATTATGAAGGTACATTGATTCTTTGAAGAAAAATTAATTTTGAAGGTACACTGTTTCTTTGGAACAAAATTAAATTTGAACTTTGATCTTATCAAGGATTTTATTTGAGGATTGTTTGTTTATCTTATTTAATTCAATTACTCCAAGGTAGATGGATTGCCAATGTTTATCTTCTTCCTGAGCTTGGTTATCAAGTCGAGATGGGAGTGACAAAAACAATACCCCTACCTTTATAGTTGGTTTTGTCTTATGACATTACCACAATATTTGTAAAGGTAAAGGAATCTTTCTATGTCTCAACATACCTATAAAATCTACTTAGGGTATGAGACTCCTTGTGGGAAAAAGAAAACATACACTTTATCTATACATTAAAAACTAAAAAACTTACAATGGTGCCCTAGTGAAAGAGGATTGGTTTTATATGTGCAAACAATTAGGGCTCTCAAACCATAATCACCGCCTTGGTTTGCCAACACCTCACTGTGTTTCACATGATGCAATTTTTGCCATGGCATTGAATGGTTGGAAAAAAGATTTGACCGAGCCTTACTTATTGATAAGAAAATATGTACTTTTGCAATAGTTTTGACCCTATGTGGCTATCATTCAAAGAGCTTTACTTTTAGGCCATCTTCCCATTAAGTTTGAGATTGAATGGATCATTATACAACCTATAAATGTCAAGGCACAATTATATCTCAACACTACTCTCTTGTATCATTCTATAAGCCCACCAACAATTTATCTTTGTATCTACGGTTGATAGGCAATTTTTTTCCATTGTAATTCTCATGAAGCTTCACACCATGAATTCCTTAGAATTTAATAGGAATTAGAGAATTCTCCTTTCAATTAGGATTCACTAAAGGAAGCTTCTCTATGTAGACACAAGCTCAAACACAAAGAACGCTATCAAGCCTGTGGAGCTTATAGTGGAGCTTGCATACATTGGTTAAAAATTAAAGACAAAACAACTGAATATTTTTTTTGGTCTCCTCTATTCCAAACAATAAATTGTGTTGGCTAGATTTTCTGCACATCTAAAAACCTAGGCAGTCATGAGATAAATCTCCCTCATTTAACGACGAAGCTCCCATGTAAGATGCTTATCAATCTGGTAAGTATGAATCCTAATAACTATTTCCAGGGGGTTTTACTTTAATTACAAAGCTCATGAACCATATCTTAGCAATTCTGCAGCAAGTAAGCAACTATTTATGAAGCATTTTCAGAAGGGGGAAATAATCAAATTTGGGAAAGAAGAAAGGAAGATATGCAATTGAACCAATAGTTTACAAACTTGGTTTCATACACATGGATTAAATAAACAAGTAGATCTCACAATATTCAGATGTAAAGGAAAAGAAAAGCTTCTAATCTAAATCTCGGATAACACAAAGTTTATCTAAAGATCCACACATAAGTAAGAAGCAAATGCACCGTGGACACAAAGTTCTCTGGAAATCTCCCTTTATTCAATTCCTTAGCTTTCACAAAAATGACATCAAGGGCTGCATCACAAAGTCTGGAACTCAAGAATGCTGATTAACAATTTCAATCCTTTAACCCGTAGGTTCTTCCTTTATTTATAGTGTACAGAGGGCAATTACAAATAGGAAACTTTTAATGAATTGCCACATGTGAAAACTATGAAAAGGAGAAGAAGTCGGCAGTCTTCCTCCTGGAATTCCTTCGCATGACATGCATGATTTATAACTAAAAACAAATCCTTCTATTTTACATGTCTGAAACCTATTTCCAAGTAATTGACTTCTTCCAGTAACTTGAAGTAGCGACTTTTATAGCCAATTATCTAAGTTTTACAATTTTAATTGATTGCTCAATTGCTTTGTCGGAGAAAATAACAGAAAGAGGAGAAGAAATTAGAAGAAAGCTGCAACATTATTCATCTTGTTCTTCTTCCATACTCTGCATGCTGATCCAACTTGTATTGCACTTCTGTTTGATCCACTTTAGCAATGAATGATCTGAATGATAACTTGTCCTGAACTCGAGAAACTCTTTCTCCCACATGGTTGACTCTTTTCCTTTGATTCTCACCAAACTGGATCAGAAAGCAACTAATTGTGATTTTGCTTGCGGGTGTTTCCTCTGAAGTTTCTTCCCTTTTTATCCTTGAAGCTTTTGCAGTTTTTTAGTACATACACTAATACAATGATTGTTGTAAACAATTCAGAAAAAACTCATCACCTTTTATTTATAATTGTATATGAGTAATTTTAAATTCTGGAAAGCACTCCGGGTGAAGGCAAATACAAATAGATTCAATGAAGGCTTCAACTAGAAGATTGGGAGCACTTGCACAAGCTCCTAAAAGGAATTTTCCATACAATGAATTCCACATGGGTTGCATTAGAAACAAGAGGATGAATTTTTGCCGGAAGCCTTTGCAATTATGAGAGTTGGATCTATTTCTTCCTATGATTTTGAAGATATATTCAATGTATCAGACATTGACTTCTGCTTTCTTCACCAATATGGGCATTAATGAAGTATTCCTGCAAATAATTCAGATAAGTATGCAATCCATGACATGAATATCTAATTTTTTCATCGAGATCTTATTATAAAGCCTGCTGCCTTCTATTTTTAGACTTTTCTTGCATGCCAAAGATATTATTTAATTCCCCTGTGCACTCACATCAACATGCAGATAACCAAAATAATAAAAAGAAAGCCTTTCCAACCCTAGGTGCCAAAACTGGATGCTTCCCGACAATTAAAAGAAGTCAGCTTTCAAGCATTTAGCTATGTCAGAATGGTTCGCACCTTTTGGCTATAAGCCAAGGGAAAAATTCAAGGGGCATACAGGTAAAATTTTACCCTGCTTGCTAGGGTATAATTCTCCGCTTTTCACTTAAGTTGTCATGTTAAATATTAACCTACCAGGCAACGTCTAAAAATATGTGACTTGCATTAAGAAACCATCATTCCCAAATAGTGTGACTTGTACTATGACTTATGCCTTTAAAATTGCATGAAAAATCGTCACTTAAGGCAGCGTGGAAATTGGACGTGAAAGACAACTTTAAAAACAATGACTGACATGAAGATTGCATTTCTTTCCAAGTGTGGAAATTGAACACGGAAGACAGCTTTAAAAATCGTGACTGGCATGAAGATTGCATTTCTTTCCATTTTTGGATTTTTCGGTGAAGAAAACACAAGGAGAATAAAATTTGCCATTTTTGGAAAGGGTCTGGGAAGATGTAGCAACAAAATTTTGCAAGCGCCATAACTTTCACTCTTTGGCTTCATTTTAGGTGTTGTTTTCTCTAAAAGTGAATATTTTCTCGAGCTCTACACATTGGTGGCATTACTTTTCTTTATTTCATAAAATTCATTATTGCACCTTTTTGGACCAAGCAACCTCTTACAATCTCCTAAATGAACCCTGAGCTCTGGTCACCTTTAGACAGATTAATTAGTAATTAAAAACACTGGATAGCTTTTCAAAAAGGACTGGGAAAAGGTCTGGCAGTAAGAATGAATAGACTATAGGAATCGCCGGATGGAAAACAAAGAAAGACAAAAAGAAATAAAAACAAAACCTGAAAGAAGCTGCGGGCAATTGCTCAAAAAAATTCTCCGATTAGCTGATCTGTAAAAATTCTTCCCCACGGGGGAATGTTCTATGGTAATAATGATGGGGTGAAGTGCTTTATATAACCTAAATCCTCCAATTTTAGCTCAATCTATTTTTAAAATAACTTCATTTATTTAATAAAAATAAATAAAACGGTTGGAGTCAAGGTTTGGCAAAGGAATTGGGTGAGCTTTGGCATGTGGGTATTTGTAGAATTTGGCTTTTATGAATATCTGGGGATACCATAGAGCAATGCAAACAACTGCAGACAAAACAAACACAAAATGACCCATTACTTTAAAAAGAACAATTTTTTAAAAAGGGGTATTCCCAAATTTCAGGGTGAAATCTCGGGGACAGAAAATTGATTGAGTTAAATCCAAAAAAGAGGATAACACTCATCTTATCTTGATTCTCGACATTCTAAAATCCTTTTCTCTCATTATCATGTAGTGTTTTTTCTCAACCCTCCACATATGAGGTGGGTAATGCTCTATCCCAATGCCTTCACGTGGTTCCTTGTGTTCTTTCTGATGGACAATGAGTGGCTTATGACCATTTGCTATCTATCGAAGATCTCCATGAGGCCAATATGCATATGGCTGTTGATAAAGCTCTTGGGATTAATGGGTTCCATTGTGAGTTCTACTAAGAGTTATAGGATATTGTGGGGTTAGATCTAGACACAGTTTATCTTGAAGTGTTTCATACCAACACTCTTGGAAAACTAATTAATGAGAACAATATCAAGTTCATATTTAAAGTTGGAGACTCAAAGCTTATTTCATGTTGGCAACCCATTACATTGCTCAATGTATTATACAAAATCATTGCCAAAGTTTTGGAATTAAGGGTTAGATACATTCTTCCCCTCATTATTCATCATGAACAAATTGAGTTTATTTATAACAGGTATGTCCTTGACAACATAATTTCTATTTGGGAAGACATAAAGTAAGAATGTCTCATTGTAAAACAATGTTCATCAAAATTGAATTTGAAAAGGCATGTGCCAAAATTGAACAATCCTTTATTTTTGCAATGTTACAGGATCTCAAGTTTGCTCTAGATTTTTTAGTACTATTAAAATCACTTTTCAAGAATTTTGGGGCTTGTAATGCTATCAATAGTGTCCAATCTAATCAATTTTGGACTATTTAGGTCTATTTGTCAAGGTTGCCCTCTTGCCCCTTCTCTTTATGTTTTGGTTACTGAAGGGCTTAATTATCTTCTTGGAGATCATAGTTCCAAAGGATTAGTTAAAGGTATTGTCCTTCCTCATTCTTAGAATCAAATGGTTAGCATGCATTTGGTGAAGATTTCTTTCTCACTCTGAGTAAAGAGGATTCCTCCATCGATAATGCCATGGATTGTCTTAATTTGTTTAGTTTAGCCTTTGGGTCTTCTATTCAATAGAGGAAAAATCGATGTTATAGACAATCTTACACTCTCTTTCCCATTTGGTTGAATTAATATAAGTGGCATTGGATTCAACTTGGTGAGTAGTTCGAATTCCTCGACATCCCTTTTTCCTTTCAATACACACCCTCTAATATGTGGATTTATGTGGTCCATCATGTTGAGAAAAAAAATGAATTTTGGGTTACCAAACATCTATCTCTTGTAGGAAAGTTCCAAGGTGTTGGTTGCAACACATCTACTATTCCTCTTGTTCATCTCCCTCTAAATATGCCCATCCCAAACTTGAAAAAATATGATAGAGTTCCTCAAGGTCAATTCTAAGGGTAGTGGAGGATTTCATAAAGTTTCTTGGGATATCCGTTGCAAGCCTAAAGAACTTGGTGGTCTTGGGATTCTTGACATTCAAACCTAAGGTTAGGAACTTTGTGCTAAATGGCTAATCTAAGCCCTTGAAGGAGAAGAATCCTATAAATTTCTCCTTGTGTTCTACATAAATTTTGGTAGCCCTATGAGAAAGCAATCCTGGAAGGATTTAAATCTTCAATATTTATTACTCACACAAGTCCTTGTTAAAATTTTGGGTACTATTTTAGCCAAAAATCCTTTGGAAAGCTTAGGAATTACTCAAAATGCATTTAATCCGGGATGGATAATGATTTCGATCTCAATTCTCTTTCAATTCCCACTTCATTTGGTGGTACTTCGTGTTGTCTTATTATAATGCACCATTTGCTTTGGTACCTTGGATTAAAAGTATCGGGTTGTTCATGAAATGTATCAAAGTAATATTTGACTTCTTTTACAAGCAATCAAATGATTGGATATCTTAGCCCACTCTAAGAGATAAATTGTAGCTTTAAGCTAGTGATCATAAATCAATAATGGAAATTCAGAATGTGATACTAGTAACTAAATCTACACCTTCATAAGATTGGTGGTAGGGATGATGGAAGGATTGAAAATTTCCAGTTGAGACCCCTTTTCATCAAAATAAACCTCGATTAAATTACCAACTTCTTTTCTCATAGAATATGCAAATGGAGGGCTTAAATGAGCTATGTAAAGTTAGTTCCTTTAAGTGTGGAAAAAGGGATTTGTAAGAGTGTGGGTTGCTACCATTGAGCCAAAACAAGCTCATTTCCATTGGTGTATTCTTTATCAAGGATTTTCAATTGGCTCTCACTTGGTACACCTTAGAGTGTCACACCTTGTTTCCCCAATTGCAATCACCTTGAATCAAATAAGCATATCTTTGGGTTTTACAAGTGCACCTAATCTGTCTGGTGTTGGATTCACACCCTCTTTCAACCCTTCCATTATGAAATGTTCACTTTAAAAGTGGTAATTTTGGAGGACTCAACATTTATTCCTTTAAAATAGACACGAATTTGGTACATCTTTTATTATAAAATTCTCTTCCAACTATGGAAAGATATAAATGATGTTACTTTCAATCATACTATTCTTGATGTTAAATTTGTAATGTTACATTCCAGATTCATGTGTAGGTGAAGAAAGTAAACTTGGAGGTCACCCATCTCAAAAAATTATTGGATCATTGGGGTAGTGCCCCTTGGTAACTCTAGGCTCACCTCGCCATCCCCCTCGGGGCCATGGATTTGGTTAATGAGGAAGGAATTTCTTTCACAGTAGACATTATAGTTCTCTCCTAGTTCACAATTTCCATCTCAAGACCATTGGTCTCATCGTGGCGGTAGTGGCCACACACTCAGTTAGACCCTACTAGTAGGGTGATGCCATTACAACAAAAATTTCCTCACTTTCCCCTTCATAATAAGATGACGAAAATGAAAAAAGATAAAGATAAGGAAGAGGATGCATGGAACCTGATACCTGATATTACCAATCCTCATGGTATTAGTTGGGGGTTGTGGTGATAAATCAGATGACCCTCTGAACCCTTCGACTATGCTTGTTGTGGCTTTTGTGCTTAGTAACACAACAAGCTTAAATATAAAAGTCATTATGTTGAAATTTTTGTTATAGTAATTTCTACCACTTCAACCTCAAATTACTTATATATAGTATCCACAATATGTGGCCACTCAAATAAAATACAACTTTCTTCAGACCTGTACCAAATTTATTCTTTGATTGAACCTCATGTATGTCTTGTTTGAAATGATTAACATTATACATAAATACAAGTGGACCCTTTTGACTAAATGCATGTAATTCCTTTTGATTGAATCCATATATTTCATTTTTCACGTCCAAGATATCACCCAACAAAGGCTCACCAAATAATCTACACAAATTAAAAAACAATTTTATTGTTGTTTCAATTTTCTTCTTTTCTTATATAAAATGTACCTTTTTAAAGAACAACTAGATTTGTTTGTATTGTTGTGATAAGAAATTAGGCTTTTATACCCAATTTTATATACTATGCAATAATGAAAATTTATAACTAACACAAAAAATCCTAACAATATGCCACTCTTGCACCTGCCAACAATTTTTTTAGAGATTAATCGCTAAAAATGAGTAGGGTTTTATTGTTAGAGAGGGGAACCATATTATGTAGAAAGACTATTGATAAAGTGCTCTGAATGCAAATAGAAGAAAAGTAAAGTGTCTTAAAGCTTCTCTATAAATCTTAGTACCTAAAAAGTTTTACAAGATAGGTGTGTGATTTTCAGATACCTTTATGGCCAAAACTATCTCATAGGGATATAAACTCATCCTCTAGGTTTTCATACTCAATTTGAATAATGAGATCTATTTTGCTTACATTTGAAAATCTAGTTTTTGAGTTTGTATTTGTGTGATGACTACATTGTCATGAGATGTGTCTTATCATTTCTGTAAAATCATAATCTCGTGCCTTGGTCGCTAAAAGGGGGTTGATGGATTTTGAGTTGGACTATCTCACCCCACCCCACCCCTAATAATATGATGAGTAAAGGAACATACCACACATAAGTATATTAGAAGTTAATGAGGGTAATTGTTCCTTCACTTTAATTCATCAATTTTCAAACCAAACTGGTTCCAAATGGCTATATGCAATAAGAAGGAGACATTTTCCTAAAATTCCTTTTTTTGTTAGAATTGAAATTGAATATAAACTCAATTGACAACTTCAGTACGAATATGAAAACATTTCTAAGCTAATCAATTCTAAATATGGGACTACATAATTCATCAATTCTATAATTCTCTCAATAGTAGAAAAAGTAAATGCATTGAAATAAACCCTTCTTAGATGAAAGTGGCTGTAGCTCTTCCCTCCGATTTGGCTCTTAAGAAATTATCAAATATTTGTTAACATAAATATGTCATAAATTAGAGTTGTATTGATATCACAATGTTGTTACAAAAAGATAAAGATGAATATTTTAAACCTTGAATTCTAATGGTATATTTATTACACCGTAGGAATTTTTTCACTGAGTGCTTCTTTTCTGTTTTCGTCGATAAGCTTGTGCAGACGTTGTATTTTTCCAGCTCCCATTTCATTGGATCTTATCTTCCGTTGCAAAAACTATGTACGTTGGAATTTTCTACGGTTGGGAAAGTTGTTAGCCAAGAAATCTCGTGACCACATTTTCCATGGCCTATTAGAACCTTCGCGTTCATGCGCAACTGTTGGAGGATGTGTCTTCATGCTCCTCCCTCACCTTCTATTATGTGCAAAATGCAGTTTGGTATCTGGATTCAGATTATGCTTCAGGTGGGAATGTCTAGCATATGTGTTTCCAGACCCCTTTACCTTTTCCAACATACTCTTGTCCTGTGCAAAAAATGGGAAATTTCTCAATCCTAAAACTTCAGCCCAGGGAATCACATCTATTATCTAAACCTCGATCAGTGTCAAGGGATTATCCTTCAATAATGAAACAAAATGGATTCCTCATGCCCTTTTGTTTTTCCATCCCACCGTGGCATAAATCTGAACACATACGATACAGATTAAGGGTATTTCTACATTTTTGAAATAGCATATGATGAAGACAATCCTTTGAATTCATTAAAGCTGACAGGTTAGTATTATGTGAGCTTGTGTCCGCCTGAGAAAATTAACAAAAGTCAGGTTGAAAACAATCCATGGCCAGAGTTGTTCGAAGTGATGAAGGCTTTCTCTCATTTTCCCGACGCTTGTGGAGATTGTGGGTGGAGCCTTAAATCACTTTTGATGCCTTGACCCGAATGGCCCAAGGCATGTGAGTTGTTTGAAAAAATGCCTCAGGTAGTTGTCATCTCAGAGAATGCAATGATTTCAGGGTATTGAAAAATAGGGATTGTTCAGAAGGGCTTGATAACTTTTAAGTAAATGAATTTCAAAACCAAGCTCCACAAGCTTTGCAAGCATTGTCTTACCTTGTGCCAAAGTGGTATCTTTAAAACTAGGCGTGTGCATTCATAGGAGAATTTAAAAAAAAAGGATTGTTGACAAGTGTAGCAGTTTGGAATGTCTGATTGATATGAGAAGAAGAGTTTACAGGGTGGATATATGTAGTGAGCAGAATGTGTATCCACTGCCAATCTCAACCTCACATAAAATATTGCAAAATGCTCTTGACTTGTTAATCAAAATATTTTCTACAAAAGATCTCTTAATGCGTAAACAGTACTGAAAACAAGATCCATGGAAAGATGGATATTTAAATCTAATAACAATATCAAAATTAAAGGGGGGAGACTTTAGAATATAGTTTTTGAATTATACTTGCAACATTGGAAATGTACATTGTTATTCAATCTATTTATACCATGCATACTCTCGACCTGTGGCAAAATAAGAGCTTTGGAAGAGGATATGGACATCCGTCAAAGCTTTGGAATGACATTGATATGCTTAAAAATTGTGGTTCCTTTGATAATTTTAGTGGTGAATATTCGTAATATGGCAAAAAAATTCACTTTAGGAAAATTTGAAAAGGTGAATTTTTTGGAGCAAGTCAGTGTCATGTTCGCCTAAAATTTACAGTATATTTTTTTTTAGGGGTCAGCTTCACCTACATTTGAAAACATCTCCTATAAAAACCTAGGTGATTCACCGGGTAGTATACTACCACCAGTACCTTACTAAGTTACTACTAGTTAAGCTACCGACATATCAAATACTGTCAACTTGCATACTCTAAGCACAATGCAGATTTGTTTACTGTTTATAGTGGGGTAGATTTGTTTATTGTTTAGTAGTTTGTTGAGTTTTTCTAGGTGACAGGTGCTATTTGTTGATGCAACACTACTCTTTTTGACGCACTAGTAATATTTGTTGATGTGCAACTTATTCTATTTTTGATGCGACAAAGGTTTTATGTGGACAGACGACAAGGATATATTGGTGATGTGCGACAAGGGTTTGGTTGTTGACACCCGAAACTAATCTTGTTGACGCATGACTATACTGTTGTTGACGCATGACAGATTTTTTCTCTGACGTGTGACACGATATTTGTTGACGATTATTATTGTATTTGATGAAGCACAGATTTTCTGTGGATGGGCGGAAAGGAGATATTTTTGACGTGACAAGGGTTTGGTTGTTGACGACACTTCTCTTGTTGATGCATGCCTGTACTTTTATTGATGCATGATAGAGTTTTTCTTTGACGCGTGACAACGATATTTGTTGATGTGTGACTTATTGTATTTGTTGACGCGTGACAACGGTTTTTTGTGGACGCGTGACAAGGAGACTCAACTGACGCGTGACAAGGAGACTCAACTGACACCATAAAAGCAGACTCAATTGATGCCCACCACAACTATTGTTGATGCATGAACATTATTTTTTTGATGCATGACAAATTTCTTCTCTGACGAGCGACAAGGATATTTTTTGATGCATGACTCAGAGCTGCTAACACGTGACAAAGTTTCCACTTATCTGTTCAGAACAATGGAAGGTGCAAGAGCTCAGAATGAGAAGACCCAAAAATTAACTAAGAAATCTCAGAAGTCCCTGTTCAAGTATTTTGGAAACTTTGCTTCTACACATACCACAAACACCAGCACCCATACAACTTCCACTGGAATGAATCAGAGTACAAACTGTGTGGAAGGTAATATTGAGGTGGACATACATTCTGCACAGTATCAACCAAATGACACCTATGATGATACCATGCCAGATCTTGAAGATATACCTGTTGGGATGCCCAAGCTTGAAGATATTCCTGTTGAGGTGCAAGTAGGAGTGCATCAAGATATCACACATACAAATACTCAGCAAAATGGAACTCAAAAATCAAATGCAAATTCTGGTTCACAAAAGAGGAAAGCAAGTGATTGTGGTAATGCTCAAAATTCTACTCATAAAAGTAAAACATTGAAAACGAACAAAAATATGTGGACACTTGGGAGGACATACAAGTTTGATTGGGCTGCCAAATTTCCATTTATCGAACCTGTATAGCCAGTCTAATTCAGAAGAGATCCCATCTGAATGTACATGTACAATATGTATGTGGAAATTGGGAAAGCAACAAAAAATGCAACTGAAGCTGGACACTATAGAAAAACACTGTGGAAAACAATATTTGACTATAACAGGGGAGGATGGTTAGAAAATCAAAACACACAGGTGGAAAACTGAAAAAGAATGCATGCATGTTAAATATGTAGCAGAGTATGAAGCAGAGTAGAAAAAACATAGACATCTCGTGGAAAAGGGAGGAATGATCACATTGCAAATTGGTAAGATGAATCAATCAAATCTGCATGCAAAACTCATACAGTTCTCTACTTTATTTCACATACTTAAGAAAGGAAGACTGATTTTGGATTTCCTCGATTTCAAAGTTTTGTATCAATATAATGGAATGCACAACATTCCTCAGTCTCATTGGTCTGACAGTAGTGCATGGGAAATGGAAAAATTCCTTTCAATGATAGAGAAGGAAGATTTGAAAGAGAATGTAAAAAAAGCAAAGTTTATCTCTCTTTCAATTGATGAAGTGAAAACAATCGACAACACTGCATGGGTATGTATCCATATCTATACTTTAGAAAATCATATGAGGACACCTCATCTGCTGGGTGTTATGAAAATGGTTGAAAACTATAATGCTGAAAACCTACATAAAATAGTTGTTTCTCATTTGAAAGATATTGTTGGAATGACTGATTATGAAATTCCTAAAAAGTTGGTATGCATTAGAGCATATGGTGCATAAGTCATACAAGGTCACCAACATAGGGTTGTGTGTTAGATTGCAAACAACAGTGGCCCCTTATATGTTACAAATTCATTGTATGGCTCACAGAATGAATTTAGCGTATAAAATGGTAAGCAACTACGAAAATGTTGCTAAAGTAGAAGACCTTATAAGAGAACTTCATGCCTATATGGAAAGCAACCCAAAGAGATTTCTTGAGTTCTAGAAATTCACAATTGGAATTACAGATGGAAAAAAACTTTTAAAGATGTTGAGATGAGATGGATTTCTTTTTATGAACCTGCATGCAGAGTTCGTGAGGAGTATCCTTCGTTGGTTGGTTTCATGCAAAAATATCATCATAAAGTTGACAGAGTGAGGGAAATGTTGTTCCATTTAACTGATTTGGAGACATTTCTTACATTGGTTGGTATTCTTCCAATGTTGCAGGAGATCAATACACCGATGAAGCATGCACAGGGGAGATTAATCTATATTGTGGATTTTATACGGATGAGAAAAATGGTATGTCAAAATCTTGATATCTTGTACACTTCCCAAGATAGTTTTGATACACCTGTTTTCGAGAATTGGAAAGCTTTATTAGATCTTAATAATCCCAGTAACTATTTGAGATTTAATATCCACGATCACCTCTACATCAATGTTAATGGGAGGGACATACCACTGCACATTTTGTAAAAACGTCAAGCTATTATAGGATCAGAAAGAGAAGAACTTCCTGTGACACGTAATCTCTTTGATTCTGTTATAGTTGAAACAAGAATAAAGCTTATAAAAATTTCAGAATCCTTATCATCAGAAATTAGAGAACGTTTCTCCAAAGATAAAATTCTTGAAGTAATGGGTGTGATGAATCCTAATTTTTGGAATACTGAAGGTGCTCGTGCAGACTTTGTAAGAAAGCATTTCCATAAATCCATGGGTACAATAATGGAACATTTCACAAAGACTTCAGAGGTCAAGGGTATGGAAATCAAAGGTATACTGAATGTTGATTTATTAAAGTCTCAATCAACAAATTTTGTAACAACAATGAGGAACCAATATAAAAAGTTAGACGAACCTTCTGAGAGTGGTGTTATTACAAGGCTATGGTGAGGAATCTATCAAAGTAATGTCTTACAAGAAGACATCAGTGAATATTTCAGATTATATGAGTTATGCCAAACAATGATTTTGGGGTCTGTGGAGGATGAAAGGGTTTTCAGTGCTTTATCATTTATAAAATCAAAATTGAGAAACAAGTTGGATAAAAATCTGGAAAGTTGCATGAGGTGTTATGTTTCTCGCTACTCCTTGGAAACCTTTCCTTTCGACAGAGTAATTGCGCATTGGAATTCCCTTTCCGATAGAAGAGGTGTAAATTATACAGCTACAAGTACAACTGTTCCCAATGATGAGACTGGAATTGGTGTGTCGTCACACTCTACAGAAGAGAACATCAACTTTGAAGAAGCTATTGATAATGGATTGTTTCAGCTTTAAATAGGTATCTCCTTGACCTTACTTTTATTGTTTGTCACCTTACATTTTAACTGTGTTTATTTATTCAATTTCATATTAACAGATTCAAATATAATAGTTTGTAGTTAGACGTAACAGTGAACACAATTGTAACTCTACAGATGCAAATATTGACTGAGGAGGCTTTTTAACATATTTTGTTTCAGCTCTTGTTATCATTAAATATGTTTACATGTATATATATTTACATTTATATAATTACTATTTTGGATTTTTTGAATACCAATTTTTGTTTTAAAAAATTGTTTGTTACATGCATTTGTCGAATACTAATTTGCAAGGCCTTCATAGTTCAGATCTACATATTCTTCCATTGTTATACTCTTCCAGACTTCCACTGTCCAGACATGCACATGTTCTCATTTGCATTTTTTTAATCTTTCTGTTTTAAAAATTTGTCACATGAATTTTTCAAATACTAATTTGCAATGCCTTCAGAGTTCAGATCTGCATATTCTTCCACTGTTATACTCTTCCAGACTTCCATACTTGCACTGTCCAAACATGTACACGGTTATCATTTGCATTTTCTTTAATCTTTTTTTCTTCCTTAATCCACTCAATAATTATTTCATCTTTTTTTCTTGAAAACGTGGGTTGACATCCATTTGAGGAAGCTCTCACTTCTCAGGATTGACAATGTCAGGAAACTCACCCATCTATATACTAATCCATTTTTTGTGTTGAGTTTTTTTGAATCGAAGGTCATCTAGCATGCTACGAAGGATGATTTCTCATTTTCCTTCCATATGCTTTATCATAGCCATCTAAAAGACAAGAGGTAGCCTAAACCTATCATATGACATTGCTTGAGTTTTTACAATTATGTTTAATTTATTTTTGTATTTACAAAATGCTTTGATGAAATGTTTGAACTTTGTAGGATGAATATCAAATTACATGTAAAAATCACACTAGTAGAGAGGAAGATTTTTCTGTATTAAGATGTTTTTGTCATAACACATTCCAAATTTTCTTAAAACAATTATCCATTATCATCATCCATGATCGTTCTTGAAGCTAAATCTACGTCCACACAAAATTCATCATCATCCATATCTATTTTAATGTCACACATCTAATGTCATCATATCATTGATTCATTACAAGTTGAGAGAAGAATATTTTTAGAAGGTTTAAATGCAAAGAAACTTGATACAAAGTTCAAATTTTACAAGTAGAGAGAAGAAGATTTTACTGTATTAAGATGTATGTCCTAACACATTCCAATTTTTCTTAAAACAATTATCCATTATAATCATTCATCATATCTATATCCATTCTAATGTCATCATATCATTACAAGTAGAGAGAAGAAGATTTTGAAAGGTTTAAATGTTTCTTTCCAAATTTTCTTAAAACAATTATCCATTATCATCATCCATGATCATGCTTGAAGCTAAATCTACGTCCACATACATTCATCATCATCCATATCTATTTTAATGTCATCATCCACATTTCTAATGTATTCATTACAAGTATATTTTGATAAGGTTTAAATGCATTGATTCATTACAAGTAGAGAGAAGAAGATTTTACTGTAGAAGATGTTTGTCCTAACACATTCTAATTAAAACAATCATGAAGATAACCATGATACATCAGTCTCTACATTTTGTCATCATAGTTAAAGTAGAAGAAGATTTTACTGTATTAAGATGTCTCTATCCTAAGACATTCCAAATTTTCTTAAAATAATTATCCATTATCATCATCCATGATCGTGCTTGAAGCTAAATCTACATCCACACAAAATTCATCATCATCCATATCTATTTTAATGTCATCATCCACATCTAATGTCATCATATCATTGATTCATTACAAGTAGAGAGAAGAATATTTTGAGAAGGTTTAAATGTGAAGAAACCTGATACAGAGTTCAAATTTTACAAGTAGAGAGAAGAAGATTTTACTGTATTAAGATGTATGTCCTAACACATTCCAATTTTTCTTAAAACAATTATCCATTATAATCATTCATCATCATCTATATCCATTCTAATGTCATCATATCATTACAAGTAGAGAGAAGAATATTTTGAGAAGGTTTAAATGTCTCTGTCGTACCACATTCCAAATTTTCTTAAAACAATTATCCATTATCATCATCCATATTCCATGATCGATTGAATCTCCACATACATTCATCATCATCCATATCTATTCTAATGTCATCATCCACATCCAATGCAATCATCATTACAAGTAGAGAGAAGATTCTGAGAAAATTTAAATGTGAAGAAACTTGATACAGAGTTTGAATTTTACAAGTAGAGAGAAGAATATTTAACTCTATTAAGATGTCTTTATCATACCACATTCCAAATTTTCTAAAAATAAATAATTAACCATTATCATAATGCCATCACATTTAGATCAAACATAAACACCATATACAATCTATAAATTTTATAATATATAATATATAACAAGATATAAAAAATCCAGATTATAAAGTATTTCAAATTTTGAAATGCCATCACATTCAATTTTCATACTTCAATTTATAAAGTATTTCAAATTTTCAAACACCATCACATTCAATTTTCATACTTCAATATATAAAGTATTTCAAATTTTTAAATTAAAAGTTTCAATTTTTCAACCCTCAATCATGAAATTTTTCCCCAGAAAAACTGGCATCTTCTGTACCCCTTTCCCTAATGGCTTGCCCTCTTGTACTCTTTTCTTGAATAATCCCAGAACTAATCAAATCTTTCGCGACACTGTTTAGATTATTTACAATGTTTATTCTTCCTTTATCACATCTCCATGGGATACCAAACTAGCATCTACAGATGCTATTTTTTTTTAACAACAAATCTCAGGGTTGAAGCCATTCTCTTTAATTATCCACTTTAGTGTATTGTTTTGTTTGTTAACTAAAACAATATTTTCTTTCATCTTCATTGTTGACGATACATTGTTCTTCACGGTTTCCAAGTGAACTTGGAACACCTTTGCTTGACTCTTCAAATTTTCATATTTCAACTGCAAAAAAAAAAACAATGAGCTCAATTAAACATATTACTAAAATAAGAAAATTTCAAATTAACAAAAAATATTGTTTCAAAGTGATAATACTTACGATTTCTCTATATCTTTCAGCATTTGCAATTACCATCAGATCCTTATCCTTAGACCATTTGTTAAAATATGCATAGGATTCAACACTAATATTTTTCTAATTTTTTTAATGTTTTATCTAAAATATCATCTTTATAATGTTGTAGTCATATGTGACAGTCCCACCTGTTTCTTGGGTAAGTAAAGGCATCCATCTGCTCGCAGGTTGATTTTGTACTACAGCATATAAATTGGTCCCTTTGCCAATCATTTTCATAATGACTTATTATCTCATTGATTATTACTTTTTCTCTTCTCTCTCCATTATGTGAGTTAACTGATATAAGGTACAATAAAATCTTGGACATGGGATTTGACAATTATAACTAATCAAGTTCTCTAAAGGAAATGATGGAAATTGGTTCACCTTTTATATCTGAAGAAGATGATGCTGAATGGAGAGGTATGGAGGGATTTCGGGTTGATCAACGTCTACTACCTCTGTTTAAATTTGGCTGGGCCGATCCAATTTGTGATAAAATAAACCAATATTCAAATATTGAAATTGAAAGTGAAATGTAAAAAAAGTTGAATAAATTACATTGAAATAGAAATATACTTGCTGGCCTTGAGTCATCTCACGTGTATTGAAAAATATTGTTGGTTCATTGCTATTAATGCCCAAGTAATCTTCATCTAAAGTTATATTATTTAAAACTTATACGCCGATTGCACTAGGAAAGCCAACCGAGAGAGAGAGAGAGAGAGAGAGAGAGAAGAGAGAGAGAGAGAGAGAGAGAGAGAGAGATGAGAGAGTTTGAATTCAAAACGAGGAGGTAATGTTTAATGTCTCACTAAGGGTCGGATGAATTAGAATGTGTTTACCAATGTTATTTTTTCCTAAAATTTTGGTTGGCATTTTGAAATCATAATGGTGGAGGATGTGGCGGTGTCATTGTTTGTATAGACGGTGAAGGACTGCAATGTATTAAAAAGCCCAAGAAAAAATCAACAAAATTAATACTAAATCATATGAAAAGCTGTTAAACTGTTAATCTATGTAGAAACTGTGAAATTATATGAAAAAATATTCAAAACTTGTACTAAAGCAATAAAATTCATACCTTGTTATTGAGGGGTAACCTATCACTATATTTGAGGTGGCCGTATTGGGAGTAGTAATTGGTTGTGTTGTGAGCTGTGTCTGGCTGGGATTGTTAAGTAGGATCTTGAGATTCGAAAATTGCACGTGAATTGAACTGAGTGAATTGGCAAAAGATGGTTGAGAAGCACGTGTATAGTCCAAAAGGTCCATGTAAGTGCAGCAACAGTCAATTTCATGTCAATTCAATATGATAAATGGTAAATTGTAAATAGAAAATGGTAATTTGTAAATAGTAAATGTTAGGGTATTATGTCTCTGTCGTTTAACTAATGCAAATGATTGGGGTTTTGCGATGAGTGAACTTCCATTTTAGATTGTGAATCTCCTGATGCCTCAGTGTGTTGTTGGCCTCTTCCTCTTGATGCCTCTATTTTTCCGCGGAAGGGCCTCTAAAAATATTCTCTGCATACAATCAAGATTTAATTAGATTCAGAAGTACATAATTTTAGTACTACATAAAGATTCAATCACAAGTACATAATCAAGACAGTAACCATACTAAAGTCTAATGTCGATATATAAACTATATACCTGTTGTTCTTGAAATGGAATTGACAAATTCTTCATTGTCTCGTCCGTGCAAGTAGGAATTGGTTTGTCTTTTAAATTAAAAAGAGCATCGTAATAAAGGCCAAGGAGATAGTTTGTGGATTGAATAAGTAGTTTTTCAGAAAGCGATGCATTTGTAATGTCAGCTTTTATTTTATTGGATAAAAATGTGCACCAATCAAATTTTAGCTTTCCGATCGTTGCAATAATGTATGCAATAGCCCAGTTTAGTATATTCATTTGCCGACCCTGCAAAACAATTATGGCTTGAAAAAAAGAAATCATGGTTGTAAGAAAGTGGTGTGCAATTCCTTGTGTATCCACTCCTCGTCTTAATTTATTGATGTGAGCTGCAAAAAGTCATTGTAATTAATATCAATTTGAATTGTATCAAAAAAAACTTTCAAATGAAAACTGAAAATAGATTACACGTACAATCAACTTGGAAACCGAAAGTAGATTCGAGGTACTTTTTATCATTGTACTTGAGCTTGATTGGTGTATCTTGTGTTTGGTAACTTGGTTGCACCGCTGGTGGACATACGATTTCTGTAGCAGTAAGTGCTGGGAGAACAGAGAAAATTTTGGAGTTGGGAAGTGTAAACGTGAAAATGAGGGGCGGTGTGGTATTTATAGGACAAAATTAGGGTTTCTCAAGACTTGGGCACACGACAATGAAACTTTGTTGTCGCGCGTCAACAAAATTAAAGTTTGTTGTCACACGTCAGCAACTCTTGCTGTCGTACGAAAATTAAAGTTTTTTGTCGCAGTACCTGTTTTTCTACATCTGCATAATTTTTTATCCTCAGGGCGCTCACTCTCGCTTAAATAATATCAGGCAAAAATTTCATTCTAAAAAATTGGTAAATTAACCTTTACGCGAAAGTGGTTCCAGGTATATTCGTTGGGGATTTTTCACCTCCATTTTACTGGAGGCTTCTTAAAATGAACCCTGACATTGATACTATTTGACCAAATGCATGCGAATTGTGACAAAATGCCTCATATCACAAAATGCAATTATTTCAATAAACAAGGCACGAAGATGAATTGACAAATTGTTTTAAAAAAAAGTGGTTTGTTTAATAAAAGGCTTTTCAAACTTTGAAGCAAATGCAATGCCATTGGAAGATGTAAAGCTAGACTCCACAACCTTTACCAACATACTCTGTTTGTGAACATGGGAGCTTCAAAGTAGGTATGGATATCCTACAAATTATAATGGAAATGAGATTTTTTTAGATGTTGTAGTTGCAAATGCTTTGATAGGTATGTATGTAAAATTTGCAAGTTGGAAATTGTTTACATATTCTGGTCGCACCGATTTCTCGCAGTTCTTGTAGGTAACTCCCTCTAAAGGTGGCATGCAAAATCACAATACATAAATATCAAGGGCTAACTTCAGACAAGGAAACTATTGACATTGGAGATACACACTAACAAGGTCTTACTTTCATAGCTATCTCTAGGGACCAGAGTCTCCATCAGTTGCGTATTTCACCTATTTTTTCTTTTGAGCGATACCCCATCTTTGGAAAAAAAGAGGAGCTTCACCTCCTTGTCATGTATCATATGCACCAATATTGCAATCAAAATGTAACCGCCTAGATGGATCCAAATTCCAGCTTCAACTAATATACTTTTCCCTTTTTCATTTTTCCCTCCTGAGTTACTTTTGCCCGCTTCAATAAATATCCTTTCCTCCTATTTGTACGTGCATTCCTATATACTCTTATGTATGCATTCAATGTAAATTTGGTACAAAGTTTACAACACAGGAATAATCTTCTCACATTAATTTCATAGTGCAAATATCATACAAATATATTAAAAAGATTATTATTTCTATGTTCTAGGAGATTCTAGTACCTATAATATCTCCCAGATAATCTCTCTAACAATATCCACTTCCCAACAACCCTATATTCGTAGTATTGTTGTAACTTACAACAAAACATCTAACAAATGTAATATTCTAATTACTAACCCAAATATATATTCGCTCACCCATGTAAGCACTAACATGTTAATTTCCTAACATTCAATCCATTTCGCCCTCCATTCCTCTTCCTCCCTGATAAGAGGCCATTTTAGAGCTTCATACCCTATTGATGTTTCCATTTTGCCCCTTCGATGCAATTGTTAGTGTAAGCATATTGTCATTTTTTTTTGAAATCCTCGTCCTCTTCAACTTATAGATTTAAAATATGACACTAATTTTGTATATATTTTTACATATAATTATATTGATATATTTAAATATATGTTAAAAAGTTGTAAAAATAAAATAAAAGTTTCATGTTTATTCTTATACAATATTACTAGTGACACAATTTGAAGGGCAATATTGAAAAATTGTTATCGTAGAAAATTTGATTGATGGATGTAGGTGGTTGTCAAATTCAAAGCATGTTATCAAGGATCGCAAATAGTGCGAGATCACACTCTTTGATCCTAAAGCCCCCTTTCCAACCAAATAATATCAATTTTAAGCCAGATAAAATTATGTGGAGCAGAAAGAAATGTTATTAACTATATTTGGATTGTTTATATAAAGTTGATAGCTTCCTCAAACATAAATGCCTATATCTACTTGAAAATCGTCTATAGATATCAATTTCAAAGTTCTTATTTAAATTACAAATATACCACATTTATTAATAACTCCATCCCTTGTCGTGAAAATTATCCATTAAAAATAACATCAATTTATAAGATTAGTTACACGTTCAATTTAATATCGTTTTTTAAAGTGTTTACTCTTTACTTCTATTGACATCCTATCAATGTACCCATCATACCTTTTAAGTAGAATTGGTCTAATGTAGACTTATTTTGAAAGGGCATAATTATTCTCATTTATTTTGATAGAAAATCCACATTCAAAAGTTTTTTTTCCCTTTGATGATACTTTATTTCATCACTGCTAATGGGTTTAAACTTATCTTGGTATGTTTTTGGTGACTTTGTTCACTTAATTTGAGGCTTTAGGTACCATATGCTGCTTGATCTCTGAACTCATTAAAATTGTTCATTCATTCACACTTGGTCCATTGAATTACACTTTTCTATGATGGAAGAGTTGAATGAATATTAACCCTTCAAATTTGATCCCTCGTTGTTTAAAACCTTAATCAAGTTAAAATTCCTCCCGAGTTAGTGTTTCTATTTCTGTGAAGGCCCCTGTTAAATCTCCATTCCATTATTTACAGACCCAATCACTTTGGCAATGTCAATTCCCAAATGTTTGGCTCTTTCAAAACTGTCATTGTTATCCGCAAATGCCATACCTGGATGGAAAAACAAGCATGGAGCTATAACGCACATTTTACTTACTGAATGTGGGTTTTGCGAATGTCAACTTGCAACTATCCAGAGGACGAAGATATTTCAGTTCAAAAGCAAATACACCCTCACAGCAGCCCAGCAGGCACACCAGTTCTTCATGGACTCAGATTTTACTTTTGAACAGGTAAGAAAAACCATTCTTAAAACCTCACCTTCCACAAATGTGATACCTGCAGGGGGAGACAAGCATGGTGCTATGACACACTTTTTACTTACGGAAATCGGGTTTTCTGATTCTCAACTTGCAACAATCCAGAGGAGGAACAAATCTCTGTTTAAAAGCAAATCTACCCACAGAGCCCAGCAGGCACTCCAGTTCTTGAGGGACTCAGGCTTCACTCTTGAACAGGTAAAGATGACCATTCTGAGAAACCCATCTTTTCTTCAATGCATAGTGGATGAGAAGCTGAATTCTAAGCTTCAGCTCATCAAGACGCTGGGCCTTACTGACATTGACCTGGCACATGTCATATCCCAACAACCCAGAATTCTTGGTTTAAGTTTAGACAAAGCTTTGCATCCCAAAATCTCCATACTTTTAAATATTTTTGGTTCAAAAGATAATCTGTCCAAAGCTATCACAAGGAATCCTATGCTTCTTCTTCGTAATGTTGACAGACAGCTTGATCCTGTAATCAATATCCTCGAGCAATCTGGAGTCCAGGGCAACCTACTTTTATTTTTATTGTTAAGAAGGGCCGAAGTTCTCTTGTGCAATAGTGAAGAGTCGTTGAAATTAAAAATTGAATATGTAAGAAACATGGGTATTTTGGAGGGGTCAAAAGCATTTGTGGTTGCCCTTGCTGCCGTTGAGGTCGGTGGGCTTAAAAATTTGAAAAAGAAATTGAAGCTGCTGGTAAGCAGGGGTCTTTCCGAAGAAGAAATAAAGTTCATTCTTATGAAGTTTCCTGTTATACTCGGTATGTCCATGGACAAGATTCGAAAGAACATGAAATTCTTAACACATACTGCTGGCTTCCAACCAAACATTTTGATTTCACATCCTCTGTTCCTGGGATATAGTGTAGAATATAGGATGCATCCACGGTATATGGTGTTCGAATATTTAAGATCTATGCAACCTGGCCAGCGTCTTCCTAGTTTGGCTACTGTGTTGAACCTAACCGAAAAAAAATTTGGGGAGAAGTTTCTATTAGACAATCCTCAGATAGCAGAGTTATATGAAAGTTACATGGGCAAGTCTGTGGAACTTTAATTACCTGAAGGTATTTGCATGGACTGCCATTTCAGAAAGTGTAATGTACCGTTTCTTTAATGAGAAGAGAGTAATTTCTCTCCAGTATTGGATGATTTGTTGTTCACCAGCGATTTTGCCACCATTTTGCTTTTTTGGGGTCTCAATTTTAAATTTTCAATCATGTGTTGCACAGAAAATTGAAATCAAGAATCAACTGGAGCACACTGGAGTATAGTGGAGTTACAAGTCTTTGAAGTTCTTGACCTCAATCCCAGAAAGTGTGGAGTAGTTTGAAGTTTGTAGAGATAATTATATTCGAGGCATCAACTTTGATTAACTTAGGCATTAACTTTGATTATCAATTTGTCAACTTTTTATCCTTTGCTTGAATCCATTTGGGTATATTTATATGTATATAGCAGTAGGGTATGTCTTTTCTCGGGGATACAATTCCATGGAGCACAGTTCTTCAAAACATGCGGGTGTGTCTTTGCTAGGGGACACAATTACATGGAACACTGTTCTTCAAAACATGCAGGTATGTCTTTGCCAGGGGACACAATTCCATGGAACATGGTTCTTCAAAACATGCAGGTTCTTGTGACTTAACTTACAGTCTCTTGTAACAAGATAAGCTTTTGAGTACATATGCTTCATGCAAATTTTAATACGTTTACAGCTAATGGAAGTTTGTAGGTATGTGTACCATATTCTGCTTTAAATAGATTTATGCTTGCAATATGTATAGCAAAAAGTAAAACATTCAACTGCCCTTTGCAACTTTCTTCTTTGACAGTTTAAAGAAAATTTCTGTTTTGTTAGACATAGAACCCTCCATGGGCATACATACGCTATAACTATTATCAGTAAATTGTGAAATTCAGAAATTTTTTAGGCCCCAGCATATGCATATAGCCCATGAGAACTCCCTTGTGGTGATAAGAGGAGTTTTCATTTTACCTTAAAATTGTTTCAATTTTGTGCCACTGCAAGTTTTGACCCTTTGCTAAAGCTCGGGAGCAAACCAGGATTTGCAAGATACGTGAAAACCTCTTTTTTCCTTGGAAACAGGTTTCAAATTGGTGCAGGGCAGGTCAGGCAATGTGTACCTACAATTTACCATTTCTATTCAGTATTGTAATTTGTAGGAACTATTGAAGGATAAGCATTTTGGATTTGATCACAATCCGTTCAGAATGCAGTGAGTGATTTCTCTTAGAAAGATAAAAAAACATTTTGTTACAGGCGGGTTTGTTGTTTTATGAGTAATTTTGCAATATATTAGTACTTATCGCCTCCCATTATGGGATTGTTCTGCAGCACGCTTTTTGGCCTCTTGTCACAGGATTGTTCTGTAGCTGGTTTAATAATATATTGAATTTTCTTATTTCTTTTGAATGAAATGGTTTTCTACTGTTGTCATTGTAGAGTATACGACCAAGGGAGTAGAATAATGTGCAGAAAGGGGGAACGGTTGCAGCAATTTAAACAAGCTGTAATCACGTGTGATGTGCTTGTAACTGGCGCTTCTGCTCACCCCCAAATCCAACAAGTATGTTTATGTTTGCTTTGCAGCGAGCCAGAGATTGTGGTGATTCAAGCCCAAAACAAAATCCGTTCATTATTGTTTTATAGACTAAAACCCTTCTTGTTGATGCAAGAGAAGTCCGCTTAGGGTTCTGGTGAGCAGGTGCAAAAGGAAGCTATATCAATTGAGGTAATTGCATTCATGCAGAAAAGAGATCGGGAAGATGGTGTTCAAATACTTCCATGGGCAGCAAGGTTGTGTGGGTGGAAAGGGGCTCCAGATCCTAGACTATGGCTTTATTACGGTTTCCCTCTCTTTGAATTTTTTTTTGTTAAAATCACTTTTCTATTATGCTTTGTTGGATGTCCCCTTGTTCCAAATCTCTTATCTTGGCACAGGGTGGAAATATGCTGGAATTGGTAAACTGAACTTCTTGGACAATTGTTTGTTGCATTAGATGGGACAGTGTCACCGGGCGGAAGGTAAATTTTCTTTCTGTGATAGGAGCAAAATAAACCCCTTCTATTATGCTTTGGTGGACTGAACACCCTTCATGTTGATGCAAGTCAATTCCTGTGAGGGTTATGGTGTGCAGACGCGATGGGGAGCGACATCAATGGAGGGAAGACATTCTTGCAGCAAAGGGATTAGGAAGATGGAATTCAAATACTTCCCATGGGCAGCAAGGTTGTGTTGGTAGAAACGGGTTCTGGATCGGGGACAAGTGGCTTTGATTTGGCATCCCTTTCCTTTAATATTTCAATTTTGACTAAAATCCTGTCTAGTGTGCTTGGATGGACATCCCCTATTCCAAATCTATTATGTTGGCACAGGCTGGTTATATGCTGGAAAAGTTAAAACTGACCTCATTGGACAACAGTCCATTGCATTAGATGGAATAGTGCCTCTATGAAGGTATATTTCTTCTCTTCTTTGTAATGAATAATCAGTCTTTCTCTGAGCGAAAAAATGCAAAAAAGGAAATTGGCTGTCCTGGGAAACCACTTTTAAAGAAAGGGTTAAGTGAAAAATCCAGTACCTTGACATTAGTAACTAAATCTACTAAAATATCTTCTTTTAAGCTACATGGGTTAGCTACACTGTTCTTCTTGCTATGGTGTTGTTGTATATTTCTCCTCTCCCGACAGACGCACAGAGGCAAATCGCGAAAGCCAACAAGTCGACGGAATCAGAGGGAGCGGGAAGACCGGGGGGAAGAACATGGCGCGCGATATGCCGGAAGGGCCGCGAAACCCGCACACAGAACACGGCGCGAATGGAGTCGGGTTGCAGAGCGGGAAATCAGAGGCGGAAATCCGGATCGGGAAAACAGGTCGGAGGAGCATGGCGCGGGAGCATGTTGCGGGGGTTGAAGAGCCCGACACAGGAAGGAAGCGGAAAATCAGAGGGAGACGACATGTCGGGGGGTCTCTAAAACCCGACAGAAGGAAATATGTTGCGGGTCTTCAAAATCCGACGCCCGGGAAAGAACATGTCGCAGGGTCTCCAAAACCCGACGCAAAAGCAAATCGGATTTTCGGATCGGGTTTTCAAGTCGGAAATGCACGGGGCAAAAGCATGTCGAGCACCCCTCCGGATCCGATGCGCATGCGGGTTCATCTTCCACCCCAACACAAAAGAAAGCTCGGAATCACGTGGGAAGCGGGTTTCGGGAAAACGCAAGCATCGAACACATGCCGGGGTTTCTTCCAAACCCGATTCGAAGTACAGTCCGCCATAATGAGACGAGTTAAATGCAGCTTTGGAGGTGGTTGGGGCAGTTCGAATTCCTCTCTTCTCCCTCTCTTTTCCTCCATATAAAATGTAAGGAGGGGGCTTTTTTTTAAGGGTCGAACATTTTTGTTTTGTGCCCCCTCCCTTCTTCTCCCTGGCAGGTGGATTTGTGGAGCAAAGGACCTTCCCATTTGGAACTGTAATGCAACCTTGCCTCTTGGCAGTTTGCAGTGTTGTATCACCCTTTGGAGCAAATTAATGCATATTTGTGGATGTTTCTCAACCCTCTACGTGTTTCATTTTGCATCCTCCTGATCTTTCACTGTGAATATGTTTATCTGCGCATGATATTGCATTGCATTTCTGTGGTCTGTGTTTAATTGGCAAAACATATGTTCTTCATTCCTCGGTGCATCACCTCCTTAGCTTAGGTTTATTTTTCATGCATTTCTCTCTCCCTGTCTCCTTGGTAGTTAGATTAGGTTTTTGGGGTAAACCTCTGCATTTTATTGGTGCATCTGAACAGAGGAATAGGAGCCGGCCTTCATCCGGAGAGCTTTTCCGATTTCGCGAGGTCCCACACTTGGGAAAAGCTCCATGTTGTGCAATCGCACTGGGAGTCTCAAACGATCGCGTTGCGGAGTCCCAGGGGTGCTGCGTTTCGACACCAACAGTTTTGGCACGCCCGGTGGGACCAAGAGGTCATTCCACCAAAATTTGAAGGAGTTTTCGTGAATTTTTGGCTCAAGAAATTGCAGTGTTTAAATTTTGGATTTTTTGCTTCTTCCAAGCTGAACTCCGAAATCATTTTTCAAGGGTTTATCTTGCTCAGAACAGGCCAAATTTTCACCGGTTGGTAGATCTGAGGGTTATCTTCAAAAGGGTATCTTTGGTTTTTTGAGATTTTGATTTTCAAAATTTCATGTTTTTTGGATTTCGGGTTTTCGGGGTCCGAGAACATCAAAGCAGACCCAGCAGTCATTTCGGGTTTTCCGGGGTGTCGGACATGTCCAAAGTTCCGACACATGGCAGTTTCGGGTTTTAGGTGATGCATTGCATGACCTGAGTTCCGCCTGTGCTTTTCGGGGATCCGCAGCTGCGTTACATGACATGAGTTCCGAACTGAAGATTACATCCTCCGGGTCCTTCAAATTTTTATTTCCGATTATTTATATTGCCAGGTTTGGTGTGTAACTTGGCAACATCCAGCCTTTTAGAGGCATATTCAAAAACACATCTGGCGACTCCACCTGATCAGCAACCCATTTCTCTGAGTTATAGACCCGTTCACATTCATTTCCACCCATCCTTCTTTCCACCTCTTTCATTCTTTTCCATTCCATGAAGTTGTGCAACCATGACTTCATTTCCATCATGGAATCCACATCAACAGCAGCAATATATCACACCTCCAACATGTTTTACAAATCCTCCAAATCAGCATTTTGGTCAAGTTCATGATCAACATGCATACCCATATGAGCAGCAATGCCAAAATCAGTTTGGCTATGAAGCATGTCAAACGCAAGGGTACGCATGCAATGAAAACAACGAAGAAGAAAATGCAGATCTGCTGGAGAAAATCCAAAAGATGGAGGCAAACATGGTGCAATCTAGGGCTCAGGCACAAATGAAAGCATTTGGAATTGGTTGCAGAGCACCTTGTCCATGGGTGGGACCTTTTCCAAGGCATTACAGCTCTCAAGAGAAGTTAGACTTCATGATTGCAACACTGCCATTACTTACAAGGTGGATTGAAGGAATAGAGGTGTATGAGAGAAGTATTCTGCAACCTTGTCAATGGGTAAGCACACCACCTCATACTCTTTCTTTTCCTCCTTCTCAATCTATATCATTTCAGCAGTGTCAAGTTTTAAACTCACCATCTGCTGCCCTAAATGTTGAATCCATCCCTCCACCCCCTAGTCTTCCATCCCATCTCAGTTTTTCTGCCCTCTTCTCTTCCAAATCCAAACCCCCTCCACAAGAGCTAAATGAAGTACCTTCCACTCCAAAGAAACAAGAGGTTCCACTGCCTCCACCACCACACAAAATTGTCAAATCAGTTGAGTTTCAACCTATTCCTCCTATTGCATCCCCTAATCCATGTTGGGAGGATGAAAATCAGAATGCCAGCCAAGGAAAACCACAGCAAAAAGAGAGTGCCAACAAAGAGGAAGAAATTCAAAGTCTGAAGAGTTGGGCTCTTAGATTTGGGATGACAAAGATCCCCTTGATGGTTAGGCCTACAGAAGAGGTTGGGGTTGGAGAACAAATGGTGGTCAGGACTGATTCTGTTGCAGCAGAAGAAGGAGATCTTGCAGTCCCAACTTGTCCTCTAGAGCAGCAGATCGAAGAGTTTGACTTGACGAACTTCATGCTGGAGGAGGAGCTCATTCAAGAGCAAGATTGCCTTCGAGTAATAGAGGAGGGAGAATCCGCTCCAAAGGCAAAAGAAGAGGAGCACATCCCAGTTGCGGAGGAGAAAAGTACAGATCCAAGGGCTTTGAGCACAAAGCAGGCTACAGGAGAACCTTCGGTTCTTCTTTCTACCTCACCTCTCCCAAGTTCTAGTACTGAAGAGGATTTTGATCTCTCAAACTCAATATTAGGGAGTGAAGGAAACCATGGTGGTCAAGTTGCAGATCAAGCGAACACCATGGGAGAAGTTGAACACGAACAGCAAGACAGCAATGAGGCAGTTTACCTGTCAGATTTGGAGGACTGTTTTGATGGAGAAGAACCGGTTGAGTTTTCACCATTCTCTCTTTCATCATCCACATTCCAAACACCAGAGCCTGCTGTCATGGAGGAGAGCATTCATTTGCAGCAGCCCGCATCTTATAGCAGCTCTTTGGAATCAAAATTGGAAGATTTTAATCTTCCATGTTCTTCATTGGAGGAAGAGAAAGGACAGAAGGATTCCACCATTTCTTCCACGTCATCCATCTCGGAGGGTCTGCAAGAGAACTCCATTTTTGGAGTTGGAAATCAGAGCTATGGGCATATCAAACGGATCAGACCTTGCCCAATCAGGTATTTGGCTTCATTGGAGCCAAAGGAGAAGCCACAACCGGTCATGCTCGCTTCTGAGCATGAGGGTGAGTTACAGAGTACCAAGGATCAGCTGCCATACCTTTTCGATCCAAATGCAGAGCAACTAAAAGAGGTATTGGATTTTTCAGCTGATACCTTGATGATTTGGGTGGAAGACCAGCTTCTCGTTGATTTCCCACTCATCCAAACAGCCGTGATCAGTGCCAAATCGATTGCATGGCTGCCCATTTTGAAGAAAGGAAGCTATTTTGCACAACCAGTTGCAGGGTTTGTTTAGCTTGCCTTTGCTTCCAGTAAGAGTAGGGTAGGTAGGTTTGCTTTCAGCAGAAGAAGTGCTTGTGCACACTCTGCATGTTCCATTTTGGACATGTATGATTTTCAGTTTTGTACATAGTTTTTGTGGTGTTGGTTTTGCTCTGGCATGGTTCATTGCAGCGGTTTTTTGGTGAGAACAATTCTTAAGTTCAGTGTGCTCTCAGAGAAGGAGTTGCGGTATCAGGTTCAGGATCAGATATCGGGTTGGTTCAGGATATCGCTTATGACTCCATGCCCAATGGATTGCTGAAAGGCCACTGATCTTCTACCTAGCAGGCAGGTAATCCCGTTGAGTCGCCAGATTGTTGTATATTTCTCCTCTCCCGACAGACGCACAGAGGCAAATCGCGAAAGCCAACAAGTCGACGGAATCAGAGGGAGCGGGAAGACCGGGGGGAAGAACATGGCGCACGATATGCCGGAAGGGCCGCGAAACCCGCACACAGAACACGGCGCGAATGGAGTCGGGTTGCAGAGCGGGAAATCAGAGGCGGAAATCCGGATCGGGAAAACAGGTCGGAGGAGCATGGCGCGGGAGCATGTTGCAGGGGTTGAAGAGCCCGACACAGGAAGGAAGCGGAAAATCAGAGGGAGACGACATGTTGGGGGGTCTCTAAAACCCGACAGAAGGAAATATGTTGCGGGTCTTCAAAATCCGACGCCCGGGAAAGAACATGTCGCAGGGTCTCCAAAACCCGACGCAAAAGCAAATCGGATTTTCGGATCAGGTTTTCAAGTCGGAAATGCACGGGGCAAAAGCATGTCGAGCACCCCTCCGGATCCGATGCGCATGCGGGTTCATCTTCCGCCCCGACACAAAAGAAAGCTCGGAATCACGTGGGAAGCGGGTTTCGGGAAAACGCAAGCATCGAACACATGCCGGGGCTTCTTCCAAACCCGATTCGAAGTACAGTCCGCCATAATGAGACGAGTTAAATGCAGCTTTGGAGGTGGTTGGGGCAGTTCGAATTCCTCTCTTCTCCCTCTCTTTTCCTCCATATAAAATGTAAGGAGGGGGCTTTTTTTTAAGGGTCGAACATTTTTGTTTTGTGCCCCCTCCCTTCTTCTCCCTGGCAGGTGGATTTGTGGAGCAAAGGACCTTCCCATTTGGAACTGTAATGCAACCTTGCCTCTTGGCAGTTTGCAGTGTTGTATCACCCTTTGGAGCAAATTAATGCATATTTGTGGATGTTTCTCAACCCTCTATGCGTTTCATTTTGCATCCTCCTGATCTTTCACTGTGAATATGTTTATCTGCGCATGATATTGCATTGCATTTCTGTGGTCTGTGTTTAATTGGCAAAACATATGTTCTTCATTCCTCGGTGCATCACCTCCTTAGCTTAGGTTTATTTTTCATGCATTTCTCTCTCCCTGTCTCCTTGGTAGTTAGATTAGGTTTTTGGGGTAAACCTCTGCGTTTTATTGGTGCATCTGAACAGAGGAATAGGAGCCGGCCTTCATCCGGAGAGCTTTTCCGATTTCGCGAGGTCCCACACTTGGGAAAAGCTCCATGTTGTGCAATCGCACTGGGAGTCTCAAACGATCGCGTTGCGGAGTCCCAGGGGTGCTGCGTTTCGACACCAACAGGTGTTTCCTAAAGTTTGACTTTATTTGATTTTGAGTGAAACCGACATGGATTTTTAAACCCATGACCTGTTTGAATGCTGAAGGGCATTTTCAAGCCTAAAATCCATCGTTTTGTTCCCAATTTTTCTAGCTCAAATTTTTGAATTTTTCTTTCCTTTTGAGGCATAGCATAAGAAATAATCCCCACAAGAACATTTTCTGTGTTTGTATTAGCAGAAATGATCTTAATCTACACTACTTTTTTCCTTCAAGTCTGCACAAATGCATTTTCTTAAGTGTCGGAAGTTTTTTTTAGCATACCATTGTATGTACATTTGGCAATGATTGCAGAGCATGAGAGCACATTTTGATGATAAATTCTGTCAAACAATTTCAATGCTCCCTGATAGCATTTTTCTCAATAATTTTAACGGCAGTTTCATAGACTTTTCCTTGGTATCCTAACATCGATGCAATGCTCGGTCGGACGAAATAAAATAGAATGGGTCCTTTAATGGCTTGGTCTCTACCCATTGTTACTGCTGTGAATCTTCACACCCATGCCGGGTTAAAACAAATGTAGACTAGTTGTCATGCTATCTCGGATGTCTGACCCATTGATGCTGGCCATATATTAGAACTATTATTTTTTCTTTATCATGATCTTGCAAAAAAAATAAATCATGCGCATATGATATGGAAGTAGGGGAGAAAAAATGCTGCAAGGGATTTGGAACATACGCTTTCTTTCAAATGGAAGAGCTCTCACAGATCAATTCGCAAAATTCACATTTTTAGCAATTTCCCTGTGGAAGATAAAATCTTCAAAATTTGCGCCTTTTGAATTGCAGTTGTGCAATTATTGTGGATATAAATTGCTGCAACACACCTAGGTAATACCCGTGTTACCACATTTGCTCTATCCATTTTATCAACTACTCCAGCATTTTCTGTCCTTGTTCGTTGTTGACAGACAATTCATGCTTCTCAGCTATTTCAACGGACACAATGCCTTACATTTTTCTTTTTTTATCTTGGATTACCTCCTGTACATTAAAATAAAAATGTGTTAAGTGTTACTATTGGGATCAGATCCAACTGTTTGCATTTGTTGATACACTTGAATTTTGTCCTTTGAATGCCCCGTGTGTGTGTGTACATGCTTGACATGAAATTGTAGATGTCAATGTTGGTGTTGAAACCAACTCCCTTCCTGTGTGTACATGCTTGACATTAAATTGTAGATATCAACTTTGGTGTTGAAACTAACTCCCTTCCTCTTCTCAATAGTCAAACCAGTGTCTCTGATTGATTTTATGACACTGTAAAATTCCTAGATAATAACTCATTGTGTGACAATGAGCGAAACTTCAGTTTCTGACATGTCATGTCAAGACCTTGGAATTTAATGACCTGGAAAAGACACTTAAAATGGACAAATGCAACGGAAGATTTTAACATGACATCTGCTAAACTATTGTAACAAGGGGAATATAACACAGTGCATGAATTTTACTAATAACTATGTTCATTTCAGATGAAACTTATCTTGAGCCTTCAGAACGACACTGACTAAAATGAACTACTCTTGCAATATTAGATGCAAAACAACGAAATCAAAGTTGAGTCAGTGTGTGGCATTTTACAATAATAAATATACAGCGTATCAAATTAAGGGGGCCATATGCATTTTATGTTGATTTTGAAAACATTGTGCAGATGGTTAACACCCGAAACATTTCTGCCTGTATAACAAGTGCCATTGCCAAGCCACCAAACATGAAGCAATATTTACACATGCCTCTTCCTTTTTTCCAACGAGTATGCAATTCCTTTTCAGTTTGCCAAACTACTGCGTATTATTTTGGTTGGTTTTATTGAAGTTTATGGTGGTCGATGAATTTGTAAAGATATTTGTGCGTTTTCTCTACCTAGGACACTGCCAAATGTTTTTTGCATGCGTCTGATTTCATTTTGGACATCTTGCAATTTTCATATTTTAGAGCAAATTTCATTTGCTTAATACTTTCTCGAATACAGTCCGGTCCTTTGAGGATGCAAAGGTCACCATGTTTATATTTTAAAAATTTCCATCCACGGACTGATTTCTAGACCAAAGTTGTCGATAGTACCATTTTGCATGTTCTAGGAATGCACGACGAGAAGCACTTGTACATTTGGGATGAAACTCTACCATTTATTTTAACACGACTCCAATAGTACGCTCTACATCTCTACTAGTAGCAACCCTGTTTAGGCCTGTTTTGATCTTCTGTGCGAATCATTTTAGTTTCGTTGGTGCTGGTACAAGCACATCATTTCAGTAGTGAAAGAAATGCTTGATGTTGCTAAATTCTAGAGAGGATCTAAAATAATCAAGAAGTTCGTGCCATGCTCGGGCCCTCCACTTCCAAGTATAAGCAGTGCACGATCAAATGCCACACATCTCATCAATTAGTATTATTAATAATGTTTGGCTTTCTATAAAGAAGAAAAGATTTTCAAGCCCACAATCTAAACTGAGACCCCTACAATATGGCCCCACATCACCATTGCACAGGTTGGAGACAATGTTTTTGATCTTGATCTTCTTACTTACCTTTTGCTACATCCAGGCTTAGCGTTAAGTTACTTTGATGTTATTTTTCATTTATACTACCAATCCATCCAGTAGGTTGAGCAATCAAGAAACCTTGAACAGGATTCCATACTTCTGGTTGAGCATGTGTGGATCACAGAGAACAGGTTGCAGCACATTCTCAATAAGGACATGAATCTTTTCTGCATCATCAAATCCTATCAGCTACCAGCATAGTTTAATTACAAAGGAACAGATTCTAAAGAAGTTTCATTGCTTACTACAACCAACACAATGGGGACCATTGTTGCTTAAGGGGGGACACATGATTGAGAAAGTTCCAAGTGGCATCAGAACATCTTCTGTACCAAGTCTTTCATCTGTGCTTTACAGTGCCTACTTGTGGCACCTTGTGCACCAACATCTACATATATAATTAGCCCAACTTATACACCAATCCACGCTTTTCCACAACATCCATGCTAATGTTTACTACTCCAAAGTCTGCCTTTAGTGGTGTCCAATGGCACATCGCCTCCACTGTTAATCTGACTTCCACATTGGTTCCATCACTGATCTAGCATATTGTATTGGCATCGAACACCATCACCACAATTTGTTTCAACCTCAATCTTTCATTTTTTAAAACAAAAAGTTGATCTTCATGCTATAGCTTCATGTCCCTGCAATTTTTCCTTCAATTCTAGGGTAAGTTCTTTTAATGTAGGGAAGCTGTTTCACTTGTATTTCCCAGCCACCATTGCTGCTTGATTTGTACAGAATGTACTATATGTTTAACAATTTTTCAGTTCCTTAGAAGGTTCCTCTTTCTCAAACTCATACACTCTTGTCAAAGGTTGTTGCACCTCTTTGCAGTGGACTCGTGTAAAAAATTTAAAATTATTTCAAACCATGGGGTGATATTCTTAGTATTTATAGTTATGTTTATGTCTCTTCTCCGAAAGTTGCACTCTGAGTATTATTCTAGCATAAATGTTTACTCTATCTTCTGCTTCGATAACATAGTAAAAGCTGTATTCACTATGTTGTCCCCCAGATCTCTCTTGGGGTCTGCGTTAGCGGTATCACAGCCCTGAATGTGTCAAATTACAGGAAGCATGAGACTCCTAGTTGCATTTAGTCAGTCTACCTTCCTAAATAGCATACATAGTTGCAGATATTAGTTAGGATCAATTCTCTTAAACCTATTCGTAAATTGATCATAGATGCACTTCAGAAACAAACAATTCTACGACTATTTCCAACATTTTATGGGTTACTTATTGACACAAAACATATTCACCAGGAGATGTGGGTATGAGTATGAGTATAGGGAGTGCTTGCCCTTTTCAAAATCAAGGTTATAGGGGTAGGCGGGATGTCTAATCACAAACAGAAATTGGTATATCTCGTTGTCAGCTAAGAAGTATATGATTCCGTTCATTTCTCTACTTGCACTGGTGCCAAAACATATTTGATTTTGGTAGCTCTACCTATCATTTGGGTTGCTCAGTGGAGTGCTTTAAACAATTTTAACATGATGTCAGTTGTGGATTGATTGCTTAATTGAGGAAAAATGATTTTTTCAGACTTAAATTTTATGTCTTAATGTTTTAGAAAATTTTGAACTTAAATGTACTCATTGCAAATCAATTTTCATATTTAATGAAGTTTCTTTGATATAAGATAAATTTGTAAAAATCAAGTTAAATCTTTACAATATGGCATAAAAAACTTGCCCTTAGCCTTTTTCAATTTGGCTGAGCAAGACCCTCCATAATACAAGTTACTGCACTCGAATAGGATCTTAGATATTAAATCATGGTCTAGACATTAATGGTGTTTACATTGTGTATTTAACCTAATTTTGTGTTAAAGATCATGAACTACTTATTTTTGAGCTGGCCTTAACTTAGTAATAGGTGTTTTTGTTGGGATTGCTTTAACGGGGTTGCTTATGTCAAAGTGAGAATGAATAGATCAAAAAATTAGTTTCAATTAATGATTTGTACAGAAATAATTTGTCACATATTATGCAATTTATACTTAATGTTGGGTGTTTGATTATCATTCATGTTTTATTACATTCTAAGAGTATATATATTGGGATGATCAATTTGCTTCACAAAAAATATGGAGTGCAATGTTGTACTAGAACTAAAATTTAAGCTGTACAAGTAGAGGCAGAAGATGACATTCGAGAAGTCTTCAGTGTAATCTTAAAAAAGTCTAAGAATTGGAGCTTAAAGTGAAATAAAAATGACATAGTAAAACATTTGATTTCATATCAATAGCTCCACTTTATATCACTACATAGCCGTAGTGACAAACTAACATTTGAATTCATATTAGTAGCTCTACTTAAAAACAATACATAGCATCAGTGGCAACTAAATATTTTTGTAGGTTCAAGCAAGAGTACTAGGATTCAAATGTTATAATAGGGTCAAACCAATATATCTTGTTAATGAAACTATTAAATAAGGTGGTTAGAAATGTATGGATCTATAGGTTTTGTGAATGTTGATGGCCCTAAACAACTACAATCTAAAAACTCTTTTTAAGAAAACATAAATTATATAAGTATTTTTTTGTTGTAAGAATCTAAAAAAAATTCTTGAAAATAAATAAATTATATAAGTATTTTTTTGTTGTAAGAATCTAAAAAAAATTCTTGAAAATAAATAAATTATATAAGTATTTTTTGTTGTAAGAATTTTGTTAAATGTGAGTAACATATTCATTGAACAATTGAATGAATGAAATCTTACGGTGAACATGGGGAAGACATTCATTCAAAATTTGAAAGGATGAAATATTTTCTATGTACATGGTTGTTCAGACTAAATATTGCATCTCCAAAAATTGATAAACAATCTTTTAGTGTTTGATCCAACTTTTGGTGAATGTGAGGAAGACATTATTGAAAATTTCCAAGGATGAAATGTTCTCTATGCAAATAGTTGTTTAGACCAAATATTGCATATCTCCAAAAATCTTGCATGTTATTGGATTAGTACAAACTCCGCATGGTAACTTGAAAAAATAAAGTGAACGGACATTGACACCTTTAAATTAGTTGACCATCTTGTCATCTAATGTTTTACTATGGAGAGCATTCTAGGAACAATCTTTTGAAATGAAGCACTAAGCATAAAATTGCAATTTAAATTTTCTTTCCCTTTTGCATTGCAACAACCAAGACAAATTTTGGTTACACAAAACCTAATTTAAACAAAACAAGGATTTCTCTCAATGTTTCGCATCAATTTATAGAAATCTATTATAAAATGACCATGAAGCATCTATCTAGGTAAATAGATGACCCTACAAGCGCACTTGTTTGTTTGTTTTTTGTTCCCAAGTTTCTTGATAAGTACATTGTTGTTTGAATAGTTATTATATTATATAGACTCAAAAACTGTCTAGACGATCCCTTATAACTCTAGAGGAGGGTAAACAAATGTGAGCCTCATAGGAGAATCAACACACACGAAACATATCGATCTTACCATACCCCTAGATTTATGTTGCCGACCCCAAATCTATATCCATCTTTTGGGTCATGGGTTCACTCCCATGACCCAATGAAATATGATCCTACAAGATTTTCGCAGCCAATTATGCATTCCACATAGGTGTGATCATCCACTCTTCACACTAGACTAACAATGATTTTTCTTACAATTTCATGTACAAATGTTTGTTTCACATTCTTCATTTGTGTGATCATTAATTGTTTCCTTATTGGTGTTCCCATTACACATTTGAGTGCAATTACTAGTCAACACTGTTAAGAGATTAATCATATCTAGTGTTAAGTATGCTTTATTTTTCATTATCAATGTTAATGACCATTCTCCAAGTTATAGATCTTAGGTAACTATGTTGTTAAACTTCACCATTTCATGCATTTTGGCATAAATATGGTCCAATTTGAATCTAGGATTATCATTATGTACATTGTGTTTAGTTTCCATAAACAAAGACTTAAAGAGATATCATGCTTCATAATCAATTACTAAGAAAGTACCAATTAATGGTTGAATCAAATTGAAAGAGTGTTGCATTACAAGTGAAATTGAAAGATAAAGTGTAATGATGCGATTTTTTCCATGAACAACATTATGATATAATATTTGAAAGGTTTTATTATTCCTAGATTTCGATTGATATAGTACATGGATGTGGCTTGCTCGTCGTATTATTTTATATGCTCTTAGAAACAAATGTGCGTGATTCAAACTAGATCAACATGTCACATTCATCAGTGCATGTATAAGTATGAACACATGAATGTGAATCAAAACAAATAAAAAGAATTGTAAGTTGTGAAGTTGATAGTGTTTTCAAAGTCAAATGGAGAAAAAAAAGGTCAATGCTTTCGGTAGGGTAAAAACACATTACATGGTGAAAGGAAATCCTTAATTTCAATTTGAAACATGAAAACATGTTTGCGTGCCATAACTAGATTGAATATTCTCACAAAGTCTACATGATAAACAATGACCAATTTCCATCAATTTCAATTATGCAAACTTTTTAATTATATTTTGTAGAATTTTGTTCTTTTTGTACTAATTTATCATTTGGATGACAAATATCAAAGCTTGATCTAGATTGGCAAACCTATTTGTGCATCTAATGGCTTATAAGCCTCCCATCTCACAATTATTATCAACATGGGATAACCCAACACCTTTTCATATCATATTAAGTCAAGCATGCATTTTGTATAATGTGCTATTATCTTCCATTTTGTTTGTTTCTATGTGACATATTGAAATAGATGTTTTCAGTAATAACTAGATTTTTAAAATAACCAATGAGTTTGATTATATTGTTTTAAGTATAATCAAATTGAGCCACAATTGTTTTTTATCTGCACGGAGGTTCCTCATATGGGAATATTGAGGAGATCCAAAGTTTTTTAGAGCTAAACTGATGTGGCTTTTATTGAGGAGTTTGTAAACTCCCCTATATCGCTCACATACAAAAAAATCTTATTAGGTAGCTCTAGTAGGCTTACCAAGGATTGGTTTGAAGCCTTTCCCACTAGGCATACTAAGTGAGCAGAAGTTATTGAAGGAAAAATATCTAAAGGAAAAAGTGTCCACCACCAAAATGGTGGACAAAGTTTCAACAATATTTATAAAGGTGGACATAGCCCATGATAATGTGGGTATCAATGCATGTGGGTAGATTGTTAAAACCCATGCCGAAATATTAAGCCGTTGTTTTTGGCATGACTGTTGTGGGAGCCATAATAAACCCTTGTTAATGAAACTAAAAAACAAAAGATGAGGTGAAGTTCATGATTGCACATTTTAAGAATTAACATATATTAACTAACTTATGGATCATGAAAATTTTGAAACAGATACAAGAAAATACAAAATATATGATAGGTCCTAAGAGATCTTCCACTTTTCTATTTTGTAATCGTGGAGATAGTGAATGAGTTTTCTAAGAGGATCTTGGTTTATAAATAAGGTAGCTTTAATGAACTATTAGTATGTTAGATTCAATTTAATTAGGAAATTGCTTATACTCGTGCCTTTCTGGAAAAGGTTGTTTTCTCTTTACACAAAGTTCTACCACAAATCAAGTCTAGGGTTACGTGTCTGATCTTACTCTTGCTTGTACCCTAGTTATTTTTTTTGAGTTAATATTAATACGGAGAAAAACATTACCAAGAAAAAATCAACCTTAGAATGTGGGGTTTAGGAATAGTTGATGATTTAGGAAAATATTCCTTTTAATACTATATTTGTCGCGAGTATGACCATCCATATCAAAATTTCCCTAATTCACCAACCCACATTTTACTCCTCGAACATGAAGAACCTAATTTGAGCCATTTATCGAAATCCAGCTTGCCATGAACATTTAAAAATGTTTTAATGTGCTTGCTGTAACAAAAAAATACTGCTTATTGAGGAAATTGAAATAGCACTAAATGAAACAACACGAATAACCGCCCATATCTTGAAAATAACTCTCAATTTCGACTTCAAATTAATTATGAAGGTACATTGATTCTTTGAAGCAAAATTAATTTTGAAGGTACAATGTTTCTTTGGAACAAAATTAAATTTGAGCTTTGATCTTATCAATGATTTTATTTGAGGATTGTTTTTTTATCTTATTTAATTCAATTACTCCAAGGTAGATGGATTTCCGATGTTTGTCTTCTTCCCGAGCTTGGTTATCAAGTCGAGATGGGAGTGACAAAAATAATACCTCTACCTTTATAGTTGGTTTTGTCTTATGACATTACCACAATATTTGTAAAGGTAAAGGAATCTTTCTATGTCTCAACATACCTATAAAATCTACTTAGGGTATGAGACTCCTTGTGGGAAAAAGAGAACTTACACTTAATCTATATATTAAAAACTAAAAAACTTACAATTGTGCACTAGTGAAAGAGGATTGGTTTTGTATGCGCAAAAAATTAGGGCTCTCAAACCATAATCACCACCTTGCCTTGCCAACACCTCACTGTGTTTCACATGGTCCAATTTTTTCCTTGGCATTGAATGGTTGGAAAAAAAGTTTGACCGAGCCTTGCTTATTGATAAGAAAATATGTACTTTTGCAATAGATTTGACCACTACGTGTCTATCATTTCAAGAGCTTTGCTTTTAGCCCATCTTCCCATCAAGTTCGAGATCGAATGGATCATTATACAACCTATAAATGTCAAGGCACAATTATATCTCAACACTACTCTCTTCTATCATTCTATAAGCCCATCAACAATTTATCTTTGTATCTACGGTTGATAGGCAATTGTTTTCCGTTGTAATGCTCGTGAAGCTTCACACCATGAATTCCTTAGAATTTAATAGGAATTAGAGAATTCTCCTTTCAATTAGGATTCACTAAAGGAAGCTTCTCTATGGAGACACAACCTCAAAGACAAAGAACACTATCAAGCTTGTGGCGCTTATAGTGGAGCTTGCATGCATTGGTTAAAAATTAAAGACAAACAACTAAATATATTTTTTTGTCTCCTTTGTTCCAAACAATAAATTGATCGACTTAAATCCAAAAAAAAGGATAACACTCTTCTTACTTTGATTCTTGACATTCTAAAATCCTTTTCTCTCATCATCATGTAGTGTTTTTTTCTCAGCCTTCCACATTTGAGAGGGGTAATGCTCTATCCCAATGCCTTCACGTGGTTCCTCGTGTTCTTATTGATGGATAATGAGTGGCTTATGACCATTTGCTATCTATCGAAGAGCTCCATGAGGCCAATATGCATATGGCTGTTGATAAAGCTCTTGGGATTAATGGGTTACCTTGTGAGTTATACTAAGAGTTATGGGATCTTGTGGGGTTAGATCTACACAAAGTTTATCTTGAAGTGTTTCATACCAATGCCTTCACGTGGTTCCTCGTGTTCTTACTGATGGATAATGAGTGGCTTATGACCATTTGCTATCTATCGAAGAGCTCCATGAGGCCAATATGCATATGGCTGTTGATAAAGCTCTTGGGATTAATGGGTTACCTTGTGAGTTATACTAAGAGTTATGGGATCTTGTGGGGTTAGATCTACACAAAGTTTATCTTGAAGTGTTTCATACCAACACTCTTGGAAAACTGATTAATGAGAACAATGTCAAGTTCATATTTAAAGTTGGAGACTCAAAGCTTATTTCATGTTGGCAACCCATTACATTGGTCAATGTATTATACAAAATCATTGCCAAAGTTTTGGAATTAAGAGTCAGATACCTTCTTCCCCTCATTATTCATCATGAACAAATTGAGTTTATTTGTAACAGGTACGTCCTTGACAACATAATTGGTATTTGGGAAGAAATAAAATAAGAATGTCTCATTGTAAAACAATGTTCATCAAAATTGAATTCGAAAAGGCCTATGCCAAAATCGAACAATCCTTTATTTTTGCAATGTTACAGGATTTCAAGTTTGCTCTAGATTTTTAAGTACTATTAAAATCATTTTTCAATAATTTTGGGGCTTGTAACACTATCAATAGTGTCCAATATAATCAATTTGGACTATTTAGGTCTATTTGTCAAGGTTGCCCTCTTGTCCCTTCTCTTTATGTTTTGGTTATTGAAGGGCTTAATTATCTTCTTGCAGATCATACTTCCAAAGGATTAGTTAAAGGTATTGCCCTTCCTCATTCTTAGAATCAAATGGTTAGCATGCATTTGGTGAAGATTTCTTTCTCACTTTGAGTAAAGAGGATTCCTCCATCGATATCTGTTGGGATATCTAAGGGTATAGGCCAATCCTAAGGGTAGTAAAGGATTTCATAAAGCTTCTTGGGATATCTGTTGCAAGCCTAAAAAACTTGGTGGTCTTTGGATTCTTGACATTCAAACCTAAGGTCAGGAACTTTGTGCTAAATGGATAATCTAAGCCCTTGAAGGAGAAGAATCCTATAAATTTCTCCTTATGTTCTACATAAATCTTGGTAGCCCTATGAGAAAGCAATCCTAGAAGGATTTAAATCTTCAATATTTATTACTCACACAAGTCCTTGTTAAAATTTTGGGTACTATTTTAGCCAAAAAGCCTTTGGAAAGCTTAGGAATTACTCAAAAGGCATTTAATTTGGGACGGATATGGATTCTGATCTCAATTCTCTTTCAATTCCCACTTCATTTGGTGGTACTTTGTGTTGTCTTATTATAGTGCACCATTTGCTTTGGTACCTTGGATTAGAAGTATGGGGTTGTTCATGAAATGTATCAGTCATCTTTGACTTGCTTTACAAGCAATCAAAGGATTGGATATCTTAGCCCACTCTAAGAGATAAATTGTAGCTTCAAGCTAGTGATCATAAATCAATAATGGAAAATCAGAATGTGATACTAGTAACTTGATCTACAACTTCATAAGATTGGTGGTAGGGATGATGGAATGCTTGAAAATTTCCAATTGAGACCCCTTTTCATCAAAACAAACCTCGATTAAATTACAAACTTCTTTTCTCATAGAATATGCAAATGGAGGGCCTAAATGACCTCTGTAAAGTTAATTCCTTTAAGTGTGGAAAAAGGGATTTTTAAGAGTGTGGGTTGCTAACATTGAGCCAAAACAAACTCATTTCCATTGGTGTATTCTTCATCAAGGATTTTCAGTTGGCTCTCACTTGGTACAACTTAGAATATCACACCTTATTTCGCCAATTGCCATCACCTTGAATCAATCAAGCATATCTTTGGGTTTTACAAGTGCACCTAATCTGTCTGGTAGTGGATTCACACCCTCTTTCAACCCTTCCATTATGAAATGTTCACTTTAAAAGTGATAATTTTGGATGACTCAACATTTATTCCTTCAAAATAGACACGAATTTGGTACATCTTTTATTATAAAATTCTCTTCCAACTCTAGAAAGATATAAATGATGTTACTTTCAATCATACTATTCTTGATGATAAATTTTTAATTCCTAATAGAGTTCATATTATTTCTAATGTTACGTTCTAGATTCATGTGTAGGCGAAGAAAGTACACTTGGAGGTCACCCATATCCAAAAATTATTGGATCATTGGGTTAGTGCCCCTTGGTAACTTTAGGCTCACTTCACCATCCCCCTCGGGGCCATGGATTTGGTTAACGAGGAAGGACTTCCTTCGTAGTAGACATCATAGTTCTCTCCTAGTTCGCAATTTCCATCTCAAGACCATTGGTCTCACCGTGGCGGTAGTGGCCACACACTCAGTCAGACCCTACTAGTTTGGTGATGCCATTACAACATAAATTTCCTCACTTGGCGTTGGCCATTTCCCCTACCCAATAAGATGGCGAAGATGAAAAAAGATAAAGATAAGGAAGAGGATGTATGGAACCTGAATCCTCATGGTATTAGTTGGGGGTTGTGGTAATAAACCAGGTGACCCTTTGAACCCTCCGACTATGCTTATTGTGGCTTTTGTGCTTTGTAACACAAGCAACGTAAATATAGAAGTCATTTTGTTGAAATTTTGCTATAGTAATTTCTACCACTTCAACCTCAAATTACTTATATATAGTATCCACAATATTTGGCCACTCAACTAAAATATAACTTTCTTCAGACCTATACCAAATTTATTCTTTGATCAAACCTCATGCATGTCTTTTTTGAAGTGATTAACATTATAGGGAAATATAAGTGGACCCTTTTGACTAAATCCATGTAATTCCTTTTGATTGAATACATATATTTCATTTTTCACCTCCAAGATATCACCCAACAAAGGCTCACACAAATAATCTACACAAATTAAAAAATAATTTTATTGTTGTTTCAATTCTCTTCTTTTCTTATATAAAATGTACCTTTTTAAAGAATAACTAGATTTGTTTGTATTGTTGTGATAAGAAATTACGCTTTTATACCCAATTTTATATACTATGCAATAATGACAATTTATAACGAACACAAAAAATCCTAACAATATGCCACTCTTGCACTCGCCAACAATTTTTTAAAGATAAATCGCTAAAAATGAGTAGGGTTTTAATGTTAGAGAGGGGAACTAGATTATTTAGAAAGACTATTGATAAAGTGCTCTGAATCCATATAGAAGAAAATTAAAGTGTCTTCAAGCTTCTCTATAAATCTTAGGACCTGAAAAGTTTCACAAGATAGGTGTGTGATTTTCAGATACCTTCATGGCCAAAACTATCTCATAGGGATACAAACTCATCCTCTAGGTTTGCATACTCAATTTAAATAACGAGATCTACTTCGCTTCCATTTGACAATCTAGTTTTTGGGTCTATATTTGTGTGATGACTACATTGTCATGAGATGTGTCTTATCCTTTCTTTAAAACCATAATCTTGTGCCTTGGACGCTAAAAGGGGGTTGATGGATTTTGAGTTGGACTATCTCACCCCAACCCTGATAATATGATGAGTAAAGGAACATATCACACATAATTATATTAGAAATTAATGAGGGTAGTTGTTCATTTTAATTCATCATTTTTCAAACCAAAGTGGTGCCAAATGGCTATATGCAATAGGAAGGAGAGACATTTTCCTAAAATTCCTTTTTTTGTTAGAATTGAAATTGAATAGAAACTCAATTGACAACTTCACTACGAATATGAAAATAATTCTAAGCTAATCAATTAAAGTAAGCAACATAAAGTAACTCTAAATACGTGACTACATAATTCGTCAATTCTATAATTCTTTCAATAGTAGAAAAAGTAAATGCATTCAATTAAACCCTTCTTGGATGAAAGTGGCCCTATCTCTTTCCTCTGATTTGGATCTTAAGAACTTATCAAATATTTGTTAACATAAATATGTTGTAAATTGGAGTTGTATTGATATCACAATGTTGTTAAAAAAATATGAAGATGAATATTTTTTACCTTGAATTCTAATGGTATATTTATTACACTGTTGCTATAGGCATTTTTTCACCGAGCGTTTCTTTTCCGTTTTCATTGACAAATTTGTGCGGATGCTGTTTTTTGCCAAATCCCGTTCCATTGGCTTCTATCTTTCGTTGCAAAAAATGTGTATGCTGGATTTTTCTGCCACTGGGAAATTTGTTAGCCAAGAAATCTCATGACCGCATTTTCCATGGCCTACAAGAACCTCTGCGTTCATGCGCAACAATTGGTGGATGTGTCTTTATGCTCCTTCCTCACCTTCTATTCTATGTAGAATGCAGTTTGTTATTTGGATTCAAATTATGCTTCAGGTGGGAATGTCTGACAGATGTGTTGCGAGACCCCTTTACTTTTTCTAGCATACTCTCGTCCTTTGCAAAAAATGGGAACTTTCCCAATCCTAAAACTTCAGCCTAGAGCATCACATCTATTATCTAAATCCCGATCAATGTCAAGGGATTATCCTTCATTAGCGAAACAAAATGGATTCCTCATGCGCTTTTGTTTTTCCATCTCACCGTGGCAGAAATCTGAACACATGCGATACATATTAAGGGTATTTTTGCATTTTTGAAATAGCATACGATGAAGACAATCCTTCGAATTCATTGAAGCTGATGGGCTAGTATTATGCAAGCTTGTATCCGCCTGAGAAAATGAGAAAAAGTCATGTTGAAAACAGTCCGTGGCCATAGTTGTTCGAAGTGATGAAGGCTTCCTCTCATTTTCTTGACGCTTGTGGAGATTGTGGGTGGACCCTGAAATCACTTTTGATGCCTTGACCTGAATGGCCCAAGGCATGTGAGTTGTTTGACAAAATACCTCAGGTAGCTGTCATCTCATTGAATGCAATGATTTCAGGGTATTCACAAATAGGGATTGTGGAGAAGGGCTTGGAAACTTTTAAGTAAATGAATTTCAAAACCAAGCTCCACAAGCTTTGCAAGCATTGTCTTACCTTGTGCCAAAGTGGGATCTTTAAAACTGGGTGTGTGCATTCATAGGAGAATTTAAAAAAAGGGATTGTTGACAAATGTAGCAGCTTGGAATGTCCAATTGATATGAGAAGAAGAGTTTACATGGTGGTTGTATGTTGTGAGCAGAATGTGTAGCGCCATCCATTGCAATCTCAACCTCATAGAAAATATTGCAAAATGTTTTTGACTTGTTGATACAAATATTTTTTGCAAAAGATCTTTTTAACGTGTAAACAATATTGAAAACAAGATCCATGGCAAGATGGATATTTAAATCTAATAACAATATCAAAATCAAAGGGGGGAGACTTTAGAATATGGTTTTTGAATTATACTTGCAGCGTTGGAAATTTACATTGTTATTCAATCTGTTTCTACTGCGCATACTCTCGACTTGTGGAAAAATAAAAGCTTTGGAAAAGGGTATGGACATCCATCAAAGCTTTAGAATGGCATTGACACGCTTCAAAATTGTGGTGCCTCTGCAAGCTCCTTCCCTACCTTATGGTCTATGTAGAACAAAGGAATGACACCTTGGTCATTCTTCAGGGGGGGGCGGTTGGGGGGAGAATGTTGGTGAGATGGGAAACACAATAGGCCTACATGACATGTCGAGTTAGCTGACAAGGTATTTAGGAGAGGTGTTGGCGATGCCATGGATATGGGACATGCACAAAAGGAGTCATCCTTAAGAAGTATTGAGACTATTTGACCAAATGCATGCGAATTGTGACAAAATGGTTCATCTCATATAATGCAATTATTTCAATAAACAAGGCACAAAGATGAATTGACAAAATGTTTTTTAAAAAAGTGGTATGTTTAACAAAAGGATTTTAAAACTTTGAAGCAAACGTAATGCAATTGGAAGATGTAAAGCCAAACTCCACAACCTTTACCATCATACTCGTTTTGTGAACATGGGAACTTCAGAGTAGGTATGAATATACAATAAATTATAATGGAAATGGGATTTTTGTTAGATGTTGTAGTTGCAAATGCTTTGATAGGTATGTATGTAAAATTTGCAAGTACATAAAATGTATGGGAACCGTTTGATAAAATCCCTCAAAAAATGTGGTTTTATGGTTTTTTACAATTGCAGAATATGCACAAAATAAAGTAAGCAGTTCCCCACAAGTAAGATAAGTTTAAAAAAAGGTTGCAAGATGAGTATTTTAGCTTGCTCCGCCTTCCCCTCTCCTCTTTAGGACATGCATCATCTTTAAATTGCTACTACCACTCTAAAAATACTCATTCACATTTAGTTAATATGTGAATATGGACGATGCCTCATATTTAACTATTGGCAATGCTAGACGTTATGTAACCCTTGTTTCTCTTTTATCTGATTCTCCAATTTTATTAGTAGCACCAATTAGGAAAATCTATGGAGTTTTCAATCATGGTCACCCGAGCCAGGGCTAAGAAACAGATCAGAGCAGAGCACGTGTAGTCAAGATTCATTACCTGTCTGACTCATCTTTGTTGTTTCTTTACGCTCCTCTTACAAACAAACTCGATTGTAAAGTCTAAAACCATAAAATACGTCACGCCACGCTATCATCTAAAGTATAATATTTCTCAAACCAAAAAACAAAGAGAGCGCTGAAGCAAACGAGTATCAATGAATTACCACTGATTCAAAACAAAGCCCGCGAGATGGTTGGAAAAATTGATAGAGACTTAGATTCCTTGTTGCTGAATATTCCGTATGATTGACATGTTGCTCAATGTGGGTGCAAAAGAAAGGCAAAACGTTCCCGTCATATCCACAGGAATCAGATAATTCTTTTCCAGAAGAGTCAAAGTGGCCCCATCCAAAAAATGAAAATCCACGGTCGACACGGTCACTTTTTGACGCTTTGAGAAATATAATAGGTGTCCTATATTTCCATCTGTTCCGACCGGGGAAGATGTCGGGTGCCCGCCACGAACACGTCTCTCACAACTACGTATGCATCTGCCTGCAGTCGTGTCACTATTGTTCCCGAGTCCAAAATGACGCCGCCCTTCCTTGAGTCGTCGAACTCAAACACCTTATGTGGCAGAAACACTAGCATCAAAAGGATATAATAGAAAGAAGGGAGTCACCGGTTTTTGAGAAGCGGGATACGGATGGCCTCGGCGTGCAAGATGGACTGCGGGCCGAATTGGGGAGTTCCCATGGATTCAGATGCCCGATCAACGAGGAAATAAGAAAACTGAGTGTCTTATTGCCCGAGCTGGGTGGGGAAGGAGAGCGTTCTTGTCCCCGTGTTTGAGAATCCCTGTGGCTCCCATGAACAACGCTCAGTTGTCATGTCCGCACTTGATACCCATGTTTTGAACAATTGAGCTTCCAAAAGTGAGCCTCTTCGTAACGAAGCTTCTAGCGGAGTATGACCCGTCTCCGTATGCGACCTAATACGCACACCCATGGTTACTGCAGTTTGACATCGCCAACTCACCGTAGACAGTTGAACCACAAGAAATAAAGGTGAATGAAGCGAAAGAGGAGGGATCGAAGAGCGGGTTGGCTTGGTTCTAGCAATCATTGCATGGTTGGCACTGCACCTACACCACGTCGTTACCCGTGTCGAGCACCATGTACTACCCTCTCATAGGTGTTCCCAAGCCTATGCGTGTGAAACACAACAACTGTAACATCCCCCCAATACCACGACGTATCCTTACTTCCCCCAGGTGGAGCAACTGCTAGTTATAATATATGCTTGAAGTTAGAATTAAGATTGGAAGACATGCTAGCCTCCTCTAAACCCATGGGAGAGAGAGCTAGCTTGAACAAATGTGCATAAAAAAAGTGAAGGGTAACAAAAACATATCATAAAAAAGACTACACTCATGCACCACAAAAGCACAACAAAAGACAATCAAACAAAAAGAGGAGAACACCAAATTCATCATCAACATGGAGAAGAGCGGATGAGACATCCAATAGTGTCATAGAGCGTGGTCCAACCATATGATGCATATTTACAAAATCTTCAAAAACCTTATCATCCCTTGAAATCAATCATCCCTCCTTATTACTCATCCCATTCGCCTAAATTCTTCTTTTGGAGGATTTTCAAAACCATTGGGTTTTCTCTCCAAGGATGGGGAAGGGGGTTCAAACCATATGGACCACCTTCCTCACCTCAAACTATATGGACCACCTTCCTCACCTCAAACTATATGAACCACCTTCCCCACTTCAAACTATGTGAATCACCTTCTCCACCTTAAATTATATGAACCACCTTCCCCACCTTAAATTATATGAACCACCTTCTCCACCTCAAACCATATGAGGGGATAAAAGAGAACCAACATGACTTGACCATCAAGCCATGAGGTTTAAGAGGGAAATTCTCTCCCTCTTCCCCAAACAAAACTACCAAATTCATCAAGCCATATGATGGACGAAGAAACAATCAAAAGAACCAAAAAAACAAGCATGCAACACATAAAACAAGAACATACATTTAACAATATCAAATCTACCATTTATGTGCAAAAATAATACAAGGATTAAAGATCCTACCTTGAAAAATATTTCCAATCTCTAAGCTTCTCCAAATCCTTGTCCAAGCAAGAACTCTAACTCCAAAAGCACTCCAAGCACAAAAATGACAAGAAAAAAGTTCCCTTCCTCCTCCATGAGGAAGTATGTGAAGAAAACAAGGCACTCTTTCTCACAAATGAGGGAGTGACATGTGTCACCCCTTTTCCCTCCAAGTCAAGATTCCAAAAAAGAAAGAAAGAAAAGATAAAGCTTCATGTTAGCATTACTCCCCCAAATTACCCAAAAAGAAAGTAAATCAAACCCATATAATTTTTAACAATACACAACTCCCAACCATTATTACATGAATGGTGACAAGAGAGATCAAATGGGAGGGAAACTCCCATTTGGCCTTGAAATTAACCCCCATACCTAATAGGTAGGGTCCAAGGGCTCATTTTTATGCTAAGCGAATCCCCAAAATCAAAAGGGGTCTTTAAAAATGTCAAAAATAACCCAATTTCGGGTTTGACATTTTTTGACACATTAGTTGAGGATGTGGGGCCCACTCAAGAGTGCGTATGTGACCCCAATCTTCATTAATTAAGCAAACTCTTAAACTAATACATCCCTAATACAAGTTGGGACCATTAGGTCCCCCAACCTAAATTTTAACAAAAATTAAACTAAACACAATTAATTTTACAGAATATACAACATTATAATCTAAGGGTCACTCATGGTGCCCAAACAATACATGCAACCAAATAAAGTTTCACACAACTAACATGGTTAAGGCTCAGTGTCGTGGGTTGCTTGTGCGCATTCGCGTAGCCGCCCTGAAACCCATGTTCTCCTATTCCTTGTAAATTTACACTCATTGCAAACATTAAACGCATCTGTCCAATAAAATATAAATCAACTACCCAATAAATCAAACGAAGTATAAACATGCTAACTATGCTAACACATCATCAATATGACATTGAAAATGAGAAACATCCACAATTTCACATAAATTCACCATGTGTTAGCCATTGCAGTACATTTAATGGCATATATCCATGCTATCATATGAATCATGATCACATCAAATAACCGAATAATCCATAACATCAAGATGTGCGACAAAACCACGTGTCCATCATATATCCAATAAGGTAAATCACGTAGTAACATGTTAATATCCAAAACATCTACTGAAATGTACTACCATTCTAATCAAAGCTAATTTGGCGCTACGCGCCCTAAACATCTTGCATATCCACGAATGATCAAATATCATAACATAACATCAAAATGTGCCATAATCCATGTCCAATCATCAAATATGAGTATAGAGTCAACATATAAACTAAAACAAGAATGTGGGCACTACACCTTCTGAGAACATTGCGTCTTCATCACAAGTAAGAATACATGTTTTTCAATTACCTTTTTCATTGTTGCAATTGAAAAATTATTAATTGCAGTAAACTTTATGTCCAAGTTGATTTTATAAATACAAACTTTATGTCCAAGCTGATTTATAAGTAATTAACGCATTAATAATTTTTCAATTGCAACAATGAAAAAGGTAATTGAAAAACATGTATTCTTACTTTCGAAGAAAATGCAATACCATCAGAAGGTGTCGTCGAAAAATCCAACCGCAACCATGGCGATCTCCTTAGTGGGCATGCATAACAAAAATGCATAATTCAGCTTACTAATAACCAAATGGACAAAATTAATACTTACATATATTTTTTTATGTGTGCACACACAATAGAAGAGTACGATGTCTGTAGCGTCTTATTCTGTTGCGAGAACAATCACAATATTTTATCGAAATGTCGTTTTTATCTTGCAATAAAAGGATGTCTACCATTTCACAAATGCATCATATATAGTGCATATCAAACAATTAAACAATTAAAAACAAACATGTACATAACAAAAAAAGAGTTAAAGTGTGTACATATCATATTAACATGTCATTCATGGCAAATGCCAACAACACTACCACTTCTTCGTTCTTGGTGACCCTATACACTTGACCTACATCCTACCTCTATTCACCTTTAGATGGGGTAAGTGCAGCAAGTTGGGGGACCAAAAAGTGGACATCAAATCCCGAATTTCATGAACTACGATCGCAGTCTATTTTGCTAGGTTTGGGAAGTCCCGAACTAAAACCGCGATCACGGTTCTAAAACACGATCGCGGTTTATAAATCGCAATCGCGGTCCCCTGATACAAAAAATAACCATGATTCATTTACCAATAGGTCAATTTAGAACTGTGATCGCAATCCTGACTTGTTGGCTAGATTTTCTCCATAGCACAAAACCTAGGGAGTCATGAGATAAATCTCCCTCATTTACCAGTGAGGCTCCCATGTCAGATTTGTCAATTAAAATATGTTAGTATCTATATGGAGTTTTACTTTAATTTTTCAGCGCATAAACCATAGCTGTACCGTTCTGCAATAAGTAAACAGTTGTTTAAAGAAATGAAATATTTATAGAAGGGAAAGGGAATTATATAAACACAGAGAAGAAATGGGGAAGATGTGCATCCCAATCAATATATAACAGAGTTGATTGCATGCACATAGAAAAAACCAATATATATAAACACAGAATTATAAGCAAAGGTAGCTCTAGATTTAGATATGAAATAACACAAAGTTTACTAAAAGATCTAAGATATAAAAACTAGAAACACAATACACCATGACACAAAGTTCTCTGGAAATCTGCTCCTGTATATTTCTTTTCTTCAAGTGGCTCTCAAGGGTTTCAACACAAATTCTAGAACACAAGGTTGCTGCTTACAAATTATGATTCTTAACCCAGAGGTTCTTCTCCTACTTATAGAATGTACGAGGGAAAGTACAAATGGAAAATTCAACTGAACTAAAACATAAACAAGTAAAGATGACATGTGGCAATCATTCTCCACTAAATTCTCCTTAAGTAACACATGTATCACTTAACTAACAAAATTATTCCACATAAATTTAAGTAATGGTTTCAAAACCAATAACATTAAAATTTTACAATTTCATCCGGGAACTTGAAAAATAGAAGAAGAAAGAATAGAAGAAGACGTCAAGCCAGCTGTAACATTTATGTCTTCTTTTTGTTCTTATATTGGATATATTTGTCGAACATGTGATTCAGCATCTTCCCATCTATTTTAGCCATCGCTTCCTTTTCTGTCCTGAACTACAACAATCATTCGTTCAACACCTTGATACACGCTTCCAAATCCTCCAAGCTCGGCCCGAACCTCATAATATCCGCCTGTATTACCACAAGTTTGCTAATAGAATTCATTGTGAAAGGCTTAGTAGCTCCATCAATTCTTCCTTGTACCATCAGAAGAGACCTTTCCAGGGAATTAGGCACTTTGCTAGGAACGATCCGTACGTATGAAGTAACATTTCCGACCACTTCCTCCTCAGTGAAAGCAATGATATGGTCTAGTAGGGACGACATCTTACTCTCAAGTGTCTGCATCCTCTTCAGCAAAACTCTACAGATCTCCAAACGGAAAGATATTGCAAACTCCAACTGCTTCCCCTTCTCAATTGATCCATCCAGTACAATCTGTTCTGCAACCAATACTTCTCCCGATAGCTTGTTGATTTCGGCCAAAGTACTCATGTTACTCTCAGCAATTATGTTCATATCTACTATGCTCGTCACCAGTTGCTTCAACTGATTTGCTGCATCATTCATAACCTTCAGGAGGGCTGGCACCTCTCCAAGTTGTATAGAATCTTGACGAATAATCAGATTCTTTCATTCGTCAATAGCTTTCACTTGATTGCTTGCATCCTCCATCTCCTGCATAAGATGATCACTCACCTGCTCTGTAACGGGCTGAGTAGAAGATTTAGCAACCTTGACTACGATCTCGCCCAACTGAGATACTTGCTTCTGAAGCTCGTCTTTCTTCGCCTTTTCTCTGTCAAGCCTAAGGAATAGAGAATCTATCAATGTTTGTGTATCCTGCTTCAATCCATCTGTGGTGGCTTGACCAATGGGTACTCTAGTTACTGTTACATCTTCTGTCGTGAGCTCATCCTGCTTTCCTTTCGCCAGAACTGACATCTCAGCAAACTTCTGCCCCGACTCCTCAATGATCAACCTTGAAGTTACCTTAGCAACTTTAGGTCTTTTGTCTTTTCCGCCTAGACTCGGGAGTAGCTGCAAGTCGTGTTCCTCCAAGTTCATTTCCACTCTAGCTTCTGGAACCAACTGTGAAGCCAACCATTCTGAGAAGTTACTTCTCGGAGAATGAAAAGTTGCTGAGTGCACTACTATCTCCCGCTTTGTTTCCTCTCCATCAGAAAGTGCTATAGTGTTATGGTTGTCATCTTTTGAATCATCCAAGGACAAATCTCTTTTGAACTCCACCATTTGCAACTTCAAGATCTCTTCTGGAACATGTGCTGAACGGAGTGGCTGAGGAGAGAAGATGAATGTTGTCGGATTCAGTGGAGGCATGGAATTGCCCTGCTGATGTGCAACAGTTGGTGAAGTACTGGATGCTAGAGAAGTCAGAACTAAAGTCATAGCCGTGGAAGTGATCTTATCCTTTAATTGAGATCTTTTGTGCACCTTCGTCTTCTCGGACCTTCTGCTGCTTTCTCCTTCATGCTTTTGCTTGAGGGAATCTCATGTGTTGAAGTTGCTCGTGATTTGATTCATCGAGGCAATATCCTTTCGTCAGCAACCAGTTTGAAGTGTTCACCAGAACAATGCTAGACCTTTCCTTAATTGTATGGCATCCCCCTACATTATCTTGAAGTACGCCTCTATCTCCTCCCATTTGATGGTAAGTGTCAAGTAACACATTCCCATCATCTTTAAGATCCGCAGGTATCCGCGCTAGTCCAAAGTCGAACACTTGCCTTGTTGATAGCCTGCTGAAATCCTTCTTTCTAACCTCGTACTCACTTTTGCACTTCATCCAGAAATCCTCTAATAAAGGCACATGTGCGTACTCCTGGGAGATCATCTTCCTGACTACTCCAAATGGATCGAAGTTCAGCCGTGCCGGGAAGAACTCTTGCTCATACTTGGATAACATCTCCGTCTCCATCCCTCGAGCTCTATGAATGCTCTGGCAACTATAATGTCCCATAGTGATTGGGAAGAAGCCCGTAGACTTGTGCCGTTTTGACTGAAGGTCGTGTATCTCCACAAGTTGTTTGCTCAACTCCATGGTGATCAATCTATCATTCGGATATCTGGGCAGCTTAACCGGTTCTCCAGAAAAGCCAGTAACCCTGAGGTATGTGAAATCTGTAAATTGAATGAATAGATTGTCAATTCTGGATACAGCTTCCCACGCTTCTTTGCTCACCCTGTTGGCGTTTAGGTCCCTGTCTAGCCTGCAAATGAATTCGTAGCAGAATCCATGATTGACCACTTTGAAATATTTCTCGCATGCAGGTACAGTAAGCTGTGGGTAGCACTCGAAAATGGGGTCCTTAAAAAGAACGCCACATCTATCCAACTTGGAGAAGATGCCTTGTGAAGCTGCATCATACACCAAGTAGAAAGTCATTTTGAAGCTGAAAGTACACTTCACGTTTTGGAGTTGCTCACCAATGTTGTCGTTAATGATTTCCGACCAATTGATTATGGAATCAACCTTGTTGACTTCAATGGTCCTGATGAAAGCACACATCCATGTACGGAAAGTGTGAGCATTCACCTCGCCATTTATCCTACATAACAATTTGGCAATATCATCTACCTCCTACATCAGATTGGACCGCGGAAGAGTTCTTGGGAACTTAGGAGACCTAGGCTTCTTCATGTATCTTTTGTTCATTATGTTCACGCAGTCAACTCTATGTTTCTCCCACCTTCTTCCGGCATCCTGAATGCTAATGGAAGTCACCACCTTTCGCGCCGAAATCTTCAAACAATAATTGATGAACTCTGCGTCCAACCGAATTATTGTTTTCTCCGTAGCATCTCGCATTGATCTGGATGAAGGATGGTATGACCTAGCACACTCCATAACGAACTCTGACAACTGGGCTATGTATGGAAATGCTGCAGCTCGAATAATTCCACTGCTTTTAAGTACACACATGAGTGAAGTCTTTCCTGCTCTAGATCTATCAATCAATTGGGAAAGAGGTTCCGAACCTAGATCTGTGTCTCCTATGTCTGCAAATTTGGAAGTGATGCATGACTCCGTCGTGCTTTCTTTTTCATCCCTCTTTGTCATGGCTTTGTCTAAACAATTCTTTTTCTTCTTATTCGATCGGAATTCTTCAAAACTGGTGCAGATCTGGATAGTTCTTTAGATTCGGAGGATGTATTCAATGTATTGGACATTGATTAAAGCTCATTTTCTTTTGTAAAGCACCTGTAACGAATTCCTGCAATTAATTCAGACAAAGATGGCAACCGGAATATGAACAGTGAATTTTAATCATAAAAATCTGCATAATTCAAGCCTGCTGCCCCAAAAATTGATGTTTTGTTTGCATGCAAAGTGAGCATGAATTTTTCCAACTTCACCTGAGTATATCACTTATGCAAACAATTATCCAGACACAAATCAACTTCCTTCAACCTGTGCGCCAAAATTGGAAGCTTTTAGCATTGATTTCAGCTTCTTTTGAGTAAAAATCCTCTTCAAATGGGGCGCACTTTTCCTCTAGGCTGCACTTCTTTACCTGTGAATTACTTAATTCATCCTTATGGCAGCCCCTGCTTATATAACCCTTGTGATTCTATAATTAATTAATGCCTTTGCTATTACTGGCAATTAATTAATTAATTAATAAGCTTCACTCTTCAAATGGGGCACCTATTTTGTGCATGCTTATGGCTGCCATTAAATAAATTAAATTTATTTAATTTTAGACTTCTGCTTCCAGTTAACTCAAGCCTCACAGTATACTTTGACCTTAGCCACTGAAAATAGGAATAATTTAATCTTTTAATACTTTAAAAAGTATTATTTCTCCCAAAAGGAGTGCACTTTTTGACATAAAGGGGCTGCCATTAAATAAATTAATTTATTTAATTTTAGAACAGTCTATTTTCAACCACTTTTTGTCCTTTAACCTCCGTTGACTTTTCCACAAGCCTGGGCGCCTATTATGGGTGAATAATTAATTAAATTAATCAATTTAAAGGCTGCCTTTACTTCTCCAAAGGGGGCGCACTTTTTGACATAAAGAATTCTATTTTTAAGAATCACATGACAATGGGATTATTTACCCTACAAGGCAGCCCTGAAAATCCCATGATTCACTTAAGTCATTTAACTTTCATAATGAGATTGTTTACCCTGCAAGGCAGGCAATAAAATCCCATGATTCACTTAAGCCATTTTTCTTTTATTCCATAATGGGAATTTTTACCCTGCAAGGCAGATAAGAAATTCTCGCCTGCCTGCTACCTCTAATTTTCCCATTGTCACTTAAGTGGCATTGCTTCCATGGGAAAAAGTACCCTGCTAGGCATGTACAAAATTCCCACCTGCCTGCTGCTTCTAATTTTCACATGATCCACTTCAAACCTTTTTCCAAAAATGCAGCCAACCCAGAAGAGGCTTTTTGGTGCACGACTTCGTCTTTTCCTAGTGAACCAGACCTCCGATGGCGACTTCCTTCTGGCACAATGAGCGTATGCGATCTCTAGCTACTCCAGGATAAGAATCAGGCCAAACCGGCGAAGGAATTGATCTAGAGAAATTTCATAGAAAACGAAATAGGAAAACACAAAAACACAAAACGTTGTCAAAAGTCACAAATAAAACCCAAAACTTATTCCTGGTTAAAACCCTACTGGTATATGGGAATAACAATATGTACGATCACAACAGAGTTAACCCGGAGCGCTAATTTCCTCAAACGGGGCTCAAAATAATTAAATACAAATTTCCCGCAGACAAATCATGACGACAGAATATAACAATTTTGGGCGTCTGGGTATTTGGCGAAAATGGCTAATATGGCTCTTTGAGAATATCTTGACGCAATACAAGAACTTTCTGGCAATAAAAACATAAAACGACCCACTATTTTAAAAGTACGAAATTTTTTCGGATAGGGTAGTCACAGATTTCAGGATGAAATCTGGGGACATCAATCGGCTCCATCTATGGACATCTTTTTCTCTGTCAGAATGACAAGGGAAAAGATGAGATCCCAACATCTCTGGTTTCGTATCTTGTCTTTTGGGCACGGGGTCAGGCAAACAAACACAACACAAAAACAGAAACAAAACAAAGAAAAACAAAAGTTTTATTTATGTACATACAGGTTTTACCCTGCTTCTCATGTCCGGAATAGCTTCAAGTGTTGCCCATTGAAAGTCAACGGCAATTCAACTCCATCCTGATGAGCAAGAATGAAGCTATCTGCTCTGGCGATCTTCTTAATCACAAAAGGCCCTTTCCATAGTGAATCGAATTTTCCATGCATGCCTTTTGCTTCTCTTCTTTTGTCCCATAAAAGGACCCAATCATTGACTTCAAACTTTCTTTCCCTAGTTTTTTTGTCGAAGATGACTTTCACCTTCCTTTAATGCTCTGTCAACCTTTTCTGCAACTTGAGTTTGTACTTCCCTCAATTCAGTCAGGTACATAATTCTTTTATCAATAGCATCCATGAATGTAGAATCCTCCAGGGCTCTAGAAAGTTGTAGGGCAGGCAACTCCAAGGTAAGAGGCAACTCCGTGTCTCTACCATATAACAGCTAAAATGGGAATATTGCCTATAGCCATTTTCAGTGTAATTATATCAACCCATAATGCATCAAACAACTTCTTATGCCAAGTCTTTTGATTTTCCATTACTAGCTTGCACACAATAGTTACCATGTTTTTGTTACTTGATTCAGCTTGGCCATTCCCTTGTGGATAGTAGTTTGAGGAATGTACCAGCTGAATCCCATGAGTGTAACAAAAGTCAACCAACTCCTTAGAAGAAAGATTCGGAGCATTGTCTACTATTATTTTACTGGGCACGCCAAACCTGACAATAATATTTTCTTTTATAAAACTGCACACCTCGGCGGAAGTGGCGTTCTTCACAGGAATGGCTTCTACCCACTTACTGAAATAATCAATAGCTGTTAGAATGTAGTGATGGTAGGCATTGGAAACCGGGTTAAGCATACCAATAAAATCCATTCCCCACTGTTGGAAAGGTTCTTCAATTACAATGGGTTTTAAAGGTAATGCAGGCAATTTCACACGCCCAACAAAATGTTGGCATGCTTGGCACTTAGCTACCCACTCTGCAGTATCTTGAAAAAGTGTGGGCCAGTAATACCTTGCTCTGAGGATCTTGTGTGCAGTGACTCGGGCTGAGAAATGACCACCGCAAGCCATGTCATGAAACTGTTGTAAGAGCTGATCCTGCTGAGCTTTATCCACGCATCTGAGAAATACGCCATCAATTCCTCTTTTGTATAAACCATTATCCCATAGAACGAAGTCTTTGGACTTTAGTTTAATTGTTCGCTTCTCTTTCTGAGAAAGTTGATCCGGACATTCTCCATACGTCAGAAAGTAGGCAATGTTACTGTACTACTCCTCCACCAGATCTATAAAAAGTACCGCAGGCAAATCTTCATCTATCTCTTCTTGATCTGCTTCTGGCACTGTTGTTTTCATCTCTGTCATTAGTTTGCACAGACCTCTTCCTCAAACCAGCTTTGTAGATTTAATATCCAGGTCATATTCTTGAACCTTTGTCACCCATGTGCCTCTCAACAATCCTAACTCTTGTTGAGTGAGGATAGATTTTACTGCAGTATCTGGAACCAAGACCACAGTGTGTGAGGAAAGAATATAATACCTGAATGCCTTACACGCCTTCACCACTGCATATGCGTGCTTTTCCATGGGAGTATATTTCAACTCATAAGCTTTAAGGGGTGTGCTCATGAAAGCAATAGGAGCTTCTGCGTCCTCTTGATTTTTCTGCATCAATATTGCTGACATGGTGTGTTCGGAGGAATAACAGTAAAGAATAAATTCTTTACTGAAGTCGGGTGAAACCAAGACTGGGGCTTTTGACAGAGCCTCCTTAATCTTCTCAAAAGCTTCCTTCCCTTCACTGCTCCATTTGAAATCTTGTCTTCTTCATCATATTCGAGATATGACGGGTTAGCTCAGCGAAGTCAGGAATGAATCTCCTGAGAAAATTAACTTTTCCAAAGAAAGAGTGAACTCCTTTTTTGGACGTTGGCAATGGCAATGGCAATGTCTGAATGGATCTGACACGTTCCGGATCTATCTTGGTTCCTTCTTTGGAAACAATGTGCCCTAGTAGCTTTCCTTCGGTTACAGCAAAGATAGATTTCTTGGGGTTCAAAGAAATACCATGTTTGCGGCATTGTATGAAAACCTCTTCCAGATTCGAAATGTGCGTGTTTCTATCCTTGGAAAAGACTGTCAGATCATCAAGGTACACCACTATGCTTATATCCTTGAGATGAGCAAAAGCTAAATCCATAGCTCTTTGAAATGTAGCTCCAGCATTGATCAAACCAAATGGCATTTTCTGGTAAGCAAAGGTTCCCCAAGGTGTAATGAATGTCGTTTTGTATTGATCTTCTTCAGCCACCTTGACTTGATTATAGCCTGAGAAACCATCAAGCATGGAAAGCATCTCAGATCCAGTGACCACCTGCAGAGTGTGATCCATGATGGGGATGGGGTAGTTATCTTTTAATGAAGCTTGATTGAGGTTGCAAAAATCCACGCACAACCTAATCTCGCCACTCTTCTTTCTCACAGGAACTATATTGGCTAACCATTCGGAATGATGTATGGGATAAATAATCTTTGCATCTAACAACTTCTGGATCTCTGCAAAGATAGTTCTGGAAATGGTAGGGTTATGCCTCCGCAACTTCTGCTTGAAAGGCTTTTGTTCTGGTTTTAATGGGATGTAGTGTTGAACTTCTGCAGGCTGATATGTTTTTAGATCCTAGTAAGACCAAGCAAAAACATCTATGTATTTCTTAAGAAGCTCTGTAAAAGCTTCTCTTTCTAGCCTCTGAACAACACTTACCCAGATTTACTAATTTGGGATCATTGCGAGCTCCCAAATTTAGTAACTGTGTATCGGAGGAAGAACATTCCCCTCTTTCTTCATTCTTCTTAAGCATCTGATCATGCTTGTCGAACATTTCCTCAAGAGATACCAAGCCTTTGAGGAATTTTATTTCCCTTTAGCTGGATAATCTCCTGACTTCCTGAGACGTCTGCATCCATTTCTCCCACAGTAGTTTGTCTCGGAGGTGAATTGCTTCCCTCATAGTAGATCTCTTCAAAGTTGTCCTTTTGTTGGAGAAACGCAACAATCTGCTTGTCATCGTTAAAAACCTGCCATTGTTGGACATTGTCAGGAACTTTTGGGCGGAAGACCATCTCAACTTTGTAATCCCCCTGTCTAAAAAATGTGGGAGGATGATCTGGATTTAACAAAGCTGCAGTCACTGCAAGTGAATCAGCTCTTGAATTTTGTTCTCTCGGAATATAAGATACCGAGAAAGCTGAAAAATCCAGGATAACAGAGTAGACTCAATCTCTATAATGCCGAAGCTTGTCCTTTTTTACTTGATAGAGACCTCTTATCTGCTTAACAATCAGCTCAGCATCTCCCTTTGCGTGTAAGAGCTTGATTCCCATTGTTCTTTCCTGCTCCATGCCTAACAACAATGCTTCATATTCTGTTGTGTTGTCAGTATTTTCGAACATCAATTTGAAGGAATGTGCATGCACCTTCCCTTCAGGAGAGATAAGAACAACACCTACGCCGGATCCAAATGAACAGCAGCTGCCATCAAATTCCAGAGACCAAACCTTGTTGTCAAGTTGATGTGGTTCTTGAATCACAGGTTGAACATCTTCTTTATCCATTTCTAGATAATAGACTCCGTGATCAGATTCCTGAAACAAGATCTGAGATCTAGGATACTCAGAATTTGATACTGTGTACTTGGATTTCTTTTCAGGTTCTAACTTCTGACTAACTCATTTGATTGGTATGTGCATACAAGACCAATCCATCTTGACTTCTCCGCCCAGCTCTTTACAGAAATTTCTACTCAATAGCATGCCATAAGAGACTGGGATGTCTGCTACAAGGATAGTCATTTTCAATCTCTTGTCTGGAAAACGAAGCAAGTACTGCCTGCGCATCTTTGATTTGTCCAACAAGAGGAACTTGCCTTTCCATTGAATAACATCTTCCGATGGTTTTTGTCAATGTGAGGCCCAAGGCATCAGCAACTTTGGCAGGCATGACGTTGTCAGAAGCTCCGGAGTCCAAGATACAATTGCTCAGTTTGTACCCGTTGATGAGCAAAGATACATAGAATGGCTCGATCCTTTCTGATGTAGCAGGAGAAGAAGTAGAAGGGGAAGAACTTGCAGCCGCATTATTTGAAGGAGTAATCTTTGGACTTGACAAGATACCCCGTGAAGTATTATTTGTTGGATTGGGACCGTTACTTTGCACATACTTGACCAATCTATTTAGCTGATCAGGAAATGCTCTCAAATACTCAGCTTCTGACATTTGGACCTTGGTCTTCTTGATGTGGTCAATGATGTCGAAAGCTTGACTTGCTTTAGCCAGATGTGTGTTGGCCCTTTGCTGCGAATTAAAAGAATTTGAATATTTATTCTTGGGTGCTAATGAAGAAGGAAGAGGGCTGCCTCTTTTCAAGATAGTAACATCCAGCCCAAGATCTTCTCTTTCTCTTCTTTGGCCGTTTGTGGGTGCTTCGGCATTTTGGCGTGTCTGAGACCTTGTGAACACCGCAAATGTGTGACCATCAGAATCTTCAAAAGATTCATTATAACCATCGTCAAATTCGTAGTCCAGGTAACCAATATTGGAGTCGCTAGTAGGATCTACAAAGTCTTCATCATCAAATAATTCGTCAATGCCGAGATCTTCTTCATTAGTTTCCAAGTTATTCCTTGGAGCAGCTTCAATTGCCAACCGTTGTGGTGTAGCAACAAGTTTGTTTCGGTTTTAATTTTGATTTTGACCATTAAAGGTATGAGCAAGAGCTAATCTTGAAGGGGTTGCATTCCCTGCTTGAGAGATCTGCTTCTTGATTTGCAGCATGTCATTAGCCAATCTTTGTAGCAAAGGATCTGAAGTACTTGAAGAAGCTCCATCACCTTTGTGAGATGGTTGTTTGAGTTTTCCAGCCATTATCAAGTCATCTTCAACTTCCACGGCAACATTTTGTGCTTCAAGTAAATTCACAGGCCTTACCCTTCTCAGCTGATATCCAACCTCATGCAACAGAGCATTTATAAAAAATGCTCTGTTGATTTTCATCGCTCAATGCAACAGAAGTGGGGATTTTATATAAAATCCTTTGGAACCTTGCAATAAAGTCCCACATGTTCTCACTTGGCTCTTTTTTCAACTGTGTTAGTTGAGTGATCAACGTGTTAGCATCCTCTGCAAGCTTGAATCTTTTCAAAAATTGCTCACGCATAGTTGCCCAGTTGGTTGTGGTGCCAGGAGCTAGCCGATAGAACCATTTGCTAGCCAAGTCATGTAGAGTCTCAATGAAGAGTCTGACCGAGACATCTTCATGCTCCACTGCAAACACACCACAAGATATAAAAAAGGCCGCCAAATGATCATCCTAGTTTTGATTTCCATCTCCAAAGAATTTTGGAAAATTCTTTCTAGACCCTTTTGACAGATCGTGCATAGGTGGAGCCAAGTTCAGTGGCCCAAAAGCTGCTCCCCATGGGATAGGTACTATCTGGTTCTAATTCGCCATGACGAACAGAGCATGTCTTCTCCTTGTGTAGACTTGGTGAATAATTCCAGCCGCCGGATTATGCTGAAGACGATCCAGATCTGGATGGGTGTGCACTCTCCTTCCTGGTAAGAGACTAGATCTGCGGCTTCTAACTTGAGGAGGATGATTGAAATTGAATTGTTCCTGCAGTTTGAAGAAATGACCAGTCCTTCCTTGCGCCTTCACGGATCAGGTGAGGACATTCAGCCAGGTTGAGGTTTGTATGGAAAACACTCTGATCTTTAGATAAACTTTGATTTGCAAAGATAGTTGTTCCCTAGTGGAGTCACCAAAAATTGTTGGCTAGATTTTCTGCATAGCACAAAACTTAGGCAGTCATGAGATAAATCTCCCTCATTTACCGGTGAGGCTCCCGTGTCAAATTTGTCAATTAAAATATGTTAGTAACTATATGGGGTTAAACTTTAATTGTTCAGCTCATGAACCATAGCTGTACAGTTCTGTAACAAATAAGCAATTGCTTAAAGAAAAGAAATATTTATAGAAGAAGGGAAAGAGAATTATATAAACACAGAGAAGAAATGGGGAAGATGTGCATCCCAATCAATAAATAACAGAGTTGATTACATGCACATAGGAGAAACCAATAGATATAAACATAGAATTATAAGCAAAGGTAGCTCTAGATCTAGATCTGAAATAACACAAAGTTTACTAAAATATCTAAGATATAAAAGCTAGAAGCACAATACACCGTGACACAAAGTTCTCTGAAAATCTGCTCCTGTATATTCCTTTGCTTAAAGTGGCTCTCAAGGGTTTCAGCACAAAGTCTGGAACACAAAGTTGCTGCTTACAAATTATGTTCCTTAACCCGGAGGTTCTTCTCCTACTTATAGAATGTAGGAGGGAAAGTACAAATGGGAAATTCAACTGAACTGAAACATAAACAAATAAATATGACATTTGGAAATCATCCTCCACTAAATTCTCCTTAAGTGACACATGTATCACTTAACTAATAGAATTGTTTCACATAACTTTAAGTAATAGTTTCAAAACCAATAACATTAAAATTTTACAATTTCATCAGGGAACGTGAAAAATAGAAGAAGAAAGAATAGAAGAAGAAGTCAAGCCAGCTGTAACATTTGTCTTCTTTTTGTTCTGATATTGGATATACTTGTCGAACATGTGATTCAGCATCTTCCCATCTATTTTAGCCACTGCTTCCTTTTGTTTCCTAAACTGTAGCAATCCTTCGTTCATCACCTTGATACACGCTTCCACATCCTTCAAGCTCTTCTTTAGACTTGAACCATACTGAAAGATTGAAAACATGTTAAAAATGGTATCATCGCGTAGGGGAGATTGTTAGCTTCACAGAAATATTGATTTTAAAGTGAATAAAATAAGATAAATATCATTTTATAATTTTGACTAATAATAGGTCTTTAAGACACTTTTTCTTGCGAATGTTTATGTCTACATTTAAGACTGTAACTTTTGTTTCGTTTGTTAGAATGTGATAAAACCTATACCATCCTAAGCCTGATAAAATTTTATATACGTTAAAAAAATATATTTGATTTCGATAATTTTTGATGTAGTTATGGCGGGAAAACGGAAAGTGTTCTATTTTCTAAATTTTTTCAGTCCACTTTTACGGAAAAAATCATAAAAAAAATATTGCTTGAAAAAATACAAAATAAAATCCATCCCAAGATAGATAACAACATCTAACTTTTCACCAAAGGAAAAAAAGAAGTTTTGGTCATCTAAATCGTGGGCAAACGGACTACAATCTTATAAGTTTTTTTTAAAAAATACCACGTCATAGAATTTTGAATGTTTAGTATAGCTAAACTTGTTTGTTTTTTAAAAAAATTAGTAGTTTAAAAAACTAGATTCCTCGATGCTACAATTCATATTCATATAACTTTTTCTAATTTTGAGTGTGCATATTGCTAATAATCCGTACAAGTTGATATTTTGCTGTTTTTTGCAATATGATGTCCGCTTATGACCCTTTTTTGGTCTCCCAATTCGCTGCACTTACCTCATGTACATATGAACATTTCTGAAAATGAGTTGCACACTAGTTCCTGAATGCGAAGAACATAAAGATTTACATTATTACATTGATAAATACATGTCATTTGACTCACCACAAGCATATCATGTGAAAACAAGGCCCAAGACCCAATATCAAGGCCTATACTTAGCCTAGTCGACGCTCATACTGACATCTCCCACAATTGTCTCTTTACTTTCTTGCTGCCATCAAGGTCTTATAATATGAACGATGAGCTTGTAAGATTTTCTGAAGTATTCAACACTCCATAGATTTCCAATCTCCAAATGACAACCATGTTTACCTTTACAATGGACAAACATCTATCGTAAGCAACAACACAACCATATAACTGGTTTGCATTATGTTAGTAAAATAAATGACCAACAAAGCAATCATTAAAATTGGCATATATTTCAAACAAGTCATATGAAAGATGTGATTGTTTAATGAGAAACAACACAACCGTAAACATGTTTTTTTTGCATATTGAACACTGCAAATTTCACCTTTTCAATACAACTAACTACATTCCAAGTCATGTTATGTTAGTATAATAAATGACCAACAAAGCAGTCATTAACATTGTCACATATTTCAAACAAATCATATGAAAGATGTGATTTTTAGTGAGAAACAAACCTCGCAATATCTGCCTGCAGTGCCACCAGTTTGCTAATGGAATTCATCGTGAAAGGCTTAGTAGCTCCGTCAATTCTTCCTTGTACCATCAGAAGAGACCCTTCCAGGGAATTAGGCACTTTGCTAGGAATGATCCATACATATGAAGTAACATTTCCAACCACTTCCTCCTCAGTGAAAGAAATGATACTGTCTGGTAAGGACGATGTCTTACTCTCAAGTGCCTGCATCCTCTTCAACAAAACTCTGTAGATCTCCAAACGGAAAGATACTGCAAACTCCAACTACTTCCTCTTCTCAACTGATCCGTCCGGTACACTCTGCTCTGCAACCAATACTTCTCCCGGCAGCTTGTTGATTTCAGCCAAAGTACTCAGGTTACTCTCAGCAACTGTGTTCATATCTACTATGCTCATCACCAGTTGCTTCAGCTGATTTGCTGCATCATTCATAACCTTCAAGCGGGCTAACACCTCCCCACAGTGATCGGAAGAAGCCCGTAGACTTGTGCGTTTTCGACTGAAGGTCGTGTATCTCCACAAGTTGCCTGCTGCGCTCCATGGTGATCATCTATCATCATTCGGATATCTGGGCATCTTTATTGTTCTCCAGAAAAGCCAGTAACCCTGAGGTATGTGAAATCTGCAAACTGAATGAATAGACTGCCAATTTGGATACACGGCTTCCCACGCTTCCTTGCTCACCCTGTTGGCCTTTAGTCCTTGTCTAGCCTACGAATGAAATCCTAGAAGAATCCATCATTGACCACTTTGAAAATTTTCTCGCATGTAAGTACAGTAAGCTGTGGGTAACACTCGAAAATGGGGTCCTTAGAAAGAATGCCACATCTGTCCAGCTTGGAGAAGATGCCTTGTGAAGCTGCAGCATACACCAAGTAGGAAGTCATTTTGAAGCTGAAAGTACGCTTCACGTTTCCGGAGTTGCTCACCAATGTTGTCGCTAATAATTTCCGACCAATTGATTATGGAATCAACCTTGTTGACTTCAATGGTCCTGATGAAAGCATACATCCATGTACGGAAAGTGTGTGACATTCATTCGCCTCGCCATTAATCCTGCATAACAATTTGACAATATCATCTACCTCCTGCACCAACTTGGACCGCGGAAGAGTTCTTGGGAACTTAGAAGGAGATCTGGGCTTCTTCATGTATCTGCTGTTCATTATGTTCACGCAGTCAACTCTATGCTTCTCCCACCTGCTGCCGGCATCCTGAATGCTAATGGAAGTCACCACCTTTCGCACCGGAATCTTCAAACAATAATTGATGAACTCTGCGTCCAACCGAATTATTTTTTTTCCCCGTAGCATCTCACACTGATCTGGATGAAGGATGGTAAGATCTAGCACTCCATAACAAACTCTGGCAACTGGGCTGTGTATGGAAAGGCTGCAGCTCGAATAATTCCACTGCTTTTAACTGCACACGCATGAGTGAAGTCTTTCCTGCTCTGGATCTATCAATCAATTCGGAAAAGGTTTCAGACCTAGAGATGTGTCTCCTATGTCTGCAAATTTGGAAGTGATGCACTCGTTGTTGTGCTTTCTTTTTCATCCCTCTTTGCCATGGCTTTGTCTATCTTTGTCTGAATAATTCTTTTTCTTCTTCTTCTTACTTGGCCGGATTTCTTCAAAACTGGTGCAGATCTGGATAATTCTTCAGATTCAGAGGATATATTCAATGTATTAGACATTGATTAGAGCTCTTTTTTCTTTTGTAAAGCACCTGTGATGAATTCCTGCAATTAATTCAGACAAAGATGGCCACCAGAACATGAATAGTGAATTTTAATTATAAAAATCTGCACTTTTCAAGCCTGCTGCCCCAAAAATTGATGATGTTTTAATTTGCATGCAAAAGAGCATGAATTTTTTTCAACTTCACCTGAGCACCTGTAACACTTATGCAAACAATTATGCAAACACAAAATCACCTCTCTTCAATGCATGCGCCAAAATTGGAAGCTTTTCACCTTTTCTGAGCCTTCTTTTTCACTTTGGCTGAGCAAAATCCTCTTCAAATGGGGCGCACTTTTCCTCTTGGCTGCAATTCTTTACCTGTGAATTAATTAATTCACCCTTATGGCAGCCCATGCTTATATAACCCTCATAATTCTATAATTAATAATTGCCCTTCCTATTCCTGGCAATTAATTAATTAAAAATCATCATCTTCTTCTCTTTTGGTGTGCTAAAAATTGCATGTTTAAGGACAACCATCCAATAAATTAAATTATTCAATTTAATCCTCCACTCTTCACTTCACTTGAGCTTCACAGTGTGCTTTTTGACCATAGCCACTGAAAATAGGAATTTAATTTAATCATTTAATGCTTCAAAAACATTAAATATCTTCCCAAAAGGGGCGCACTTTTTGTCATGAAGGGGGCAGCCTTAAATAAATTAAATTTAATCAATTTAGACCATCTATTTGCAATTGATTTTTATTGACTTCAATGGTCATGATGAAAGCATACATCCATGTACGGAAATTGTGAGCATTCGCCTCACCATTTATCCTGCATAACAATTTGGCAATATCATCTACCTCCAATACCAGATTGGACCGTGGAAGAGTTCTTGGGAACTTAGAAGGAGATTTGGGCTTCTTCATGTATTTGTTGTTCATTATGTTCATGCAATCAAACTCTATGCTTCTCCCACCTGCTGCCGGCATCCTGAATGCTAATGGAAGTCACCACCCTTCGAGCTGGAAATTTCAAACAATAATTGATGAACTCTGCATCCAATCGAATTATTGTTTTCCCCGTAGCATCTCGCACTGATCTAGATGAAGGATGGTAAGACCTAGCACACTCCATAACGAACTCCGGCAACTGGGCTGTGTATGGGAATGGCTGCAAGCTCAAATGATTCCACTGCTTTTAACTACACGCATGAGTGAAGTCTTTCCAGCTCTGGATCTATCATATCAATTCAGAAAAAGGTTCCGAACCTAGATCTGTCTCTTCTACGTCTGTAAATCTGGAAGTAATGCACGACTCTGCGTTGTGGCTTTCTTTTTCATCCCTCTTTGCCATGGCCGTTATCTATCTTTGTTCTGAGCAATTCTTTTTCTCTCTTATTCAGCCGGAATTCTTCACAACAGGTGCAGATCTGGATAATTTCTTCAGATTCAGAGGATATATTCAATGTATTGGACATTGATTAAAGCTCCCTTTTCTTTTGTGAAATCATCTGTGACGAATTCTTGCAATTAATTCAGACAAAGATGGCAACCGAAACATGAACAGTTGAATTTTAATCATAAAAATCTGCGTATATTCAAGCCTACTACCCCAAAAATTTGATGTTTTGTTTGCATGTGAAGTGAGCATGAATTTTATCCAACTTCACCTGAGCACCTGTATCACTTATGCAAACAATTAATCCAGAGCATAAATCAAGCTCCCTTCAAACCTAGTACGCCAAAATTGGAAGCTTTCCAGCAGTGATTTCACCTTCTTCTGAGCAAAAATCCTCCTTCAAATGGGGCGCACAAAATTCCTCTGGGCTGCACTTCCTTGCTACCTATGAATTAATTGATTTATCATTATGGCAGCCCCTGCTTATATAACCCTCCATGATTCTATAATTAATTAATTGCCCACTTCTATTACTTAGCAATTAATTAATTAATTAATAAGCTTCACTCTTCAAATTGGGGTGCCTATTTTGTGTTCATGGCTTATGGTTGCCATTAAATAAATTAAATTTATTTAATTTTAGACTCTCTGCTTTCAGTTAACTCAAACCTCACAGTATTGCTTTGACTTTAGCCATTGAAAATAGGAATTAATTCCATCATTTAATACTCTTAAAAAGTATTATTTCTCTCCCAAATATGAGAGTCGCACTTTGTTGATATAAGAGGCGGCTGCCATTAAATTAATTAAATTTATTTAATTTTAGAAGTCTATTTCTCAACCACCTTTTGTCCTCTTCTTCCTCTGTTGACTTTCCCACAAACCTAGGCGCCTATTTTGGAAATAGAATTAATTAATTAAATTAATCCAATTAAAGGTTGTCTTTACTATCTCCAAAGGGTGGTCACACTTTTTGACAAAGCCCATTTCTATTTTTAAGAATCCACATTTTCAAAAGGATTATTTACGCCTGCAAGGCAGCTCCTGAAAATCTCATGATTCACTTAAGTCATTTGACTTTCATAATGGGATTGTTTACCTTGCAAGGCAGGCAATAAAATCCAATGATTGCACTTAAGTGATTTTTCTTTTATTTCTACAATAGCAAATTTTTACCCTGCAAGGCAAGTAAGAAATTCCCGTCTGCCAGCTGCCTCTAATAATTTTCCTCATTGTCACTTAAGTGGCGTTGCTTCCATGGGAAAAAGTACCCTTCTAGGAAGGTACAAAATTTTCACCTACCTACTGCTTCTAAAAAATCCCATTGATTCAGCTTCAATTCTTCTTTTTTCCAAAAATGCGGCCAGCCTAAAAGAGACTTTTTGGTGCACGACTTCGCCTTTTCCCAGTGAACTTGACCTCCGATGGCGACTTCCTTCTGGCATAACGTGCGTACATGATCTTCAGCTACTCCAGGCCAAAAATCAGGCCAAATCGGCAAAGGAATTGATCCAAAGAAATTTCACAGAAAACAAAATGGAAAAACACAAAAACACAAAACGATGCCAAAAGTCACAAATAAAGTCCAACAACTCGTTCCGCAGGTTAACACCCTACTGACAGAATATAACGATTTTGGGCATAATGGGTATGTGGCGAAATTGGCTAATATGATTCTCTAGAGAATATCTTGACACAGAGCACAGACACTTTCCTGGCAATACGGGGCACAAAAGGACCCATTATTTTAAAAGTACGAAATTTTTACATAGGGTGAGTCCGCAGATTTCAGGGTGAAATCCCGGGTCGACCAGAATTAAATAACAAGCATTTTGGGCATCTAGGTATTTGGTGAAAAATGGTATTTCTTTTGGCAATCCCCGCATTAGCTCTTTGGGACATATCTAGACCATACAAAGAGTAAAGATTCAAAAAGAAGATTTACATTTTGGCAATTGCTTTTCCAACATCTGAATAATGACCCATTATAGTGTGGTATGGCAAATGGTACGACTATTTTATTAGCGGAGTCTAGGGTAGTCACAGAATTTCAGGCACCAAGTGATTGCTAATCCTTAGGAAGACAGCCAACATACACTAATTCTACTTTTTCAACTAGTCAGATCAAGTATTTTTCTTTCTAGCACAATGCTGCCATTCTCACTTCAATGCAGATAACAAAGTCATTAAATGATTTTATGTGGATTAAAGTTATCATATGGGTACTTGTAAGATAATGCTACAATGCATAAATATCAAGAGGTGCATTATTGCATGTGCAATAATAAAATCAGTTCAATCGTGCCCTATTTATTATTTTTGCTGCAAACAGCACAGGCGAGACTGCTTCCTAAGTTTAAACATTGTTAGCATATGCAAAGAGAAGAAAGAATTCAGAGAAGGAAAATCTGCACACTATCTCAAAATGGACACAGGCAGGGTGATTTTTATTTATGAGAGTAGTGGTTACAAACAGGTTTACGAACAATTACCAACTAGAGGCAGGTCACAACTACATAACTGCATTATCAGGAACACTATATAATGCTCTTATATTTTAACACCCCCTCTTAATGACTAAACTGAAAACAATACCGAGTTTGTCCAGAAATTTTACAAATGTTCTTAAGGCCCATATGTTTAGTCATTACATCTACAAACTGTTGCCATAGCTTGAACTTCGAAATCAGCAGTCCATTAGGTGTGTTGTGGTTATTGGAATGGAGAAGAACCGCAAAACAAAAATCTTGGTCGTACGTGAACAAAGGATATGGCAAGTGGCCCACTGAGTTCTTTGTTATATAATTCATTGACCAGTGATGAATCACCAATGGCAGAGAGTGTCAGCCCCATCTTCAGAGTGCTGAAATCAGAAACCTCGGAGAGGTGGATTGAAAAATTTGTTCCAGGCTTGTGTAGCCTGCTGGTGTCTGTACAGAGACTCAATTAGCCTGACAATCAAATTCACCTCGGTCATGGCGTTGCAACACCATTTAGTGCTCATCCAACCTTTCTCAAGGAAGAGAAATGTGACCATCTATGATAGCGGGAGTTAGAAAAAACTCCGCAATAGTAGGAGAAACAACCATCTTCGTCTCATCTGTCTCAGCAGTGGGAGAAATAAACCATCTCCGACAGCGGTAGGAGTGAGAACCAACTCCTCCATCTCATCTATTTTCTCATATATCCCCCTCTGTTGTGAAAGGTCTTTCACAAAACAATGAGAAAATTGTTCACGCTCTAATGTCCTTCGAGAAAGTACCTCTGAGTGAGTGGCTTAACATGCCATCTCACCATGCACCTGTCAGTGCATTTGGAATAGTGGAGTCTCCATCCACAACAAACTTGTTCTTCAGAATGAGGAAATCCATCCTCCCAAGGCATGTCTACCTCCCGTGCATCTGGTATAGTGGATACTCCCTCCATAATAGGTGCATGTAGGTTGACTCTATCCAAGTCAGCAGATCTGTGAGGAATGGCTTCCTCCCAAGGCATTGCAGCCTCCTTCACATCCTGAATGGTGGATTTGTCCTCCACACGTGCACTCATGTTGATCGTAATAGGATCAACAAGCTAATACTGACCACCCTACCCATTACCAAGGGTAATTATCCGCCTCTGTTTCACATCAAGAACAACACACTTCTTCCCACAAAAATCCACATAAATATTGGGTTTTTCAAGTTAATTGACGAATAGATAGAATATTCTTTTGTAAAGAAGGTACATATCTAACATTTCGTACCAGCAGTTTCTAAGCATTATTCAATAGAATGCATATATCTCATATCCCTTCTACTGTAAGTGATTCTCCAACAGTCAACTAGTACTACTGATTTAAAACATATATTTGCAGTAAATGAAATATACCAGTCCCTGCGACATGAAAAGTGTGCGGATGCACCAGAGTCAATGATCCAGCAACTAGTACCACTTGTCATGCAGAGCATGATGTCGTAAGAAAATAAAGAGCACACTCGTCATCCGAATCCCGTTCTTCTACAACTTGCTGTCACATGGTCCCTCATCACATGGCTTTTTGTTCTATTGCGAAAGATCATACTTCTGCTTCCGGCAATCCTTCCTAAGGTGCCCAACCTTGTGACAGTAATAGCATGTGACCTGATACCGAGTGGATGACTACACCAGAATGACGTTTCCGCTTTCCCTTTGACTGAGTGACAAGAGCACTCTCTGGTTGCTCACAACTTAGATTCTGCCTAAAGTTGTCTCCGCTCCTTTTGCAACATGTAGGAACTCACCTTATCAAACGTGAGTTTTTGAATTTTAGCCATTAAATGGAGTGCCTCCACAAATGACTCATACAAAGAAGGTAAGTTGTTCAAAACCAGAGCCACCATATCATCATCGTCCACCTTTTTGTTGATGAAAAATAACTGGTCTTGGAGGTCTTTCATTCGAAGTAGGTCCTTAGACAACGATCCACCTTGTAACTTGACAGAAAAGAGCATATTCTTTAGGTATAAAACCTGACTCTTTTCTGACGTCTGATATTTATCCCTCAAACTGGTCCACAACGTGCTTGCCACTAGTAGCATTCCGCACTTCCGGTATCATTCATCCGACACCTGAATGACACTTGAGAAGCAGTTTAATAGTGTCTCCTTATGACATTTGTCAAAAATCAATGGACTATCAAAAAAGGTTTTTTTAGCAGGTCTGCCTTCACTATTAAATTATTATCTTATCACAATCTCAACAATTCTCAAGTAATGGTAATCATTGAAATTTCCAGAATTTTATGGCTCCTTACATTGAAATTTGTGACCGTCAATTTCTGGGTCTCCAACAGAGTGAGGTATTCGCCATTTATTACTCCAAATCAACGGAAATAATAAAAAATGTTTTTCCTTCTCCAACAAATAGTATGAATTTATTATTTAATGTGTTACACATGTAACAAAGAACAAAGTCTAAATATACCCTCTAAAAATCACAAGCATAACAAGCGTGAAACAAGTTTCATACCCTTAGAGAATATCGTCTAGCGACTGTGAAAAACATCCAATGTGTAGCAACTGTAAAAAATACAACTTTCGTGATTTTAATGGCGACTTTTTTCCTCGAAACAAACTTTTACTGTCTCACGAATGGAGGAAAAACAGTAGTTTGCCCTCGTATGTGGATATTTGCACAGTATTTTCCCTTGTAAATCAATAATACATGCCTTTGTGTTTTGCAGAATAGGTATTAAAATACCCTCACGCGACTGTTATGTAATGTCCCTCTTTCTCGAATAGTTTAATCAAAGACCTTTGGCCCTTTTTGTCTACCCGACGGCCAAAGGGGTGAGTTCAAGGGTGACTTAGGTTTACTAATTTTATTATATCATGCTTAAATTTAAAATAAATTATCATTAAAGCACATATAATGAATTAATAGACTTATAATAAGTGACTTCAACCTAGGAAAGTACATGGGAATCTAAAAATTAAAATTAATTATTTAATGTGCTTTCCTAGGCAAAAAGTGCGATTTGCTTTGGGATGTGATTAAATAAGTCAAAAAGTGCGACTTGCATTTTGGAAGGGTTTTTGGCTTATAAGGGAAAAGTGCGACTTGTGCAAGGGCATTCCAGATTTTTATTATTTTTCTTCCCGGCAGTTGGTAGAAGCTTTGCAGAAAAAATCCAAGGACACAAACCCTCTAGATTATTCCTCGTGTACGGAAACCCCAGGAGAAGTGAGAGGAGTTTCTATTCAGGGAACTTCATTGTATTCACGGGTTATTTATCATTCCAACAGTGTCAGAAAAAGAAATAAATTGCAGTAGTGAGCATTCAGGCAACTTTCAGAGTGGGGCGACTTATTCTACACCATTTTTTTTTATGCAGTAACTAAGGTATTTTCCATGCTAGTTTATTATTGTATCTTCCAGCCACAAATATATATCAAATCGATTTGGTTTGAAAAAATTACAGCATGGATTTGGGTAATATTTTGTTATCAATCCATTTGCAGATTTCTGGTTGGTTTGCCGTGAATATTTTCCATTATAAATCGATATTGGTGTCACCCAGATTTCACCCTAAAATCTGCGACTACCCTATCCAAAAAAATTTCGTACTTTTAAAATAATGGGTCGTTTTGTATTTTTATTGCCTGAAAGTTCTTGTATTGTATCAAAATAAATCCCAAAGAGCCATATTAGCCTTTTTCGCCAAATACCCAGATGCCCAAAGTTGTTATATTCTGTCGTCAAGATTTGTCTGTGGGAAATTTGTATTTAATTATTTTGAGCCCCGTATGAGGCTATTTGCGCTCCATTTTAACTCTGTTATGATCGAATATGTCATTAATCTTATGTACCAGAAGGGTTTTTAACTTAGAATAAGTTTTGAGCTTTATTTGTGACTTTTGTCAATTTTTCGTGTTTTTGTGTTGTCCCGTTTCGTTTTTTCTGTGAAATTTCTCTAGAACAATTCCTTTGCCGGGTAAGCCCGATTTTTGGTGGCCTGGAGCAGCTGGAAAAACATATACGCACATTATGCCCGGAGGAAGTCATCATCAGAGGTCTGGATCACTGGGAAAAAAGCGAAGTCATGCACGGAAAAGCCCCCCTGCGGGGATGGGCGCATTTTTGGAAAACAAAGGATTTAAGCTGCTGCAATGGGAAAAATAGAAGCCGCAGGCAGAGGTGGGAATTTTGTACCTGCCTGGCAGGGTACCTTTTCCCGTGTTATAAAATTCACTTAAGCTGCAGTGGGAAAATAGAGGCTGCAGGCAGGTGGGAATTTATTGCCTGCCTTGCAGGGTAAAAATTCCCATGATAAAATAAAAGGAAAGTGACTTAAGTGAAATCATGGGATTTTAGTGCCTGCCTTGCAGGGTAAATAATCCCATTGTCAAAGTCAAATAACTTAAGTGGATCATGGGATTTTCGGGACTGCCTTGCAGGGTAAAGAATCCCATTGTGAAAAAATTTTAAAAATAGAAGTATATGTGCAAAAAAAGTGCGCCCCCTTTGGTGATGGCAGCCTTTAAAGTGATTATTTTAATTAATCTATTCTTCAAAAAGTGCGCCCAAGCTTGGAGGGAAGTCAACAAGTCAAATTGGGAATAAAAGAAATGGATTAAATGATTAAATTTAATTTATTTAATGGCTGCCCCCTTCCTCTCAAAAAGTGCGCCCCATTTGGGAGTTATTTAATGTTTTTAAAGGCATTAAAACATTAAATTAATTTCTATTTTCAGTGGCTATGGTCAAAGCACACTGTGAAGCTTAAGTGAAGTGATGTGTGAAGGATTAAATTGGATTAATTTAATTTATTGGATGGCTGTTCTTAAACATGCTATTTTTAAAAGAGAAGAGCATGATTTTTAATTAATTAATTGCCTTCAATTGTTAGGGCAATTATTAATTATAGAATTGTGAAGGTTATATAAGCATGGGCAGCCATATGGGTGAATTATTTTAATTCACAGGTAAAGAATTGCAGCCAAGAGGAAAAGTGCGCCCCCATTTGAAGAAGGATTTTGCTCAGACAAGGTGGCAACAAGGCTAAAAGCTTCCAGATTTGGCGCATGCTTTGAAGGAGGTTGATCTTTGTCTGCATAATTGTTTGCATAGTGTTACAGGTGCTCAGGTGTTGTTGAAAGGATTCATGCTCTCTTTATGTGCAAATTAAACACCAATTTTTGGGGCAGCACGGGCTTGAAAAGTGCAGATTTTTACAATTAAAATTCACTATTCATGCTCCGGTGGCCATTTTTGTCTGAATAAATTGCACGAATTCATTACAGGTGCTTTACAAAAAAAAAAGAGCTTTTATCAATGTCCAATACATTGCAAATATCCTCCGAATCTGAAGAATTGTCCAGATCTGCACCAGTATTGAAGAAATCCGGCCAAGTAAGAAGAAAAAGAATTATTCAGACGAAGATAGACAAAGCCATGGCGAAAAGAGAAGAAAAAGATGAAAAAGAAAGCACGATGGAGTCTGCATTGCTTCCAAACTTGCAGACATAGGAGACACAGATCTAGGCCTGGAACCTCTTTCCGATTTGATTGATAGATCCAGAGCGGGAAAGACTTCACTCATGCGTGCGGTAAAAGCAGTGGAATTATCCGAGCTGCAGCTTTTCCATGTACAGCCCATTGCCAGAGTTTGTTATGGAGTGTGCTAGATCTTACTATCATCCTTCATCCAGATCAGTGCGTGATGCTTCGGGAAAGACAATAATTCGTTTGGACATAGAGTTCATCAATTATTGTTTAAAGATTCCAGTGCGAAAGGTGGTGACTTTCATTAGTCTTCAGGATGCCGGAAACAGCAGTGGGAGAAGCATAGAGAGCTGATTGCGTGAGCATAATGAATAGCCGATACATGAAGAAGCCTAGATCTCCTTCAAAGTTCCCGAGAACTCTTCCACGGTCCAATTTGGTGCAGGAGGTAGATGATGTCGTCAAATTGCTATGCAGGATGAATGGCGAAGCGAATGCCTACACTTTCCGTACATGGATGTATGCTTTCATCAGGACCATTGAAATCAACAAGGTTGATTCTATAATCAATTGGTCGGAAATTATTAGCAGCAACAACATTGGTGAGCAACTCCGGAACGTGAAGCGTACTTTCAGCTTCAAGATGACTTCATACTTGGTGTATGCTGCAGCTTCACAAGGCGTCTTTTCCAAGCTGGATAGATGTGGTGTTCTTTCTAAGGACCCCATTTTCGAGTGCTACCCCACAGCTTACTGTACCTGCGTGCGAGAAAAAGATTTCAAAGTGATCAACGATGAACTTCTTCTATGATTTCATCTGCAGGCTAGACAAAGACTTGAAGGCCAACAGGGTAAGCAAGGAAGCGTGGGAAGCTGTGTCCAAGATTGGCAGTCTATTCATTCATTCAATTTGCAGATTTCACATACCTCAGGGTTACGGGCTTTTCTGGAGAACCAATAAAGATGCCCAGGTATCCGAATGATAGATTGATCGCCATGGAGCTGAGCAGGCAACTTGTGGAGTTACACGACCGACCTTCAGTCAAAGCGGCACAAGTCTACGGGCTTCTTCCCAATCACTGTGGGGATATTACAGCTGCATTAGCATTCATAAGCTCAGGGGATGGAGGCAAATGTAGTATTCAAATGTTATTCGAGTATGAGCAAGAGTTCTTCCCTGCACACGGCTGAACTTCGATCCATTTGGAGTAGCCAGGAAGACAATCTCCCAGGAGTACGCACATGTGCCTTCATTAGAAGATTTCTCGGATGAAGTGCAAAAGTGAGTATGAGGTTAGAAAGAGAGATTTCAGCAGGCTATCAGCAAAGCAAGTGTTCGACTTTGGACTAGCGTAGATACCTGCGGATCTTAAAGATGATGGGAATGTGGTACTTGACACTTACCATCAAATGGGAGGAGATAAAGCCATACTGCAGAATAACATAGGAGGCTGCAACACAATTGAAGAAAGGTCGGGATCTGTGTTGGTGAATACTTACAAACTGGTTGCTGACGAAGGGATATTGCCTTGATGAAGCATTGATGAATCAAGTCACGGGCAACTTCGGCGCAGGAGATTCCCTCAAGCGAAAGCACGGAGGAGAAAGCAGCAGCAGGAAAGTCGAGAAGTTTGAAAGTGCATTTAGAATATCTTTAATCCAAGAGAGGATCACTTCTATGACCATGACTTTAACCTCGGTTTCTCCAGTACCCAGTACTGTCACCAACTACTGCATCGCAGTAGTAGGACGCTTCCATGCCTCCACTAAATCCAGCGACATTCTTCTTCTCCCCTCAGCCACTTTGTTCAGCTCCTGTTCCAGAGGATATGTTGAAGCTGCAAATGGCAAAATCCGAAAGGGCTTTGTCCTTGGATGATTCAGTAGATGGCAGCCATAACACTGTGGCACTTTCTGACGAAGAGGATGCAGAGCGGAAGATGGTAGTACACTTAGCGACTTCAGGGACTTCTCATTCTTCGAGAAGTAACTTCTCAGAATGGTTGGCTTCGCAGTTGGTTCCAGAAGCGAGAATGGAAATGAACTTAGAGGAGCACGACTTGCGGCTACTCCAAAATCTGAGCGAAAGAGACAAAAGGCCTAAAGTTGCCAAAGCAACTTCTAGGTTGATCATTGAAGATTCGGGAGAAAAGCTTGTTGAGATATCAATTCCGGCATAAGGAAAGATAGAGGAGGAGCTCACGGCAGAGGATGTAGCAATAACCAAAGTATCCCTCTGTCAAGCCACCACTGAAGGATTGAAACAGGACACGCAGACATTGATTGATGCTTTTATTCCTTAGGCTTGACAGTGAAAAGGCGGAGAAAGAAGAGCTACAGAAGCAAGTATCTCAATTATGTGAGATCATAACCAAGGTTGTTAAACCTTCCATTCAACCCATTTCAGAGCAGATGAGTGATAATCTTATGCAGGAAATGGAGGATGCAAGCAATCAAGTAAAGGCTATTGACGAATGGAAGGATTTGATTATTCGTCAAGCTTGTATACAACTTGGAGAAGTGCCAGCCCGCCTACATGTTATGGATGATGCAGCAAATCAACTAAAGCAACTGATGGCAAACATAGAAGGCATGAATACAGTTGCAGAGAGTAATCTGAGTATTTTGGCTGAGATTTACAAGCTGTCGGGAGATGTATTGATTGCGGAACATATTGTACCAGACGGATCAGTTGAGAAGGGGAAGCAGCTAGAGTTTGCGGTATCTTTCCGTTTGGAAATCTGCAGAGTTTTGCTGAAGAGGATGCAGGGACTTGGGAGTAGGACATCAGATTTACTAGACAGTGTCATCTCTTTCACTGAGGAGAGAGTGGACAGGAATGTCACTTCATACGTGCGGATCGTCTCAACTAAACTGCCTAATTCCCTGGAAGGATCTCTTCTGATGATACAAAGAGAATTGATAAATCTACCAAGCCTTTCATGATGAATTCTATCAGTAGACTGGTGGTGCTGCAGGCAGACATTGCGAGGTTTGGGTCGAGTATGGAAGATGTGGAAGCGTGCATCAAAGTGTTGAATGAATGGTTGCTGCAGCTCAGGACAGAGAAAGCAGCAGTGGCTAAAATAGATGGAAAGATGCTGAATTACATGTTCGACAAGTATATACAATATCAGAACAAGAAAAAGACAAACATTACAGTTGGCATGACTTCTATTCTTTCTTCTTCTATTTTCTATGTTTCCGGATGAAATTGTAAAACTTTAAGTTATTGGTTTTGCAACCATTACTTAAAGTCATGTGGAACCATTCTATTAGTTGAGTGATACATGTGTCACTCAAGGAGAAGATAGTTGAGGATGATTGCCAAATGTCATCTTTACTTGTTGTTTATGTAATTCAGTTTGAGTTTTTCATTTGTACTTTCCCTCTTACATTCTATAAGTAGGAGAAGAACCTCCGGGTTAATGATCGATCAGAATTTGTAAGCAGTAATCTTGTGTTCTAGACTTTGTGCTGGACCCCTGAGAGACACTTAGAGCAAAGGAATACAAAGGAGCAGGTTTCCGTAGAACTTTGTGTCACGGTGTACTTTGTTTCTGGTTTTTAATCTTAGATCTCTTAATAAACTTTGTGTTATTTTAGATCTGAATCTAGAGCTGTCTTTGTTTTATAATTCTGTGTGTTCATATCTATTAAGTTTCTTCTATGTGCATGCAATTAGCCCTGCTATCTACTAATTGGGATGCACATCTTCCCCATTTCTTCTTTGTATTCCCTTTACTTCCTTCTTCTATAAAATACTTCCTTTTTTGAACAGCTGCTTACTTGCTGCAGAACTTCTTAGTTATGGTTCATGAACTACGTGGTTGAAGTAAAACCCCTGATAGATAATAACACATTTTTATTGACAAATCTGACACGGGAGCCTCACCGGTTAAATGAGGGGGATTTATCTCATGACTGCCTAGGTTTGATGCTATGCAGAAAATCTAGCCAACAAGTATGTTTGCCCCAATGTATTGTGGCTAAGATTCATCAATGGAAGATAAAGCTGATGAAGTCGAGGCAAAATATGAAGGAATTGAAATTGAAAAGTCGCATAGGAAATATCATAAAAATAAGTGACAGAAAATATGAAGAAATCAATATCAAATGTCCAATGGAAATGATCGTCATCAAGGATGAAAATCAACAAAGGAAACCATATACAGTAAGAAACAAACAAGAGCTATGTAAAATAAGGAACTATGTGCAATCAATAGATAACACTTGGTTAATAAATGTGCATGATTAGTTATATAGCTAACCTATAACATAATCGCACCCCAGAGATTCATTGTTGTAATCATTATATTAATAATGTATATGTATCAGCGTTACACGTCATGGTTGTCATCATAATCATTATTATACTAATGAGTATATGTATCATTGTTAGCCCACAAGATCTAAATGAAAAGACTGTTAAAACTCTAGAAAACATAACTCTTTGTTATCATCGTCAATGTCATCTGTATAATCATAGTGTTTTATTATACCACTATGCAAAATGATATGATCCCATATCCTGGCATGGGTTTTAAACACAATCATTTCTAAGTAATTTGTTGCTCATTTGCTCGAGGTTTAATAGCTAATGTTTGCATTGGTAATGCTTTAGGCATGATAGTAGTTTTAACATGATGGGTATAATAGGAGAGTGTCAGTGTCTAGTAGGTACTTCATTTTCATGCACAATTTTCATGAATCTAGGTACAACCGAACAACACATCGTATAACATATTGTCAACACTACATGAAACTAAACTAAAACAGTCTTTGAACCTATGTTTCCAAGATAGAGATATGGATTCGGTTCAGGTACGGGTTCAGTACGTTGATACATTGATTTTAAAAAACCCTTGGTAACGATACATATATATATAAGCACAAATAGCACAAGACATTTTACTGTGTGTACATAATGGCAAAGCTACATTCATACAAATGAAAAACTAATAATCAAGTCAAACAGATTGTATTGAAGCTTCTAGTGTGGAACATATTCCTTGTGAATTAACAAAGTCTTATAAAAAACAACAACCAACACGATCTATTGACAATTTTTCCCTATCAATTCAATGCACTCACCAATATGCAAAAAAAGTCTATTTAGTTGTGAAATTGTTCTATCTGTTAGATTGTAAATCAACATGTATCTTGAAATTGCAGTTTAAACAAGTACATGCAAAATAATATGGAGTCTAATTTGAATAAACACATACATAGTGCAAAGAGTAACCTTGTAGTAAAGCTTATGAACAAATTTCAATCTAGAATTCACTATAGATCAATGGTAAGTTTCCAAGATGATGGCATTCAATAGAACAAAATATAAGATAAAAACCAAATATTTGTCTAACTCTACTTTTGTCTAGGATTCGATTTTTTGGGCATTGACCAAGTCAACCTTTTTCTTATGTTTCCCATTGTCCCACCCTACGAGTACGTCCCAAGTATCTCACAAACATACCCGGGATGTATCCATACCGTACCGGAGACGAAATTATACATGGTACGTATCTGAAGGGTACTAATGGGGGGGATGGCAAACCCCTGCTACACAACTTTGAACCCATTGTGACGGCCCAACAGGTTGCATGTACCATAATAATTGTGGTAGTGAATGTTGGTCTTACCTATAGTGTCCAAGGTTATTGATAAATTTCTTTGCACTCACTATTATACTAGAGCCATTATCTATCATGGTTTGTTGTGCCTTTTGTGTATACATTCCATAAGAGGTTGTATGTGTGGTGGTCTATCACATAATTCATCATTGGAAATTTCACTATCATAGAACACAATGAGAGAAGGTTCAATCTTCATTGTTGCAACCGTGATCACACAAACGAATTTCTCAAGTTGGTGATCATTGGAGTTTGACGGTTGGTCCTTGTCATTTATCAGACAACTATTGTCTTGTTGATCTTGAGATGGGGTACCATGTTTTGGAAGATGATTTGTAAAAACTTTCCAGTGCTCGTTAGGTTGAGCTATTTTTTAATACACTATTAATACCTTTCACTTGAACTTGACTACAATTAGGTCCTAAATCTTAAGTTTCAAGGAAGTGAATCTGCTAAAGACTTTCAAGTGTTCGTAAGGCTCAGCCACAGAGTTGTTTAAAACATTATTAATACATTTTACTTGAACTTGACTATTTTAAAGTAGGTCCTAAATCTTATGTTTCAAGGTAATGGTCTGCTAAAGACGAGCATAATTAGAGGCAAACCCCTCATTCAGTGGATTTTCTGTCAAAAGAACAACCGATACATTTAATAGGTATCTTGGCATTTGAGTGGCCACAAACATCCTTTGAAAATAGGGTTTCAATTAACTAGTATTTCAAACCTTTCTGCGACACAGACATCCTTTGCAGCCCTTACCAAGATAGGGTTTTAA